>CM057349.1:360410171-361042008 GCA_030015575.1 Agapanthus africanus | reverse complement strand
AAAATCAGGTTTAGATAAACGACTGAATGCCCACAACCTTCCTCTGTCCTAATGAGCGCGACAGTCCTTAATTGGCTGAATCTAGATATTTTTTAATTATCTCAAAAGTGATGCATATGCTTTTTGTGATTTCTGGGGTCTTAGGAAGGGTAATGAAATCCCCACCCAATCTTGATTGGTGTTATAGCCCCTTAGATTCCGTTTTAAATATGCAAAGCAATTAACACACAAAATCTAAAACACTTGCCAAAATTTTTTCTTTTTATTTGCGGCGCAATGATCCTGCATAAAATGATTTATTGGAGAGGGAGAAAGATTTTGCGCAAAGAACCCTGCAGGAAAATTTTTCAGTAGAGACCAGGGGATAGAAGAGAGGACAAAAATACTTACAGAGAATTTTGAAGTGCTGACGTCACGGGTTCCGCGGTCAACTGCCTGAATCTGCCGTGGTTCCGCGGCAGTTTTGTAGGTTTGGATCTCAAAAAAAAATTCTCTGTTCTGTTGTGTTCTTTCCTGTCTGTTCAGATCTTCTGTTTGTTGATTTTTTCACTGGGCTTGCTCTAGATCTAAATCAGTCCATCTTCCTTTCCTGCACAATTCGCACAAAAAAAATCAAAAATAAAAAGATGATTTTTTAATGTATTTTTAATTTTTTTTCAATTTTTATATTTTTTTCGATTTCAATTAACCCGAAATTACAAAAAGAAAATAACTACCGTTTCCCCGGCAACGGCACCATTTGATTGATAGAAGTTTTGTACATGCGTTTTAAATTTAAGAGAATACCGCAATCAAGACGGTGTCGCTTGGTAGCTAGCCGGTTGAGTACAGGTCGTTCCACATGGAAATGGTGTTCTTTCTTTAAGTTCTAAAGAGTTAAGTCCTATTTTTGGTAGGTTTTGTTTTAAGATCTAAGATTGAGATTAATTTGATTTAAAGGCTTGCTAGGGTTAGGATTAGCTTAATTTAGAATATGGATTCTACTCACTGCTTTCTTTGCCCTAGTTAAGAATATAGGTGTTAGGGTAATAGTCAACAAAGGGGATTAGCACGACTAGGAATAAACTTCGTTTCTTCCTTTTGGTCCTTGTCCTTCCTTTCTTAACTCTTAACCCTAACCTCTATTTAAATCACCCACAACCGGTCTAACTAGGGAATCACCGCTATCTTGTAGGATAGGGTGCCGTAGTGAACGGTGTGTGGTTGATTTAAATAGAGTCCTTATTATAAAAATTATATGGGCAAAGAAAGAAGTGAAAGAGATTTCCTTCTCTCAAACCTTCCCTATCCTAACCCTAACAAGTGTGGAATTACTCACTCATTAGGATAGTAACGATGAAATTCATTTTTATAATTTTATTTTAAAAGACTATCTTAACATGCAGATAATAAAAGACAGATAAAAAAATGCAGGAATTAAATTCTGATAAAAAGATTGCACGATAGAAAAAAAAACCTTACTTTATTGATGACCTCTTCAATGATTACAAGGAAATAAAATTTTAATCTAGAAAATAAAAAGAGGCATGCCTAATTAGGCTTTCGGCTTTCCTATTTATAGATAGGAGAAACCCTAAGTTTTACATCTGATCCATACATGAAATTACAAGACTACCCTAAGAAAGCCGGGTCAAAGCACCGACACCCACCGACACGTGCGCCGACACGTGCACTGCACGGCCGCGGTTCCACGGCAAAAAGGCTTGTTTGGCCGCGGTTCCGCGGCCGTTTGGTGGGCTCTTGGGCTCAATTCTTCAGTGATGCTTCATGTTGCATTTTCCTTCTTTTTTTCACTTGGTTCCTCAGAATCTTTTCTACTTTCTTCCAGATTTCCAACAGTGCAGAGTTATGTGGACTTTTACTGTGAGCTTCGCATTGAAGTCTTGAATCTTGTGCTACCCTTGTGCTTTGTGCATTGAACTGTCTACTGATCTTTATTTGTTCCTTGAACTGGTAGGCAGCATCATACGGATTCATCTATAGTTGGTCATAGTCTCACATTTGTAGCGTCTTTTCATCAATTTCACTGTATTGTTCTGAGAACCTATAACCTGCAACTATTTAGCAGACATGGATCAAAAGCACCTATTTATTTGTAATATGATTAAATCGGCAATATAATAATGCAAAATTCTGATATGAACAGTCATGTACACGCACTCTTCCAAATCACCATTTAGAAAGGCGGTCTTAACATCCCTTTGCCAGATTTCGTAGTCATGGTTGTAAGTCCACGTTGCGACCCCCGGTTCTTACGGGGAGGCGGAAACGGTATAAAAACAAATTTTTATCGCAAGGGGCAACATGGACTAAACAAAGTCGGGATCTTTTCTAAACTAAACTAGCTAACATGCAAAGGAGAGTTAGGATAGATGGTTATACCTAAACTTGAACTCCTTCTTCTTCAAACTTTTGTAGAGGTTGATGGTTCTCTTCTTGTCGCCTTCTTCCGTCGAAGATGGATCCACCTCGAGGGTTCAACCTATGGGCTCTTTCTCGAACTTGGAGTGAACTAGAATCTCCGGCTTGCCAAACCCTAGATCCTAGAGTGAGTAGAGAGTGTCTAAGGGGTGCTTTTCTTTTTAAAGAGAGGGATTCTCAACACATGAGAAGGGTTCTCTTTTGCTAGAGGAAGAAGAAGATGAAGTGAGGAGAGAGAAGCTAAATGAGATAATGAGCTCTCTTTTTCTTTCTTGCAACCATAATGCCAAAAGAAAAAGAATTATCTCAATTAATAATAATAATAATGAAAATGAAAAGGTTGATGGAAAGTTTAGGAATGACCATTATCATTTCAAACATTAAATGAATTTGCTAGAATCAAAGAGCATCTTTCTTTTGTAATGATGATGGTCAAAACTTCAACCATGGTCAACAAGTCAACCATGGTCAACAAGTCAACATAAAAACCAACCATGACACAATTTCATTTTATTATATATTATTAATTGATAAAACAAAAATCCATTAGGGTTTGGAAAAAGACGACTGTCAACTGTGCATACGCACCCGTTCCGAAACCCTAATGAAAGTCCTCTTCCTCTTCCTCAAATAACTGTGCATACACACCTGCATCCTTGTTCCGAGAAACATGAATACTGAGAGATAAAAGCAACCCCAAAACATATACCAGCATCTGACTCAAACCAGAGCCAGCCAGTAATATCCGTCCGGACTCCAAACGTGCACAAGTGCGCGGATGAGAACGAACCCTGTCGCAAAACCATGCGACCTCTACTCTGTTTTGCCCAGAGGCGAATACCCTCTGTGTGGGACTCTAAAGACTCGACACTACGCTGGCAGTGGGTTTAACCACAGACCGCAAGCGGCACTAGCTGTGCGTAACGGTCCCCAGGTAGATGTCGACAAGAAGGCTGACGAGGTGAAACCCCATCTGTACTCCTACTGAGTCTGAATGTGACAGTCTCCGTACAGTCCGGTCTGTTCGTCTGATACATCGCATGTCGGGCCTAGGGGGCGGTAAAACGTCAGTCCCCCAATAGCGGTACAAGTCGTGTCGGAGTGAAGCCCAAAACACCCTGAGATAACACTGGAAGCCTACCAGTATATCTCGCTTGCCCTGGCCAGGGACTACTCGTGTAATGGCTCTCCTAGACACAGCGCGATATCAACTCCCAATACCGGGAGAGACGAATCATGTCTAACCGTCACTGCCTCCAAGTGCTTCGGGACTGCACCCAACCACCACCTGTTTGCACGACTCCTTTGAGCCGTGGTAGGGTAGTGATCAAAGTGCAGTGGGAACACACTCGAGGCGAAGTGCCAATGTCAAGTCAGCGGACTAAGCTGTACTCATGTCACCTGGGAACTGATAACTGACGATAGGTATAATACCAACCTGTCAGTTCCCGACGAGTCCTGTCCAGTGTACTCGTAACCCAACGAGCACCCGTATACTATCTCCAGTACGACGTACTGATGGCTGTGGGACAGACCATCTCCCACACTGGGATGAGAAGCGCATACGCTAGTCTACTCCGGAGTATCGATGCCCTGTCTCGATAGTCCTACGACTAGGGACCTGTATAAGGATGTGCTTACAGATTACCCAGCCCCCACTAGTGTGACTGCCATCACAACGCTGGTAATCAAGCAAAGATCCTAAGGGCTCCACTAATGCGTATAAGTGATATACTGAAATAAACACAAGTACACATTGAAGTAGAAACAAACCAAGTAGCATACTACTATATTGAGCAAGATTGTTTATACAAGGTGAATATCCCAAGCTTCCATCAAGTAATATACAAACTAGTATGATACAGTAATGGCCTCTAGGGCATATACACTAACAATCTCCCACTTGCACTAAGGCCATGAACTGGCGTACCGAAGACCTATCATCTCGATCAGCCGCTCGAACTGAGCCTGGGGTAAGGCCTTGGTGAATGGATCTGCAGTGTTCCCTTCTGAAGCAACCCTCCGAACCTCGATCTCCTTGCGATCCACGATCTCCCTGATCAGGTGATACCGCCTCAAGATGTGCCTGGATCTCTGATGGGACCTGGGTTCCTTCGCTAAAGCTATAGCCCCGTTGTTGTCGCAATACAGAGGTATTGGGTCAACAATGGACGGAACCACCTGAAGTTCTTTCAAGAACTTCCTCATCCAGACAGCTTCTTTTGCGGCATCAGATGCAGCGATGTATTCCGCTTCCATAGTCGAGTCTGCAACGGTTTCCTGTTTGGAACTCTTGCAACACACCGCCCCTCCATTGAGGGTAAAGACAAAACCCGACATGGACTTGGAATCATCCTTGTCACTCTGGAAGCTGGAGTCAGCAAAGGCCTCGATCTGGAGGTCTTTTCCGCCATACACCAAGAACATCTCCTTAGTCCTTCTCAGGTACTTGAGAATGTTCTTTACTGCTATCCAGTGTTTCTCCCCAGGATTTGACTGATACCTGCTTACCACACTCAGTGCATAAGCTACATCCGGTCTGGTACACAACATCGCATACATTATAGAGCCTACCGCAGAAGCGTAGGGTATAATAGATATGCGATCCCTCTCCAAATCAGTCTTGGGAGACATCTCTTTAGAGAGGGTGATCCCGTGACAAGCCGGTAGGTTACCGCGCTTGGAATCTTCCATACTAAATCTTTTCAGTACGGTGTCAATGTACCTGGACTGTGAAAGTCCTAATATCCTCTTGGATCTATCACGATGGATCCGGATCCCCAGGATGTAAGAGGCGTCACCCAGGTCTTTCATGGAGAACCTGTGTGACAAGAAACCCTTGACAGATTGTAGCATAGGAATGTCATTTCCTATTAAGAGAATGTCATCCACGTATAAAACAAGGAATACTACAGTTCTCGCTACAAATCTACTATAGATGCATGGTTCATCTGGATTTTTGATAAAGTCAAATTCCTTGACCGTCTCATCAAAACAGATGTTCCAACTCCGCGATGTCTGCTTTAGTCCATAGATGGACTTAAGCAACTTGCACACCTTTCCGCTGCTCCCACTCTGAATGAAACCCTCTGGCTGATCCATATAGACACACTCCTCTAAATTTCCATTTAGAAAAGCGGTTTTTACGTCCATCTGCCAAATCTCATAATCGTGGAAGGCAGCAATGGCAAGAAGGATCCGAATGGATTTCAGCATAGCCACTGGAGAAAAGGTTTCGTCATAGTCCAGGCCAGGTCTTTGACGGAAACCCTTTGCTACAAGTCTAGCTTTATAGGTCTCAACCTGTCCATCTACACCAATCTTCCTTTTGAAGATCCACTTGCATCCTACGGGTTTTACCCCGTCTGGAGCAATGTCCAACGTCCATACTTTGTTGGTGTACATGGACTCCATTTCGGTCCGCATTGCATCCAGCCATTTTACCGAGTCAACGCTCTGAACGGCCTGTTGGAAGCTAGTAGGCTCGTCATAATCTATGACGCAATCCTCTCTATCCCCGTCTATGAGAAAACCGTAGTATCTCTCGGGCGGATGAGACTGCCTACTATTTCTGCGGAGCGGCGTAGGAATGTCCTGTTCATTTGAACCCTCTGGTTCTACTAAGCTTTCAGTAATAGCTCGTGGTTCTGGAATTTCTTCCAGTTCTACTGTGCTCCCACTTATCAGGTTTTCCAAAAACTCAGTTTCCAAGAAGTAGGCATGACGAGAAACAAGAACTTTTTGTTCCTCTTCACAGTAGAAGAAATATCCCTTAGAGTTCTTTGGATATCCCACGAACTTACACTGTACTGAGCGTGCCTCGAGCTTGTCCGCATGCTGCTTTTTAACAAAAGCTGGACATCCCCAAGTCTTAATATGACTGAGATGGGGCCTCTTCCCACACCACATCTCATATGGTGTAGTAGGCACAGTTTTAGTAGGAACTCGGTTCAATAGGTACGCAGCTGATTCTAGTGCATACCCCCAGAATGATCGCGGTAACTCAGCGTTACTCATCATGGACCGTACCATATCCAATAGGGTTCGGTTCCGTCTCTCCGATACACCGTTGTGTTGCGGAGTGTATGGAGGAGTAAGCTGAGAGAGAATCCCGTTCTCTTTTAAATAATTCAGGAACTCGGCACTTAAGTATTCTCCACCTCGATCCGATCTTAGAATCTTGATACTTTTGCCGGTTTGTTTTTCAACTTCATTCTTATATTCCTGGAATTTTTCAAAAGCTTCGGACTTATGTTTCATTAAGAAGACATAACCGTATCTTGAAAAGTCATCCGTAAAAGTAATGAAGTAAGAATAACCGCTTCGCGCATGTGTAGACATTGGACCGCACACGTCACTGTGTACGAGTCCCAAGAGCTTGCTCGCTCTTACTCCGTGTCCAGTGAACGGAGTCTTTGTCATCTTTCCTTTGAGACAGGATTGACAAGTGGCAGATGATTGATATTCGAACGGATCCAAATATCCTTCTGTATGTAACTTAGTCAACCTTCTCTCATTGATGTGACCCAGTCTACAATGCCATAAGAAAGTCTGATTGATATCTGGAGACTTTCTTTTGTGTGTATTCTGGACATTGAAAATCTGTGGTTGGTTTAATACGTATATACCATTGCTCAGTGTACCTGACCCAATCAGAACTTGATTAAGGTGAATGTTTACAACATTACTTACAAACGCAAATTCATAACCTTCTTTAGAAACCAAAGATACAGAAATGATATTACAAGTTGCGTTGGGTACAAAAAAGCAATTACGCAAAACCAAAACATGCCCATCTGACATTCCCAGGTGATAGTCCCCCACGGCTTTAGCATCCATGCTAGCTCCGTTCGCAACTCTGAGGGTCATGTCACCTGCCTTCAAAAACCTACGGTTTCTCAACGCCTGCAAAGAATTACAGATATGAGATCCTGATCAGGTATCCAATACCCAGGAAGTAGAGTTTATAGAAAGACAGTTTTCAATAACATACACACCTGAAGCTGAAGCCGCAACCTGCTTCAGTTCCTGTGTCCTGGCCTTCCAAGCCCTGCAATCTTTCTTCCAGTGTCCACTCTTATGATAATAGAAGCATTCTTCCTTTCCAACAAGCTTCCCCGCAATCTTTGTTGCCTTTTCCTTTCCCTTCGTACCCACTTTACTAACACCGCCTCTTGGTTTGGCGGGGGCTTTCTTCCTCTTTCCCTTGGCTTTCGCCTTGGACCTAGAGGAAGAAGATCCTCCTACAAACAAAGCGGGTGTTTCCCTACTCTTCTGTAGGGTGCCCTCTGCGCTCCTCAGCAGGTTGAGGAGTTCTGAAAGTTCAACTTCCTTTTCTTGTAAGTTGAAGTTCAGTATAAACTGGGCGTAAGTGGATGGAAAGGACTGGAGAATTAAATCCGTATAGAGTTCACTGTCCAACGTGGTCCCAAGTTCTGCGAGCTCCTCAGTGTAGCCAATCATCTTAAGCACGTGGTCCGCTACCGATGATCCGACGGCCAACTTAGTCGAAAATAACTTCTTCGACACTTCGTATCTTGCGATACGAGACTGCTCTCCATACAGTTCTTTTGTATGGAGAAATATGGACTCGAGGTCCATATTCTCATGCCTCCTCTGATGTTCGTTGTCCATAGAGGCAAGCACGAGGCACCTGGCCTTCGCGCAATCAATCTCCCAAGTCTTACGGATTTCTTTATCCGCGACGCTGGAGGTGGGACCTGGGACGGGGGGAGCTTTGGTGGTAAGAAGATACCCCAGCTTGTCGTAAGCGATTGCCAATTTGACATTCCTGAGCCAATCTTTGTAGTTTGGCCCTGTCATTATGTTTTTGTCTAGAAGTAACTTAAGTCCAGTCATTTCGAACTTGGTCGCTGCAGGGGGGAGAGAAGAAACACTTTAGCACGATGCTCTTGCAAGTTTAGAATGGTTTTTAATTTGTCTAAACAGGATGGCTCCCACTGTCTCTCGAATCCCTCCTCAAACCACAAAGGAAGAATTAGCCGGGATCAATCCCACCGCACAATACTTGCTTAACCGTTCAGCCAGGCCAGTGTTGGTACTTCGAGGGAGGTTTTCCAACGCTTTCGCGAAGTTCCTTAATTTAAGAACCTCTTTTCCCTGGGGGCATAGCCCCGCTAACACCTTTCTAGGCACCTACTAGGTTTATAGCATTGATCGTTTAGTGAAAAATTTTCCGAGGAGTAGCATATACTCACAGTAGGATCGGGATCCAAATATCATCGCGTGACGAAAATGAAGGAATCCTACCATAATCATCACACTCCAAATGGTATGCAAATCTAGCAAGTTTCAGTACTTATGAAACTCCCGATGTGGATTTTTGCCCCATGCTCTTATGATCTTGACTTTGGCCAACAAATCATAAGTCACATGTCAAGTTCTTCCCGTCGTTCTTCAGGTTAATTTGAATCCACCCGTACATACCCTTGACTTTGGCCAACAAGGCAGTACGACTGTTCCAAATCAACGCATCTATCTATGCTACACATGAATATCCAATAGCTACCAATCACTATGCCTTGACTTTGGCCAACAAATACAGCTTGAATACTATTGACTATTTATGTGAAACGACAGAGGGCTACGAATGGTTTTGGTAAAACCGTGAACGTAGTGAACTTGATATAATCGATGGAACGAGATAGCTTTTAGAAGGAGTGGCTCAAGCTCCGCATTTAAAAGTTAGTTTTGAAAAGAACCGAGTGGTTTTTCGAAAGTGTTCCAACGACTTTAACTTGGTTTATTATCTTGCATTAGTTCTTTTAATGCGTGATATTCTTGCATTAGTTCTTTTAATGCGTCCCATCATTTAATCCTACCATTGCAGAAAACAACCAAAATATGACGTACGCTTATGCCATTCGCATTCGCCACGGGGTCCCGTCATCACTCGTTAGGTTACTTAACTAACGACAGAGCGGGGGCTGGGCTAGCGCGGCTGTAAAACATAAGCAACGCCTAAATAGAAAGCAATGATAGACATTACAGATCACAGATGAATACATTGGATATACTAGCAATCCGCAATCCTTTCGAGCCTGCAACGAAAAGCGGATTACACGGTCGCGGTGAATAGCCAAATACCCCACCCAAGACCCCTACGGGTGCGGCAAACTACCCGCCAAGTACTCGGCAGTTTGTGCACCCCCTCCATGGGTCTATCCTAGGAGCAAAAACAGTAAAAAGAATTATACAATGACGGCTACAACCCCGACCCGGTTGTGCGGCCAAACAAATAATATTATTACATCAATTTACATTTACAATGAATGAAAGAAAAACAAAAGCTCATCTCACATCCACCCCGGCTATTCACCCGCGACAGTCCAACACATTCATATACACATTCCAATATCAAACACAGATCATGTATAACCCCGACCAATCGGCTTATAGCGATTAGCCGACGTTCAATACATGCAAACATCACAGATATAACCAACATAGCCAAAGTGTAGCGAAGTTCGAAAAAAAATACGGAATTATAGGACCCCAAAAGTAAATTTCTGTTCTGGAAAATCTGGGCACATATAATATATCTTAAAAATCCCAAAACCAACACAGAGACACACTGCACGAAAAACGATGCAGAGAGGACAACAAACGGCGGCGGTTCCGCGGCAAATGCCTACCTCATGCCGCGGAACCGCGGCGGTTTAGATGAATCAATGGATCGTTTTTCATGGGTGTTCACACAAAACCCTGAGCCGAATTTAGAAGTATAAAGTTTTTCATTTAGAGCAGAAAAAAATTCAACAGAAACTTAGGGTTTTAGTTTTTCCGGTTTTGCGATTTTTCGGTTTCAAACTTCCATACACTTCGCTACCAAGCTAGTTTAAGTTTAGTTAGGCTCTGATACCACTGTAAGTCCACGTTGCGACCCCCGGTTCTTACGGGGAGGCGGAAACGGTATAAAAACAAATTTTTATCGCAAGGGGCAACATGGACTAAACAAAGTCGGGATCTTTTCTAAACTAAACTAGCTAACATGCAAAGGAGAGTTAGGATAGATGGTTATACCTAAACTTGAACTCCTTCTTCTTCAAACTTTTGTAGAGGTTGATGGTTCTCTTCTTGTCGCCTTCTTCCGTCGAAGATGGATCCACCTCGAGGGTTCAACCTATGGGCTCTTTCTCGAACTTGGAGTGAACTAGAATCTCCGGCTTGCCAAACCCTAGATCCTAGAGTGAGTAGAGAGTGTCTAAGGGGTGCTTTTCTTTTTAAAGAGAGGGATTCTCAACACATGAGAAGGGTTCTCTTTTGCTAGAGGAAGAAGAAGATGAAGTGAGGAGAGAGAAGCTAAATGAGATAATGAGCTCTCTTTTTCTTTCTTGCAACCATAATGCCAAAAGAAAAAGAATTATCTCAATTAATAATAATAATAATGAAAATGAAAAGGTTGATGGAAAGTTTAGGAATGACCATTATCATTTCAAACATTAAATGAATTTGCTAGAATCAAAGAGCATCTTTCTTTTGTAATGATGATGGTCAAAACTTCAACCATGGTCAACAAGTCAACCATGGTCAACAAGTCAACATAAAAACCAACCATGACACAATTTCATTTTATTATATATTATTAATTGATAAAACAAAAATCCATTAGGGTTTGGAAAAAGACGACTGTCAACTGTGCATACGCACCCGTTCCGAAACCCTAATGAAAGTCCTCTTCCTCTTCCTCAAATAACTGTGCATACACACCTGCATCCTTGTTCCGAGGAACATGAATACTGAGAGATAAAAGCAACCCCAAAACATATACCAGCATCTGACTCAAACCAGAGCCAGCCAGTAATATCCGTCCGGACTCCAAACGTGCACAAGTGCGCGGATGAGAACGAACCCTGTCGCAAAACCATGCGACCTCTACTCTGTTTTGCCCAGAGGCGAATACCCTCTGTGTGGGACTCTAAAGACTCGACACTACGCTGGCAGTGGGTTTAACCACAGACCGCAAGCGGCACTAGCTGTGCGTAACGGTCCCCAGGTAGATGTCGACAAGAAGGCTGACGAGGTGAAACCCCATCTGTACTCCTACTGAGTCTGAATGTGACAGTCTCCGTACAGTCCGGTCTGTTCGTCTGATACATCGCATGTCGGGCCTAGGGGGCGGTAAAACGTCAGTCCCCCAATAGCGGTACAAGTCGTGTCGGAGTGAAGCCCAAAACACCCTGAGATAACACTGGAAGCCTACCAGTATATCTCGCTTGCCCTGGCCAGGGACTACTCGTGTAATGGCTCTCCTAGACACAGCGCGATGTCAACCCCCAATACCGGGAGAGACGAATCCTGTCTAACCGTCACTGCCTCCAAGTGCTTCGGGACTGCACCCAACCACCACCTGTTTGCACGACTCCTTTGAGCCGTGGTAGGGTAGTGATCAAAGTGCAGTGGGAACACACTCGAGGCGAAGTGCCAGTGTCAAGTCAGCGGACTAAGCTGTACTCATGTCACCTGGGAACTGATAACTGACGATAGGTATAATACCAACCTGTCAGTTCCCGACGAGTCCTGTCCAGTGTACTCGTAGCCCAACGAGTACCCGTATACTATCTCCAGTACGACGTACTGATGGCTGTGGGACAGACCATCTCCCACACTGGGATGAGAAGCGCATACGCTAGTCTACTCCGGAGTATCGATGCCCTGTCTCGATAGTCCTACGACTAGGGACCTGTATAAGGATGTGCTTACAGATTACCCAGCCCCCACTAGTGTGACTGCCATCACAACGCTGGTAATCAAGCAAAGATCCTAAGGGCTCCACTAATGCGTATAAGTGATATACTGAAATAAACACAAGTACACATTGAAGTAGAAACAAGCCAAGTAGCATACTACTATATTGAGCAAGATTGTTTATACAAGGTGAATATCCCAAGCTTCCATCAAGTAATATACAAACTAGTATGATACAGTAATGGCCTCTAGGGCATATACACTAACAATGGTATGCAGCGATGGCAAGTAGGATCCGAATGGACTTAAGCATAGCCACTAGAGAAAAGGTTTCATCATAATCCATACCTGGTCTTTGACGAAAACCTTTTGCAACAAGTCTAGCTTTGAAAGTCTCAACTTTTCCATCTACACCAAGTTTCTTCTTAAAGATCCATTTGCTCCTAATGGGTTTTACCCCTCAGGAGCAACTTCCAAAGTCCATACTTTGTTGGTATACATGGATTCTATCTAAGATCGCATTGCATCCAGCCACTTCACAGAGTCCCCACTCGTGATGGCCTGCTCGAAACTAGTTGGGTCGTCATCTTCCATGATACAATCTCGCTCCCACCATCAACGAGAAAACTATAGTATCTCTCAGGTGGATGAGAAGCCCTACTAGATCGACGGAGAGGCTGGGGTTCGTTGGAAACTATTAATACCTCTGGTTCCACCAAATATTCTGTCGTAGTTTGATAGATGGAACTTCTTCCAGTTCTACCTCCTTACCACTAATTTCTTTCATAAGAAAACCCTTTTCTAAAAAGGTGGCATGTCGAGAAACAAACACCTTTTATTCCTCGGAATGGTAGAAGATGTACCCTCATGAATGTTTGGGATATCCAATAAACTTGCACAGAACTGACCTTGCCTCAAGTTTGTCCGGATTTTGTGTTTTCGCATAGGCCGGACAACCCCATATCTGAATAAAATTAAGATATGGGCACTTCCCTTTCCATATCTCATATAGAGTGGTAGGCACTGATTTGCTGGGAACTCTATTCAATAGATATGCTGCTGTCTCAAGCCCATAACCCCAAAAGGAAATAGGTAACTCAGCGGTGCTTATCATAGAGCGCACCATATCTAATAAGGTGTGATTCCTCCGTTCAGATACACCATTGTGCTGTAGTGTATACGAAGGAGTACGCTGAGAGAGAATCCCGTTCTCTTTTAGATAGTCCAGGAACTCATTGCTCAAGTACTCTCCTCCTCGATCAGATCGAAGAATTTTAATACTTTTACCCATTTGGTTCTCGACTTCGTGTTTATATTCTTTGAATTTCTCAAAAGCTTCATACTTGTGTTTCAACAGGAACACATGTCCGAATCTAGAGAGATCGTCAGTGAATGTAATGAAGTTTGAGGAACCATTCCTGGCATGTGTAGACATGGGACCACATACATCACTATGAATCAGTCCCAAGAGCTCACCGGCTCTTTCTCCGTGTCCAGTAAACGGAGTTTTGGTCATTTTGCCTTTGAGACATGACTGGCAAGTGTCATAAGATGAAAAATTGAACGAATTCAAATATCCATCCTTATGTAACTTAGCTAGTCGTGTCGCATTGATATGACCTAGTCTACAATACCACAAGAAGGATTCGTTCATTTCTGAACTCTTCCTCTTGTGTGTGTTTTGTACATTAAGAACTGTGGTTTGATCTAGAATGTATATGTCATTATTTAACGAGCCTGATCCAATCAACTTTTGATTCAGGAAGATGTTCATAACATTATCCTGTACTACAAAATTATATCCTTCTTTACTTAATAAAGAAACTGATATAAGATTGCATATCAGGGTTGGTATGTAATAGCATTCGTTCAGAATCAATGTATTACCATTTCGTAATACAAGGTGATATTCGCCAACTGCCTTGGCTGCAACATTTGCACCATTCCCTACTCTTACGGAATGATCACCCATTCCCAGTTCTCTACCTTTCCTTAGCCCATGTAACATATTACATATGTGGGATCCCGATCCGGTATCTAATACCCAGGTCGTAGAGTGAACTGAGAAACAGTTCTCGATAACTAACACACCCGAAGAAGATGCATCGATATGCTTATTCTTTGTTTGGGCGGCGTAAGAATCCAGATATTCTCCTATTTCTTGTTCAGTCTTATAACAATTATAAGAAAGAACAGAACCATCGTTCCCCTGCTCAGTATAACAAGCGGGTTCGGTTAATACATCCATATTATTATCTTGATTAAGGCCTGACATGGTCGCTACCTGGAGAGAGAGAGAGAGAAGAAAACACTTTAGCGTATACTCTTGCAAGATTAGATTAGTTTTTATCTTATCTAATCAGGATGGCTCCCACTGTTTTTATCAAACTGTAGGGTTCCTAGGCACACTTGTGAAGGTTCATAAAGCACCAAACATGCCCGAATAAAATTTTACATGTGCCGAACAACCCAAAGACGGGATCTTTGCTAGATTATTAGGGTTTAGCATGCAAGATAACATCTTTAAAGCTAAGTGTGAGGGATTACAACCTTTGTAGTCCGCTCCTTCGCTTCACAAGCTCCGAGTAGAAGTCCCTTCGCCGCGATCCACGATCTCCCGGACTCAAGAGAGGCTCCACGACTCGAACGATCCATGCTAGCTTGAAGTGTTCCGATTCTCCGATGATCTACGTCGAAGTTGCTATAACCCAAGCTTTCTCACTCTTAAATAGATGAACACCCTAATCTAATGGGATAGATTAGATGAGGATGATGGAGTAGTATTTATGCTATCTTTTTAATTCACTTTCTCACAATAAATCATCATATAAGGAATTTCTAGTGAGCTCTCTCTTTCAAAAACCAAAGAGAGAAGAGGATGAAGAATGAAAGAATAATTCTTTTGTGATGAATAGTAGTCAAGTGTATATGATTGATTATAGAACCATGGTCAAGGATGATAGGATAAAACTTATAGAGAATAAACTAGAGTTAGGGTTTGGTTAGGTTAAGGATAAGTATCAACCATAATATCTTAACCAAGACAAAATAGAATCCTTCTAGAATGAACTTGAAAGAGCTAACCCTAATCCCTTTTTATCATCCTTAAACATGTTTTATAATAAATCATATCATGTCACAATAATATATATCACATATATATTATATATTTGCAACAAAAGAAAATAATACAATTAACATATATCGCATATATATCAATGTATTAATCCGGTGAGAAAATGAAATAATAAAGCGAGCCAATATTAGATAATGTAATACAATATATCATATATATCATTATACATTAAATCATCAAATCAACACTTGATCTAACGATCCGGCTATATCGAATATAACCGACTAATATATCATATACCGCTTCATCGAATCAACACTTGATCCAATGTCCCGATTCATATCTAAATATTGCGAGAATATAATACGATATCTCATATCGCATTATCCTCGGTCCTGCACATATCACATATGTGCCTCTACTCCGTTTTGCCTAAGCCAAGAAACCTCTGTGTAAGACTCTAAAGAATCGTCAATACGCCAGTAGCAGGTGATGATTATATCAAACACCCACAAGCTGCAAGCGGTCAGCTAAACGTAACAGCCACCCAGGTATTGAGTGATCAGAAGATCAACAAGCTAGCCTATCCGTTCTCCTGTGAATCCAATCAGTAACACTCCCGTACAGTCCGGTCTGTTCGTCTGATACGTCGCATATCAAGTCTAGGGGTAGTATACGTCAGACCCCAGTAACCGATAAGTCGTGTCAATGTGAGGCTCATAACAGGTCAAGAAACTACTGGTAACACTTACCGGTATATCTCTATATCAGCCCTGGCCAGGGACTTCCAGTTATAGCCAATCGAACACAGCACAACATCAACACCCTATACTGGGAGAGACGAATCCCCTCCTATCGCTCATTGCCTCCATGTGATTCGGGACTGTACCCAAAAGCCACCATTTTGCACGCCCTCTTGGACGTGGTAAGGTGGAAATCAAAGCACAGTGGGAATCACACAAGACTCTATGACGATCTCGGGTCTACAGACTACCTTGTACCAGTGTCACCGGAGAACTGCCATCTGACGTATAGTATATGACCATCTGGGAGTTCTCGGCGAGTCCGTCCAGTGTACCCAGTCTCCACTGAGCACCCGTACACCATCTCTGATGTCAAACACCGATGGATATGGGATCATCCATCGCCAATCATATGGGTCAAGATGCGTATACGCTAGTCTACTCTGGTGTATCGATGCCCTGTCTCGATATACCCTCGACTAGGAACATTTATAGGATGTACTCATCGACTACCGTGGCCCCACTAGTATGATCTCATCATAATCCGGTAGTCGAGTACAGATCCTAAGGGCTTTATCAACATGTGAGAGAAAAACAGTAAACCCATACAAGTCAACATGTTAAGATAAAGTGAAACCAAATAGCATAATATCATGACGAGCAAGAAAGTCCTCTCTGTATATATCCAAGCATCCATCATAATATACATCATATGTACAACAATGGCCTCTAGGGCATATACATAACTAACACAAATCTTCCTTCAAACCCTAAAAGGTAAGACTAGCCAGGATTAATTACACCTTACAACTTCGCCAATCTTTCAGCCAGGCCAGTTTTGGTACTTTGAGGGAGGTTCCCCGTGCTTTCGCACGGACCTAATTAAAATAAACCTCGTTTTTCCAGGGGTGTAACCCCGTTAACATCTTTTTAGACACCTACTTGATTGGATAATTGTCATGTGTAAAACTCTCCCAGGAGTAACTCTTACTCGCAGTGGGTATCGGGATCCAACTATCTCGTAGAATGTATGCAATCTCATTGCAAATTTCAACACTTGAAATTCCCGATAATAATTTTTCCCCTAACGTGCTATGACCTTGACGAAAGCCAAGAAACCATAGTCCGCTAGTCAAGTTCAACCCGTACATTTCATAATTGAATTAAACCCACCTGCACGACCCTTGACAATAGCCAACAAAGACGTACGACTACCCTAATCCAATCGCATCATATGCAGCAGATAAGCAGTAAGTAGCTAGCGCACACTACGACTTGACGAAAGCCAACAAACATTGCACGAATACTAAGTAGTACTTATCTGAAATGACGGAGGGCTACGTAGGTTTTTAAGAAAACCATGAGTGTAATGAACTTGATATCGATGTAGAATTGAGTGATTTTTGAAAAGGAGTGTTTTTTAGGCTTTTACCCGTTTCGCTAAAGATGTCACTCACGGTGAAGGGATCTCGTCTCTTTCCTTATCGAATAAGGTGCAGGATATTTCATAAATACCGCTATGGAGAAGCAATCAAAAACAAAACCGAGTTTTGTAGCATCTGCTAGCTTTTTCTAAAAAGGTCACTCCCGGTGAAGGGATATCGGCTCTTTCCTTATCGAATAAGGTGCTGGATATTCTACAAGGAATACCGCTATGCAAAGCAAAAACTGGAGCTACCATTTTTGAAAATTTGATTCTACAACATCTTTTAGGTTTCTTTTTCTTTCATTAATCTCATTAATGAAGTCCCATCATTTATGCTTCCTAAGCATCACAGAAGAAACGAAAATACAATATACGTTTATGTCATCCGTATTCGCCACAGTGTCCAGTTATGCACCGTTAGGTTACTTAACTAACGGCATACCGGGACGGGACTAGCGCGGGTGTAAAACATAAGCAACGTTTATTATATATCATATATAATAATAATAAAGCAACCGTCTCAAGCATATAAAGTGATCACATCACAGAATATCAGCAGCAGAAGATAATATATGAAATATTGGATATACTAGGAGGTCCGTGTTTTATTTTGAGCCTGTATAAAACATGGATTCCACGGTCGCGATGAATAGCCAAACCCACATCCCTAGACCCCTACGAGAGCGGCAAGCCACCCTACCAATTCTAAAGTTAGGAGACCCGGACTCGACTCCTCGAGATGGTCTCCCACTGGACTCTAGAACCCGGTTACTGGTGCTCCCCTCCTTGGGTCTATCCTAATGCGGAAAAGTAAATAATATACAACAATGGTGACATCATCCTCAACCTGGAAGTGCCCCAATAAAAGAATATTACATACAATGAATTTTACATAAATGAAAATAAAAACTCTCATCTAACATAAAACCCCCGGCTATTCAAAACATGACGATCCAATATAACATATCACAGCAACACATAACATCACATGTCATCAACGTAAGTAAATATGCGTATCCCAATTATCGTTGACATACAACAACGAAATCGGCGATACACCACATATTACACTTACGGTCGCAGAAAAGAAAATGTCAAATTACAACATTTGGAATCCACAATCACCTTAGACATCATAAATCCGAAGTATCACATACTTTTGATTTCATGCCTAACTTCATGAATTCCACATATTGTATCACATTTCAGAAAAAGCTAGACGATGTTAAACATTCCGATCGAATCAACAAACACCCAAAATTTCCCAAAAAGCTCAACACTTGAGCGCAGTTTAAAAATATTCAGCACATGCCACAGTACCAATGGACCAACCGTAGAAGGGTCAACCCTTGCCTCACCTATGGCACAGCGGAACTACCGCAAACCCTAGGGTTTGACGGCAATTCTTACGGTCATAGAATCGAGTTAGGGTTTCGTTCTTCTAGAGGGTCCATCGCATTTCTTGCATGATGTTTGAATGTTCTTTAACTCGAAAAAAATCTAACTCTTGGAAAATTTTCCGGCGATGGTTAAAATGGGTATTTGATATCCTTTCGAACTTTTTAAGACCGTCTAAAATAACCCGAAAAACTGTTAGAATTACGACTACGAAACACTCCGAGTTGCTTTTGCAGAAAGTTAACATCACATGCAAATTTAGCAAAAACAAACAACACTTGAAACACCAAATCTCAGAGACTGGAACACTGTACAAATTTCAACCCTGAACTCCTCACCAAAACCGAGCAGGCCGGTTTTCTTGGCTCTGTGGCCGGCCAAATTCCGAGCCCTGGGGTTGAATTTTGCACTGAGTTCATGTTGCATCTCATACAACATTCTGCAGTTGTTTAAAAAAATTTTAGAGCGCATTTTAAAATCGACAGAAACTAGGTAATCTTGTTTCAAGTTTCGGAGTTGTTTCGGTTTCGTAATCCTACGCAATCCGTCTAATTCTCTAGCTAGGCTCTGATACCACTGTAGGGTTCCTATGCACGACAGCAAGGTTTCAGGAGGCATCGTCCATGTCATTTTCAAATTTTTGTCATGCTAAGGAACTCTAACCTATTATGTTTAACTAGAGAATCATACGAATCAAATTGTAAACTACTTTACAACTAAGTGAACTAGGAATACAACCTATGTAGATCGGTCCTTCACTTCAATAGCTCCTTGTAGTAGTCCCTTCACTCCAAGTAGTGATCTTCCGGACTCTAGCATGGCTTCATAAGAAGAAAGGAATGAACTTGCATGAAGTCTTCGAGGCCGAAGATGATCTACGTCGAGGAGACACTAACCCAAGCTACCTCTTCACTAATATGAGATTAGTGAAGCTAACACCCTATACTAAAGTGCTAATCTAGTAGAGGATGGTGCATGAAGTAGGATTTTTTACTCACTTTATAATTGATTTTCTCACTATTATTTCTCACTTGCACAAAATCTAGAGAGCTCTTGAGCTTGAAGAAGAAGATGAAGAGAGATAATGTTATGAGAGTGAATGGCAACTATGGGTGAGAAAATATCTAATATCACTCATGTAGAGACTTAACCATGAGTTTAGATAATAGTTGGGTTAACAAATATCTAGTGTAAGACAAAACTAGAAGACTAAGTCAATAGATCTACAAGCTTCTCAAAGCTTCATGCCTGTGACAAATTTCCAACTAATAATTGAATTACTATAAATAAATAAACCCTACATTATTTTTATCATGGTGTAAGTATCATACACCCATGTTGCATGTATCATCAACCATGACACATAAATAAAACACAATTAATATATATCACATATATATTAAGTATGCACATGTGAGAAAAATAAATGCTTAAGTGAGCTAATATTAGTTAATGTAAACTAGTATATCACATATATAATTATACACTAAATTATCAAATCAACATTTGATTTAATAATCCGGCTATATCTCATATAACCGACTAATATTATCTGTATCAACTTATCGAATCAACACTTGATTTGATAACCCGGCTATATCATATATAACCGACCGATACGAATAAATCGCGAGAATAAAATAAGGTATCTCATACTCGTATTAATCTCGGTCCCGCATATATCACATATGTGCTCCTACTTCATTTTGCCTGAGCCAGTAAAACCTCTGTGTAGGATTCTAAAGACTCGTCAATACACCGGCAGTAGGTGATGATCATATCAAGCACCCACAAACCGTCAGCGGTACTAGCTGGACGTAAAGGTTACCCGGGTATTGAGCGATCAGAAGATCAACAAGCAAACCCGCTCTAGCTCCTATAAAGCCTTTCAGTAACACTACCGTACAGTCCGGTCTCTTCGTCTTAGATGTCGCATATCTGGTCTAGGGGAGGTAAACATCAGACCCCAATAACTCGATAAGTCATGCCGATATGAGGCTCATAACGGGTCGAGAAACTATTGATAACACTTACCAGTAAATCTCCCAATCAGCCCTGGCCAGGGACTTTCAGTTATAGCCAATCGAGCACAGCACAACATCTACCCCCAATACCGAGAGAGACGAAATCCCCTCCTATCGCTCATTGCCTCCATGTGACTTGGGACTGTACCCAAAAACCACTGTTTTGCACGTCCTCTTGAATGTGGTAAGGTGGAAATCAAAGCACAGTGGGAACCACACGAGACTCCATGACGATCTCGGGTCTACAGACTAACCTGTACCAGTGTCACCAGAGAACTGCTATCTGACGTCAGGTATAATACCATCTAGGAGTTCTCGGCGAGTCCGTCCAGTGTACACAGTCTCCACTGAGCACCCGTATACCATCTCTGATATCAAACACCAATGGATATGGGATCATCCATCGCCCATCTCATAGGTCGAGAAGCATATACGCTAGTCTAATCTGGTATATCGATGCCCTGTCTTGATACACCCACGACTAGGAACATTAAAGGATGAACTTATGGACTACCATGGCCCCACTAGTATGATCTGCATCATAATCTTGGTAGTTAAGTTCACATCCTAAGGGCTTTACCAACATGTAACCATGAGACAGTATCAAGAGACAAGTATACATGTTAAGATAAAGAGCAACCAGATAGAATACTATCATGTCGAGCAAGAAAGTCCTCTCTATATATGTCCAAGCATCCATTATAATATACATCATATGTACAATAACGTCCTCTAGGGCATACATATAACTAACATAAAGTTATTGTTCAATTATATTTATTGTCTCTGTCTCTTGTGCATTTTATTTATATAGCTTAGATACGCTTAGCGTGTTTATTTTAGAGTAAATACGTAGCGGCCTCGTCACATCCTCTGCCCGTATACTGGGAAGCGGGGCGTGACAGGTTTTGTTGGTGGCCCAAGCAGGTCAGAGCTGTATGTAACCCTACCATGCGGTTCCGTTCTGCATGGACAACCTAAGCAATATAACACAAGAACCAGCAACTGAAAACATTCTTTACAATTCATACTTCTTGAATCTCATCATTTCATATACTTTGAATCTGTCCTAATCCAAAAAATTTCATTCAAGGTTATGGATTCCCCGAACAACACCAGCACCAATGTCAACAACACACCTCCACCACTACCACGCACACCTACCATAGCTGCTCCGATCAACGAGCAGACAGTTCTGCTTGAGGCAATCCACAGCCTCCTAGAAGGACAGCAGCAGCAGACTGCTATTCTGATGAACCGACCAGAGGCAGAAACACCTAGGGTGAAGCAATTCAGGGCCTTGCACCCTAAACAGTTTGCAGGAAAAGAAATCCCTTTAGAACCTGAGGAATGGGCTCAGAGCATTGAAGATGATCAGGCAGCGGCACAAGTGCCAGAGATAGCTTGGGTCCGTGTTGCGAAACTGCAGCTCACGGACAATGCACGAGTTTGGTGGAAGGTGGAAGAAAGACATCTTGATCAACCCATCGAATGGAAGACTTTCCGCGACATGTTCGACGCAAAGTACTTCCCTGAGACTACCAGGTTCGACATGGAACAGCAGTTCATCCATCTGTAACAAGGTTCAATGTGGACCAAGTCAGTAGATGAATATGACGCTGAGTTCACCATGCTCAGTCGGTAAGATATGTCTCAATAATTCAATTCTTCAATATATCACATACTACACAGCTAACATAATACTTTAACAGATTTGCGGCATACCTGATACCGACGGATGAGATCAGAGCCCGTCGATTTCAACAGGGTTAGATCCAGAGATCCAGGCTGCACTAGCCATAGGGGATTTTCTGACCCACGAATCGGCTCTGAAAGCTGCCTGCCGTTATGAGGCAGTGGTAAAAATGAGAGGTAGATCTCAATCTGCTGGAGTTAAGCGCCCTGCCAACTAGATGGTAGGAGGAGCCTCATCAAGGCCATCTTTTGTGCCAAGGAGACCGGAAGTACCAATCAACTAGCCCAGCCCAGCCTTTTGTACCTACTGCAAGAAAGATGGGCATCTGATAAAAGACTGCCGACGATCCAACCATCTTTGCTTAGTTTGTGGCTCAGCTACTCATGATATTGGGTCTTTCCCCAAAAGACACAACCCAATTGCTCCACCCAGGCCAGCAATCAATTATCAGCAGAGACCAGCCCTTCAGGCACCTACTCCAAGACTAGCTCTCCCTGCTCCACCACCTAGAGGACCACCGACTGCACCTCCTCCTAGTCAGTTCCATCAAGCTCAACGGAACATTCCGAGGAATGCTCCTCTGGCCAGGAGGAATGTACCACGGCGACAGGATTTCACGATGACCGTGGAAGAAGCTGAGGCCACTGGCCAAGTCATCACTGGTAACCCTTTCTTCTCAAGCTTTTCTTTCAGTCTTAATACCTACCTACATATTTTTCTTTATACATAAAACATATCCCACATACCTTAGGTACAATCTTAGTAGCCTCACATTCTGCACTAGCACTCTTCGATACTGGAGCATCCCATTGCTTTATGTCGCAACGGTTCGTCCGAACTCATGAGATTCCAGTCACACCACTTGTATCCAGTTGGAATGTCAGTTCAGGGAACGACGTTCTAAAGGAAACAATGGGATACAACTTGTGTCCAGTAGTCATCTGCAGCAAAGAATTCTATGCTGACTTCAAGGTGCTGGACATACCGAACTTCGATGTGGTTCTAGGTATGGATTGGCTCGGAACATTTTATGCTGCCATTGACTGTCGTCAAAGGAGGGTAGTATTAGAGATTCCAGAGCATCCGGTCTTCTATTTCAAAAGTGGAGACCGTATCGTGAAGCCAAGTACTTACAAGGCGAAACCAAAGAAGGCAGTGATTGTGGCAATTCAAGCATAGGAAGGATCAAAGCCAGAAGTGGTTCAAGAGTTCGACGATGTGTTTCCTGACGATATATCAGGTTTTCCTCCCAATCGAGCTCTTGAATTCAGTATTGATTTAGTACCAGGAGCACAACCGGTGATCAAAGCACCTTATCGATTAAGTCCGGAAGGTTTGAAGGAAGTCTGAACTCGGTTGGATGAATTATTGGCGAAAGGATGGATTCGTCCCAGCACGTCAAGTTAGAGATCACCAGTACTGCTTGTGAAGAAGAAGGAAGGTTCATATAGAATGTGCATCGATTATAGAGCCTTGAACGAAGTCACGATAAAGAACAAGTATCTGCTACCGCGTATCGACGATGTATTCGATCAGCTAAGTGGATCTTGTGTTTTCTCCAAATTAGATCTTCGTTCAGCTTATCATCAGGTGAAGGTCAAGGAAGCTGATATTCATAAAACAGCTTTCAGAACACGCTATGGGCATTACAAATTTCTTGTGATGCCATTTGGAGTGACCAACACACCAGCAATACTCATGAACCTGATGAATCAAGTTTTCCGAGAGTACTTAGACAGATTTGTTGTCATCTTTATCAACGACATCCTGGTGTATTCAAAGAGTCGGAAAGAACATGCCGATCACCTATGAATTGTCAAGGAAACTCTACGACAACATCAACTCTACGCCAAGTACAGAAAGTGCGAGTTTTGGCTAGATCAAGTTGGTTTCCTCAGACATATTGTATCAGGTGAAGGAAGCTCTGTGGATCCAGCGAAAATTTCAGCAGTAAGCGAATGGCCGACACCAAAGTCAGTGAAGGACATTCGAAGTTTCTTAGGTCTACCTGGATATTGCAGAAGGTTCATTGAAGGCATTTTGAAAATGGCAACACCCATGACCAAGCTCACATATAAAGATGAAGAATCTGTGTGGTCAGAAGCATGCGAACAAGCTTTCGTAGAACTCAAGTCAAGGTTGACATCAGCGCCTATTCTCGTTATACCGGACCAAACTGGAGGTTTTGAAGTGCATTGTGATGCATCCGGTAAGGGATTAGGATATGTTCTACATCAGCACGGTAAAGTTGTGGCTTATGCTTCAAGACAACTGAAGACTCATGAGCGCAATTATCCGACGCATGATTTGGAGTTGGCAGCTGTAATCTTTTCTCTCAATATTTGGCGCCATTATCTTCTTGGTGAACGAGTGAACATATACACGATCACAAGAGTCTGAAATATGTTTTTACTTAGAAGGAGCTTAATATGCGGCAGAGATGATGGTTAGAACTCATGGCGGATTTTGACATCAACCTGCAATATCACCCAGGGAAGGTGAATGTGGTACCTGATGCCCTTAGTCGCTAACCATTATCGATGAATCTCACCGCTCAGTGGAAGCTTCAACAAGACTTGCATCAGATGGAAATTGAAGTAGTCATGTCAGGTAACGCTTCAAGCTTGATGAATTTACAAGTTCAATCAACAATTGTCAATCAGATCAAAGCAGCTCAAGCAAGTGATGCTAAGTTGAAAAAGATCAGAGAACAAGTGGAGAATGGACTCAGAACAGACTTCATCATCCATGAAGATGGATTTTTGAGATACGGCAGCAGATTATGTGTACCAAAAAGTTCTGTTCGGGAAGAGTTAATGAAAAAATCTCACAGCTCTCCCTACTCAGTACACCCTGGAGGTACAAAGATGTACAAAGATCTACGTCAAAATTACTGGTGGCATGGAATGAAGCGTGAAGTAGCCAGAAGCATCGCTAAATGCTTGGTGTGTCAGCAAGTAAAGGCTGAACATCACAGGACTGTTGGATTACTTCAACCGTTACCAATCTCAGAATGAAAGTGGAAACACATCATAATGGATTTCATGACTGCACTCTCTCGCAGCAGAAAGGGTAACGTTGCGGTATGGGTTATTGTGGATCGACTCACAAAGTCGGCACACTTCATCCTATTTTGAGTTGACTAATCAACTGAAACATTAGCAGAGAAGTACATGGAGATAAGAATCTATGTAAGAGTTAAACTCTTCAAATATGTACTATCTCTGATACCTATGAACTCATACAGGAAATCATGAGACTTCATGGAATACCGGTCTGCATTGTCTTCGATTGTGACACAAGATTTCGATCACAATTTTGGCAAAGTCTACAAGTGAACTTGGGAACAAGTCTGAACTTCAGCACAGCTTATCATCCACAAACATATGGTCAGTCTGAGCGAACTATTTAGATCTTGGAAGATATACTCAGAGCGTGTATGTTGGACTTCAGAGGATCGTGGGAAGGTCACCTACATCTTGTGGAGTTTTCATACAACAATATCTATCAAGCAAGCATAGAAATGTCATCTACATCTTTATGGAAGGAAGTGTCGATCGCCATTAAGTTGGGACGACATCCGTGATAGAGAACTCGTTGGACCTGAGATGACAGTAGCAACTGTTGATGTGGTTTGTACTATCAGAGAAAGAATGTGCATAGCCCAAGATCGACAGAAGCACTGGGCTGATGTGAAGCGACGTCGCTTGGAGTTCCAGCCGGGAGATCACGTATTCTTGAAGATATCTCTGTTTCCCCCAATCAGAGCAAAGCTCTGTTTGAATTTCAAAATTCAAAAATTGAAGCAACGCTTCAGATTCCTTACGCTGCGCGCTGTGCGCCACGTGTCAAAAGCTGACACGCCAGCGCAAGGAGCGCTGCGCCCAAGGCAGCGCACCCCCAATCAGAGCAAGGCTCTGTTTTAAAATTAAAATTTTAAAGTAAATGAAGCAACGCTTCAGATCACTTGCGCTCTGCACTGCGCGCCATATGTCAAGCACAGGTGCGCTAGCGCAGTTGCGCTGCGCTCTGCGCTGCACGATACGTGTCAAGCGCAGGTGCGCTAGCGCCAATTGCGCCAGCACTGGAATTTAAATAATAAATTATTAATTAACCAGAATTAAAATTCTAGAAAGATCTTTCCAATCTTATTAAAATAAGAAGATTGTCTTCTGTAAAACAGAGGCCTTAGGATCAAAGATCCATCGGTGGGGAAATATCCCCAGATCAATCAGAGAAAGATCTCTGTAACTAACTTAACAAACCAATTGGCCCTATATAAAGGCCCTTAGACTCCAAGTCTCACAGATACAGAGATACAGAAGAGAGAGAACCCTCTAAAAACTTTGAGAAAAATCTCAGAAGAGAAGAAAGGCAAGCCTTTGAAGAAAGAAGATCATCTTCTTCATCTTTAAAGGTAAAGAATCTGATTCTTGAAGAACAGAGATGAAAATACCTCATTAAAAAAGAAGAATCTCTTCTAAAAAGATCAAAGATCTAAGAACAAGATCAAGATCTTCAATAAAAAGGAAAAAGATCAAAAAGATCTAATTATAAAAGATTAAAAAGAAGTAATTTACTTCATTCTTAGATCTTTTGATCTATATAAAGGTACAGCCTTTTGATGAACCATCGGTTCTTGAATCTTGAGGTAGAACCTCTTTTGAGAAAACAAACAACCTGTTTCTTTGATCTTAATTGGATCAAGATGCGCTCTGTGCTATTGTACAGTGCCTTGCACTTTTGAAATGCGCCTTTGCGCTCCTTGGATTGGCGCACTGCACCAGAGCGCGCCACGTGTCGCAGCGCACTGCACACTAACAGACTTGCGCTCTGCGCTGCGTGACACGTGTCACCTCCACATGCACTAGCGCCTTGCGCTCTTTAACTGGCGCAAAGCGCCTGACAAGCCATGTGGTGCACTATCAGACCACTAAAATGCTATGCATTATTTAAAAGGGCAGAGCCCAAGTAAAGGTCTAACAGACCAAATATAAATGCTATGCATTTAAATACAAGGCCCAATGCTATGCATTGTAAAAGGGCAGAGCCTAAGCAAAAGCCTAATAGGCAAAACATGAATAAAATGTTGAATATTTTCAAATGGACTTAGCCCAATTATGGCTATAAGTCCTCAATTTAAATGGAACTGAGCACAACCGCTCTCCCAATCAATTTACACCCGGTTCAAGGGTACATCTCTTTACTCCTCTGACATCTGTCGTTGTAATCCTTCAACGTCGTCAGAGAGGTGACGGGTCCCGACAACCACA
This sequence comes from Agapanthus africanus, assembly GCA_030015575.1. Taxonomy (NCBI): domain Eukaryota; kingdom Viridiplantae; phylum Streptophyta; class Magnoliopsida; order Asparagales; family Amaryllidaceae; genus Agapanthus; species Agapanthus africanus. The sequence goes on along the minus strand of CM057349.1, from coordinate 361,014,243 downwards.
CACTGTTACGGACTGTGGGGTCCTTAAACTCATGGACTATGATGTCCTTAACCTTGACCGCGATATCTTAAAACTAACAACGGACTGTGGGGTCCTTAAACTCATGGACTATGATGTCCTTAACCTCGACCGTGATGTCTTAAAACTAGCATCGGACTGTGAAGTCCTTAAGCTCACGGACTATGACGTCCTTAACCTCGACCGTGATGTCTTAAAACTAACACCGGACTGTGAGGTCCTTAAACTCATGGACTATGATGTCCATAACCTTGACCACAACGTCTTAAAACTAACATTGGACCGCAATGTCCTTAAACTACTTATCGACCGCAACATCACTAAAATAAACAATAGAGCCGCCAATTGCTCTCTTGTCGGATCTAAACGATCCCGTTAAGTCGATCTTAGTCTAAAATTAGACTAACGTGTCCTTAACGAACGTTTAAGTTGATCTTTGTTAGTTATGTATATGCCTTAGAGGCCATTGTTGTACATATGATGTATATTATGATGGATGCTTGGATATATACGGAGAGGAATTTCTTGCTCATCATGATAGTATGCTATTTGGTTTCACTTTATCTTAACATGTTGACTTGTATTGGTTTACTGTCTTTCTCTCACATGTTGATAAAACTCTTAGGATCTGTACTCGACTGCTGGGATTATGATGAGATCATACTAGTAGGGCCACGGTAGTCGATGAGTACATCCTATAAATATTCCTAGTCGAGGGTATATCAAGACAGGGCATCGATACACCATAGTAGACTAGCGTATACGCATCTTGACCCATATGATGGGCGATGGATGATCCCATATCCATCGGTGTTTGACATCAAAGATGGTGTACGGGTGCTCAGTGGAGACTGGGTACACTGGACGGACTCGCCGAGAACTCCCAAATGGTGATATACCACACGTCAAATGGCAGTTCTCCGGTGACACTGGTACAGGGTAGTTTGTAGACCCGAGATCGTCATAGAGTCTTGTGTGATTCCCACTTTGTTTTGATTTCCACCTTACCACGTCCACGAGGGCGTGCAAAACGGTGGTTTTTGGGTATAGTCCCGAATGACATGGAGGCAATGAGCGATAGGAGGGGATTCGTCTCTCCCAGTATAGAGAGTTGATGTTGTGCTGTGTTCGATTGGCTATAACTGGAAGTCCCTGGCCAGGGCTGATATAGAGATATACTGGTAAGTGTTACCAGTAGTATCTCGACCTGTTATGAGCCTCACATCGACACGACTTATCGGTTACTAGGGTCTGACGTATACCACCCCTAGACTTGATATGCGACATATCAGACGAACAGACCGGACTGTACGGGAGTGTTACTGATTGGATTCACAGGAGAACGGACAGGCTAGCTTGTTGATCTTCTGATCGCTCAATACCTGGGTGGCTGTTACGTTTAGCTGACCGCTTGCAGCTTGTGGGTGTTTGATATGATCATCACCTGCTACCGGCGTATTGACGATTCTTTAGAGTCCTACACAGAGTTTCTTGGCTCAGGCGAAACGGAGTAGAGGCACATATGTGATATGTGCAGGACCGAGAATAATGGGATATGAGATACCGTATTTTATTCTCGCGATATTTAGATATGAACCGGGTCATCGGATCAAGTGTTGATTCGTTGAATCGGTACATGATTTATTAGTCGGTTATATTCGATATAGCCGGATCGTTGGATCAAGTGTTGATTCGATGATTTAATGTATAATGATATATATGATATATTGTATTACATTATCTAATAATGGCTTACTTTATTATTTCATTTTCTCACCGGATTAATACATTGATATATATGCGATATATGTTAATTGTATTATTTTCATTTGTTGCAAATATATAATATATATATGTGATATATATTATTGTGACATGATATAATTTATTATAAAACATGTTTAAGGATGATAAAAAGGGATTAGGGTTTGATTAGGGTTAGGTCATTCTTGTTCATTCTAGAAGGATTCTATTTTGTCTTGGTTAAGATATTATGGTTGATACTTATCCTTAACCTAACCAAACCCTAACTCTAGTTTATTCTCTACAAAGATTAAGCCTCTCATCCTTGACCATGGTTTGATAATCAATCATATATTCTTGAATATTATTCATCACAAAAGGATTATTCTTTCATTCTTCATCTTCTTCTCTCTTGAGTTTTGAGAGAGAGCTCACTAGTTAATCCTTTTTGTGATGATTTATTGTGAGAAAGTGAAATAAAAAGAAAGCATAAATACTACTCCATCATCCTCATCTAATCTAGCTCATTAGATTAGGGTGTTCATCTCTTTAGAGTGAGAAAGCTTGGGTTATAGCAACTTCGATGTAGATCATCGGAGAATCGGAACACTTCAAGCTAGCATGGATCGTTCGAGTCGTGAAGCCTCTCTTGAGTCTGAGAGATCGTGGATCGCGGCGAAGGGACTTCTACTCGGAGCTTGTGAAGCGAAGGAGCGGACTACAAAGGTTGTAATCCCTCACACTTAGCTTTAAAGATATCATCTCGCATGCTAAACCCTAATAATCTAGCAAAGATCCCGTCTTTGGGTTGTTCGGCACATGTAAAATTTTATTCGAGCATGTTTGATGCTTTATGAACCTTCACTAGTGTGCCTAGGAACCCTACAGTAGTATCAGAGGTACTAGGCATTGGATGTCGACCTATAGGGGGTTCTCACTGTGTGACAATGTAGCGAAGCATAGGCTCTTACCCCCAGGGTGTCCCGAGATCGGAAGGCGTTCCGGCAGGTTGTAGTCCTCGCGAGGGGGCATGCGTAAAAAGTAGCTGCTGAGGGACCCGTTGGTGCCACGGTGACCCCATTGGATGGGGTGGCTGCCTGACCTACAATGGTATCAGAACCTAACTAGAGCATTAGGCGATGTGTTTACGAAGTTAAAACTCCGATCGAACCCAAACCGACAAATTTAACCCCCTCTCTGGAAATTTTTCAAAATCTGGGATTTTTCTGAATTAAAAATACCTGAAAAATACAGCAGGGAAAAATAAGATATTCGGTGAAAAAATAATCCCCTGATCCGTACAAACCGCTGCGGAACCGCGGCAGTACCTCGCTTGGGTCGCGGAACCGCGGCAGTATAAAGAGATCAGGGCCTCATTTTTGCACAGTAATTCATATTTCTCTGGTATATATTTTATGGGTATTTTTATTCTGACTCAAGTGTTGAGTATTCTGGTGTTTGCTTTGTAATCGTAGATTCTATCGGAATATTTAAATTCGTTATTATTTCCGGATATTTAGAAACTGTTAAACTATTTGAACGGATATCATTAACTCACTGTTTCCCGGCACGGCAAACTTTCAAGTGTTGAATTTTTATCGGGTTTAAATCTTTCGGAAAAATTGTACAAGTTAAGCGGTGGACCCTCTAGAAGACAACAAAACTTAACTTGATTATGTGACCGTCTTGAACTGCCTTTTGAACCTTCGGGTTTGGGGCAGTACGGCATGCCACATGTGAGGCGTTGGCTTGACCCTTCTACGGCTGGATCACTGGTACTGTGACATATTCTGGGATTATTTGAACTCCGCTCAAGTGTTGAGCACTTTAGGAAATTTTGGGTATTTGATTATCTGTTCAAAAAGTTTAATACTGTCTATTTATCTGGAATGTGATACAATATGTGGAATTCATTGTGTTAGGCATGAAATGCGAAGTATGTGATATTTCGGATTTACGATGTCTAAAGTGTTTATGGATTCCAAATATTGTAGTTTTACAATTTCTTTTCTGTGACCGTAAGTGTAGTATGTAGTTGTATTGCCGGTTTTCGTTGCTATACATCGACGACGATCGGTGTATGCATACTTACTTACGTTGATGATATGAGATATTATGTGTTGCTGAGATATGATGTGCAGGATTGCCGCAATTGAATAGCCGGGGGTTTTTATGTGAGATGAGAGTTTTATATTTTCATTCATGTAAATTCAATTGTAATGTAATATTCTTTTATTTGGGGCACTTTCGGGTTGAGGTTGATGTCACCAGAGTTGTATATTATTTACTTTTCCGCATTAGGTAGGACCCAAGGTGGGGAGCACAGGTAACCGGGTTCTGGGGTTCAGTGGGAGGCCATCTCGAGGAGTCGAGACCGGGTCTCCTAAACTACATAATTGGTAGGGTCGCTTGCCGCTCTCGTAGGGGTCCAGGTTGTGGACTTGGCTATTCATCTTGACTGTGGAATCCGTATTTTCTATTATTGGCTAAGTACTAAATACGGACGTCCTAGTATATCCCACATTATATCTATGTTTCTGCTGCGATATCTGTGATGTGATCATTTGATATGTTGTGATGGATACAGTATATAGTATATATGATATATTATATAGACGTTACTTATGTTTTACACCCGCACTAGCCCTGCCCTGCTCTATCGTTAGTTACCTAACCTAACGGTACACGAGGGGACATCGAGGCGAATGCGGATGACATAAGTGTACGTCGTATTTATCTGTGATGCTTAGGAAGCATAAGCTGATGGGATTTTTATTAATGAGATTAATAAAAAGAAAAAGAAACCTAAAAGATGTTGTAGAATCAAAACTTTATAAAAGGGTAGCTACAGTTTTGCTTTGCATAGTGGTATATATGATATACCCTGCACCTTATTCGATGAGGAAAGAGCCGAGATCCATTCACCGGGAGTGACCTCTTTAGCGAAACTGGCAGATGCTACGAAACTCGGTTTGTCTTTTGACTGCTTTTTAGAGTTTTGCTTTGCACAGTGATATATATGATATGTCCTACACCTTATTCGATGAGGAAAGAGCCGAGATCCCTTCACCGGGAGTGACCTCTTTAGCAAAACTAATGAAAGCCTCAAAAGCACTCCATTTCAAAACTTCACTTGATTCTACGACGATATCAAGTTCATTACGCTCAGGGTTTTCTGAAAAACCTGCGTAGCCCTCCGTCATTTCAGATAGATATTATTTAGTATTCGTGCTATGCTTGTTGACTTAGTCAAGGCGTAGTGTACGGTAGCTAAGTAGTGTTTATCTGCTAAAACATGAGATGTGATTGGATTAGGGTATTCGCACGGCCTTGTTGACTCAGTCAAGAGTCGTACGGGTGGGTTTAATTCAATCGAGAAATGTACGGGTTGAACTTGACTTGCGATTTATGGTTTGTTGACTTAGTCAAGGTCATAGATCGCTAGGGGCAAAATATTATCGGGAATTTCAAGTGTTGAAATTTGCAATGAGATTGCATACCTTCTATGAGATAGTTGGATCCCGATACCCACTGCGAGTAAGAGTTACTCCTGGGAGAGTTTTACACAGGACAATTAGTCGATCAAGTAGGTGTCTAGAAAAGTGTTAACGGGGTTACGCTCTGGGAAAATGGGGTTTACTTTAATTAGGTCCGTGTGAAAGCACGGGGAACCTCCCTCAAAGTACCGACACTGATCTGGCTGAAAGATTGACGAAATTGTAGGGTGTAATTAATCCCGGCTAATCTTACCTTTTAGGGTTTGAAGGTAGATTTGATAAAAACAGTGGGAGACATCCTGATTAGATAAGATAATAACCAATCTAATCTTGCAAGAGCATACGCTAAAGTGTTTTCTTCTCTCTCTCTCCAGGTAGCGACCATGTCAGGCCATAATCAAGATAATAATATGGATGTATTGACTGAACCCGCTTATTATACTGAGCAGGGGAACGTTGGACCCGTTCTTTCTTATATGAGTTATAAGATTGAACAGGGAATAGAAGAATATCTAGATTCTCAAGCCGCCCAAAAGAACATGCATGTTGATGCATCTTCTTCAGGTGTGTTAGTTATTGAGAAATGTTTCTCAGTTCACCCTACGTCCTGGGTATTAGATACCGGATCAGAATCCCACATATGTAAATTGTTACATGGGCTACGTAAAGGTAGAGAACTGGGAAAAGGTGATCATTCCGTTCAAGTAGGGAACGGTGCAAATATTGCAGCCAAAACAGTTGGCGAATATCATCTTGTATTGCCAAGTCGTAATACACTGATTCTAAATGAGTGCTATTATATACCGAACATGATGTGCAACATTATATCAGTCTCTTTATTAAGTAAAGAAGGATATAATTTTGTAGTAAAGGATAATGTTATGAACATATTCCTAGATCAAAAGTTGATTGCATCGGGCTCGTTACATAATGGCATATTCATTCTAAATCAGAATACAGTTCTCAATATACAAAACACACACAAGAGGAAAAGTTCAGAAATGAACGAATCCTTCTTGTGGCATTGTAGACTTGGCCATATCAATGAGACACGGCTAGCTAAGTTACATAAAATGGATATTTGAATTCATTCGAATTTTCATCTTATGATACTTGCCATTCATGTCTCAAAGGAAAAATGACCAAAGCTCCATTTAGTGGACACGGAGAAAGAGTTACCGAACTCTTAGGACTGGTACATAGTGATGTATGCGGTCCCATATCTACGCATGCCAGGAACGGTTCTTCCTACTTCATTACATTCACTGACGATCTCTCTAGATACGGGCACGTGTTCCTGTTGAAACACAAGTCTGAAGCTTTTTGAGAAATTCAGAGAATATAAGCACGAAGTAGAAAAACAAACGGGCAAAAGTATTAAGATCCTTCGATCTGATCGAGGAGGAGAATACTTAAGCAGTGAGCTCCTAGATTATCTAAAAGAGAATGGGATTCTCTCTCAGCTTACTCCTCCTTATACACCACAGCACAACGGTGTATCGGAACGAAGGAATCGGACCCTATTAGATATGGTGCGATCTATGATGAGTGATGCTGAGTTACCTATTTCCTTTTAGGGGTATGCGCTTGAGACAGCCATATACATATTGAATCTAGTTCCGTCTAAATCGGTACCTACCACACCATATGAGATATGGAGTGGGAAGAGACCATATTTTAAACGAGTTAAGATATGGGGTTGTCCGGCCTATGTCAAAAAAAAAAATCCGGACAAACTCGAGGCACGATCAGTTCTTTGCAAATTTGTGGGATATCCAAAGAATTCTCAAGGATATTTTTTCTACCACGCTGAGGAACAAAAGGTGTTTGTTGCTCAACATGCCACCTTTTTAGAAAAGGAATTTCTTGCAAAAGAAATTAGTGGCAAACAGGTAGAGCTGGAAGAGGTTCCAGAAACACAAATTGCAACTGAAGATTTAGTAGAACCAGAAGATTCAGTAATACCCGACGAATCCCAGCCTCTCCGCCGATCTAGTAGAGTTTCTCGTCCACCTGAGAGATACTACGGTTTTCTCATTGATGGTGGAAGCGAGGATTGCATCATGGAATATGATGACCCAACTAGTTTCGAGCAGGCCATCACGAGTGGTGACTCTGTGAAATGGCTGGATGCAATGCGATCTGAGATGGAATCCATGTACACCAATAAAGTATGGATTTTGGAAAATACTCCTGAAGGGGTAAAACCCATTGGGAGCAAGTGGATTTTTAAAAAGAAATTTGGTGTAGATGGAAAAGTTGAGACTTTCAAAGCTAGACTTTTAGCAAAGGGATTTCGTCAACGACCAGGTATAGATTATGACGAAACCTTTTCTCCAGTGGCTATACTTAAGTCCATCCGGATCTTACTTGCCATTGCTGCATACCATGACTACGAAATCTGGCAAATGGATGTTAAGACCGCCTTTCTAAACGGTGATTTAGAAGAGTGCGTGTACATGACTCAGCCAGAGGGCTTCGTAGATAGTGGGAGCAGCGGAAAGGTATGCAAACTGCTTAAATCCATTTATGGGTTAAAGCAAGCATCGCGGAGTTAGAACATCTGTTTTGATGTTGTAGTCAAAGAGTTTGACTTCATCAAAAACATAGATGAACCTTGTCTCTATAAGAAGGTAGCAGAGAGTAAGGTTGTCTTCCTCGTATTGTACGTGGATGACATACTCTTGATAAGAAATGATATTCATATGCTGCAATCAGTCAAACTCTTCTTATCACAAAGATTCTCAATGAAAGATCTAGGTGATGCCTCATGCATATTGGGGATAAGGATCTATAGAGATAGATCCAAATGGATACTGGGATTGTCCCAATCCAGGTACATTGACACCATACTAAAGAGGTTTAGTATGGAAGAATCCAAGCATGGGAACCAACCCATGATCTCTGGACTCACTCTCTCCAAAGAGATGTCTCCCAAGATTGATTTGGAGAGAGCTCGCATGCAAGGGATACCCTATGCTTCGGCAATAGGCTCTATCATGTATGCGATGCTATGTACCAGACCCGATGTAGCATACTCACTAAGTGTAGTGAGTCGGTATCAAGCAGATCCTGGAGAGAGTCACTGGACAGCTGTGAAGAACATTCTCAAGTACTTGCGAAGGACTAGAGACATGTTCTTGGTGTATGGTAATGGAGAACTCCGGGTGGAGTCCTTTACCGATTCCAGCTTCCAAAGTGATAAGGACGACTCTAAGTCACACTCGGGATTTGTCTTTACCCTCAATGGAGGGGCGGTATGTTGGAAGAGTTCCAAACAGGATATCGTTGCAGATTCGACGATGGAGGCTGAATACATCGCTGCCAACGATGCTGCCAAAGAGGCTGTCTGGATGAAGAAGTTCATCACTGAACTTGGTGTGGTTCCATCCATTGAACATCCAATACCTTTGTATTGCGATAACAATGGAGATGTGGCTCTGGCCAAGGAACCCAGATCCACTCAGAAATCCAGACATATTCTGAGACGGTATCACCTGATCAGGGAGATAGTTGATCACCCGGAGATTGAGGTCAGGAGAGTAGATACGAAGGACAACACTGCGGATCCACTCATGAAGGCCATTCCCCAGATACAGTTTGAGAGATTATTCGGGATGCTAGGTATGAGATACTACAGTAGCTGGCCTTAGTGCAAGTGGGAGATTGTTAGTTATGTATATGCCGTAGAGGCCATTGTTGTACATATGATGTATATTATGATGGATGCTTGGATATATACGGAGAGGACTTTCTTGCTCGTCATGATAGTATGCTATTTGGTTTCACTTTATCTTAACATGTTGACTTGTATTGGTTTACTGTCTTTCTCTCACATGTTGATAAAGCCCTTAGGATCTGTACTCGACTACTGGGAGTATGATGAGATCATACTAGTGGGGCCACGGTAGTCGATGAGTACATCCTATAAATGTTCCTAGTCGAGGGTATATCGAGACAGGGCATCGATACACCAGAGTAGACTAGCGTATACGCATCTTGACCCATATGATGGGTGATGGATGATCCCATATCCATCGGTGTTTGACATCAAGGATGGTGTACGGGTGCTCAGTGGAGACTGGGTACACTGGACGGACTCGCCGAGAACTCCCAGATGGTGATATACCACACGTCAGAAGGCAGTTCTCCGGTGACACTGGTACATGGTAGTCTGTAGACCCGAGATCGTCATAGAGTCTTGTGTAATTCCTACTGTGTTTGGATTTCCACCTTACCACGTCCACGAGGGCGTGCAAAATGGTGGCTTTTAGGTACAGTCTCGAATCACATGGAGGCAATGAGCGATAGGAGGGGATTCATCTCTCCCGGTATAGGGAGTTGATGTTGTGCTGTGTTCGATTGGCTATAACTGGAAGTCCCTGGCCAGGGCTGATATAGAGATATACTGGTAAGTGTTACCAGTAGTATCTCGACCTGTTATGAGCCTCACATCGACACGACTTATCGGTTACTAGGGTCTGACGTATACCACCCCTAGACTTGATATGCGACATATCAGACGAACAGACCGGACTGTACGGGAGTGTTACTGATTCGATTCACAGGAGAACGGACAGGCTAGCTTGTTGATCTTCTGATCGCTCAATACCTGAGTGGCTGTTACGTTTAGCTGATCGCTTGCAGCTTGTGGGTGTTTGATATGATCATCACCTGCTACCGGCGTATTGACGATTCTTTAGAGTCCTACACAGAGGTTTCTTGGCTCAGGAGAAACGGAGTAGAGGCACATATGTGATATGTGCAGGACCGAGAATAATGCGATATGAGATACCGTATTATATTCTCGCGATATTTAGATATGAACCGGGTCATCGGATCAAGTGTTGATTCAATGAATCGGTACATGATTTATTAGTCGGTTATATTCGATATAGCCGGATCGTTGGATCAAGTGTTGATTCGATGATTTAATGTATAATGATATATATGATATATTGTATTACATTATCTAATAATAGCTTACTTTATTATTTCATTTTCTCACCGGATTAATACATTGATATATATATGCGATATATGTTAATTGTATTATTTTCATTTGTTGCAAATATATAAAATATATGTGATATATATTATTGTGACATGATATGATTTATTATAAAACATGTTTAAGGATGATAAAAAGGGATTAGGGTTTGATTAGGGTTAGCTCATTCTTGTTCATTCTAGAAGGATTCTATTTTGTCTTGGTTAAGATATTATGGTTGATACTTATCCTTAACCTAACCAAACCCTAACTCTAGTTTATTCTCTACAAAGGTTAAGCCTCTCATCCTTGACCATGGTTTGATAATCAATCATATATTCTTGAATACTATTCATCACAAAAGGATTATTCTTTCATTCTTCATCTTCTTCTCTCTTGAGTTTTGAGAGAGAGCTCACTAGTTAATCCTTTTTGTGATGATTTATTGTGAGAAAGTGAAATAAAAAGAAAGCATAAATACTACTCCATCATCCTCATCTAATCTAGCCCATTAGATTAGGGTGTTCATCTCTTTAGAGTGAGAAAGCTTGGGTTATAGCAACTTCGACGTAGATCATCGGAGAATCGGAACACTTCAAGCTAGCATGGATCGTTCGAGTCGTGGAGCCTCTCTTGAGTCCGGGAGATCATGGATCGTGGCGAAGGGACTTCTACTCGGAGCTTCTGAAGCGAAGGAGCGGACTAAAAAGGTTGTAATCCCTCACACTTAGCTTTAAAGATATCATCTCGCATGCTAAACCCTAATAATCTAGCAAAGATCCCGTCTTTGGGTTGTTCGGCACATGTAAAATTTTATTCGGGCATGTTTGATGCTTTATGAACCTTCACTAGTGTGCTTAGGAACCCTACAATCTTAGCCTCAAATAAGGCTAACGTATCCTTAAACACACATACATACCCAAACCCAAATCTAAGAAAGATACGGATTTGGACTAATCCACGTCCTACGGGCGACAGCATAAATTAGTCTCCGTATACAATCCACGGGAAACCAAACACAAAACAAATACACACGACATGAAGTGACCATATGGAAAAGTAGAAAGTTGTTACCGCGATGCGGTAGCGTAATTAACTGCAGAGGCTTGCGCCTGCAGGGAAGAGCGTCCCCACAATTAAAACCCCCTCAAACGAGGGGGAATCTGACGAAGTCTGCTACATCGGTCGCATCCGTTTAAACCTTCGATACATGGTGCCATAAATCAACTTGGCATCTTCGGAGAGGTGGACGGATAGCACCAATTAGCATCTGCCCCGAATTTCAGGGAAGACGCCCGCCGTGTCTCTGCCGCGTCTTTCGGAGGGGAACAAATTCCAGCATGCCCGGTGGGACCTTTTCCTCTTTCCACTCCACACTTCGTGTGTCGTATTCGCGAACGAATCACGATTTGTTAATGGTTGCCCTTGGGTTTCAAGTTACCAAGATTTGGTCTCTTGCTTGGCGCAGAAAGCAAAACAGCAATGGCATTCACCTGCTCGAAGTGCTCCAACTACAGCTGCAACTCGCGTCCTGCCTCAACTGGGGGCATAACCTACGGGCCCCAAGCGGCCTCTTTGTTCACGATGCCCGTGGAGCAGATTACTCAAGCTACCACAGGGCTGTTTTTCGGAACCATGCTTCCGCCGACGAGCTTCACTGCTCCCCTGCCCGTACCAGAAGCTCCCAAGAAGTCGATCTTCGATCGACTTACAGCTACTGTGGCCCCTCTCAGCGGGTTCTCCAGCAAAAGAGCCTCGGTCTTCTCCAGATTGGGAAAAATTTCTTGCAGGCCCACAATGAAGCTTGCAGTCCCAGAAAAGGTTATTCCGAAGAGACTATCCAACCTTGCTCCCGAAGTCGTCAAGGCAGCTTCTCCTGCCAAGGGGTCGGTCTTTACAAGACTGACCGTCCTAACTCCCGCTCCTGCTACTCAAATGACATCAGTCTTTAATAGGCTGACACCGGCGACAGCCCCTCACCTGAACAGGGGGCAAGACAAGGCCATCCCCGTCATCGAGCCAACTCCATCAGCGCGACATGCTCGACGTCGCCACTGGCGCTGAGTAAGGAAGGCCGGAGGCAACTCCCCTTCTGGGCTAACTCCACCAGCCCCGAAGGCGGAAATTAATGCTGCTGTTCCAACTGGGAACAGCTTTGAGCTGCTGAATAAGGTGCGTAGGAATTCTCCTACCGCTGTACTGAAGTGGTCTCCTCCTCCACTGGAGAAGGTTGCGGAAGCAAAGCCAGAACATTCTCCTCAACGGCTGTCCTCCAAGATTTATAACGTCTGGCGGCATGTCCGAGACTCGGTGATCGATCCAAATTTCTCCCGCCAGCACAAGAAGCTGAAGGTCCAACAGAAAGTAAGCCATCCTGCCAAGCCACGGAAAGCTATATGGGTGCCCACCGTGACGGCCCCCTCAACTTCCACCGTTCATAAGAAAAGAAGGCCGGAGAAGATCCCCGTGCCTGCGACAAATGTTAGAGGCACTGAGCCCAAACGCCCTAAGTCTGGGGGCATAACGGTCCATACCGTTTATATGGCATCCGGGAAGGAGGATAGTCGCGCTTCAACGGGCCACCGACCACTCACTCGATCCATCACAAGGGCTCAGGAACAGCAACAGCAGAAGCTCCTGGAGATGCTGACTGCAATGGCCGCACTCACCGGGCCAAAAGAAAGCCCAGAGGCGTCATCAGAACAACGTCGCGAACACGAGGCCGATGCTGAATTCCTTCGTAGAATGCTTGAAAAGAAGGACAAGGAGGCTGCGGAACAAGCGGCCAATATAAAGCAGATGGCTCTTCTGTTCCAAGACATGGTCGGCATGATGATACCGCCGGATCCCCCAGCTGAAGACCCTCCAATCATTATTGAAGATGACAGAGGGGAGACGTCGAACCCTCCTCCGGCTCTTTCAACAACCAAGGAGGAGACCATTTCTAAGGCTGCCCTGGATGATTATATCGCTCAGCAAATAAGAGTTCACCAGGCAAATGAAGCGGCTGGTCAAGTCGTCAAAACAGGGCGACCATATCCGAGCTGGTATGATCAGATAAAGTACCCGCCGGGCTACATAATCTCGAAATTCCATGTCTACAAGGGGACAGGCAATCCCCATCAACATGTCGCTCAGTTCAGGGCTCTTTATGGAAACACCGGTGGCGATGATAAGCTCTTGCTTCGCCAATTGGTCGGCAGCTTATCGGAGACGGCATTTGAGTGGTACTCCGAACTTCCAAATGACTCCATCAAAACTTTCGCAGAAATGGAGTTGTTGTTCACCCAGCGATTCGCGAGTGCCAGCGAACGCACCCCAATAACGGCGTTGATCAATGCAAGGGTAAAGCCGGGTGAAACTTGGGTTCAATACGCAATCCGATGGCGAAACTTGTGGTCGAAGTGCGAGCAACGCATCGAAGAAGCACCAGTGGTGGGCATGTTCGTGGGCACCTTGGACCCTCATGCAACTATTTCACAGTTCATGATGTTCTTCAAACCGACCACATTCCAGGCTTTAATCGATAGGCTAGCTCAGATGGATCAGATGGGTCACAGACCGTCTCCCCCGAAGCCGGAACCGCGGAACGACAAGGGTAAAGGGAAGGCGACCTTCGTCGCGAACACCCAACAACAGCCCAGTGCCCCAAAGCTAGCAGATCAACTGGAAGAGAGACGGCGCTATTATAATGAGAAAATGAAGCGTCCTTACTCATTCCCACGGGACAAGACGAAGAGGCTGTTCGAGCTGGCTATGCGCAACAGGCTTATGAGTTTGCCGAATCCAAGGCGACCACCGCAGCCCGGCGAAGTGAACAATCCCAATTATTGCCCTTACTACCAAATGGTAAGCCATCCGATCGAGGATTGCTTCGTCTTTAAGGGATGGATCGAAGATCAGTACCTACAAGGCAAGTTCGCACTGTCTGAGAAGTGGAAGGTAAACCCACCACAACCGCACACTCCTAAGAAGACGGACACACCGGGGGAAACTTGTTCTTTTGTTGAAGAAGCCCCATGGGAGGTCGTGCTTTCAGCCAAAACCAAAAGGATGCTGAATGATCTCCAGACATGCCCGGCGATCAGGTGGAAGAACCCACTGGAACCCCAGATCATTGAAGGGATGCTGAAGCCGCGCCCAACTCTAAAGATTGGTGGTGATAGCCAAAGTGCTCACACCCATCCGCCGAAATCTTCAAAAAAGAAGAAGAGATCCAAAAAGCCCGTGAAGCCTGGTGACAAGCGCACGGACCTGCAGAAACAGATCGACGCGCTGGAGGAGTATAATCAAAAGGCGCGGACTCCCATCACGCTCCAAGAGTTCCTCAGCTACGTCTTTTAGAAGGAAGATGATGAAGAAAGCTCGTCGGATGAATCTGAAGGATACATGGCAAGTTGTCATGTGATCTCTCACTCGTTTGCAGACGATGAAAAAACTCCTTGCATTGAGAGGCTGGGGGCAGACCCTGAACCAGAACTTCTGGGGCCGTCAGATGAAATGATCGACGCATTCCTAGACGAAGCTCTCCTGAGAAGTAAAGCTGATCGGGAGCGCGAGATGGCCATATTTGAAAGAGCCAAACGCCGGCGACTAGATGAAAAAGTCAAGACACTCCCACCCATTCAAAGAACATCCGTCGCGGATAAAAACAAGTTCAAGATGAGGAAAAGGTTTGCTAAAGCCATGTCAATAGCAATGAAGCTACCACCCTCCGAAGGAAACTCTCCTGATGAAGCAGAGATGCATCATAGCTACTGCTCATATCATCAAAAGATTTCGCACCCCACCGAGGAATGCGACGCTTTTAAAAGATGGTGGCAAGGATATGTTGCTCACCGGCAACATTTTAAGCGGATGAAACGCAAAACTCAGCGAGAGCAAAGAAGTGCGAACGAGGAGTATAAAAGAGACACCGGTAACTGTCACATGGTCAACACTGGGGGATCGCAAATTCTCACTTTCGGAAGCGACTCTAACGAAGAAATGGCTCTTGACCCACTCTTTAAAGAATCCGCATTGGGAGAGGAGGAATAACCGAAGGCCTGCGAAAACATTAAGCTGCGCAATCGCACGCTTCCAGAAAAGAATCTCGGACCAATGAATAGAAAAGATAAGGGAAAAGAAAAGGTCTCCGAGGATATCGCCCTGGACGACCAAGTCATGAAAGAACTGACCGCTAAAGACCCGCCAAAGAAGAGTAAGGTAGACTACAACGTTCTGGCACACTTGAGGAAGCTACCTTCGCAGCTCAGCATTCTCAACGCCCTTTTATTATCCAAAGAAGCGAGAGATTCATTGATCAAGGCGCTCCTAGAACCAGAGCAATTCCAAGCTTTTCTCACCGAAGAAAAGATGAAGGACGAGTTGGAGGAAGTACATACAGCCGATATTACCTTCGGAGATGAAGACCTCCTCCTCGGGATGTGCGAGCACAATCGTCGCCTCTATGTCTCAGGGAACTGCCACGATATAAAGATAGGCAAAATCCTGGTCGACAATGGGTCTTCCGCCAATCTTCTCAACGTGCGAGTGTTGAAGGAAATCTGCATGAGCGTCCAGCATCTCGCTCGTGATAAAATCACCATCTCTGGTTTTGACTCCCAGTCATCGCAGACTCTCGGGTCTGTGATATTGACATTATGATTCGGGCTACTTGTCACGGATATTAAATTCCATGTCATCGACGCCAAGATATGCTATAACGCTTTGCTCGGCCGGTCTTGGTTACACGAGTACAACATCATCCCTTCTACACAACATCAGTGTATGAAATACTTTAAGGATGGTCTCGAGTATACCATAACATGAGAGCTGAATCCATTCTCCGTGAATGAAGTCCGCAAGTACGAAGATGCAAAATACTTTTTGCCAGATTTCGAGGACACGGAGAGATGTCACAAACTGGAGAACAAAGCTATCACCACCATTCCAGTCTTCGGGAGTGATACTGAAGAAGAGGAAGCGATAATTTATTCAGGTCCACCCCGGCACAACAAGCCAGGACCGTCTGCTCTTATGTTGATCTTTGGCAGCGACTCGGAAGATGAGGTCCATGCAATATTCTCCGCTCGGCCTTCAATACGAACATTCGCTGATGAAGAGCAAAGTTTGCAAGTTGCTATGGTTCCGCCCAAACATCATAAAGAACTGGACGCGCTTGATAACTATAGTGTGGAAGAGCTGCAGACGTTCTATGTCCCTCCCACGCAAGAAGGTGAAAAGGCGATCCTATTCTACCGCTCTGAGGAAACTAAAGTGGAGAAAGAAATCTGGCACGGCGCGGATCCTACACTTGACAGGCTTCAGCCCATCCGTCTGCCTAGATATTACACAGAAGGCTTGAAAAGGCTGTTAAAGCACCAAGGGATACCCTTCAAACAGACCGCTCGAAAAGCCAAATTCTATGACAGGGTCTGGAACGTTCCCGGAACTCAGCGCAAGTTGCCCAATAGGAGAATGGAAGCAATCGGGCTTGGATACGTTCGATCCAAGAAACGGGAGCTACTCCGCGACTACTATGTCGTACATGACTTTGATGAAGAAGGAGATGCTCAATGGGATAATGCTAACCCTGAACCAGAAAGAGCCCCCGACGTGAAAAGGCCCAGTCCGTCGTTCGAAGAACAGATGGACAAGCTTATAAGGGAAGCTGGTCAAAAAGTTCGAGACGACCATAACCGCGAAATGGCCATCTACGAGAAAACCAGGACGCAACGCCTTCTCCAACAGGCGGCGAAAGACGAAAAAGCCGCTCCCTGTCAACCTGTTGTAAAAAAGGCCCGACACAGAGGCAGAAACAAGTCAAAGAGCGGAAAAGGCATTCATCAACGACAAAGCGGGACCAAGAAGTCACGCGGTCGGGAATCGAGCGGTCCGGATTTGTCCCTTATGAAGAAGATGAGTCGAGCATACTCTTTTCCTCAAGACAAGACAAAGAAGATACTTGACCTCGCTATAAGACATCAAATGATTACACTGCCGGAGTCTAAACACCCTGAGCAAGCAGGCGAAGTCTCTCACCCAGACTATTGCTCTTATCACCGAGCAATAGGACATCCTCTCGAAGACTGCTTCATCTTCAAGAACTGGGTCGAAAATCAATATCAACTCGGCAAGTTTGCTCTATCCGACAGTTGGAGGGTAACACCACCGCAAAAGCATGAACCCAAAGCTACGAGAGTAGAACCAGATACACATCGGTCTTCGAAGCGAGCTCGCACTTGTCATATGATAACGATATCAAAAGAAGAGCCCGAGAATATGGATGACCTTCCCTGGTGCTTCGAAAACAATGATGACGAGGTGATCTCAGAGTTTCCACCGGCGCCAAAAGAGCTGGAAGATGAAATACACACTACTGCAGATAACCTCAAGAAAATTGATTTGGGGACGGCAAATGACCCGTGACCAACATTCGTTAGTGAGCTGCTATCTGAAGAAAGGGTGGTCGTGCTAAAAGACGTGCTTACGCGGCATAGAGATTGCTTCGCATGGAACTATTCCGAAATGCCAGGATTAGATCCAGAGATCGCGGTCCATAAACTAACGATATCTCCGGACATCAAGCCAATCAAACAAGCACCGAGAAGAATGCGGCTCGAGCTTGAGATGAGCATCAACGCCGAGGTCAAGAAGCTAATCAACTCTGGCTTCATCCAAGAGGTTCGGTACCCTGAATGGATCGCCAACATCGTCCCGGTAATGAAGAAAAATGGGACGGTGCGCATCTACGTAGACGTTCGGGATCTCAATAAAGCCTGCCCGAAAGAAGACTTCCCAGTGCCAGTTACCGAGCTGATGATAGACAATATATCCACTCACGAAGTTTTCTCCTTCATGGACGGCTCGTCAGGATATAATCAGATAAAGATGCATCCCGAAGACCAGAAGCACACTGTTTTCCGGACCCCTTTGGGTATATTCTGCTACAAGGTGATGCCCTTTGGTCTAAAGAACGCCAGTGCCACCTATCAGAGGGCCATGACGAAGATCTTCGATGACCTCATACACAAAATCGTCGAAAGTTATATCGACGACCTTGTGGTGAAAAGCAAATCATATGAGGAACATCTCGAGCATCTGAAGATCGTATTTCAACGCCTTCGGCAATATAACTTGAAGATGAACACACTCAAATGCGCGTTCGGGGAATCCTCAGGTAAATTCCTTGGATTCATCGTCCGACATCGGGGTATCGAGATAGATCCGTCAAAGATCAAGGCGATCATGGAGATGCCCCTGATTAGTGTCAAAAACTGTATTTACCGCAATCAGAAACGGCGTCGCTTCGCAGCTAGCCGGTGAGTGCGGGTCGATCCACAGAGACGGGTAAATTCCTTTTATGTGTTTTAACGAGTTGATTCAATTTGTCGTTTTGATTGGTTTATAAAAATCTATAAAAACTAGATCTAATTAATCTAATTGAAAGTCTTGCTAGGGTTAGGCTTAGGGGAAGTTTTGGAGATTAATGTTTCCTTCACCGCTTTCAATGCCTTCTTTTTTAGATCTATTAGATGTTACGTTAATTATCAATAAAGTGGATACGAATCTTTTGGGAAGATGTTTCTTCCTCTAGATTTGTATCCTTCCTTTGTTGATAATTACCCTAACCCCCATGGAAAACGCGCGCAACCGGCCCTTTATACTACGGTTCACCGTTACCTCGAGGGGTAGGGTGCCGTAGGGAGCGGATGTGTGCGTATGCATGGAGTTCTAACTCTAAAGTGAAGATGGCATTGAAAGGGGTGAGAGATCTCATCTCTCAACCCTTTCGCTAAGGCTAACCCTAACAAGCGAGGAGACTACTCGCTCATTAGGGGATGATAAATTATACTAGAAAATAAAAGTAAGGAAATAAATTACCTACAGATTTGATGGCTCCCTCCAAGTAGAAGACAGAATAGTTCTGAATGTCACTCCCAGAAATTCTGAATTTTATTTATTGAAAAGAGGCATAGGGATTTACAGATCTAAAATTACAATTTATAGGAAAATAGGAAACCTAGGGTTACAGACTCTCGCACATGCAAAATTACAGATTTGCCCACGTAAAATCCCAACATCTGCACCGACGCGCCGACTCAGAAAAAATGCACCGACATGCGCACTTGATGGCCGCGGAAACGCGGCGCCAGCATGGGTTTGGCCGCGGTTCCGCGGCCAAACTGAGGAGTCAGACTCTGTAATTTTTTGTGCTTTTTCCTTGGCTCTTTGGGCTTCTGTTTCTTCACTTATTTTCTCTTTTGGGCTTCTGGTTCTTCTCCAGATCTTCAGTGAAGACTTGTATTGGCCTTTTAACCGTTTTACCTTGACATTCGTTGCCTTGCACCTGGGTTTGACTAGTGATCCGTCTAATTGCTGGTCAAAAGTCCCTTTTCTGTTGTTTTGTGTCTTTTTCACTGTATTTGCTCCAGAAACCTGTATCCTGTAATATGCAACAAACGTGCGTCAAGAGTACCTGTTTATTTATAAAAAGGATAAGAATAGGGGAATGATAAATGCAATATTATGGTCTGAACAAATACCCCCAAACTTACCTTTTGCTCGTCCTCGAGCAAACTTATTAATTATTCACTAAAATCCTAACCACACTTTCGCAGGGAAACGCGATTGCATTGAGCACGTGCAACAAGCCGTTAAACCTCTAGGTGTCCCTAGTAGGAGGAGTGTTGTCTCCTGAGGGTTTTCAGTGGATTACACCCACAAAATCCTATCAACTCGGCCTATTGACTTTTGTTCTCCAATTAAGTTTTCCAACAAGGAATTCTATTATCTTATACTTGTAAATTATCCACCCACATTCTTCACACTTCCTCATTATTTAACTTAAGATTATATATGTTATGTAGACCTACTTAGCTTTCGGCATCTCCTAAGTTTTCCTTCTAGGGTTACATCTCCACTTAGGAATTTCCTATCAACTCCATTAAAGATACAAATTTTATCTTTCATTCCTCTCTCTTATCTAAATTCCAATCACATACCCCTACGTGTGTGTATAGATCACCCCTACACTTGGAAATTCAATTCAAGCAATCATGCCCCTTGTCCATTGTCCAAAGTACTTATTAATACGTGAATTTTTGCTTACACATCCTTCATGCGACCGTTAATACTTCTTGAGGTACCAACGACCGATTACAAAATGTGTTTGCACTTTAAAAGCGTACTTCCTAATTTTTGCAACACCCAAGGCTTTAGCAGTGACTCCCAAACCAGTTGGTCTAAGGCACTAGGTGATGAAGCACCCTTGCTAAATATTTTTCTATTCTTACAGCCTTAAGTAATCACAAAAACCAGTGTCCATTTTTTTATTCTTTATTCACATTTTTTTTCTTTTATTTTCATTGTACTAAGGACTTTAGACAAGAGTATTTCAAGGTCTCTTCTACTATTCCAAGTTTCAAGGTGCGTGATAGTGCAAATTGTAGGGTATATATTTTCAGAATCTAGACTTAAGCTAGGAACTATTTTTCAAACTTATACTTTAATAAGAACATCAATACTTTTCCTTTATTTTGACTTAACCCAAGAAGTGAACCCAAAATTTGCCTATTTCTAAATAAACTACAAGGCATATACTTTCTACTGTTAAACTTTAAGGAAGGTTATTTTTAGGGTTTTTAATTCACTAAGTCTAAGATCTAGTTGTTCCTAACCAGTTAACCTATTAGTCAAACTCAAGTCAATTAGCCAAAATTGAATACAATTATTTTTATAATTTTTGACATTTTTCAAATTTTTATGGGTTTTCAAATAAGTATGCAAATGCAAAAATATGTACAAATGAATGCGAAGGAAGAAGACGTACCGAGCATACCCCCAAACTTGAACTTGACAGTGTCCTCACTGTCATGCTAAACCAAGAGGGTCAAAATACCGATACTCCCCTGTTTATTTATTTATAATAATTTTTTTTTTATGTTTTGAATTTTTTTTATAGAAAAAGAAAATAAAAGGATATATACATATATACAACAAGATTCCCCCCAAAGTTAAGCTTGGCCTTACACAAGCCAAATGTTAGCACCAACCATTCAAAAATCTTATCATGGTAATGGTAGAGTTGGTGCAAGAATGGGATGGAAAGAAAAGAGATGAAAAGCACGCGAGACCGTGTGGAAAGAAGAATGGTAGAATCTGGTCTCGGTGGGGGAGAAGAAAGACGGAAAGAAGAAAGATGTGGAGTGCGATCTTGAGGGTGTAAGTTGAGTGAATAAATTAGCGCAATTTGTGATGACCGATGTGTTAAAAGCGATTGCGCTAACCTATCAACTCGTCGTGCAATGGGGTCAAATCCCTCAAGATTCGCAAGAAAACATGGGTACGCCGAACTTGGTATAGGAGATGAAAGCGTAACGGTCATTTGTTCGGTCGGAACAATAGGAAGGAGGGAGGGTGATATAACAGTCAAAGGCTCAGGAGGCTGAATTGGAAAATCCGACACATCAAATAAAAATGGTTCAACCTCGATATTATCCTCAAGACTCTCCTCAATTTTTAATCCATCTATGCCATTATCATCAAAATCTAGACGCATATGAGATTCGGGGGAAACATTTAATAACTCAGGATGATGATTTGAACATAAAATTTATATTAAATCGACAGGTTCATCATCCGAAATATTCCCGGCGTCTATATCCTCAATCAAGTGAAAATCAATTTCTTTAGACACTTCATCCACAGCATGGATATTTATCAATGTAGGTTCTAGAGTGGAGGTGTAAAGATCGAAAGGATTAGGTGCGGTTTCACTCGAAAGGGGTTCCTCACAATTTGGCAAATCAAACACTACAAAATCGTACAACTCATTTTTATTTTCAACTGGTGAATCATTTGGAACAATCGATGGAAAACCGGAGTTGTGGGCTTCAATTGGGTCAGGGTAGGTTTGATTTGAAAATCCTCTCTCATTCTCACTCTGTCCAACTGCCGCCTTATACATTGAAAAATTCGGAGCTAGCGGGACACTAGCTACCGGTTCACTAGGCTGCATAAGGGCGGCCATGGATGCTTCCACATTCCTCATCATTTTATTTGTTGCAGCAATATATGCTTCCAACGACTCTTCCAAACTAGACTTAGGTGGTGAGGGGGTTTCAGTAAAAGATTCAAAATTAGTTGGGTATGTGAAACTCCCTAATGGCTCTGTCGAAACAGCGTCTAGTGAAGGTGGGAAGGTCGGGTATGACTGGTAGGAAGTGGGTGGTAAGACAGGAGTAGGATCAACATATGGATAAGAAGGTGAATAATCGTGCGGATCCCTAAAACTAGATGAGTGGAGAGGGGTGAAAGATCGACTGCGAGATTGAGCAATATGCTCAGCAATGGACATCGGCCTAGGAGTGACAGAAGGACTTGAAGAAGTAGTATCAACATATGTAGGTTGTAAAGGTTGACTCGGTTGACACGAAGTGGGTTGAAAAGTCAAACTATTTCACCTAGACGCCTCTATTTGATCTTTCAACGAAATTTTTGGCAAGGAGGGATCGTTTTTAAATTGACCGAAACAATTGACGAACGACGCAAAGTTAGGTTCGGGATACCAAAATTCGGCAAGAGATTTATGATGTGGTGTACCCATGATAGAAGAATGCAAGGATTTCTTAGCGACAAAATTTTTGCAAGTTTTTAAAAGATTTTTTCTTTATTTTTTTTTTATTGGAGAGTTTTGCAATAAGGTTTTAGAAAATGGGACTCGTGACACAAATGTATCAACCACACATGCACAATTAGGCCTAGATCTAAGGTTGCCTAGGTCTGCTAGACAGCTCCTAACTAGGGCTAGAAATAGACCTCAAACCGCCTCTTCACGGACAAATACGGCCAGGTAAGTGGGAAGGAACCACCACTACAGCGGGCCTAATTAATAACCACTAGCCTAGACACCGCAATGTCGGTTAGGATAAACGGCCGATGCCTACCCTAGTCCTTTTCCTATTGAGCTCGCTGTCCTTAGGTCTGAGTCTAATCTTTTTTAATTAAAGGTGGTCGATGCAAAATGCTTTAGGTGTTTTCTGGGGTCCTGGGAAGGGTGATGAAATCCCCACCCAATCTGAGTTTGATCAATTAGCCCCTTAGAGTCCGGTTAAATTATGCAAAACAAATAAAATTTCACTTGCATTCAATTTTAGCGCGGCGCAAAGAAACCTGCAGAAAATCTGTTATAGAGAAGGGGGAGAAAGACTCTTTACGCAAAGAATTCCTGCAGAAAACTTTTTACAGAGAGATATATTTTAGGTTGCAGAGGGGAAGAAAAGAGAAATCAAACCAGCAAAATTGATGCGCTGACGTGGCAGGAAGAGCGCGGATCCGCGGCGTGAGGCCCCTAATGCGGCGGAAACACGGTCGTCTGGTGGGATCGCGCTCTGGAAAAATTTGTGCTGCTCTGTACTGATAGTTCCTTTCTGTTCTTATGTACCAATTTTTGTTTTGCCCTCTGTAAATTTCCAGATCCTCAATTCTTCGCTGTTCCTGCAAGATTCAAAAGATACACCCTTCAAACAGATCAAAGTTGATAATTTTTCTTTTTTTTTATATTTTCCAGATTTTTATAATTTTTAAATTTATATCAACCCGAAAATTCACAAAAAAGAAATATTACGCCGTCCCCCGGCAACGGCGCCATTTGATTAGTAGTCAAAAACATGTATTTACCGCAATCAGAAACGGCGTCGCTTCGCAGCTAGCCGGTGAGTGCGGGTCGATCCACAGAGACGGGTAAATTCCTTTTATGTGTTTTAACGAGTTAATTCAATTTTTCGTTTTGATTGGTTTATAAAAATCTATAAAAACTAGATCTAATTAATCTAATTGAAAGTCTTGCTAGGGTTAGGCTTAGGGGAAGTTTTGGAGATTAATGTTTCCTTCACCGCTTTCAATGCCTTCTTTTTTAGATCTATTAGATGTTACGTTAATTATCAATAAAGTGGATACGAATCTTTTGGGAAGATGTTTCTTCCTCTAGATTTGTATCCTTCCTTTGTTGATAATTACCCTAACCCCCATAGAAAACGCGCGCAACCGGCCCTTTATACTACGGTTCACCGTTAGCTCGAGGGGTAGGGTGCCGTAGGGAGCGGATGTGTGCGTATGCATGGAGTTCTAACTCTAAAGTGAAGATGGCATTGAAAAGGGTGAGAGATCTCATCTCTCAACCCTTTCGCTAAGGCTAACCCTAACAAGCGAGGAAACTACTCGCTCATTAGGGGATGATAAATTATACTAGAAAATAAAAGTAAGGAAATAAATTACCTACAGATTTGATGGCTCCCTCCAAGTAGAAGACAGAATAGTTCTGAATGTCACTCCCAGAAATTCTGAATTTTATTTATTGAAAAGAGGCATAGGGATTTACAGATCTAAAATTACAATTTATAGGAAAATAGGAAACCTAGGGTTACAGACTCTCGCACATGCAAAATTACAGATTTGCCCACGTAAAATCCCAACATCTGCACCGACGCGCCGACTCAGAAAAAATGCACCGACATGCGCACTTGATGGCCGCGGAAACGCGGCGCCAGCATGGGTTTGGCCGCGGTTCCGCGGCCAAACTGAGGAGTCAGACTCTGTAATTTTTTGTGCTTTTTCCTTGGCTCTTTGGGCTTCTGTTTCTTCACTTATTTTCTCTTTTGGGCTTCTGGTTCTTCTCCAGATCTTCAGTGAAGACTTGTATTGGCCTTTTAACCGTTTCACCTTGACATTCGTTGCCTTGCACCTGGGTTTGACTAGTGATCCGTCTAATTGCTGGTCAAAAGTCCATTTTCTGTTGTTTTGTGTCTTTTTCACTGTATTTGCTCCAGAAACCTGTATCCTGTAATATGCAACAAATGTGCGTCAAGAGTACCTGTTTATTTATAAAAAGGATAAGAATAGGGGAATGATAAATGCAATATTATGGTCTGAACAGCCCCCGCCAAGGACCCTCAAACAATTGCGGTCTCTCCAAGGGAAGCTCGCGTATATCCGGCGATTTATAGCCAATCTCTCAGGCAAGTGTCGCCCATACAGTCACTTGATGAAGAAGGGAACCCCGTTCGTCTGGGATCACAAATGCCAAGGCGCACTGGACGAAATCAAGCAGTACCTGCAGAACCCGCCAGTGTTGGCTGCTCCGGTCAAGGGAAAGCCTCCCATTTTGTATACAACAGCCCTCGAAGGTTCCTTAGGCGAATTATGGGTACAAGAAAACGACCAAGGGAAGGAGAGAGCTCTCTATTACTTGAGTCGAGTTCTTCTGGTGGAAGAAAAAAATTATTCTCCCATCGAGAAACACTGCCTGGCGTTGATCTTCGCGATAACGAAGCTCAGACACTATGCATTGGCGCATGAAGTTCGTCTCATATCAAAGGTGGACCCTCTCAAATATTTGATGTCGAAGGCCATATTGACAGGACGACTCGCTAAGTGGGCCCTGCTCTTGATGGAGTTCTCAATAACCTATCAGCCTCTTAAGGCAGTGAAAGGCCAGGCCATCGCCGATTTCCTCGCTGAGCATCTAATACCTGCCGATTCTCCTTTGAACTACGAACTGCCAGGCGAACATGCGTTTGATGCGATCGACGGTGGTAATACCCGATGGGAACTGTATTTTGATGGAGCATCTTCGGTGAAGAAGCGCAAACAGAAGACCCCTATAATCAAATCAAGGGTAGACCTTATCTTCGTGACCCCACAAGGAGGGAAAATGCGCTTCGCCTTCTCTTTGACAGAGCCGAGGACGAACAATGAAGCCAAGTATGAAGCTTTGATAGCAGGCCTCGAGATCGCCATCGACATGGGAATTGAAAACCTCCTCATATACGGAGATTCCCAACTGATCGTCAGTCAAGTAAATGGCGACTACCAAACATGCAAACCAGAGTTGGTAAAGTACGGCGAAAAGGTGCAGCAACTGTTGACCCAAATTCCCTTCTACATGCTGGAAAGCATACCGCGTGCGGAAAATAGCAAGACGGATGCACTAGCTAAGCTCGCTAAAGAACTGGCCGATGAGAACCTCGATGATGTGAGGATCATTGTGCAAAGCCGTCGGGTTCTTGCACCGGCAGAAATATCTCTGGAGTCGTCCGAAGAAAAGGGAGCGACTGAGCAGATGGCCTTGCAAATAAATGGCCAAGAAAAGGCTGAGGATTGGAGAGAAGTCTTTATAGACTACTTCAAATCCCGTCGAACGCCTAAAGATGCGTCCTCAAGACATCAGCTCATGAAACGAGCTCTGTCTTTCGCCTTCGTCAATGATACTCTGTACAAGAGGCCATTTGATTCTCTGTGGTTGAGATGCCTGGGACCTGAAGAAGCGAAAAGAATCGTTCAGGAAGTTCATGATGGACTCTGCGGTTCTCACCAAGCCGGACCGAAGATGAAGTTGAAGATTAAACGGATGGGCTACTACTGGCCCA
Source organism: Agapanthus africanus (assembly GCA_030015575.1). Lineage (NCBI taxonomy): Eukaryota > Viridiplantae > Streptophyta > Magnoliopsida > Asparagales > Amaryllidaceae > Agapanthus > Agapanthus africanus. Next base: position 360,987,586 of record CM057349.1, on the reverse strand, counting down.
CGATGATTCAGGACTGCCTCGAGTATGCGAAGCAATGCCACTCATGCCAGATCCATGGGGACTTCATCCATCAGCATCCAAAACCACTACACCCAACAGTGGCTAGCTGGCCGTTTGAAATGTGGGGGACTGACATAATCGGCACCATCGAACCAGCGTCGTCCAGGAGACACCGATTCATTTTGGCGACAACTGATTACTTCTCCAAATGGGCAGAAGCAGTACCGCTGAGGGAAGTGAAAACGGAGAATATCCTCCATTTCTTTAAGACGCACGTCATTTATCGATTTGGAACTCCGCGACGGATCATCTCCGATAACGGGCCAGCCTACAGAAGCCACAAGATTAGCCGCTTCGCACAATAACACAACATAGACTGGAGATATTCCTCAGTTTATAACCCCCGATCTAACGGTCTAGCTGAGGCTTTCAACAAAACCTTAACAAAGATCGTGAAGAAGACGGTGTCCCGAAATAAGAAGGACTGGCACGAGAGACTGCAAGAAGCTCTCTGGGCATATCGAACTACGTTCAAGATGGCCATGAACACAACGCCGTACGCGTTGGTATTCGGTACAGAAGCAGTACTCCCCCTCGAAATAGAGTTACCTTCTCTACGAGTGGCAGTCCATTATGAGCTAACGGACGAAGAAAACGCTCACCTTCGGCTTGAGGAGCTTGATGCCCATGATGAAACCCGGCTCATAGCGCAACAAAATCTGGAGGCTTATAAAGCGAAGATGACGCGCTTATACGAAAGATTGACCAGGCCGAGGACATTCCGCCAAGGCGAACTCGTACTAGTGGTCAAAAGACCCATGATCCCCAATCGTGCTAAACGAGGGAAATTCGAGCCGAATTATGAAGGCCTGTAAATCATAGACAAGGTCTACCAGGGTGGAGCTTATCTACTCATGGACATGAATGGTGAGAGACCTTTCAGGACAATAAACGGTCGCTTTCTGAAGAAGTACTACGCTTGACGAGTCACGGCCTAGGTCAATGATAGATGACGACGACTATATCCGCACGCTATCTTCCTAAGCCCAAACTCTATAAGTAGTAACCGGCTTTCTTTTCGTGGACCGAAACGTCCTTAAACTAACGACGGACCGAAACGTCCTTAAACTAGCAATGGACCACTATGTCCTAAAACTAGCTGTTGACCGAGATGTCGAGAAACTACGGTGGATTGCAGCATCCCAAAGCTGATAAAAAAACGGTATGTCCATAAGCAAGATGGGCACGGATGAAAACCCGAAAGGGCTCCGTGAGTAAAAACAGCAGAGCTACCGGCGAGTCTTGTGAAAACCCGAAAGGGCGCAACCTCGTTATATACATAAAAAAAAGAAGGAATAAAAAAATAATAATAAAAACGGTATGTCCATAAGCAAAATGGGCACGGATGAAAACCCGAAAGGGCTCCGTGAGTAAAAACAGCAGGGCTTCCGGCGAGTGTTTGTGAAAACCCGAAAGGGCGCAACCTCGTTAAAAGACACTTACAGGGTCCTCTCGACCTTGTAAGGAGAAACCACCCGTGTGAGATCCTTACGACTCACAAAGGAGCAACACACTTAGGGATCCCCATGATTCCTAAGGAGAAATTACACTTGCGAGATCCTCACGACTCGTAAGGAGAACTCTCTTATGGGACCCTCACGGCTCATAAGATTTGAAAGTCTTAAGTTACAGAGACCTGAACCTGTTCTTAAGCAACCCCCACAACTTCCGATATTGCCCTACAAGCGGCTCGATACTGACCCTTGTATACAATCCACGGGCGCGAATAAACATTTCCCTAACCAAGTCCTATCCGTGACTGGGGATATGTTCGCATGGTGAACAACCCTTGTAAGTCCTCTCGACTTATAAGGAGAAAACTCTCTTGTAAGATCCTTACGACTTACAAGAAGCCATACACTTAGGAGTCCTCACGATTCCTAAGGAGAAAACACACCTACGAGATCTTCACGACTTGTAGGAAGAAATACCTTTGTGAGACCCTTATAGCTCATGAAGTCAAAAGCCTTAGTCGACAGAATCCTAACCCTGTTCGCTAAGCCACCTTTGTTCGATATCGATGAAGGAAAATGATGATTCGCTCCTGGCAATATCCCAGTTGTAGCGATGCTGATGCCAAAATCGGTGTCTAATCCCAAGCTTGCAGCAAAAAGCCAGCGAGACACACATGCATATGAAATAGCCGAAATGATGGGGCAACTTGCAATAAAATCAGCAAGTAAAAATATATGCATGCGAAATAGCCGAAATGATTGGGCAACTCGCAATAAAATAAAACAGCGAGTAAAAATAAAACAAATAGCCGAAATGATTGGGCACCGCGGAAAATAGCCGAAATGGTTGGGCAATCGTGACCTTCGCGATATAAAAGCTGAAATGATAGAGCATCGCGGAAAGAAATAAAATAAAAATAAAAAATGAAATTTATGCCCTACAGGTGATATTCCATCAATCCCTGTATACAATCCAGGGGCACAAACAAAGAAGGAATCACACTCCTCCTCCCCCAGGTTTCATCAGAAGAAGAAGCCAAATCTCGATGAGTCACAAGTAGCCTGGAAATCATCTCAACATTCGTCTTAGCAGACACAACATCAAGCAAAGAGGAACAGCGGCAACTCCCAGTTCCATGACTCAGCGGTGTACAGATGACCGAAAGTCAAATCCCAACTCCATGAAATGCGGATATAATCAACAAAATTCCTGGTCACGTGGAACACGGATAACGTCACTTCTGACCCCGTGGAGAACGTCCAGAGCGGATCCTGGTCCTCGCAGAGCACGACAGTGAACCCATGTGAAGCATCCAGAGCGGAGCCTAGTCCTCGCCGAACACGGCAGTGAACCCGTGGTAAGCATCTAGTTAAAATTCCTGGCTACGTGGAACGCGGATTATATCACTTCTGACCCCGTGGAAAACGTCCAAAGCGGATCCTGGTCCTCGCAGAGCACGGCAGTGAACCCGTGTGAAGCATGCAGAGCGGAGCCTAGTCCTCGCCGAACACGGCAGTGTACCCATAGGAAGCATTTAGTGCAAATTCCTGGTTACGTGGAACACGGATAACGTCACTTTTTGACCCTGTGGAAAACGTCCAGAGCGGATCCTGGTCCTCGCAGAGCATGGCAGTGAACCCGTGTGAAGCATCCAGAGCGGATCCTGGTCCTCGCAGAGCACGGCAGTGAACCCGTGTGAAGCATCCAGAGCGGAGCCTAGTCCTCGCCGAACACGGCAGTGAACCCGTGTGAAGTATCTAGTGAAAAATTCCTGGTTACGTGGAACACGAATAACGTCACTTTTGACCCCGTGGAAAACGTCCAGAGCGGATCCTGGTCCTCGCAGAGCACGGCAGTGAACCCGTGTGAAGCATCCAGAGCGGAGCCTAGTCCTCGCCGAACACGGCAGTGAACCCGTGTGAAGCATCTAGTGCAAAATTCCTGGTTACGTGGAACACGGATAACGTCACTTTTGACCCCGTAGAAAACATCCAGAGCGAATCCTGGTCCTCGCAAAGCACGGCAGTGAACCCGTGTGAAGCATCCAGAGCGGAGCCTGGTCCTCGCCAAACACGGCAGTGAACCCGTGGGAAGCATCCAGAGCAAACATTGGACTGTGGAGTCCTTAAATCCACGGACTATGATGTCCTTAACCTTGACCGTGATGTATTAAAACTAACAATCAAACAAAATGATTTTAAACTGATTTTACCTTGGTTTAAGGGTACATCTCTTCACTCCTTTGATATTTGTCGCTGAAATTCCTCAACGTCTTCAAAGAGGTGACAGGTCCCAGTAACCACATATTTCACGGACTGTGGAGTCCTTAAATCCATGGACTATGATGTCCTTAACCTTGACTGTGATGTCTTAAAACTAACACCGGACTGTGGAGTCCTTAAATCCACGGACTATGACGTCCTTAACCTCGACCGTGATGTCTTAAAACTAACAACGGACTGTAGAGTCTTTAAATCCATGGACTATGATGTCCTTAACCTCGACCGCGATGTGTTTAAACTACGATATCCTGGAAAACGCCCAGGGCGGAGCCTGGTCCTCGACAAACACGGCAGTGAAACCGTGGGAAGCATCCAGAGTAACCCTTAACTCCGTAAAATGCGGATAAGGGCAACTTCACCCATCACTTGCGGGTCCTTACGACTCGTAAGGGAATAAATTCTCTTGTGAGATCCTTACGACTCTCAAGAGAAAACACATTTAGGAATCCTCACGATTCCTAAGGAGGAAACGCACCTACGAGACCCTCCCGGCCGGTAGGGAGAAAATTCTTTATGAGACCCTCACGGCTCATAAAGTTGAAAAGTCTTAGGTGACAGATCCTAGCCATCGCCACTCTGCAAAAAGTATAAGATTGACAGTCATATACTATCTACGGATCGCACTTGCTAAAATCACAAGACAAACAACACAGCAAGAAAGAAGAAAGCAGAGAAATGACACGAGACATTATGAAGAACGTGTATCTTTTATTCATGAATTCGATTGAGTACAAAATACATTGTGTTAAAGAATAAAAGAAACAAATACATTTTATTCACAATTACAAATGATACAAAATTTTCATGGAGAATGAAGCATCTTTAACAAATCCACAAGTTGCTCTCGCACTTCCTTCAGCGCCTTCTCATGATCGGATGCCGTGGCCAACTCTGCTTCCACCTGGGCTCACTGCTGCAAGTAGGATGAAAGTTGTTCTTCGACGGCTCGCCGAGCTGCTTCACGACCTTGGGCATCACGCTCAACGGCATCGAGCTTCTGCTTCAACGTTAACCCATCAGAGATACTTTGCAGAAGGCTCTCGAAGATAACTTTCACCTGGGCAACGTTCGCGTCGACCTCAGCACGCAGTCGAGCAGACTCGCTTGAGGTTTCTTTGCATTCCCTCCGCTTTAAAGCCGCTTCTTGTTCAAGATGGCGGAAGTAAGAAGCGCTCTGCTCGATCCATGCCGCCCGTTGAGTGCTCGTGGCCAAGATCTCGAGGGCAGGACACATAAGTTCCAGCTGATGCAGACATGCCTCGATCTCCCTGCAGTGATCAACGCAAGACTCGACGACGCCTTCATTATGGAAGTTTACAAGCGTCGCCAGTATCAGATTAACCTCGGCAGCGAAATCTGCGGCAGATGTGGGAGCTTCTGCGTCAAGCTCCTCAACGCATCCACTCAGCATACTCAGACTCATCGTAGCGCCCTTTGAGGGTGGACGTCTAGAGAATGGGCCTGCCGGCATCATAATGTGAGACTCAAAAGGAACCGAAGTCGGAGAGACGGCTGCAAAATAAATCACAATCAGATGGCGGATCTAGAAATATAAGAGATTCATGAACAATAGGATTTACTATACCAGCTGCAGCAGGTGGCAAGGACGGGAGGACCGGTGGCGCAACTGATCTTACATCTCCTCCTTCAATCTGTAGCACTGCAATCAGGGCAAAGAAAAATCAAAAATAATTTCATTATCGGTAAAAGAAAGAGCATTAATTGAAAGTTATATTCACCAGCGCCACTGGATGAAGCAAGCTCCGACGGGAAGGAGAAGTGTGGGTGCAGCACCTGGTACAGGTGGTCAAAAAGGACTCCTACAAAGACGCAATAGTACAACGTCAGTACATAAATTATGCAGCCTAAAGATGAAACTGATAAGTCATAAATCCATACCTTCCGGCATCTGCGACGGTACGAAGGAGGGTAGAGAGGTGGCCACCGTCAGGGCGGTAACTGACGGCGCTCCCTCGGGTAAAGTGGCATCAGCACTAGCCGCACCTGCGTTAGAAACGAGATACGCCCTGTCAGGAAGGATTGCGGAATAAAAGAAGGACGGTAATCCAAAATTTACCTGAAGAATCTCCGGCCAGAGCCCTAACTAGGGCGTTACTTGATGCAACGGTGGCGTCTTCCTCCTCCATTGAGACGGTCTCACCTCCCGTTGCCTCATTGCCCGACTCCACAGGAGCCGTCGTCATGCTCGCGGCGCCGGGAGACGACAAGGAACCTTAAGCAGGGAGAGCGATGATCGGAGCGTTGCTCGACTCTTGAGAAAGAGCGGCCATCTCTTGCTCAGCGACCATAGCAGCCGTCTCACCTGCTACCACCTCGGGCTCAGCGGTCGCAGCCGTCTCGTCCATCGCTGCCATCGGTTCGTCCGTAGCAGCCATCTTATCCGCTGCTGCCTCAGGCTCATCCGTAGGAGCCGTCTCACCTGCCGCCACCTCGGGCTTGACATCGGTAGCCTTCTCGGGCATAGCAGTTCTGACTGTCTCGTCAGCCACTATCTCGGACCCGGCAACTATGGTTACACCGCCTGCCGTCGCCTCGGGTTCCGCATCCACCTCCTCCACCGTCCCCTCAGGCTCGACGGTTGCCGCCACCCCTTCAGTAAGACTCGGCCCTGCAGGACAAAATATATAAGAACCGACGGTTTTAAAACATTGATAACAAAGCCTCGAAAGCACATTACCTGAGACGGATTTACCGTTGGCTTCCCGAACTGCACGCACCGTCCGTCTATGAGCAATAGACAAGGTGACCAGGAGCTCCTCTGAAGGAGTAGCAGCGGGAGTAACGGCGCTTGAGCCCGCTCCCACGGCCAAAGCAGCGCTGCGCTCCCTTGCTACGGGCCTTAGGCGTTTCCTCTCCTCCCAGGCCGTCACGACAGACCTTTTAGAAGCCTCCTTCAGCAAGGCGTCGTCATCCGCATTCAGGGTTGCCTCCAGAGCCGTCAAGGCTTCCATCATCAGTTTTTTAAGTTGAGACTCTTACGGCAATCCCAAAGAGGCCGGGACTTCGGTAGCTAGCTTGGGAAGAATCTCCACGTCAGCTTGTGTGATAGGTCTTGTGGTCCCTGCAATAAGACAAAAAGAGGGTCAGATTACTCATAAAAAATGGAAGGAGAGACATAGTAAACCGAAATGTACCAAGGCCTAAGGATGCTCTGAGTCGTTCCTCCTCCTGGAATGTTTTGAGGGAAGCGGTGATAGCTTCTTCAGTAGAAATGCCTGTTAAAAGAAGGAAAATCGTTAGTCAAAAAACAATAATAGAGGTATGATGCAATGACGAAAAATACAACTAGTGATTACCCGATTGCGCAAGTTTAGCCAACCACACATCGCGCCTTGACAATCGCTCAGAAGCTGCAATGGCGGCCGCCATATCAGTGTCGTCTGGCGGCATAAATAAGCCATCGTTGGTCCCGTACTCACCCAAGCCCTCGCTATAAGGAGCATGAGATTCCTGACCAAATGCAACGTCAGCGGAGAGGATCGACTTCTTCTTCCTCTTCTGCGCGCGAACTCCAGCCGCACCCAAAATCAGCTTACGCTTCGTGGGCACCTTGGGATGGCGGGTCCCGATATCCGAGCCCACGCCGGATTCGGGTGAAACCACGTTCACCGTCTCCACGGGAGCATGGGGCACCAAGGGCACGTCCACAGGATCACGGGGCAATCCACGCGTGGAGCTTAGCACACGAGAAGGCTCATCTCCAGCATCTCCTCTTAGTGGAGGAGGGACAGGGGTCCTTCGCCTTAGAGGAACGTTGTGATCGCTAGCCGGGGGCGCACCCTTACGATCAAGCAGCAGCCGTTTCTCTTCCCGGATAACAGCGCCCATCATGTGCTGATACCAAGCCCCGTATACGTTGAAGGCCCTTGGAATGCAAGTCGGCTCGCTAATGAAGAAATGGGAGCCCGTATTTAGCCGCATGAAGTGATGTAATGCATTCTGTATCCCCTCCCTGGTAGCCGCAGGCTCTTCTAAAAACGCCTCCAGTGGGACCCCTTGGTTATATTTAACTGCTGGACGAAGCGATGGGGGTTGTACCTCATAAAAAGCGCCAAATCATTCTGCCTGAACACCAGGAAGCCCAGCCGGATGGAGTATAAGTGATGAATCTCCCGAGCTTTCAATACGGAGGCCCCGTCCTTGAAACTATCACGCAACGCCAACACCGCCTTGGAAGTCTCCGGGCCGATGGTCATGACCTTGTCCGTGAAATAAATGCCCGCTCCGACCGTGCGCGGATGAAGAAGCAACCCCCTAGCCTCCCACGGAGGCGGATTCACGATAGAAGCGCCGACCAGCCGCATAACTCTCGGGAGTCTGCACTTCTCGTAAAACGAAGGTCTCTTATGAATACCGAATACCCCGAGCACATGCATTTCCATCCATGAAGTAAAGTAGTGCATCGGGAAATTGGAAGGTTGCACCCCCGGTTCATTTGCGTCCGCCGCCACGCTGAGACCATGGTACAGGTGAGCCAGCCCGGCGATTCCAATCGACAATTGTATGCCAGCCACCATCCGATGCGCTGGGTAGAAAATGGACGGCCTCATGTAGCGCGAGTGCATGTGGAGCACGAACCAGCACAGCCATAGCCCCAGAAACCCGAGAAAGAAGGTCTCCTCGTCGATGCCCGGAGCGGCGATTTCCGATAAGGGGATGACTGCAGCATCGGGGAGGTAAAAACCCTTTTGATCGGCTTCCAGAGCTGGTCGACGATCTAAGCCAAGGCCGAAGGGGTCGTCAAGCTTAGAAAATTTTTCGCCCCGTTGCGATAGAATCTCCGGTCGAAGAAAGCGGGCGATGAAGTCTGCGAAACTAACTCCACGGCCTCCTGATTCCAAGTAGAGACTTTCATACATATTCAGCACCTTTACCAGACTCGGAAACTGGTGCTGAATAGCATTCTCCGGCGTCAATCACATTACCAACGGCTTGGTGGAAAAAACATATTCATCAGGAGGAAGCAGCTCTTCATAGTGCTCCCCCCGCAGACCGGAAATTTCAGCAAATTCTTCCAAAGTGATGGAAACTTCCCTATCCGTTAGAAGAAAGGTATGCGTGGGGATGTTCCATTGCTCCACGAATGCCTTAATCCACCACGTCGGGGGAGCAGAATATTCAAATAGCAAGGCGTAGACTGCACGATACAGACCGATCTTCAGCAAATGCGCCTTCTTCGCTGACAAGATGTACTTGGCCCACTGCAAATACCTGGCCAAAAGTCGAGGGGTCAATCCAATGTTATAAGGTTGTCCCCAAGGGTGCGACTCACCCTGGCATATACGCCGCCCTAAAATATCCACGGCTGCCGGCGGCTGCATGGGTATGGCAGCAATCGAAGGTTGAAGAAGATCCTCCGAATTCCAATTAACAACCTCCACGGCATAGTTCACCGAGGGTATATCCGCGTAAGAGATCGACGAGATCGGATCCGACGGCGTCGCATAAGAGAAGCTTCGGCGACCTTTGATGATTTCGCTGTACCACCTACCCCACAGATGAAGGTTCTTGTACTCCAGGTCATAATCCTTAATGAGAACAAGAACCTCCCGGTCCACCGGCGCCTCAGGGAATCTTCTCTCTGAGCGGAAAAACGGGAACGAAAGGTCAGCAGACATGTTTCCTGCAAGAAAAAGCGAAATTCAATTATCAGGATCATAATTTTAAAAGCCTGACGCTTGGTACCTTAAAAAAATTTGTACCACACTGCAATGCAGTGGAGAGGGGACCCACAAAATCCAGATGACAATGCATCAGTTAATAAGACGGCCTTATCATTGGATGAGACTGTCAATTAATGAGGAAATCCTCAAAGAATATTCTTATTAAATGAGAAATCCCTTGAGACAAGGAGAAAATCTCCCTTTCAGAGCAAAGCTCTGTCACAGAGTGACACTTGTCAAACTCTGGTCTCAAGGAATAAAATTCCTTAAAGAGCCTAGCTCTGTAATAATGATGGAAAAATCCATCAAAGAAAAATTAATTCCTAAGAATTAAAATTCTGGGATCTTAAAGCTCCATAAAAAAAACACTTAAGAGTTTTTCATCAAAAGATCAAAAGATCTATATTTTGTCAATGAGCAAAACTTTGTTCATGGGTTAAGAAACCCTGAAACAAGATCTTGAGAGCAAAGCTCTGTTTATGAAACCCCAAAGGGGTTTTCTTTAGATCAAGGATCTATGAGAGCAAGGCTCTGTTAAATAAAATTAATTTAATTTAAGTTAATTTTTACCTAAAATTTTTCTAGAGTTTAACTCTTGAAGTTCTTGAAAAAAAAATGCAAGGCTCTGAAAATAAAATTCTTAAGGAGATGATAATGATCTGAGGAGGACCAAGGGTCCTATTTATAGGCGCTGAAGCGCCTCCTCAACTTCTGAGTCGATCCAATGGATCAGATGTTGCCACCGCTGCACTCATGTGTGCGCCACGTGAGCGCAACGGTGGGGGGCATTTGTTTCCCCCAATCAGAGCAAAGCTCTGTTTGAATTTCAAAATTCAAAAGTTGAAGTAACGCTTCAGATTCCTTGCGCTGCGCACCGTGCGCCACGTGTCAAAAGCTGACACGCCAGCGCAAGGAGCGCTGCGCCCAAGGCAGCACACCCCCAATCAGAGCAATGCTCTGTTTTAAAATTCAAATTTTAAAGTAAATGAAGCAACGCTTCAGATCACTTGCGCTGCGCGCCACGTGTCAAACAGTGGCATGCTAGCGCGGTTGCACTGCGCGCCACGTGTCAAACAGTGGCGCGCTAGCGCGGTTGCTGCGCTGCATGCCACGCATCAAGCACAGGCGCGCTAGCGCCGTTGCGCTGCGCGACACGTGTCAAGCGCAGGTGCGCTAGCGCCAATTGCGCCAGCACTGGAATTTAAATAATAAATTATTAATTAACCAGAATTAAAATTCTAAAAAGATCTTTCCAATCTTATTAAAATAAGAAGATTGTCTTCTGTAAAACAGAGACCTTAGGATCAAAAATCCAACGGTGGAGAAATATCCCCAGATCAATCAGAGAAAGATCTCTGTAACTATCTTAATAAACCAATTGGCCCTATATAAAGGCCCCTAGACTCCAAGTCTCACAGATACAGAGATACAGAAGAGAGAGAACCCTCTAAAAACTTTGAGAAAAATCTCAAAAGAGAAGAAAGCCAAGCCTTTGAAGAAAGAAGATCATCTTCTTCATCTTTAAAGGTAAAGAATCTGATTCTTGAAGAACAGAGATGAAAATACCTCATTAAAAAAGAAGAATCTCTTCTAAAAAGATCAAAGATCTAAGAACAAAATCAAGATCTTCAATAAAAAGGAAAAAGATCAAAAAGATCTAATTATAAAAGATTAAAAAGAAGTAATTTACTTCATTCTTAGATCTTTTGATCTATATAAAGGCACAGCCTTTTGATGAACCCTTGGTTCTTGAATCTTGAGATAGAACCTCTTTTGAGAAAACAAACAACCTGTTTCTTTAATCTTAATTGGATCAAGATGCGCTCTGCGCTATTGTACAGTGCCTTGCACTTTTGAAATGCGCCTTTGCGCTCTTTGGATTGGTGCACTGCACCAGAGCGCGCCATGTGTCGCAGCGCACTGGCGCAGCGCACTGCGCTAACAGAGTTGCGCTCTGCGCTGCGTGACACGTGTCACCTCCAAATGCACTAGCGCCTTGCACTCTTTAACTGGCGCAAAGCGCCTGACAACCCACGTGGCGCACTATTAGACCACTAAAATGCTATGCATTATTTAAAAGGGCAGAACCCAAGTAAAGGTCTAACAGACCAAATATAAATGCTATGCATTTAAATACAGGGCCCAATGCTATGCATTGTAAAAGGGCAGAGCCCAAGCAAAAGCCTAATAGGCAAAACATGAATAAAATGTTGAACATTTTCAAATGGACTTAGCCCAATTCTGGCAATAAGTCCTCAATTTAAATTGAACTGAGCACAACCGCTCTCCCAATCAATTTACACCAGGTTCGAGAGTACATCTCTTTACTCCTCTGACATATGTCGTTGTAATCCTTCAACGTCATCAGAGAGGTGACGGGTCCCGACAACCACACACTGTTACGGACTGTAGGGTCCTTAAACTCATGGACTATGATGTCCTTAATCTTGACCGCGATGTCTTAAAACTAACAACGGACTATGGGGCCCTTAAACTCATGGACTATGATGTCCTTAACCTCGACCGTGATGTCTTAAAACTAACATCGGACTATGAGGTCCTTAAGCTCACGGACTATGACGTCCTTAACCTCGACCGTGATGTATTAAAACTAACACCGGACTGTGAGGTCCTTAAACTCATGGACTATGATGTCCTTAACCTTGACCGCAACGTCTTAAAACTAATATCGGACCGCAATGTCCTTAAACTACTTATCGACCGCAACGTCACTAAACTAAATAATAGAGCCCCCAATTGCTCTCTTGTCATATCTAAACGATCCCGTTAAGTCAATCTTAGTCTAAAATTAGACTAACGTGTCATTAACGAACGTTTAAGTTGATCTTAGCCTCAAATAAGGATAACGTATCCTTAAACACACACCCCCCAAACCCAAATCTAAGAAAGATACGGATTTGGACTAATCCACGTCCTACGGACGACAGCACAAATTAGTCTCCGTATACAATCCACGGGCAACCAAACAAAAAAAAACAAACACGACATGAAGTGACCACATGGAGAAGGCGAAAGTTGTTACCGCGATGCGGTAGCGTAATTAACTGCAGGGACTTGCGCCTGCAGGGAAGAGCGTCCCCATAATCAAAAAACCCTCAAACGAAGGGGAATCTGACGAAGTCTGCTACATCGGCCGCATTCGTTTAAACCTTCGATACATGGTGCCATAAATCAACTTGGTATCTTCGGAGAGGTGGACGGATAGCACCAATTAGCATCTGCCCCGAATTTCAGGCAAGACGCCCGCCACGTCTCTGCCACGTCTTTCGGAGGGGAACAATCTCCGAATCGTAGAGTCATCCAATTTAGAAGACGGGGTAAGCTAAGTCCAAGATACATTGGACCGTTCGACATACTCGAATGAGTCAGTGAAATGGCTTATCGCTAGGCACTTGCACCTTCATTGGAAGGAGTGCATAACGTATTCCATATATCCCAACTCAGAAGGTATGTAAGTGACCCCAGCCATATTCTCTATCATTCCGAGCTCACTGTATAGCCAGACATATCTTGTAAGCAACAACCTGTTGAGATCTTGGACAGGAAAGTGAAGTCACTTCGGAACAAGGAAGTCAACCTAGTTCGAGTGATGTGGAGAAAAGACACTTCAGGAGAATCGACATGGGAAAGGGAAAATGAGATGCGTACAAGATATTCTCACCTATTTGTAAACTAGTCCTTAAAATACATTGTAAATTTCGAGGAAGAAATTTTTTTAAGGAGGGTAGACTGTAACAACTCCAATTCTTGTGTACATAAAATTGATTTAAAGTTAATGTATACTCAAGGTATTTATATTTCTTGTGAGTAATATAAGTATTTAATTTAATTTTGAACAGCAAGAAAGATCTTGTAGCTCATTAGTAAGACCTTGCACTGCTGAACCAAAGCACTAGAGTTCAAATCCCATCAGCCACATTATTTTTTAATTAGTTTTCTTTTAATCTTTTTAGAAGCCAAAGAGTATACACGTGCATAACCTGTAAAACCAAGAGTTACATATAAAACAAACGACTCCACTGTGGTAACCAAGCGACGGGGGACACGTGGCGGCGAGACCCGGCCCGACTCGGCCGAAACCATATTTTCTTTGGTTTTTCTGGAAACTCTTGGACTTATCATAACTCTTGAACTATTCATTTCCCTGCACATTTACAGAGCATTTTAAAACACAACATTAATCCATTTTTAATACAAATTTTTAATACACCTTTTCACATCCCTAAACCCTAATTTTACCTATAAATTCCACACCTCAAATCACCCCTCCTCACTTCCAAATCTCTGTCCAAACTCTTAAGAAAATTCCATAGACTTTTTGTCTGCAAGTGGAGTTAGCAAAGGGCGAAGCTCCGACGAACTTCCGACGACGATCCGAGGAGATTCCGGCGACGAAACGACGCACCGGCACCTCCTACTTATTCCTTTTCCTCTCCTCTACACAATCAATCCTTAAGTCCCTTCTTCCCTTTCTTTTTACTATTCTAAAAATTTAAAATTCTAAAACCCGACGGAAGTGGAGTTAATCCGACTTCCGATTCGGTTTTTCCTTAAAAATCATATTTTTTCTTAAACACAATAATACCAAACTATCACATCATGATCATTAAATATTAACAAAACATATTGGCAATTTTCATATCAAAATAATTTATATTTCAATTTTTATAGCACCTTTACAGAAAAATACCATATAATTTAGTTTCGACATAAAACATCATTACCCCTTGCTATACCTTTAGATAGTTCACGAGGTAATGACCTACCTCCTCACAACACACATATGCAACATAGCACGATGATCTTTGCGAATATAGTTTTGGGAAAATACGATTTTACACAAAACTACCTCAAACTTATAAAAATCTTTTTCTACAAGATATGTATTTTTAACAAATCTTTGCAATGCGCCGCTACAACCCATTTCGGGGAACCCGTTCGGAATGGTGCGGTTTATCGCACATCCTCGGGCTTAGTAGTGCGAGATGCAGACCTCCGCAAGGAGGATACGGTCTTGAAATATTTAAAATACAATTTTCTTTGGAAAATGTGATTTCTATTATAAATAAAACTTATATTTTCAATAAATAAATATATATGTAATTAATATCAAAATATCTATTTTTAATATTTATAATATTCCACATTTCCAAAATTCAAGAAAAACATCTCATTTACAAGAAAATACCATACAATTCCAATATTACAAATAAATACCATATATTATGAAAAATAGGTTTTATTCACTAGAAATGTCACAATGATAAAATATACATCAATGAAAACTTTAAAAACGATAATAAAATACATGAGGTGTATTTTGAAAATTATACAAAATTATTTTTACATAAAACCCCTCAAGTTATACTAAATTACAATAAGGACCCTACTAAACATAGATTTAAGTGGGACCGGTCTCTTGATGTAGGGTTCCTAAGTACGACAGCAAGATTTCGAGTGGCATCATCCATACCAAATTAAAAAAAATCATGCTTAAAAGAACCCTAACCTAGATCTTTTACTAGAGAATCATACGGAAACATAAAGTAAACAATTTTACTTCTAAGTGATTAGGGATTACAACCTTTGTAGTCCGTTCATTCACTTCTATAGCTCCTTGTAATGGTCCCTTCGCTATGATCATCGAACTCTCGGACTCTTGAGTAGCTTCACAAGGTGAATGATACATGCTTGCTTGTAGTCTTCGAAATTCAAGATGATCTACTTCGAGGAAACACGAACTCAAGCTATCTCTTCACTAATGTGGAACTAGTGAAGCTAACACCCTAAACTATATGACTAGTATAGAAGAGGATGATGAAATAGGAATTTTTCTCACTTTAGAATTTATTTTATCTCTATTTTTTCTTATCTCCTCAAAACCTAGAGAGAGCTTGAAGGAGATGAAGGAGGAAGAAGATGAATGAATGAGAGAGATGAGGTTAGAAATGCAACCATGGGTTTATGTCATGGCTAACCATTGTAGAGAATAAACTATGGCTAATTGATTAGGGTTGGGTTAATAAATATCTTAGGCAAAAACAAAACAAGTGGACTTTAGTCAATTGGTTCTACAAGCTTCATCCAAGCTCAACCATGACACAATTCCAAGTTGTTTTGAATTATCTAAAATAAATATAAACATAACATTATCATAAAGCATGGTATCATTCTCATACACCCAAGTAGCATGTATAACCTAGTATGTCACAATATTATATATCACATATATAATATTTATGTAACAAAAGAAATAATACAATAAACATATATCATATATATGTTAAATGTATCAAAAGTGAGAAAAAGAAATATTTAAGTGAGCATATATTAGTTAATGTAATTTAATATATCAAATATATATTTATACATTAAATTATTAAATCAATACTTGATTTAATAATCCGGCTATATCACATATAACCGACTAATATAATATGTATCATTTCATCGAATCAACACTTGATCCGATGACCCGGCTATACACATATCGCGAGAATAGAATGCGGTATCACATACGTGCATTAATCTCGTTCCCGCACATATCACATATGTGCTCCTACTCCATTTCGCCTGAGCCAGGAAACCTCTGTGTGGGACTCTAAAGACCCGTCAATACGCCGGTAGTAGGTGATGATCATATCAAACACCCACAAGCCGCAAGCGGTCAGCTAAACATAACGTCCGCCCGGGTATTGAGCGATCAGAAGTTCAACATGCAAGTCTGTACATACTCCTGCGAATCCAATCAGTAACACTACCGTACAGTCCGATCTCTTCGTCTGATATGTCGCATATCCTATCTAGGGGTGGTTAACGTCAAACCCCGGTAACCGATAAGTCGTGTCGATGTGAGGCTCATAACGGGTCGAGAAACTACTGATAACACTTACCAGTAGATCTCCATATCAGCCCTGGCCAGGGACTTCCAGTTATGGCCAATCGAACACAGCACAACATCAACCCCCTATACCGGGAGAGACGAAATCCCTCATATCGCTCATTGCCTCCATGTGATTCGGGACTGTACCCAAAAGCCACCGTTTTGCACGTTCTCTTGAACGTGGTAAGATGGAAATCAAAGCACAGTGGGAATCACACAAGACTCTACGACGATCTCGGGTCTACAAACTAACCTGTACCAGTATCACCAGAGAACTGCTATCTGACGATAGGTATAATACCAACTAGGAGTTCTCGGTGAGTCCGTTCAGTGTACCCAGTCTTCACTGAGCACCCGTATACCATCTTTGATGTCAAACACCAATGGATGTGGGATCATCCATTGCCCATCATATGGGTCAAGAGGCGTATACGCTAGTCTACTCTGAAGTATCGATGCCCCGTCTCGATACACCCTCGACTAGGAACAATTATAGGATGTACTTGTGGACTACCTTAGCCCCACTAGTAAGATCTCCATCATAGTCCTAGTAGTCAAGTACACATCCTAAGGGCTTTATCAACATGTGAGAGCAAGACAGTATCACAATACAAATATACATGTTAATAAAAAGAGCAACCAGATAGCATACTATTATGTCGAGCAAGAAAGTCCTCTCTCTATATATCCAAGCATCCACTATAATATACATCATATGTACAATAATGGCCTCTAGGGCATATACATTACTAACAATCTCCTACTTGCACTAAGGCCAGCTGTTGTAGTATCTCATACCCAACATCCCGAAGAGTCTCTCAAATTGTATCTGGGGTATGGCCTTCGTGAGTGGATCCGCAGTGTTGTCATTCATGTCAACTCTCCTGACCTTGACCTCCCGGCGATCAACTATCTCCCAGCTCAGGTGATACCGCCTCAGAATATGCCTGGATCTCTGATGGGACCTGGGTTCCTTGGCCAAAGCCACTGCTCCATTATTATCGCAATACAACGGTATTGGATGCACGATGAACGGAACCACAGCAATTTCGTTTATGAACTTCTTCATCCAGACAGCCTCTTTGGCAGCATCGTTGGCAGCGATGTATTCAGCCTCCATCATCGAGTTTACCACGGTTTCCTACTTGAAACTCTTCCAGCATACCGCCCCTCCATTGAGGGTAAAGACAAATCCTGAGACCGACTTAGAGTCGTCCTTATCACTCTGGAACCTCGAATCGGTAAAGGACTCCACTTGGAATTCTCTGTTACCATACACCAAGAACATCTCTTTAGTCCTTCTCAAGTACTTGAGAATGTTCTTCACAGCTGTCCAGTGACTCTCTCCTGGATCTGGTTGATACCTACTCACTATACTTAGTGAGTATGCTATATCGGGTCTGGTACATAGCATCGCATACATGATAGAGCCTACTGCCGAAGTATAAGTTATCCCTTGCATGCGAGCTCTCTCCAAATCAGTCTTGTGAGACATCTCTTTGGAGAGAGTGAGTCCGGAGATCGTGGGTAAATTCTCATGCTTGGATTCTTCCATACTAAACCTCTTTAGTATGGTGTCAATGTACCTGAATTGGGACAATCCCAGTATCCGTTTAGATCTATCTCTATAGATCTTAATCCCCAAGATGTAGGAGGCATCACCTAGATCTTTCATTGAGAATCTTTGTGATAAGAAGAGCTTGACCGATTGCAGCATAGGAATATCATTTCCTATCAAGAGTATGTCATTCACGTACAATACAAGGAAGAAAACCTTACTCTCTGCCACCTTCTTATATATACAAGGTTCATCTATATTTTTTACGAAGTCAAACTCTTTGACTACGACATCAAAACAGATGTTCCAACTCCGTGATGCTTGCTTTAACCCGTAGATGGATTTCAGCAGCTTGCACACATTTCCGCTGCTCCCACTGTCTACGAAGCCCTCTGGCTGAGTCATGTACACGCTCTTTTCTAAATCATCATTTAGAAAGGCGGTCTTAACATCCATTTGCCAGATTTCGTAGTCATGGTATGCAGCAATGGCAAGTAGGATCCGGATGGACTTAAGCATAGCCACTTGAGAAAAGGTTTCGTCATAATCCACACCTGATCGTTGACGAAAACCCTTTGCAACAAGTCTAGTTTTGAAAGTCTCAACTTTTCCATCTACACCAAGTTTCTTCTTAAAGATCCATTTGCTCCCAATGGGTTTTACCCCTTCACGAGCATCTTCCAAAGTCCATACTTTGTTGGTGTACATGGATTCCATCTCAGATCGCATTGCATCCAGCCATTTCACAGAGTGCCCACTCGTGATGGCCTGCTCGAAGCTAGTTGGGTCATCATCTTCCATGATGCAATCCTCGCTCCCACCATCAATGAGAAAACAGTAGTATCTCTCAGGTGGATGAGAAACCCTACAAAATCGGCGGAGAGGCTCAGGTTCGTTGGGAGCTATCGAATCCTCTGGTTCCACTAAATCATCAGTTGCAGTTTGTGCTACTGGAACTTCTTCCAGCTCTACCTCTTTACCACTAATTTCTTTTACAAGAAATTCCTTTTCTAAAAAGGTGGCGTATTGAGAAACAAACACCTTTTGTTCCTTAGCGTGGTAGAAAATATATCCTTGTGAATTCTTTGGATATCCCACAAACTTGCAAAAGAACTGACTGTGCCTCGAGTTTGTCCGGATTTTGCCTTTTTACATAGGCCTGACAACCCCATATCTTAACTCGTTTAAAATATGGTCTCTTCCCACTCCATATCTCATATGGTGTGGTAGGTACAAATTTAGATGGAACTTGATTCTATAGGTATGTTGTTGTCTCAAGCGCATAACCCTAAAACGAAATAGGCAACTCAACGATGCTCGTCATAGAGCGCACCATATCTAACAGGGAGCGATTCCTCCGTTCCGATACACCGTTGTGCTATGGTGTATACGGAGGAGTAAGCTGTGAGAGAATCCCATTCTCTTTTAGATAATCCCGGAACTCATTGCTCAAGTATTCTCCTCCTCGATCAGATTGAAGGATCTTAATACTTTTACCCGTTTGGTTCTTGACTTCGTTCTTATATTCTTTGACTTTCTCGAAAGCTTTAGACTTGTGTTTCAACAGAAACACATGTTCGAATCTTGAGAGACTGTCAGTGAATGTAATGAAGTACGAGGAACCATTCCTGGCATGTGTAGACATGGGACCACATACATCACTATGTATCAGTCCTAAGAGTTCCGTAACTCTTTCTCCGTGTTCACTAAACTGAGTTTTGGTCATTTTTCCTTTGAGACATGACTGGCAAGTGTCATAAGATGAAAATTCGAACGCATTCAAATATCCATCCTTATGTAACTTAGCTAGTCGTGTCGCATTGATATGACCTAGTCTGCAATGCCACAAGAAGGATTCGTTCATTTCTGAACTCTTCCTCTTGTGTGTGTTTTGTACATTATGAACTGTAGTTTGATTTAGAACGTATATGCCATTATTTAACGAACCTGATCCAATCAACTTTTGATTCAGGAAGATGTTCATAACATTATTCTGTACTACAAAATTATATCCTTCTTTACTTAATAAAGAAACTGATATAAGATTGCATATTAGGGTCGGAATGTAATAGCATTCGTTCAGAATCAATGTATTACCATTTGGTAATACAAGATGATATTCGCCAACAGTTTTGGCTGCAACATTTGCATAATTCCCTACTCTTACGGAATGATCACCCTCTCCCAGTTCTCTATCTTTCTTTAGCCCATGTAACATATTACATATGTGGGATCCTGATCCGGTATCTAATACCCAGGCGTAGAGTGAACTGAGAAACAGTTTTTGATAACAAACTCACCCGAAGAAGATGCATCAACATGTTTGTTCTTCGTTTGGGCGGCGTGGGAATCTGGATATTCCCCTATTTCCTGCTCAGTCTTATAACAATTATAAGAAAGAACGGAACCAACGTTCCCCTGCTCGGTATAACAAGCGGGTTCGGTCAATACATCCTTATTATTATCTTGACTAAGGCCTGACATGGTCGCTACCTGGAGAAAGAGAGAAGAAAATACTTTAGCGTATACTCTTGCAAGATTAGATTTGTTTTTATCTTATCTAATCAGGATGGCTCCTGCTGTATTTATCAAATCTTCCTTCAAACCCTAAAAGGTAAGATTAGCCGAGATTAATTACTCCTTATAAGTTTGCCAATCTTTCAGCCAGGCCAGTGTTGGTACTTTGAGGGAGGTTCCCCGTGCTTTCGCACGGACCTAATTAAAATAAATCTCGGTTTCCCAGAGGCTTAACCCCGTTAACACCTTTCTAGACACCTACGTGATCAGCTAATTTGTGATGTGTAAAATTCTCCCAGGAGTAACTCTTACTCGCAGTGGGTATCGGGATCCAACTATCTCATAGAAGGTATGAAATCTCATTGCAAATTTCAACACTTGAAATTCTGGATAATACTTTTGCCTCTAGCAACTTATGACCTTAACATAGTCAACAAATCATAAGCGCTAGCCAAGTTCAACCCTTCATTTCCTGATTGAATTAAACCCACCCGCACGACCCTTAACATATTCAACAAAGTCGTACGACTACCCTAATCCAATCGCATCTCATGATTTAGCAGATAAACACTAATTAGCTACCGCACACTACGCCTTAACATAGTCAACAAATATAGCACGAATACTACGTAGAACTTATCTGAAATGACGGAGGGCTATGACAGGCTTTTAAGAAAACCTTTTGCGTATTGAATTGATATCGTTGTAGAAACAAGTGATTTTGAAAAGGAGTGTTTTTTAGGCTTTTACTGGTTTTGCTAAAGAGGTCACTCCCGGTGAAGGGGTCTCGGCTCTTTCATTATCGAATAAGATGCTGGATATTCTACAAGGAATACCGCTATGCAAAGCAAAAACTAGAGCTACCCTTTTTGAAAATTTGATTCTACAACATCTTTTAGATTTCTTTTCTTTCATTAATCTCATTAATGAAGCCCCATCATTTATGCTTCCTAAGCATCACAAAAGAAACGAAAATACAACGTACGCTTATACCATCCGTATTCATCACAGTGTCCCGTTATGCACCGTTAGGTAACTTAACTAACGGCATACCGGGACGGGACTAGCGCGGGTGCAAACATAAGCAACGTTTATTATGTATCATATATATAATAATAAAGCATTCGTCTCATGCATATAAAGTGATCACATCACAGAATATCAGCAGCAGAAGATAACATATGAAATATTCGTTATACTAGAAGGTCCGTATTTTATTTTAATCCAGTATAAAACACGAATTCCACGGTCGCGATGAATAGCCAAACCCACATCTCTAGACCCCTACAAGAGCGGCAAGCAACCCTACCAATTCTAGAGTTAGGAGACCCGGACTCGACTCCTTGAGATGGTCTCCCACTGGACTCTACAACCCGATTACTTGTGCTCTCCACCTTGGGTCTATGCTAATGCGGAAAAATAAATAATATACAACAATGGTGACATCATCCTCAACCCGGAAGTGCCCTAATAAAATAATATTACATACAATGAATTTTACATGAATGAAAATAAAAACTCTCATCTCATATAAAAACCCCGGCTATTCAAATCACGACGTTCCAATATAACATATCACAGCAACACATAACATCACATGTCATCAACGTAAGTAAATATGCATATCCCAATTGTCGTTGACATATAGCAACGAAACCGGAAATACACCACATATTACATTTACGGTCGCAGAAAAGAAAATGTCAAACTACAACATTTGGAATCTACAATCACCATAGACATCATAAACCCGAAATATCACATATCTCGGATTTCATGCCTAACTATATGAATTCCACATATTGTATCACATTCCAAAAAAAGCTAGACGACGTTAAACATTCCGATTGAATCAACAAACACCCAAAATTTCCCAAAAGCTCAACACTTGAGCGTAGTTTAAAAAATACTCAGTACATGCCACAGTACCAATGAACTAGCCGCAGAAAGGTCAACCAATGCCCCACCTGTGGCGCCGCGGAACTACTGCAAACCCTAGGGTTTGACGGCGGTTCTTACGGTCACAGATTCGAGTTAGGATTTCGTTATTCTAGAGGGTCCACTGCATTACTGTAACAACTCCATTTTTAGTGTACATAAATTTGATTTAAATTTGAAGTATACGTGGGGTATTTAATGTTGATGTTACCACTTTAAGTATTTGTTTCACACAATAATTATAAGAAGGAGCTTGTAGCTCACTGGTAATACATTGCACTGCTGAACCAAGCCACCAGAGTTCAAATCCCATACACCACATTATTTTTAATATTGATTTTTTTTAAAAACCTTTAGAATACCAAGAGTTTACACGTGCATATCTCACAAAAACCCCACTACACCCAAAGATGTAACATTTCCAGAAGTTAGATGAACCGTCGGGGGCGATCTCGGCCGCCTGACAAGGCCGGGAATCGGCCAAATCGGCCTTGACTCGATCTGACTCAGTCGTCAGACCGAATCACGGCCGAGTCGGCCGATTCCGGCGACGGCCCCAACATGAAAGTTGTGTCTTTTCATATTCCCTATGTCCCTGCAAAATTTCAGCCTCAGACCACTTCCAGAGCTCTTTTAAAACCCCAATTACTCCACTTTTAATACATTTTTTATACATTTTATCACATTTTTCATTTTAACCTTTCCTCTACCCTAACTTTAGCCTACCCTATAAATACACCCCTACCCTCTACCCTCTTACCCCAAAATCCTGAGCCCACTCTCTCAAAAAATTTCCAAAAGTCGTGTACTTTGAAAACAAGCTCGAGGCGAAGCTCCGACGAATTCCCGGCGGAACTTCCGGCGACCGCTTTAAGGAACTACCGGCGACGATGCAATACATCGGCGATCCCTCTAGTTCCCTCTCACTCCCTTGTCTAATCTAAAACCCGTAAGTCCCTTTCTATCTATCTTTTCTATTCTCAAAATACGAAATTACAAAACCCGACGGAATCGGAACAAATCCGATTTCCGATTCGGTTTTCTATAAAATTCCACGTCTCACTAATACAATCATTCTTAAACTTCCTCATGTTGATTATTAAACACTAATTAAACAATTTGAACAAGTTTCATCACATGAAATGATAGCTTTCTCAAATTGTCGAATTTTTCACTTAAATACCATATTGTTTCAATCCTTCATTTAACCCATCAAACTTGCTATACATTTAAAGTAGATCACGAGGTAACGACCTACCTCCTCACACACTTACATACAACCTAACAGGATACCATTGAAACCTTAGAATACGAGAAAAAAGCATTTACATTTAAATACCATACACTTAATAAAACTATTTCTAAAAGAGTTAGAGTTGATACACTTTTAAATAAATACATCTTATTATGAAAATACGATAAGTTGTGGACATCGGTTGTTTATCTAAACCTGACTTTGTTGTGTCTAGGCAAGGTAAGTAAGAAAGGTAACTTTAAAAGGCCCGTCTCACGGTGATTCGTGAGTGGATCCCTCTTTTCTTCACTTGTACTTACCTGACCACAATTGGCGGTGAAGAGGCGATTTGAGGCATCTCAAGACTTATCGTTTAAACCATTTAGAAATATTCTAATTGACTTAGGAAACCCTAGAACCTAAAATACGGAAAATTGACATTGTTACAAATAAATACTATTTACTTTATAAAACCGTTTTCTAAAGGATTTAGTATTTTACAATCTCTGCAAAGCGCCGCTACAACCCACTTTGGGGAACCCGTTTAGGATGGTACGGATTATCGCACATCCTCGGGCTTAGTAGTGCGAGATTCAGACCTCCGCAAGGAGCATTAGGTCTCGAAAGATTTAAAATACGACATCTTAAGAAAATGGGATTTTTAGAATGTAAATATATATATTAAAATTATTTTTATTATAAATATATGTATATTTATCATTAAAATACCTATTTTGTTATGGTATAAATATTCCACCTTTTCTAAAAAATCCCAAGAATAAATTTACACTAAAATACCATGAATTTCAAATAAATCAATATTACAGATAAATACCTTTATTTATAAAACTTGGATATTTTCACTAGAAATATCACAATATAAAATCCACACTCATTACAACTCTAAAGACGAAAAATAAATGCTTGGGGAGTATTTTGAAAAGTATATAAAAGTATATTTTACATAAAACCCCCTCAAGTTTATAAATTACCCTAAGGACCCTAGCAATTATAAGTTTAAGAAATAATCAAGATTTCGACTTATATTTCTAATTTTCTGACTCGGGTTTGAGTCTGATTAATCTGACTTGAATATGATTCAAGTCAATCTACAATCTACAATATTCCAATTCAATAGAAACACATGAATCCATGAATCCAATTATCAATCTATATGACTTGACTGAACCGAACCATGGATATATTCCACTTACATGGTTCTCCAGTTATTCCATTTACATGACTCTACGGTTACATCCGTTTACTGATATCATGGTTTTGGTCAGTCAATCAATTATACAATCAATACAATTTACAAGACAAACAATACAATCAAAACACTATGGGGTTTAAGGGGTAGATTGGTAGGGAAGGTGTTAAAAGTGGCACGAGGCGGTAAGATTAAGATACCTAACCTGTATTCCGTTGCTGTTGTACCGTGGCTTAACGGTTCCTTGTACATTCCGTTTGCCCTGGTCTCTAGCATATAGAGACCCCTCTCATATACACTGGCATCCTTCTGTACCAAGCTACAAACAACTGCGTTAACACAATATTACAACAATATTATACAACTTTAAAAGATATCTTCTTATTATGTCTATCTACTTTCCTCTTACCTTTTGGACTTACCGAGCGATCTGTTCGCTGACGACATTCTATTTCTTTCTTCTTTGAATGTCGTCAGGTGGTTTGGACCTGGCAGAGATCGAGCCATCTGCAGAAGACTTGGAGCAGTTTGCTGAAGAACCAGAGCTCTAGTTTCATTGTATATTTTCCATTCAATACTTTTCATTTCTTGTTATGCCATTGTTTAGGCATCGTTTTATTTCAGTTGTATTTCCTTTTCATGCATTGTACAAAAGAATGTTAATAAATAAAGTTGATGTTTTCAATATATATATATATTGTCTCTTGTGTATTTACTTTTATATTGCTTAGATACGCTTAGCGTATTTACTTCAGAGTAAATACGTAGCGGCATCGTCGCGTCTCCTTTGTCGTATACTGGGAAGCGGGGCGTGACAGGTTTTGTTGGTGGCCCATGCAGGTCAGAGTTGTATGGAACACTGTCATGCAATTCTGTTCTGCGTGAACAACCTAAGCAATATAACACAAGAACCAGCAAATAAAACATTCTTTACAATTCATGTCCCTTGAATCTTACAATTTCATATTCTTTGAATCTTATCATTTCATTTGAATCTGTCCTAACCCAAATTTTTTCTTCAAGGTTATGGATTCCCCAACAACACCAGCACCAACGTTAACAACACACCTCCACCTCCACTACCAATCGTTCCTGCTTTTCCTAAGCCACCCAACGAGCAAACAGTACTACTTGAGGCGATCCGCAGCCTTCTTGAGGGACAGCAATAACTCCTGAACCGTCCCGAGACTGACGCACCGGGGGTAAAGCAATTCAGGGCTTTACATCCCAAGCAGTTCTCCGGAAAGGGAAGCCCACTTGAAGCTGAGGAATGGGCATAAAGTATAGAGATGATCTGGCGACAACACAAGTGCCAGACATAGCTTGGGTCCGTGTGGCGATACTGCAGCTCACGGACAATGCTCGCAACTGGTGGAAGGCGGAAGAAAGCCGTCTTGTACAGCCTATTGAATGGAAGACTTTTCGCGAGAAGTTCGACGCGAAGTACTTCCTTGTGACAGCTGGGTTTGCATGGAGCAGCAGTTCATTCATCTGCAACAAGGTTCGATGTGGGACAAGTCGGTGGATGAATATGACGCTGAATTCACTATGCTAAGTCGGTAAGATATGTCACAGTATTTCAAATTTCTAAAATATCACATACTACACAGCTAACACAATCATTTAAACAGATTCGCGGCACACTTGATACCGACGGATGAGATCAGAGCCCGTCACTTTCAACAAGATTTGGACACGGAAATTCAGGCTGCACTAGCCATAGGGAAATTTCTGACTCATGAAGAAGCTCTGGAAGCTGCCCGCAGTTATGAGGCAGTGATAAAAGCAAGGGGCAGATCTCATTCTGCAAGAGTTAAGCGCCCTGCCAACCAGATGGCAGGTGGAGCCTCGTCCAGACCACCTTTTGTGCCAAGGCGACCCGGAGTAGCGAACCATCGTCTCAGCCCATCCTTTTGTACCTACTGCAAGAGAGCTGGACATATGATGAAAGACTGTCGGCGAGCCAACCGCCTTTGCTTAGTCTGCGGCTCAGCTACTCATGATATTGGGTCTTGTCCCCAAAGGCAAAACCGAGTTGCTGCACCCAGGCCAGCAAACAATTAGCCACAGCGCCCAGCCATCCAAGCCCCCGCTCCAAGACCTGCACTACCTGCACCACCCAGAGGACCATAAGCTGCACCACCTCCTCGTCAGTTCCATCAAGCTCAAAGGAACGTTCCGAGGAATGCTCCTCAAGCCAGGAGGAATGTACCAAGGCGCCAGGCTTTCGCTATGTCAGTGGAAGAAGCTGAGGCCACTGGCCAAGTCATCACTGGTAAACTTTTCTTCTCAAACTTTTCTTTTAGCCTTGTTTATCTACACACTTTCCCTATACCTAAAACATATCCCACATATCTTAGGTACAATCTTAGTAGCCTCACTACCTACACTAGCACTGTTTGATACAGGAGCATCGCACTGCTTTATGTCGCAACGGTTCGTCCGAACCCATGCGATTCCAGTCTCACAGCTTGTTTCCAGCTGGAATGTCAGTTCAGGAAATGGCGTTCTAAAGGCAACCATGGGATACAGCTTGTGTCCAGTCGTCGTCTGCAGCAGAGATTTTTATGCTGACTTCAAAGTACTGGACATTCCGAACTTCGATGTGGTTCTAGGAATGGATTGGCTTGTAACTTTTTATGCTACCATCGACTGTCGTCAAAGGAGGGTAGTATTCGAGATTCCAGACCATCCGGTCTTCTATTTCAAAAGCGGAGACCGTACCCTGGAGCCAAGTACCTACAAAGCGAAGCCAAGAGAAGCAGTAGTTGCAGCAACTCAAGCGGAAGAAGAATTAAGACCAGAGGTTGTTCGAGAGTTCGACAATGTATTTCCTGATGATATATCAGGTTTGCCTCCCGATCGAGCTCTTTAATTCAGTATTGATTTAGTACCAGGAGCACAACCGGTGATCAAAGCACCTTATAGATTAAGTCCGGAAGGTTTGAAGGAAGTCCGAACACAGTTGGACGAATTATTGGCGAAAGGATGGATTCGTCCCAGCACTTCAAGTTGGTGAGCACCTGTACTACTTGTGAAGAAGAAGGAAGGTTCATATAGAATGTGCATCGATTATCGAGCCTTGAACGAAGTCACTATAAAGAACAAGTATCCACTCCAGCGCATCGATGATTTATTCGATCAGCTAAGTGGATCTTGTGTTTTCTCTAAATTGGATCTTCGTTCAGGTTATCATCAAGTGAAGGTCAAGGAAGCTGATATTCACAAAACAGCTTTCAGAACTCGCTATGGACATTACGAATTTCTAGTGATGCCATTTGGAGTGACCAATACACCAGCAATATTCATGAACCTAATAAATCAAGTTTTCCGGGAGTACTTAGACAGGTTTGTTGTCATCTTCATCAACGACATCCTGGTGTATTCTAAAAGTCGGAAAGAACATGCAGAGCACATACGAATTGTTCTGGAAACTCTTCGATAATAAAAGCTCTATGCCAAGTACAGCAAGTGCGAGTTTTGGCTAAAGCAAGTTGGTTTTGTTGGACACATCGTATCAGTAGAAGGAATTGCTGTAGATCCAGCAAAAGTTGCAGCAGTGAGCGAATGGCCTACACCAAAGTCAGTGAAGGATATTCGAAATTTCTTGGGTTTAGCTCGATATTACAGAAGGTTCATTGAGGGATTTTCGAAGATAGCAACACCCCTGACCAAGTTCACACGTAAAGATGAAGAATTTGTGTGGTCAGAAGCATGCGAACAAGATTTCGTAGAACTCAAGTCAAGGTTGACATCAGCACCTATTCTCATAATACCGGATCAATCTGGAGGATTCAAAGTGCATTGTGATGCATCCGATAAAGGATCAGGATGTGTTCTACATCAGCACGGTAAGGTTGTGGCTTATGCTTCAAGACAACTGAAGACTCATGAGCGCAATTATCCGACGCATGACTTGGAGATGGCAGCCGTCATCTTTGCTCTCAAGATTTGGCGCCATTATCTACTTGGTGAACGAGTGAACATCTACACAGATCATAAAAGTCTGAAATACATGTTTACTCAAAAGGAGTTGAATATGCGGCAGAGAAGATGGTTAGAACTCATGGCGGACTTTGACATCAACTTGCAATATCACCCAGGGAAGGTGAATGTAGTACCTAATGCTCTTAGTCGCCAACCATTATCGATGAATCTCACCGCTCAGTGGAAGCTTCAACAAGACTTCCATCAGATGGAGATTGAGGTAGTCATGCCAGGTAATGCTTCAAGTTTGATGAATCTACAAGTTCAATCAACCATTGTCAATCAGATCAAAGCAGCTCAATCAAGTGATGCTAAGTTGCAAAGGATCGGAGAACAAGTGGAGAATGGATTCAGAACAGACTTCATCATCCATGAAGACGGATCTTTGAGATACGGCAGCAGGTTGTGTGCACCAAAAGGTCCTGTTCGGGAAGAGTTACTGAAAGAAGCTCACAGCTCTCCCTACTCAGTACATCCTGGAGGTACCAAAATGTACAAAGATCTACGTCAGAATTATTGGTGGCATGGAATGAAGCGTGAAGTAGCCAGAAGCGTCGCAAAATGCTTGGTGTGTCAGCAACTAAAGGCTGAACATCACAGGATAGCTTGACTACTTCAACCGTTACCAATACCAGAATGGAAGAGGCAACACATCACGATGGATTTTGTGACTGCTCTCCCTCGCAGCACAAAGGGTAACGATGCCATATGGGTCATTGTGGATCGACTCACAAAGTAGGCTCACTTCATCCCATTTCGAGTTGGCCAATCAACTGAGGCACTAGCAAAGAAGTACATGGAGGCAATAATCTATTTAAGATTTAAACTCTTCATAATATACTATCTTTGATTCCCATGAATTCATACAGGAAATTGTGAGATTTCATGGAGTACCGGTCTGCATTGTCTCCGATCGTGACACCAGGTTCCGATCGCAATTTTGGCAGAGTCTGCAAGCAAGCTTAGGAACAAGTCTGAACTTCAGCACGGCTTATCATCCACAAACAGATGGTCAGTCAGAACGAACTATTCAGATCTTGGAGGATATGCTCAGAGCGTGTATGCTAGACTTCAAAGGATCGTGGGAAGATCACCTACATCTTGTGGAATTCGCGTACAACAACAGCTACCAAGCAAGTATAGGAATGGCACCTTTTGCAGCATTGTATGGAAAGAAGTGTCGATCACCATTAAGTTGGGACGACATCGGAGATAGGGAACTTCTTGGACCAGAGATGATAGTAGCGACCGTTGATGTGGTTCGTACTATCAGGGAAAGAATGCGCATAGCCCAAGATCGACAGAAACACTGGGCTGGTGCGAAGAGACGACACTTGGAGTTCCAGCCAGGAGATCACGTATTCTTGAAGATATCTCCGAACCGCGGAGTGATCCGATTTGGAAGACGGGGTAAATTAAGTCCGAGATACATTGGACCATTCGACACACTCGAACGAGTCGGTGAAGTGGCATACCGCTTAGCGCTTCCACCCTCATTGGAAGGCGTGCATAATGTGTTCTACATATCCTAACTCAGAAAGTATGTGAGTGACCCCAGCCATATTCTTGATCATTCCGAGCTCACTATTCAGCCCGACTTGTCTTGTGAGCAACAGCCTGTGGAGATCCTAGACAGGAAAGTGAAGACACTTCGGAACAAAGAAGTTAACTTGTTCCGAGTAATGTGGAGGAAAGACACTCCAGGAGAATCCACTTGGGAAAGAGAAGATGAAATGCGTGCAAGATATCCTCACCTCTTTGTAAACTAGTCCTTAAATAAAAGTTGTAAATTTCAAGGACGAAATTTTTGTAAGGAGTGTAGATTGTAACAACTCCATTTTTAGTGTACATAAATTTGATTTAAATTTGAAGTATACTTGGGGTATTTAATGTTGTTGTTACCACTTTAAGTATTTGTTTCACACAATAATTACAAGAAGGAGCTTGTAGCTCACTGGTAATACCTTGCACTGCTGAACCAAGCCACCAGAGTTCAAATCGCATACCCCACATTATTTTTAATATTGATTTTTTTAAAAACCTTTAGAATACCAAGAGTTTACACATGCATATCTCACAAAAAACCCCACTATACCTACAGATGTAACATTTCCAGGAGTTAGATGAACCGTCGGGGGGAATCCCGGCCGCCTGACTCGCTGGGAATCGGCCAAATCGGCCATGACTCGGTCTGACTCAGTCCTCAGACCGAGTCATGGCCGAGTCATGGCCGAGTCGGCCGATTCAGGCGACGGCCCCAACATGAAAGTTGTGTTTTTTCATATTCCCTATGCACCTGCAAAATTTCAGCCTCAGACCACTTCCAGAGCTCTTTTAAAACCCCAATTACTCCACTTTTAATACATTTTTTATACATTTTATCACATTTTTCATTTTAACCTATCATCTACCCTAACCCTAGCCTACCCTATAAATACACCCCTACCCTCTACCCACTCACCCCAAAATCCTGAGCCCACTCTCTTAAAAATTTTCCAAGAGTCGTGTACTTTGAAAACAAGCTCGAGGCGAAGCTCCGACGAATTCCCGACGGAACTTCCGGCGACCGTTTTAAGGAACTACCGGCGACGACGCAATACATCGGCGATCCCTCTAGTTCCCTCTCACTCCCTTGTTTAATCTAAAACCCGTAAGTCCCTTTCTATCTGTCTTTTCCATTCTCAAAATACGAAATTACAAAACCCGACGGAATCGGAACAAATCCGATTTCCGATTCGGTTTTCTATAAAATTCCACTTCTCACTAATACAATCATTCTTCAACTTCCTCATGTTGATTATTAAACACTAATTAAACAATTTGAACAAGTTTCATCACATGAAATGATAGCTTTCTCAAATTATCGTATTTTTCACTTAAATACCACATTGTTTCAATCCTTCATTTAACCCATCAAACTTGCTATACATTTAAAGTAGATCACGAGGTAACGACCTACCTCCTCACACACTTACATACAACCTAACACGATACCATTGAAACCTTAGAATACGAGAAAACAAGCATTTACATTTAAATAGCATACACTTAATAAAACTATTTCTAAAAGAGTTAGAGTTGATACACTTTTAAATAAATACATCTTATTATGAAAATACGATAAGTTTTGGACATCGGTCGTTTATATAAACCTGACTTTGTGGTGTCTACGCTAGGCAAGTGAGAAAGGTAACTTTAAAAGGCTCATCTCACGGTGATTCGTGAGCGGATCCCTCCTTTATTCACTTGTACTTACCTGGCCACAATTGGCGGTGAAGAGGCGATTTGAGGCATCTCACGACTTGTCGTTTAAACCATTTAGAAATAGTCTAATTGACTTAGGAAACCCTAGAACCTAAAATACGGAAAATTGACATTTTTACAAATAAATACCATTTACTTTATAAAACCGTTTTCTAAAAGATTTAGTATTTTACAATCTTTGCGAAGCACCGCTACAACCTACTTTGGAGAACCCGTTCGGGATGGTGCAGATTATCGTATATCTTCGGGCTTAGTAGTGCGAGATTCAGACCTCCGCAAGGAGCATTCGGTCTCGAAAGATTTAAAATACGAAATCTTAAGAAAATGAGATTTTTAGAATATAAAATATATATATTAAAATTATTTTTATTATAAATATATGTATATTTATCATTAAAATACCTAATTTTTTATGATATAAATATTCCACCTTTTCTAAAAAATCCCAAGAATAAATTTACACTAAAATACCATGAATTTCAAATAAATTTATATTACAGATAAATACCTTTATTTATAAAACTAGGATATTTCACTAGAACTATCACAATATAAAATCCACACTCATTACAACTCTAAAGAGGAATAATAAATTCTTGGGGAGTATTTTGAAAAGTATATATAAGTATATTTTACATAAAAAAACCCTCAAGTTTATAAATTACCCTGAGGACCCTAGCAATTATAGGTTTAAGAAATAATCAAGATTTCGACTTACATTTCTAATTGTCTGACTCGGGTTTGAGTCTGATTAATCTGACTTGAATATGATTCAGGTCAATCTACAATCTACAATATTCCAATTCAATAGAAACACATGAATCCATGAATCCAATTATCAATCTATATGACTTGACTGAACCGAACCATGGATATATTCCACTTACATGGTTCTCCAGTTATTCCATTTACATGACTGTACGGTTACATCCGTTTACTGATATCATGGTTTCGGTCAGTCGATCAATTATACAATCAATACAATTTACAAGACAAACAATACAATCAAAACACTACGGGGTTTAAGGGGTAGATTGGTAGGGAAGGTGTTAAAAGTGGCACGAGGCGGTAAGATTAAGATACCTAACCTATATTTCGTTGCTGTTGTACCGTGGCTTAACGGTTCCTTGTACATTCCGTTTGCCCTGGTCTCTAGCATATAGAGACCCCTCTCGTATACACTGGCATCCTTCTGTACCAAGCTACAAACAACTGCGTTAACACAACATTACAACAATATTATACAACTTTAAAAGATATCTTCTTATTCTGTCTATTCTACTTTCCTCTTATCTTTGGGACTTACCGAGCGACCTGTTCGCTGACGACATTATAGTTCTTTCTTCTTTGAATGTCGTCAGGTGGTTTGGACCCGGCAGAGAACGAGCCATCTGCAGAAGACTTGGAGCTGTTTGCTGAAGAACCAGAGCTCTAGTTTCATTGTACATTTTCCATTCAGTATTTTTCATTTCTTGTTATGTCATTGTTTAGGCGTCGTTTCATTTCAGTTGTATTTCCTTTTCATGCATTGTACAAAAGAATGTTAATAAATAAAGTTGTTGTTTTCATTATATATATTTTCTCTTGGGTATTTACTTTTATATTGCTTAGATACGCTTAGCGTATTTACTTCAGAGTAAATACGTAGCGGCCTCGTCGCGTCTCCTTCGCCGTATACTGGGAAGCGGGGCGTGACAGGTTTTGTTGGTGGCCCATGCAGGTCAGAGTTGTATAGAACACTGCCATGCAATTTTGTTCTGCGTGAACAACCTAAGCTATATAACACAAGAACCAGCAAATAAAACATTCTTTACAATTCATATACCTTGAATCTTACAATTTCATATTCCTTGAATCTTATCATTTCATTTGAATCTGTCCTAACCCAAATTTTTTCTTTAAGGTTATAGATTCCCCGAACAACACCAGCACCAACGTCAACAACACACCTCCACCTCCACTACCAATCGTTCTTGCTGTTCCTAAGCCACCCAACGAGCAAACAGTGCTATTTGAGGCAATCCGCAGCCTTCTTGAGGGACAGCAACAACTCCTGAACTGTCCCGAGACTGACGCATCGGGGGTAAAGCAATTCAGGGCTTTACATCCCAAGTAGTTCTTCGGAAAGGGAAGCCCACTTGAAGCTGAGGAATGGGCACAAAGTATAGTGGATAATCTGGCGGCAGCACAAGTGCCAGACATAGCTTGGGTCCGTGTGGCGATACTGCAGCTCACGGACAATGCTCGCAACTAGTGGATGGCGGAAGAAAGCCGTCTTGTACAGCCTATTGAATGGAAGACTCTTCGTGAGAAGTTCAACGCGAAGTACTTCCCTGTGACTGCCAGGTTTGCCATGGAGCATCAGTTCATTCATCTGCAACAAGGTTCGATGTGGGACAAGTCGGTGGATGAATATGACGCTGAATTCACCATGCTAAGTCGGTAAGATATGTCACAGTATTTCAAATTTCTAAAATATCACATACTACACAGCTAACACAATCCTTTAAACAGATTTGCGGCACACTTGATACCGACGGACGAGATCAGAGCCCGTCACTTTCAACAAGGTTTGGACACAGAAATTCAGGCTGCACTAGCTACAGGGAAATTTCCGACTCATGAGGAAGCTCTGGAAGCTGCCCGCAGTTATGAGGCAGTGATAAAAGCAAGGGGCAGACCTCAGTCTACAAGAGTTAAGCAACCTGCCAACCAGATGGCAGGTGGAGCCTCGTCCAGACCACCTTTTGTGCCAAGGCGACCCGGAGTACCGAACCATCGTCCCAGCCCATCCTTTTGTACCTACTGCAAGAGAGCTGGACATATGATGAAAGACTGCAGGCGAGCCAACCGCCTTTGCTTAGTCTGCGGCTCAGCTACTCATGATATTGGGTCTTGTCCCCAAAGGCAAAACCGAGTTGCTGCACCCAGGCCAGCAAACAATTACCCACAGCGCCCAGCCATCCAAGCCCCCGCTCCAAGACCTGCACTACCTGCACCACCCAGAGGACCATAAGCTGCACCACCTCCTCGTCAGTTCCATCAAGCTCAAAGGAACGTTCCGAGGAATGTTCCTCAAGCCAGGAGGAATGTACCAAGGCACCAGGCTTTCACTATGTCAGTGGAAGAAGCTGAGGCCACTGGCCAAGTCATCACTGGTAAACTTTTCTTCTCAAACTTTTCTTTTAGCCTTGTTTATCTACACACTTTCCCTATACCTAAAACATATCTCGCATACCTTAGGTACAATCTTAGTAGCCTCACTACCTGCACTAGCACTGTTTGATACTGGAGCATCGCACTGCTTTATGTCGCAACGGTTCGTCCGAACCCATGCGATTCCGGTCTCACCGCTTGTATCCAGTTGGAATGTCATTTCAGGAAATGGCGTTCTAAAGGCAACCATGGGATACAGCTTGTGTCCAGTCGTCATCTGCAGCAGAGAGTTTTATGCTGACTTCAAAGTACTGGACATACCGAAATTCGATGTGGTTCTAGGAATGGATTGGCTTGGAACTTTTTAAGCTACCATCGACTGTCGTCAAAGGAGGGTAGTATTCAAGATTCCAGACCATCCGGTCTTCTATTTCAAAAGCGGATACCATACCCTGGAGCTAAGTACCTACAAAGCGAAGCCAAGAGAAGCAGTAGTTGCAGCAGCTCAAGCGGAAGAAGAGTTAAGACCAGAAGTAGTTCGAGAGTTCGACGATGTATTTCCTGACGATATATCAGGTTTGCCTCCCGATCGAGCTCTTTAATTCAGTATTGATTTAGTACCAGGAGCACAACCGGTGATCAAAGCATCTTATAGATTAAGTCCGGAAGGTTTGAAGGAAGTCCGAACACAGTTGGACGAATTATTGGCGAAAGGATGGATTCGTCCCAGCACTTCAAGTTGGGGAGCACATGTACTACTTGTGAAGAAGAAGGAAGGTTCATGCAGAATGTGCATCGATTATAGAGCCTTGAACGAAGTAACTATAAAGAACAAGTATCCACTCCCGCGCATCGATGATTTATTCGATCAGCTAAGTGGATCTTGTGTTTTCTCTAAATTAGATCTTCGTTCAGGTTATCATCAAGTGAAGGTCAAAGAAGCTGATATTCATAAAACAGCTTTCAGAACTCGCTATGGACATTACGAATTTCTAGTGATGCCATTTGGAGTGAACAATGCACCAGCAATATTCATGAACCTAATGAATCAAGTTTTCCGAGAGTACTTAGACAGGTTTGTTGTCATCTTCATCGACGATATCCTGGTGTATTCTACAAGTTGGAAAGAACATGCAGAGCACATACGAATTGTCCTGGAAACTCTTCGACAACATAAGCTCTATTCCAAGTATAGCAAGTGCGAGTTTTTGCTAAAGCAAGTTGGTTTTCTTGGACACATCGTATCAGCAGAAGGAATTTCTATAGATCCAGCAAAAGTTGCAGCAGTGAGCGAATGGCCTACACCAAAGTCAGTGAAGGATATTCGGAGTTTCTTGGGTTTAGCTGGATATTACAGAAGGTTCATTGAGGGATTTTCGAAGATAGCAACACCCCTGACCAAGTTCACACGTAAAGATGAAGAATTTGTGTGGTTAGAAGCATGCGAACAAGCTTTCGTAGAACTCAAGTCAAGGTTAACATCAGCACCTATTCTCGTAATACCGGATCAATCTGGAGGATTCGAAGTGCATTGTGATGCATCCGGTAAGGGATCAGGATGTGTTCTACATCAGCACGGTAAGGTTGTGGCTTATGCTTTAAGACAACTGAAGACTTATGAGCCCAATTATCCGACACATGACTTGGAGTTGGCAGCCGTCATCTTTACTCTCAAGATTTAGCGCCATTATCTACTTGGTGAACGAGTGAATATCTACACAGATCATAAAAGTCTGAAATACGTGTTTACTCAAAAGGAGTTGAATATGCGGCAGAGAAGATGGTTAGAACTCATGGCGGACTTTGACATCAACTTGCAATATCACCCAGGGAAGGTGAATGTAGTAACTGATGCTCTTAGTCGCTAACCATTATCGATGAATCTCACCGCTCAGTGGAAGATTAAACAAGACTTCCATCAGATGGAGATTGAGATAGTCATGCCAGGTAATGCTTCAAGTTTGATGAATCTACAAGTTCAATCAACCATTGTCAATCAGATCAAAGCAGCTCAATCAAGTGATGCTAAGTTGCAAAGGATCAGAGAACAAGTGGAGAATGGATTCAGAACAGACTTCATCATCCATGAAGACGGATATTTGAGATACGGCAGCAGGTTGTGTGTACCAAAAGGTCCTGTTCGGGAAGAGTTACTGAAAGAAGCTCACAGCTCTCCCTACTCAGTACATCCTGGAGGTACCAAAATGTACAAAGATCTACGTTAGAATTATTGGTGGCATGGAATGAAGCGTGAAGTAGCCAGAAGCGTCGCAAAATGCTTGGTGTGTCAGCAAGTAAAGGCTGAACATCACAGGACAGCTGGACTACTTCAACCGTTACCAATCCCAGAATGGAAGTGGCAACACATCACGATGGATTTTGTGACTGCTCTCCCTCGCAGCACAAAGGGTAACGATGCCATGTGGGTCATTGTGGATCGACTCACAAACTCGGCTCACTTCATCCCATTTCGAATTGACCAATCAACTGAGGCACTAGCAAAGAAGTACATGGAGGTAATAATCAATTTAAGATTTAAACTCTTCATAATGTACTATCTCTGATACTCATGAATTCATACAGGAAATTGTGAGACTTCATGGAGTACCGGTCTGCATTGTCTCCGATCGTGACACCAGGTTCTGATCGCAATTTTGACAGAGTCTGCAAGCAAGCTTAGGAACAAGTCTGAACTTCAGCACGGCTTATCATCCACAAACAGATGGTCAGTCGGAACGAACTATTCAGATCTTAGAGGATATGCTCAAAGCGTGTATGCTAGACTTCAAAGGATCGTGGGAAGATCACATGCATCTTGTGGAATTCGCGTACAACAACAGCTACCAAACAAGTATAGGAATGGCACCTTTTGCAGCATTGTATGGAAGGAAGTGTCGATCACCATTAAGTTGGGACGACATCGGAGATAGGGAACTTCTTGGACCAGAGATGATAGTAGCGACCGTTGATGTGGTTCGTACTATCATGGAAAGAATGCGCATAGCCCAAGATCGACAGAAACACTAGGCTGATGCGAAGAGACGACACTTGGAGTTCCAGCCAGGAGATCACGTATTCTTGAAGATATCTCCGAACCGCGGAGTGATCCGATTTGGAAGACGGGGTAAATTAAGTGCGAGATACATTGGACCGTTCGACATACTCGAACGAGTTGGTGAAGTGGCATACCGCTTAGCGCTTCCACCCTCATTGGAAGGAGTGCATAATGTGTTCCACATATCCCAACTCAGAAAGTATGTGAGTGACTCCAGCTATGTTCTTGATCATTCTGAGCTCACTATACAGCCCGAATTGTCTTGTGAGCAACAGCCTGTGGAGATCCTGGACAGGAAAATGAAGACACTTCGGAACAAGGAAATTAACTTGGTCCGAATAATGTGGAGAAAAGACACTCCAGGAGAATCCAATTGGGAAAGAGAAGATGAAATGCGTGCAAGATATCCTTACCTCTTTGTAAACTAGTTCTCAAATAAAAGTTGTAAATTTCGAGGACGAAATTTTTATAAGGAGGGTAGATTGTAACAACTCCATTTTTAGTGTACATAAATTTGATTTAAATTTGAAGTATACTTAGGATATTTAATGTTGCTGTTACCACTTTAAGTATTTGTTTCACACAATAATTACAAGAAGGAGCTTATAGCTCACTGGTAATACCTTGCACTGCAAAACCAAGCCACCAGAGTTCAAATCCCATACCTCACATTATTTTTAATATTAATTTTTTTAAAAACCTTTAGAATACCAAGAGTTTACACATGCATATCTCACAAAAAGCCCACTACACCCAAAGATGTAACATTTCCAGGAGTTAGATGAACCGTCGGGGGGGATCCCGGCCGCCAGACTCGGCTGGGAATTAGCCAAATCGGCCTTGACTCGGTCTGACTCAGTCCTCAAGCAGAGTCACGACCGAGTCGGCCGATTCCGGGGATGGCCCCAACATGAAAGTTGTGTCTTTTCATATTCCCTATGCACCTACAAAATTTCAGCCTCAGACCACTTCCAGAGCTCTTTTAAAACCCCAATTACACCACTTTTAATACATTTTTTATACATTATATCACATTTTTCATTTTAACCTTTCATCTATCCTAACCCTAGCCTACCCTATAAATACACCCCTACCCTCTACCCTCTCACCCCAAAATCCTGAGCCCACTCTCTCAAAATTTTCCAAGAGTCGTGTACTTTGAAAACAAGCTCGAGGCGAAGCTCCGACGAATTCTGGACGGAACTTCCGGCGACCGTTTTAAGGAACTACCGGCGGCGACGCAATATATCGGCGATCCCTCTAGTTCCCTCTCACTCCCTTGTTTAATCTAAAACCCGTAAGTCCCTTTCTATCTCTCTTTTCCATTCTCAAAATACGAAATTACAAAACCCGACGGAATCGGAACAAATCCGATTTCCGATTCGGTTTTCTATAAAATTCCACTTCTCACTAATACAATCATTCTTAAACTTCCTCATGTTGATTATTAAACACTAATTAAACAATTTGAACAAGTTTCATCATATGAAATGATAGCTTTCTCAAATTATCGTATTTTTCACTTAAATACCACATTGTTTCAATCCTTCATTTAACCCATCAAACTTGGTATACATTTAAAGTAGATCACGAGGTAACGACCTACCTCCTCACACACTTAAATATAACCTAACACGATACCATTGAAATCTTAGAATATGAGAAAACAAGCATTTACATTTAAATAGCATACACTTAATAAAACTATTTCTAAAAGAGTTAGAGTTGATACACTTTTAAATAAATACATCTTATTATGAAAATACGATAAGTTGTGGACATCTGTCGTTTATCTAAACCTGACTTTGTGGTGTCTACGCTAGGCAAGTGAGAAAGCTAACTTTAAAAGGCTCGTCTCATGGTGATTCGTGAGCGGATCCCTCCTTTTTTCACTTGTACTTACCAGGCCATAATTGGCGGTTAAGAGGTGATTTGAGGCATCTCACGACTTATCGTTTAAACCATTTAGAAATAGTCTAATTGACTTAGGAAACCCTAGAACCTAAGATACGGAAAATTGACATTTTTACAAATAAATACCATTTACTTTATAAAACCGTTTTCTAAAGGATTTAGTATTTTACAATCTTTGCAAATCGCCGCTACAACCCAC
The DNA here is from genome assembly GCA_030015575.1 of Agapanthus africanus. Lineage (NCBI taxonomy): Eukaryota > Viridiplantae > Streptophyta > Magnoliopsida > Asparagales > Amaryllidaceae > Agapanthus > Agapanthus africanus. The sequence continues at coordinate 360,947,169 of CM057349.1, read as the reverse complement.
TTTGGGGAACCCGTTCGGGATGGTGCGGATTATCGCACATCCTTGGTCTTAGTAGTGCGAGATTCAGACCTCCGCAAGGAGCATTCGGTCTCGAAAGATTTAAATTACGACATCTTAAGAAAATGAGATTTTTAGAATATAAAATATATATATTAAAATTATTTTTATTATAAATATATATATATATATATATATTTATCATTAAAATACCTATTTTGTTATGATATAAATATTCCACCTTTTCTAAAAAATCCCAAGAATAAATTTACACTAAAATACCATGAATTTCAAATAAATCAATATTACAGATAAATACCTTTATTTATAAAATTAGGATATTTTCACTAGAAATATCACAATATAAAATCCACACTCATTACAACTCTAAAGGCGAATAATAAATACTTGGGGAGTATTTTGAAAAGTATATTTTACATAAAAACCCCTCAAATTTATAAATTACCCTAAGGACCCTAGCAATTATAGGTTTAAGAAATAATCAAGATTTCGACTTACATTTCTAATTGTCTGACTCGGGTTTGAGTCTGATTAATCTGATTTGAATATGATTCAGGTCAATCTACAATCTACAATATTCCAATTCAATAGAAACGCATGAATCCATGAATCCAATTATCAATCTATATGACTTGACTGAACCGAACCATGGATATATTCCACTTACATGGTTCTCCAGTTATTCTATTTACATGACTCTACGATTACATCCGTTTACTGATATCATGATTTCGGTCAGTCAATCAATTATACAATCAATACAATTTACAAGACAAACAATACAATCAAAACACTACGGGGTTTAAGGGGTAGATTGGTACGGAAGGTGTTAAAAGTGGCACGAGGTGGTAAGATTAAGATACCTAACCTATATTCCGTTGTTGTTGTACCGTGGCTTAACGGTTCCTTGTACATTCCGTTTACCCTGCTCTCTAGCATATAGAGACCCCTCTCATATACACTGGCATCCTTCTGTACCAAGCTATAAACAACTGCATTATCACAAGTTTACAACAATATTATACAACTTTAAAAGATATCTTCTTATTCTGTCTATTCTACTTTCCTCTTACCTTTGGGACTTACCGAGCGACCTGTTCGCTGACGACATTCTATTTCTTTCTTCTTTGAATGTCGTCAGGTGGTTTGGACCCGGCAGAGATCGAGCCATCTGCAGAAGACTTGGAGCAGTTTGCTGAAGAATCAGAGCTCTAGTTTCATTGTACATTTTCCATTCAGTACTTTTCATTTCTTGTTATGCCATTGTTTAGGCATCATTTTATTTCAGTTGTATTTCCTTTTCATGCATTGTACAAAAGAATGTTAATAAATAAAGTTGCTGTTTTCATTATATATATTGTCTCTTGTGTACTTACTTTTATATTGCTTAGATACGTTTAGCGTATTTACTTCAAAGTAAATACGTAGCGGCCTCGTCGCGTCTCCTTCGCCGTATACTGGGAAGCGGGGCGTGACAATTACTTGCGTGATTTTTGAATGTTCTTTAACTTGAAAAAAATCCAACTCTTAGAAAATTTCCAGCAAGAGTTAAAGTGGGTATTTGATATCCGATCGAACTTTTTAACGCCGTCTAAATAACCCGAAACAAAATTAGAATTACGAATACGAAACACTCTGAATAGCCAATGCATAAAGATAACATCACATGCAAATTTAGCAAAAACTAGCAACACCTGAAATACCAAACCCCAGAGACTGGAACACTGTAAAAACTTCAACCCAAAATCCCATACTTTGGCCGAGGTGGCCGGTTGTTGGAGATAGTGCCCTCAGATTCAATTATTAGGTCACAGGTACGTGATTGCAATGATTGATGGAGGACATATCCCGGTAGGACAGTCTTACTCGAGATGATAGTATGCTATCTGGTTTACCTTTATCATCGTGTACTGCTTCAGGTGACCTGACAAGTCGCTATTACACGTTGATAGAGCCCCTAGGATTCTTGCTTGACCACCAGCAGTATGAGGGCGATCATATAAGTGGGAGCTGGGGTCTATAAGCATATCCTTAAATAGTCCCTAGTCGTGTGAGTTTCGAGACAGGGCATCGATACTCCATAGTAGACTAGTGTATACAGTCGAGACCCCGACGAGGGGCGGTGGCCGGTCTCACAAGCCACTGGTGTCAGTTGGATCACCTAAGATGTATACAGGTGCTCATTGGGTTATGAGTACACCGGACAGGACTCGCCGGGAACATGCTAGTTGGTCATATACCAGACGTCAGATGGCAGTTCCCTGGTGACATGTGTGCAGGTTAGTTCATCGACCTGGGGATCGTCATTTGTCTCGTGTGAGTTCCCACTGTACTTTGATTACTACCCTACCACGGCTCAAAGGAGTCGTGCAAACAGGTTTTAGTTGGGTACAGTCCCGAGCCACATGGAGGCAGTGAGCGTATCTTCAGGGGTTCATCTCTCCCGGTATTGGGGGTGAGGTCGTGCTGTGTCTAGGAGAGCCATTACACGAAGCCCTCGGCCGAGGCAAGGAGATTTACTGGTAGGTATTCCAGTAGTATCTCAGGGTATTCTGGGCTACACTCCGACACGACTTGTACCGCTTTTGGGGGTCTGACTTTTACCAACCCCCTAGGCCCGCCATGCGATGCTCATAGACGAACGGACCGGACTGTACGGATATTGTCACTGACAGGCTCAGTAGGGTTGTCAGGCTGAGTTCGCTCACAGACATCCCTTTTAGTCAGTACCTGGTAGGCCGTTATGTATTGGCTTATACCTCTAACATGCTAGTGGTTAAATCCACAACCAAGGTGTTGACGAGTCTTTAGAGTCCCCCACATTCTGTTACTCAGCTTTCGGGCGAAAGGTTGTAGAGGCCGTATGGAGATATGGCAAGGTCCGATCAGATACGTGCGGTATTGCACGGATCAGGATCGGACAGATTGTACTATAGGCCGTATGGATATATGGCAGGGTTCGATCAGATACGTGCGGTATTGCACGGATCAGGATCGAACGGATATTACTAGTCGGTTTTGGTATAAGCCGAATCCTAGTATAGTACAGTGGAGATTTTGTCTCATTGCATTTGTATTTCGGTCGGAATACAAATGCGGGTGTGTATGCACAGTATCGGGGTTTTCCTGTGATTTATTACGGGACCAGTTTTCTGGAGTTGCCAGTTTGCTTTTCGTTTCGGCCGATTTCCATTGTTCCGTTCATTGGCCGAAGTTTGGTGGAGGAGGGTTTATTTGCATTGTTGCAAATTTGTATTTGTGAAGGGGGTCTTTGCTTTTTGTAGCATCATGATAGTCTTCATGATGGTGCACCATCCATTGACTTGCTTGATTTCATACTTCATGATGGCTTGACTTTGTTAGCATCATGTTTGTTGATGATTAGAGTGTTGAGTGTGGTTTTGGTGTTAGTAATCATGTTCTTTCATGATGGCTTTTGTTTCCCTCTTGCATTATGGTGTGATCTATCTCATTCTATCACCCCACTCTCTCTCATTTCCTCCCTCTCTTGAAGTCTTGGCCGGCCACTCCCTTAGTGGGGGCTGTCCTAATTTTTGGGTGGGTTTTTTAGCTCATTTCATGTTGCAAAAACCCACAAGATCATTCTCAAAAAGCTCCAAGTTCAATCCCTCCATAAAAGGCAATTCCACAAACCCCAAAATGAGACTTGCTCACTACATATTCTACAACGGACCTTGGGCACGTCGAGTAGCCGGCTTCGTGCCCGAGTTGCCTCGGCATTGAGGTGGGAGCCCGTATAAGAAGTAGGCGATGTGGTGCACTTCCGGCGACGAGGAGGAGACGAGACATTCCGCAGGAGATCGGGACGACGACGAGAAGACCGGAGGACTCGGATCTATCGGTATACTTCTCTTCCCCATCTTGTTAGTAGCTTAGACTTGTTAATGGTTACGATCCGGATGTTTAGTGCGCGGTGGTACCGGTTTGCTAAGTCCGCAAAATTAAAGTTTTTCACCGTTTCCGCATTCCGGCGTCGGATTGACGGCCGGGGTGCCGCCGTGCACTTACAGTGGTATCAGAGCCTCGCCATTAACTTAGTCTAGCTTGGTGTAGTGTGTTTTTCTGTTTCGATCGATCGAATGTTCCAAAACTACATTTTTTGTTAGCATCAGTTTTCTGTTGGAAATTTTTGGTGTCGAAAAATTTTTCAGGTTGTAAAATATTGATGTACTGGAAAATCTAAGAGCTCTGTAAAAATTCGACGAAGTAACTCCACAGTGGGAGCGCGGAACCGCCGCGAAAACCCCCTTCCCGCCGCCCTTCCGCCGCACACTGTGGAGATCACTTCACCAATTTTTTACAGAGGCCTTTTGGGCTTAAAATATGGGTTTTGGAATATTAAAATTGGGCCCAGGTTTTCTGTGAGTGCTACAGTTTTGATTGGGGGCCCACTTGTTAATTTTTGATCGATCGGATATTTTAAACACATTTTTCACAGTATTTACATTATATCTGCGACCGTGAATGTCACTTGATCGGTAAATCCGGTCTAACTGCTATAGCCCGGTTAGACGGATTTACGAACGTGACTTTCACGTTGATGTTTTGTTTTTGCTGTGATGTTGCGGATCGGTCGTGGGGATAGCCTGGTTGCAATGCTAGTACAGTTGTGGTTGTATTATGTACATTTGATATTGCGGGGCGAGCGTCCGACATGTGGACTGCCGTCACTGCCTGTTTGTATTATTATTTTAGGGCACGACCTGGTTGCGGTCGATGTACCCGTTGTATGTATATTTTACTTTCTGTACTAGGATTGCCCCGCGGAGGGGTGCACGGATAACCTGATTCTAGAGGGCAACAAGCCCGCGTCTCATGGCATTGAGACGGAGGGGGCTTCACTCTAGGATTGGCGGGCTATTCGCCGCACTCGTAGGGGGTACAGGTTGACCCAGGAGGGGTGCCCAAGTTGCCGGATTCCGTGAAGTGCTGGGTGGTCCATTCACGGCGCTGAAGGGGGCTGCCTCGCTTCAGGTTTTGGCGGGTGACTTGCCGCGCCCGTAGGGGTCTAGGATTTCATTGCACAGGCTATCCACACGACCAGGGGAACGTCGGGTTTCAGCGGCTCTGTGAAACCCGGGGATCCCAGATATCTGTATTGTTTCTGTGATGCTGTTCATTCTCTGTGATGTTGCATTTTATTCACGCCTTGAGCGAATATAATATATTGGTATATATATTAGTAGATGTAGTATATGTTTTGCATCCGCGCTAGTCCAGTCCCCGCTCTGTCGTTAGTAAGCTAACCTAACGGGTAATGACGGGACCCAGTGGCGAATGCGGATGGCATATACGTACATCAGTATATTTTCGTTCTTTTTGGTGTGATCAATTGATGGGACTGCATTGATTCGGATCAATGCAAGTTTAAAAACAAACCTAATCTGATGTTGTTGGAACACTTTTTCAAAAAGCTGTTATTGCAAGGACGTTCACTTTTGTTTTGCATCGTGATATTCAGTTGGAATATCCTGCTCCTCAGTCGACGAGGCAAGGGCCGAGATCCCTTCACCGGGAGTGACCCCTTGGACAGAAGTTTGCGTCAGGGCATTAACTTCACTATAGCCGATTACTATTGCTTTGCATCGCGGTATTCATTTGGAATATCCTGCACCCCATTCTACGGGGAAAGAGCCGAGATCCCTTCACCGGGAGTGACCTCTTTAGCAACGGTTTTCGTCACTATATTTTTAAAAGCTATCCGTTCCTTCGACGATATCAAGTTCTTTACGTTAAAGGTTTTCGCCAGAAACCATTCGTAGCCCTCCGTCGTTTCATATGGGTGGTCAATAGTATTCAAGCTGTGTTTGTTGGCCTTAGTCAAGGCACAGTGTTTGGTAGCTATTGGGTGTTCATATGCTGCATAGATAGATGCGTTGGTTTGGGACAGTCGTATAGCCTTGTTGGCCCTAGTCAAGGGCTTGTACGGGTGGGTTCAAATCAACCTGGATAATGACGGGTAGAACTTGACATGTGACTTATGATTTGTTGGCCTTAGTCAAGGTCATAAGAGCATGGGGTAAAAAATCACATCGGGAGTTTCAAAAGTACTGAAACTTGCCAGATATGCGCATACCTTCTGGAGTGTGATAGCGTGAGCGGATTCCGTCACGTTATCATGCAGTGATAGTTGGATCCCGATTCCCACTGATGAGTTAGTTTACTCCTCGGGTGACCCCGACTAATTCTTCTTTCAGGTTTGGAGGAGAATTTGAGGTACAGTGGGAGGTTTCCAGATTAGATAAATTGGTAACCATTCTGATCTAGGTTAGAGTGCACGCTGAGTGTTTCTTTTCTCTCTCTCTTTGGCAGCGACCATTGACCCGACCCTAAGACTATGACTCAGTGACCAAGTTGACCGAACCTTCTTAACACCGGCTTTTGGATTGTCAGAGTTGCTAACCTCATTGCCACTCCTACTTTTACCCTTTTCTCCAGGACACCCCGTATTACTACGAACGTCCACTTCCATTGGACAAAACCATCGTATGGTTAGATACGAACTCGAAAGAATTTATTCGAGGATGGTTTCCGGTTCTGGAGAAAACGGATAGGATTATTCAGTTGTTTTTTCCTTTTACCCTCTCTCAGGTTACGAGTACTCCTTGGTTTAGGGGTAGTACACCTATTACGCAAATTGGATTGTCTTCTTCCAAACCTTAGGCTGGTGCCGACCGGTAGGGAATGAAGAAAACCAATTAGCATAACGATGGTGTGCAGAAGGTATTAAGTTAAGACAAAGCAAGGGATTAGTAAGAGGGCAAAGTAAATTGCAACAGATATTCACGACCAAACCAGGTATTTCTTCGCCAATCCTAAAATCACCTTTGTATTTCTCCAGGACACTCCGTATCACTACGAAGATCCACAGTTTATTGGATACTCCATCGTATGATTATATACGAACCCGAAAGGAACTTGTTCCAGTTCGGGGATGGATTCTGGTCCAGGAGAAATAGGAATAAGGTTTATTCGGTTGTCTTTTATCTTCACCCTCTCTCATTGCGAGTGTTCCTCGGATTGGGACAGTACACCCATTATGCTTATTGGATAGTCTTCTTCCAAACCATAGGCTGGTGCCGAACGGTAGGGAAGGAAGAAAACCATTTGGCCTAAAGGGGTGTGCAGAAGGTAAAGACTAAAGACATATGAAGGGATTTGGAGAGGTGGCAAAGAATTATACGGTTACAGTTGTGAATCTGAATAATGGAAAGGGCATTACTAGGAATACCAGGATACCCCATCGAAACATTTCAATGTTTCAGTCTCACTGTGTACTGTTAAAAGAAAACTGTTTTCCCGATTAGACACTTGCTCCAGGGTATGTATTTACCAGGTACGATTCTCACATCTGTATGGTTTTACAGATGATGAGTGGGAGTAAGTTATTGGGAATTGGGTGATTATCCTCATTATATCGGGATTCGTTGTAATCGGTGATATTTGAGGAAATCACCTGGGCTGTTTGCCGGTCGGCAAATATTTGGTTTTGAATATCCGCTGTTATGCACCAATTTCAAATTGATATATCTGTACGTCTATTTTCATAGAGTGAGATATACCTTTCTGAAATTATGTCTACGACATTTACCTATATCAGTGGATGGTTAGGTAAGGAGCATTAAACAGCGGTGTAATTCTTCTTAACCATAAGTACAGTTTTCAACCTACGACACACAGTGAATGAGTTATCAGACTCAAGGGACTTATACAAAGGATTGTATGTTGTCCAGGGTCCATCAGGACAGAGGGATTGGCCCTCGTACTATATTCGGTTTACTTATGACTTCTCTAGTTTTTAGACAGATGTTTCGCGGAAACACAGGGTCCAAATTTTGAGAAGTTATAGGTATTTGAATAGAGTAGAGAACCAGGTATAGCAAGTACCGGGATTCTTCAAAGAGATCGAAGATGTAGATACTTGTGTATGGTATTCAGTTGATAGTAATGATAAAGAGATCTTGCTTCTCTTTCAGGTTACTCATAATTGGAAGGATTCCTAAGTTGAGTAACGCTGATCGGCCTCCTTCCATTAAGTTGACATGCACTGGAGACAGCTGCATGATTTGAATCTGGTTCAATTAAATCAGTGCCTCTGGTCCTATATTGGATATAGAACAGTTCGTATCTTAACGATGTTAAGGTACGGGGAGTTGTCCGGCTTATGATTAAAACCAGACACTGGACAACTCAAGGCACGTTTCTGTAATGGCTGTTTGTGGGTTGACCCAGGCTATGACGAGGGTTGACTTTCTACCATCTGGATGAACAATAGCGATATTGTTCTAGACTCGCCACAGTTTTATTAAAATGGATTTTTTCAGAAAACAGTAGTGGGAGTATGGTAGAACTGGAAGTGATTCCAGAACCACAAACGATTACTGAAGATTTGATAAGGAACCTAAAGATTCAATCTGGATTGACATTCCATTGGCCACTCCGCAGATAAGGTGGGTAACTTCAAGCACCCGAGAGGTACTACGGTAGCCTCAAGGACGGTGACAGGGAAGTTCTTGTTTACCCACAATTACCATTGCTATTGTTCCAGGCTGCGAGACCCGGCGGGAGGATGAGTATAGCGTCGTTCTAAACTAGTTTTAGAAGTGTACGTCTATATAACTCTGCCAGAGGGTTGTCGTAGTCAGTGGGAGCAGCGGAAGCATTGGTGGACAGGTGTCTTATGTCTATTTATAGACTAAAGCACATGTAGCGGAGATAGATCATCTATTTCTGACGTGACAGTCATAGGTTTGACTTCATCAGAATAGGGGATGGATCTGTTGAGAAGGTAGTAGGGTGTGATATCCTGGTATTTGGATGACATACACAGAGTAGGAAAAGAAACTCCTATACTACAATCGGTTATACTTTGGTCGTCACACAGTGGTTTCTCCACAAAGGAAATGGATTTTATATCAGACATACTGGTTACTAGATCTATGGTTTTAGATCTAGATTTAGGTGGTTTCCCAATCTGGGTACTTAGACAGCATTCTAAGGGTATTTAGAATGGACGACTCCATGCACGGTAGTGTACCTGCAGAAGATGGAGTCACCCTCTCTAAAGGTGTCTTACAGACTAAAGGGGAGAGGGATGTGCATGATTGGCAGATCACTTGCTCAGGCAATTGAGTCAATCATGAGATGTCAAGTACCACACCAGATATTGTTCTTGCACTAGATGCAATAAGTTGATATTGATCCAATCCTGGAGAAACAGTCGGAAGCAGTTTTAGAACATAAGTGGATGTTCTAGGGATATGATAACGACAGTCTCATTCGGGAGACAGTTATCATTCCAGACTTCCAAGGTGACCTGGACGACAGGGAGGTTGTCAGAGTCATAGTTTTCCTTCTGACGAGGGGCAGTATTTTGGACAGGTAGTCCAAGGCAATACTGAGGGAGGCATGGCGCAGGATACTGATTAAGTTCAGTTGACGATACAGTCTAAGAAGTTTGGATTTGGAGTTCATTTATGAGCTATGTCCCATCAGACATCCAGACACATTCTAAGACAGGTATTGCTCATTTCGGGAGATGGCTTTCTCCGCGAACTTGAGATATAGAGAGACATAGAAAGATACAACTAAGCGGATCCACTCACTAAGGCTATTCCTCGAACGCAATAGTTTCGCAAACGAGCTTTGTGAGACTGACTAGTAGAGGAGTTGGGTGTTCGGTATCACACGGGCTGTGAGTATGCGACATCGCAATAATTAGCCTTGAGTGCAAGTGGGAGATTGTTGGAGATAGTGCCCTCAGAGTCAATTATTAGGTCACAGGTACGTGATTGCAATGATTGATGGAGGACCTATCCCGGTAGGACAGTCTTACTCGAGATGATAGTATGCTATCTGGTTTACCTTTATCATCGTGTACTGCTTCAGGTGACCTGACAAGTCGCTATTACACGTTGATAGAGCCCCTAGGATTCTTGCTTGACCACCAGCAGTATGAGGGCGATCATATAAGTGGGAGCTGGGGTCTATAAGCATATACTTAAATAGTCCCTAGTCGTGTGAGTTTCGAGACAGGGCATCGATACTCCATAGTAGACTAGTGTATACAGTCGAGACCCCGACGAGGGGCGGTGGCCGGTCTCACAAGCCACTGGTGTCAGTTGGATCACCTAAGATGTATACAGGTGCTCATTGGGTTATGAGTACACCGGACAGGACTCGCCGGGAACATGCTAGTTGGTCATATACCAGACGTCAGATGGCAGTTCCCTGGTGACATGTGTGCAGGTTAGTTCATCGACCTGGGGATCGTCATTTGTCTCGTGTGAGTTCCCACTGTACTTTGATTACTACCCTACCACGGCTCAAAGGAGTCGTGCAAACAGGTTTTAGTTGGGTACAGTCCCGAGCCACATGGAGGCAGTGAGCGTATCTTCAGGGGTTCGTCTCTCCCGGTATTGGGGGTGAGGTCGTGCTGTGTCTAGGAGAGCCATTACACGAAGCCCTCGGCCGAGACAAGGAGATTTACTGGTAGGTATTCCAGTAGTATCTCAGGGTGTTCTGGGCTACACTCCGACACGACTTGTACCGCTTTTGGGGGTCTGACTTTTACCAACCCCCTAGGCCCGCCATGCGATGCTCATAGACGAACGGACCGGACTGTACGGATATTGTCACTGACAGGCTCAGTAGGGTTGTCAGGCTGAGTTTGCTCACAGACATCCCTTTTAGTCAGTACCTGGTAGCCCGTTATGTATTGGCTTATACCTCTAACATGCTAGTGGTTAAATCCACAACCAAGGTGTTGACGAGTCTTTAGAGTCCCCCACATTCTGTTACTCAGCTTTCGGGCGAAAGGTTGTAGAGGCCGTATGGAGATATGGCAAGGTCCGATCAGATACGTGCGGTATTGCACGGATCAGGATCGGACAGATTGTACTATAGGCCGTATGGATATATGGCAGGGTTCGATCAGATACGTGCGGTATTGCACGGATCAGGATCGAACGGATATTACTAGTCGGTTTTGGTATAAGCCGAATCCTAGTATAGTACAGTGGAGATTTTGTCTCATTGCATTTGTATTTCGGTCGGAATACAAATGCGGGTGTGTATGCACAGTATCGGGGTTTTCCTGTGATTTATTACGGGACCAGTTTTCTGGAGTTGCCAGTTTGCTTTTCGTTTCGGCCGATTTCCATTGTTCCGTTCATTGGCCGAAGTTTGGTGGAGGAGGGTTTATTTGCATTGTTGCAAATTTGTATTTGTGGAGGGGGTCTTTGCTTTTTGTAGCATCATGATAGTCTTCATGATGGTGCACCATCCATTGACTTGCTTGATTTCATACTTCATGATGGCTTGACTTTGTTAGCATCATGTTTGTTGATGATTAGAGTGTTGAGTGTGGTTTTGGTGTTAGTGATCATGTTCTTTCATGATGGCTTTTGTTTCCCTCTTGCATTATGGTGTGATCTATCTCATTCTATCACCCCACTCTCTCTCATTTCCTCCCTCTCTTGAAGTCTTGGCCGGCCACTCCCTTAGTGGGGGCTGTCCTAATTTTTGGGTGGGTTTTTTAGCTCATTTCATGTTGCAAAAACCCACAAGATCATTCTCAAAAAGCTCCAAGTTCAATCCCTCCACAAAAGGCAATTCCACAAACCCCAAAATGAGACTTGCTCACTACATATTCTACAACGGACCTTGGGCACGTCGAGTAGCCGGCTTCGTGCCCGAGTTGCCTCGGCATTGAGGTGGGAGCCCGTATAAGAAGTAGGCGATGTGGTGCACTTCCGGCGACGAGGAGGAGACGAGACATTCCGCAGGAGATCGGGACGACGATGAGAAGACCGGAGGACTCGGATCTATCGGTATACTTCTCTTCACCATCTTGTTAGTAGCTTAGACTTGTTAATGGTTACGATCCGGATGTTTAGTGCGCGGTGGTACCGGTTTGCTAAGTCCGCAAAATTAAAGTTTTTCACCGTTTCCGCATTCCGGCGTCGGATTGACGGCCGGGGTGCCGCCGTGCACTTACACCGGTTTTTTCATCAAAGTGGCCAGACCAAAAAAGGTGAGGGGGTGAATTTTGTATAGTGTGCATGTTGCATCTCATACAACATTCTGCAGTTGTTTAAAAAAAAATTTGACTCTCAGAAAATTTCGATAGAAACTAGGGTTTAGAATCGGGTGTTTCGAAGTTGTTTCGGTTTTGTAATCCTACACAATCTGTCTCATTCTCTAGCTAGGCTCTGATACCACTGTAGGGTTCCTAAGCACGACAGCAAGGTTTTGGGTGGCATCATCCTTGCTAAATTAAAAATTTGGCATGCTTTAAAGAACCCTAACTTAGATCTTTTATTAGAGAATCATACGGAAACATAAAGTAAACGACTTTACTTCTAAGTGATTAGGGATTACAACCTTTGTAGTCTGTTCCTTCACTTCTATAGCTCCTTGTAGTGTTCCCTTCGCTGCGATCATCGAACTCCCAGACTCTTGAGTAGCTTCACAAGGCGAATGATGCATGCTTGCTTGTAGTCTTCGAAATCCAAGATGATCTACTTCAAGGAAACACGAACTCAAGCTATCTCTTCACTAATATGGAACTAGTGAAGCTAACACCCTAAACTATATGGCTAGTATAGAAGAAGAAGATGAAGTAGGAATTTTGCTCACTTTAGAATTTATTTTCTCACTATTTTTTCTTATCTCCACAAAACCTAGAGAGAGCTTGAAGAAGATGAAGGAGGAAGAAGATGAATGAATGAGAGAGATGAGGTTAGAAATGCAACCATGGGTTTATGTCATGGCTAACCATTGTAGAGAATAAACTATGGCTAATTATTAGGGTTAGGTTAATAAATATCTTAGGCAAAAAAAAAAAACAAGTGGACTTTAGTCCATGGTTCTACAAGCTTCATCCAAGCTCAACCATGACACAATTCCAAGTTGTTTTGAATTATCTAAAATAAATATAAACATAACATTATCATAAAGCATGGTATCATTCTCATACACCCAAGTAGCATGTATAACCTAGCATGTCACAATATTATATATCACATATATAATATTTACGCAACAAAAGAAATAATACAATAAACATATATCACATATATGTTAAATGTATCAAAAGTGAGAAAAAGAAATATTTAAGTGAGCATATATTAGTTAATGTAATTTAATATATCAAATATATATTTATACATTAAATTATTAAATCAATACTTGATTTAATAATCCGGTTATATCATATATAACCGACTAATATAATATGTATCATTTCATCGAATCAACACTTGATCCGATGACCCGGCTATATCACAAATAAGCGGCCGATATCATATATTGCGAGAATAGAATGTGGTATCATATACGCACATTAATCTCGGTCCCGCACATATCACATATGTGCTCCTATTCCGTTTCTTTTGAGCCAGGAAACCTATATGTAGGACTCTAAAGACTCGTCAATACGCCGGCAGTAGATGATGATCATATCAAACACCCACAAGCCTCAAGCGGTCAGCTAAACGTAACGGACACCCTGGTATTGAGCGATCAGAAGTTCAACAAGCAAGCCTGTACATACTCCTGCGAATCCAATCAGTAACACTACCGTACAGTCCGGTCTCTTCGTCTGATATGTCGCATATCCAGTTACGGGTGGTTAACGTCAGACCCCAGTAACCGATAAGTGATGTCGATGTGAGGCTCATAACGGGTCGAGAAACTACTAATAACACTTACCAGTGGATCTCCATATCAGTCCTTGCCAGGAACTTCCAGTTATGGCCAATCGAACACAGCGCAACATCAACCTCCTATACCGGGAGAGACGAAACCCCTCCTATCGCTCATTTCCACCATGTGATTCGGGACTGTACCCAAAAGCCACCGTTTTGCACGTTCTCTTGAACGTGGTAAGGTGGAAATCAAAGCACAGTGGGAATCACACAAGACTCTATGACGATCTCGGGTCTACATACTAACCTGTACCAGTGTCACCAGAGAACTGCTATCTGACGATAGGTATAATACAAACTAGGAGTTCTCGGGGAGTACGTTCAGTGTACCTAGTCTCCACTGAGCACCCGTATACCATATTTGATGTCAAACACCAATGGATGTAGGATCATCCATCGCCCATCATATGGGTCAAGAGGCGTATACGCTAGTCTACTCTGGAGTATCGATGCCTTGTCTCGATACACTCTCGACTAGGAATAATTATAGGATGTACTTGTGGACTACCCTGGCCCTACTAGTATGATCTCCATCATAGTCCTAGTAGTCAAGCACACATCCTAAGGGCTTTATCAACATGTGAGAGCAAGACAGTATCACAATACAAATCTACATGTTAAGACAAAGAGCAACCAGATAGCATACTATCATGTCGAGCAAGAAAGTCCTTTCTATATATATCCAAACATCCACTATAATATACATCATATGTACAATAATGGCCTCTAGGGCATACACATAACTAACACTTGAGCCTCAGGGAGCTGGAGATATGGGTGCTTGCCTATTTAAGGTAGACAACTTAACAAACGGTGTTTTCAACACGGTAATCGTCTTTGAAAAAGACATAAATCCTGCCGTCCATGTGCAGCGGTTACCGATAACATCAAAACTTAATTCAGGATTTCAATTTCTTTTCTAATTGTCTGACTCAGACTGAGTCTCGATATAATCAATCTGACTTGAATGAGATTCAAGTGTATATATATAACAATTCAATATGAATCAATATATTCAATCTGTTCAATCTATCAATCTAGACAACTTGACTGAACCGAACCATGGATATACATCCATCTACATGATTCTCCAGTTACATTCATTTACTGATATCATGGTTTCGGCAAGTCATCCATCTATACAATTCAATTTACAAGGCAATACAATACAATCAAGACATCGTGGGGTTTAAGGGATAGATCGGTATGGAAGGTGTTAGAAGTGGCACGAGACTGTAACCATTAAGACACCTAACCTGAATTCAATTGCCATTGTACTGTGGTTGAATGGTTCCTTGTATTCCGTCCACCGTAGTCTCTGGTTTAACGAGACTCCTCTCATATACACTGGCCTCTTCTGTACCAAGCTACAAACAACAGCATTAACACTAAATACAACATTATAACCACATAATACAACTCTAAAAGTTACACACACTCTCTCTCTATATATATATATATATATATATATATATATATTCTACTTCTCTCTTATCTTTGGGACTTACCGAGCGATTGTTCGCTGACGACATTCCTTCTCTTTCTACTTTGGAATGTTGTTAGGTGGATCAGACCTTCAGGAGATCTAGTCCACCAGTGAAGACTTAGATCAGCTAACCTTCGACCCGGAGCTCTAGATACTTGTACATTTCATTTCAGTGCTTTCCATTTCTGTTATGCCGCTGTTTAGGCATTGCTTTCCATTTCTGTTATGCCACTGTTTGTCTCTTGTGCATTTTATTTATATTGCTTAGATATGCTTAGCGTATTTACTTCAGAGTAAATACATAGCGGCCCCGTCGCGTCCTCTGCCCGTATACTGGAAAGCAGGGTGTGACACTATCAGAGCTGCTTAATATGTTGGTACAACCTGAGACCTCTTTAAAAAAGGAGAAGTTCTCTATTATGCTTTTGGATTGTTCTTCTGCCTCAACTAAGAAGAAAGCCAAGGGAAAAGGAAAGAAGAAGCCATACAATCCTAGCGGAGGCATAAAGAAGGCTAAAGGTAAGGGCAAGGCAAAGGAAAAAAAAAGCCCGCACAAGGAGAATGTTTTCACTGCCATAAGACTGGGTACTGGAAAAGAAATTGCAATATCTAGAAGAGCTAAATAAAAAGAAACTTGTTGAAGCTTCATCTTCAGGTATCTGTGTTAATGAAAAAAAATTTCAAATTACACATGCTTCATAGGTATTGGATACTGGTTCTGGTTCTCACATCTGTAACTGTTTACAGGGACTAAGAAGAAGTAGAAAGCTGCCACAAGGAGAGATGATTTTCAGAGTTGCAAATGGAGCAAATGTGCAGCAGTTGCAGTAGGAGATTATCATCTATCACCGCCAGATGTCAAGACTTTAGTTTTAAATAACGGTTTTTATATTCCTAGCATATTATGCAACATTATTTCTGTTTCTTTATTAGATGAAGAAGGATATTCTTTTGTGACGTCCAATAGTGTTATGAACATTCATTGTAATAAAGAATAGTTGCTTTTGGAAATTAAGGAATTTATTTAATGGTCATTATATATTAAATCTTGCCAATGTTTATAACATACACAATACCCGTAAAAGAACAAGTTCAGAGATGAACGAAACTCTTTTATGGCACCATAGAATTAGTCATATAAACGAGACAAGACTTAATCAATTACATAAGAATGGTTACCTAAATTCGTTTGACTTCGAGCCATATGATAATTGCAAGTCATGTTTTAAAGGTATGAAGGCTAAATCTCCGTTTAGTGGAAGCGGAGAAAGAGTTAATGAACTCTTAGGAGTAGTACATAGTGATGTATGTGATCCAATGTCTATTCAAGCTGGAGGAGGATACTCCTACATCATAACTTTTACAGATGAATGCTCACGTTTCGGACACATACTTGATGAAGTATAAGTTTGAAGCATTTGAGAAGTTCAAAGAGTATAAGAATGAAGTGCAAAATCAAATGGGAAAGAATATTAAGATTCTTTGATCAGATTAAGGAGGTGAATATTTGAGTACAGAATTCCTTGGTTGCTTAAAAGAGAATGAGAGTCTCTCTCAGGTTAATCCACCTTACACGCCACAGCATAATGGCATATCAGAAAGGAGAAATCGTACCCTAATGGATATGGTACATTCCATGATAAGTAATGTTGAGTTATCTCTTTCATTTCGGGGGTATGCACTAGAGACAGCTGCATACATACTGAACCAGGTTCTATCAAAGTCGGTGCCCTTACCTCTATATGAGTTATTCAAGGGCAAGAATCCTAATCTTAAATTTGTTAAGATATGGAGCTGTCCTGCTTTTGTTAAAAAGCAGAATCCTGACAAGCTAGAGGTACGATCCGTACTTTGCAAGTTCATAGGATACCTAATGCATTCGCAAGGATATAGATTCTATTGCCCATAAGAACAACGTATTGTTATCTCTAGACATGCCACTTTCTTAGAGAAGGAATTTCTTGAAAAAAAATTAGTGGGAGTGCGCTAGAACTAGATGAGGTTCCAAAAGAACAAGCAATTAAGGAAGACCAAATAAAACCTGAGACTCTAGTATTACTTGATCCAGCGGAACCGCTCCGCCGATCTGATAGGCAATCTAGAGCACCTGAGAGATATTATAAATATCTCGTTGATGGTGACATCGAAGATTGTATCATAGAAGATGACGATCCTATCCTTATCGATAAGCCATAGAGAGTAACAACTCTCAGAAATGGATAAATGCCATGAAATCTGAAATTGACTTGATACACTCCAACAAATGTGGACTTTGGAGGATGCACCTAAAGGGGTAAAACCTATTGGGAGAACATGGGTCTTCAAGAAGAAGATCGGTGCAAATGGAAAGGTGGAGACCTTCAAAGTTAGACCGGTGACAAAAAGATTTCATCAAAGACCAGGTGTGGATTTTGACGAAACCTTTTCTCCAGTTGTGATGCTTAAGTCAATCAGAATAATACCTGCAATCGCCGCTTATTATGACCACGAAATATGGCAGATGGACGTTAAGACGGCTTTTTTAAACGGTACTTTAGAAAAGAGTGTCTATATGACACAGACAGAAGGTTTTGAGGTCAATAAGAGCAGTGATAAAGCTTGCAAGTTGCTTAAGTCCATTTATGAACTAAAGCAGGCATCTAGAAGTTGGAACATCTGTTTTGATGAAGTAATCAAAGTGTTTGATTTAATCAAAAATGATGATGAACCATGTATTTATAAGAAGGTTATAGGAAGTAATGTCGTGTTCCTCATATTGTATGTGAACGACATACTTCTAATAGGCAATGATGAACCAACATTGCAGTCAGTAAAGATCTGGTTATCACAAAAGTTCTTAATGAAAAATTTGGGTAAAACATCCTACATACTGGGTATAAAGATCTATAGAGATAGATCTAAGAGGATACTTGGGTTATCTCAATCCAAGTATATAGATGACATAATTAAGAGGTTAAGTATGAAACATACCAATATGACCAAGTGAGGTAATGTACCTGCTAGACATGGTATCTCTCTCTCTAAAGATATGTCTCCCGAGATAGATAAAGAGAGAAAACACATAGATAAGATACCATATGTTTCGGCAATTGGGTCTATCAAGTATGATTAATTAAACCCATCCGTACACGCCCTTGACTTTGGCCAACAAAATGGTACGACTGTCCTAAACCAATGCATCTATCTATACTACGGATAAGCAACACACAGCTACCATTCACAATGCTTATGACCGAAATGACGGGGTGCTATGGCTGGTTTTTGGCAAAAAAAAGTTTTAATGTAATGAACTTGATATTGTTGAAGGAACTTGAGCGGTTTTGAAAAGAAGTGGTTTAGGCTCCACATTTTTAAAACGAGTAGTTTTGTAGAAAACCGTTGGTTTTGAAGAAAACCAAGTAGTTTATAGTCATGTAAACTTTTGCCAAAGAGATCACTCCCTATGAAGGAATCTAGGCTCTTCCTCATTGAATGAGGTGCAGGATATTCCTCACTGAATACCTCGACACAAAGCAAAGGAAACGTCTATAGTTTTCAAAAATTGGTTCCAAAAACATCATTTTAGGTTTGTTTTCCTTGCATTAATCAGAATTAATGCAATCCCATCAATTAAACATATCATATCAGAAAGAAACGAAAAATAGGCACACATATATGTCATCCGCATTCGCCACAAGGTCCCGGATTTTCACCGTAAGGTTACTTAATTTATGGTAATTGTTGGTTATAGTGCCCTCAAAGTCAATTATTGGATCGCAGGTACGTGATTGCAATGATTGAGGAGGACCTATACCGGTAGCACAGTCTTACTCGAGATGATAGTATGCTATCTGGTTTGCCTTTATCAGTCGTGTACAGGTTCAGGTGACTGATCACTGTTACACGTTGATAGAGCCCTTGGGATTTTGCTTGACTACCAACAGTATGAGGGCGATCATATACGTGAGAGTTGGGTAGTCCATAAGCACATCCTTAATAGTGGTCCCTAGTCGTAGGAGTTTCGAGATAGGGCATCGATACTCTGGAGTAAACTAGTGTATACAGTCGAGACCCCGACGAGGGGCGGTGGCCGGTCTCACAAGCCACTGGTGTCAGTTGGATCACCTAAGATGTATACAGGTGCTCATTGGGTTATGAGTACACCGGACAGGATTCGCCGGGAATCTGCTAGTTGGTATTATATATATCGTCAGATAGCAGTTCCCTGGTGACATGTGTACAGGTTAGTTCATCGACCGGAGGTCGTCATTTGTCTCGTGTGAGTTCCCACTGTGCTTTGATTTCTATCCTACCACAGCTCAAAGGAGTCGTGCAAACAGGTAGTTTTGGGGTACAGTCCCGAACCACATGGAGGCACGTGAGCGGATCGGCAGGGGATTCGTCTCTCCCGGTATTAGGGGTGGAGATCACGCTGTGTCTAGGAAAGCCATTACACCAAGTCCTTGGCCAAGGCAGGTGAGAATTACTGGTAGGTACTCCGGTAGTTTCTCAGGGTGTTCAGGGCTTGTCTCCGACACGACTTATACCGCTATTGGGGGTCTGACGTTACTAGCCCCCTAGGCCGGATATGCGATACTCATAAACGAACGGACCGGAATGTATATACATTGTCACTGTAAGGCTCAATAGGGTTTCAGGATGAGTTCGCTCATCGGCCTCCCTTGAGGTCAGTACATGGGCAGCCGTTACGCACAGCTAGTGCCACTGACGGCTTGTGGTTAAACCCACTGCCAGGGTACTGATGAGTCATTAGAGTCCCCCACAGATAGTTTCCTAAGTTCGGGCGAAACGTTGTAGATGCCGTATGGTTTTATGGCAGGGTTCGGAAAATGCACGTGCGTTTACGCACGTGTCATATTTCGGGCAGATAATACCGGTGGGCTTTGGTTTAAGCCGGATCCGAGTATTATACTTTGTAGATATAATATCTTTGTCTCAGTTGCATTTGTATTCGGTCGTAATACAAATGCGGGTATATTTATACAGTTACGGGGTTATCCTGAAACTCGTTTCGGGATCGCTTTTGGAAGTTGCCAGTTTCCAGTTTTCTATCGGCCGTATTTAAATATTCGGTTTAATGCAGATTTATCTTTTCTTCATGAGGGTGAGTCATGAGAGTGCTTCTAGAAGATTCTAGAATTGGTGACTAGGTTAGTGAGGTGTTATATGATTCATTGGTTGCATTAAATAGATGATGATGTGTTTAGGTGACTCATTCTTTTGCATTAACTCTTCTTTGTATTTACTTAAGATCTTTTGCTTATGGTCACCCCTTTTGCTCCTACACTCACCCCTCCTCTCACTCATATATGGTCGGCCCCTCCCCTCTGTAAGTCCACGTTGCCCACCCCGGTACTTGCGGGGAGGCGGAAAACGGAATAAAAAACGAATTTTTATGAGCTTAGGCAACATGGACTACACTATGAAGGATCTTTGCTAAACAAAAACAAGCTAAAGTTAACTAGAAACTAGCTAAGTGCTAGAAAGGTTATACCTTGGGCTTTATGTCCTTCTCTCCATGCTCCTTGGAGTGGTGGAAGGAGGTCACATTTGTCGTCTTCTCACGTCGAAGAAAGATCCACCCGAAAGCCTCAACCTTTGGCTTCAACTCCAAGCTAGAAGTAACTAGGGTGCAAGAAGTGCTAATCCTTGAACCCTAGATGAGAGTAGAGATTATCAAGAGAGGGTTTTTCTCAAGCTCAAGTGTTTCTCAACACATGAGAGGGGAGAGCTTGAGGGAGAGGAAGAACAAGAGAGAGAATGTGAATAATAGAATGAGAGAATAATATGAAGCATTCTCTCATATATGTGAATTATTGTAATTAGAAAATTAGTGAGATAATTGTCATGGCTAAATCAAGACATGACCATTATCATTTCATTATTAATGCAAATTGCAAGGATCAAAGAGCATCTTCCAAATAAAATGATGATGGTCAAAGTGTCAACAAGGTCAACAAGTCAAGATGGGTCAAATGGTCAACAACCATAACCATGCACAATTATTAAACTAATATCAATTAACAATAATACACACATAAGCATTAGGGTTAATAAAATGACAATAGTCATTAACCCTAATCAAAGTCCTCTCCCTCTGTCTCAAGCAGCTATGCATACGCACCCGTATTCGTGATCCGAGGAACACGAATACAATGAGAAAAAGTCAATCCCAAATCATATACTAGGATCCGGCTTAAAGCAAAGCCCGCTAGTATAAGCTGTCCGGACAGCAAATGTGCACATGTGCGCGGATGTGAACGAACCCTGTCGCAAAACCATGCGACCTCTACTCATTTTGCCTAAAGGCGAATAGCTCTCTGTGTGGGACTCTAAAGACTCGATACTACGCTGGCAGTGGGTTTAACCACAGACCGCAAGCGGCACTAGCTGTACGTAACGGTCCCCAGGTAGATGTCGATAAGAAGACTGATGAGGTGAACCCCATCTGAACTCCTACTGAGCCTGTATGTGACAATCTCCGTACAGTCCGGTCTGTTCGTCTGATACATCGCATGGCGGGCCTAGGGGTGGTGAACGTCAGTCCCCTAATAGCGGTACAAGTCTTGTCAGAGTGTAGCCCAGAACACCCTGAGATAACACTGGAAACCTACCAGTATATCTCTCTTGCCCTGGCCAGGGACTACTCGTGTAATGGCTCTCCTGGACACAGCGCGATGTCAACCCCCAATACCGGGAGAGACGAATCCTGTCTAACCGTCACTGCCTCCAAGTGCTTTGGGACTGCACCCAAAAACTACCTGTTTGCACGACTCCTTTGAGCCGTGGT
The DNA here is from genome assembly GCA_030015575.1 of Agapanthus africanus. Taxonomy (NCBI): domain Eukaryota; kingdom Viridiplantae; phylum Streptophyta; class Magnoliopsida; order Asparagales; family Amaryllidaceae; genus Agapanthus; species Agapanthus africanus. Next base: position 360,925,145 of record CM057349.1, on the reverse strand, counting down.
AGGGTAGTAATCAAAGTGCAGTGTGAACACACTCGAGGCGAAGTGACAGTGTCAAGTCAGCGGACTAAGCTGTACTCATGTCACATGGGAACTGATAACTGACGATAGGTATAATACCAACCAACAGTTCCCGACGAGTCCTGTCCAGTGTACTCGTAACCTAACGAGCACCCGCATACTATCTCAAGTACGACGTACTGACGGCTGTGGGACAGACTGTCTCCCACGCTGGGATGAGAAGCGCATACGCTAGTCTACTCCGGAGTATCGATGCCCTGTCTCGATAGTCCAACGACTAGGGACCTGTATAAGGATGTGCTTATAGATCACCCAGCTCCCACGAGTGTGAGCGCCATCACAACGCTGGTAATCAAGCAAAGATCCTAAGGGCTCTACTAATATGTATATCAGCGATATGCTAAAAGAAACGCATGCACATATTAAAGCAGAAACAAACCAAGTAGCATACTACCATTTCGAGCAAGATTGTATATACAACTGTGAATATCCCAAGCTTCCATCAAGTAATATACAAACTAGTATGATACAGTAATGGCCTCTAGGGCATATACACTAACAATCTCCCACTTGCACTAAGTCCATGTACTGGCGTATCGAAGACCTATCATCTCGATCAGCCGCTCGAACTGAGTCTGGGGCAAGGCCGTGGTGAATGGATCTGCTGTGTTATCTTCTGAAGCAACCCTCCGAACCTCGATCTCCTGGCGATCCACGATCTCCCTGATCAGGTGATACCGCCTTAAGATGTGTCTGGATTTCTGATGGGACCTGGGTTCCTTCGCTAAAGCTATAGCCCCGTTGTTGTCGCAATACAGAGGTATTGGGTCAACAATGGACGGAACCACCTGAAGTTCTCTCAAGAACTTCGTCATCCAGACAGCTTCTTTTGCGGCATCAGATGCAGCGATGTATTCCGCTTCCATAGTCGAGTCAGCAACGGTTTCCTGTTTGGAGCTCTTCCAACACACCGCCCCTCCATTGAGGGTAAAGACAAAACCCGGCATGGACTAGGAATCATCCTTGTCACTCTGGAAGCTGGAGTCAGCAAAGGCCTCAATCTGGAGGTCTTTTCCGCCATACACCAAGAACATCTCCTTAGTCCTTCTCAGGTACTTGAGAATGTTCTTTACTGCTATCCAATGTTTCTCCCCAGGGTTTGACTGATACCTGCTTACCACACTCAGTGCATAAGCCACATCCGTTCTGGTACACAACATCGCATACATTATAGAGTCTACCGCAGAAGCGTAGGGTATAATAGACATGCGATCCCTCTCCAAATCAGTCTTGGGAGACATCTCTTTGGAGAGGGTGATCCCGTGACAAGCCGGTAGATTACCGCGCTTGGAATCTTCCATACTGAATCTCTTCAGTATGGTGTCGATGTACCTGGACTGTGAAAGTCCTAATATCCTCTTGGACCTGTCACGGTAGATCCGGATACCCAGAATGTATCAGGCATCACCCAGGTCTTTCATGGAGAACCTGTGTGACAAGAACCCCTTGACAGATTGTAGCATAGGAATATCATTTCCTATTAAGAGAATGTCATCCACGTATAAATCGAGGAATACTACAGTTCTCGCTACAAATCTACAATAGATGCATGGTTCATCTGGATTTTTGATAAAGACAAATTCCTTGACCGTCTCATCAAAACAGATGTTCCAACTCCGCGATGCCTGCTTTAGTCCATAGATGGACTTAAGCAACTTGCACACCTTTCCGCTGCTCCCACTCTGGATGAAACCCTCTGGCTGATCCATATAGACACACTCCTCTAAATGTCCATTTAGAAAAGCTGTCTTTACGTCCATCTGCCAAATCTCATAATCGTGGAAGGCAGCAATGGCAAGAAGGATCCGAATGGATTTCAGCATAGCTACTGAAGAAAAGGTTTCGTCATAGTCCAAACCAGGTCGCTGACGAAAACCCTTTGCTACCAGTCTAGCTTTATAGGTCTCAACCTGTCCATCCACACCAATCTTCCTTTTGAATATCCACTTGCATCCTACGGGTTTTACCCCATCTGGAGCAATGTCCAACGTCCATACTTTGTTGGTGTACATGGACTCCATTTCGGTCCGCATTGCATCCAGCCATTTTACCGAGTCGACGCTCTGAATGGCTTGCTGGAAGCTAGTAGGCTCATCAATGTCTATGATGCAATCCTCTCTATCCCCGTCAATGAGAAAACCATAGTATCTCTCAGGCGGATGAGACTGCCTACTACTCCTGTGGAGTGGCATGGGAATGTCCTGATCTTTCGAACCCTCTGGTTCTACTAAGCTTTCAGTAATAGCTTGTGGTTCTGGAATTTCTTCCAGTTCTATTGCGCTCCCACTTAATTCTTTTTCTATGAACTGGTGTTCTAGAAAGTGGGCATGGCGAGAAACAAACACATTTTGTTCCTCTTCGCAATAGAAGAAATATCCCTTGGAGTTCTTTGGATATCCCACAAACTTGCACTGTACTGAGCGTGCCTCGAGCTTGTCCGCATGCTGCTTTTTTACAAAAGCTGGACATCCCCATGTCTTAATGTGATTAAGATAGGGTCTCTTCCCACACCACATCTGATATGGTGTAGTAGGCACAGTCTTAGTTGGAACTCGGTTCAAAAGGTATGCAGCTGATTCTAGCGCATATCCCCAGAACGATCGCGGTAACTCAGCGTTACTCATCATGGACCGTACCATATCCAATAGGGTTCGGTTCCGTCTCTCCGATACACCGTTATGTTGCGGAGTATATGGAGGAGTAAGCTGAGAGAGAATTCCATTCTCTTTTAAGTAACCCAGGAACTCGGCACTCAAGTATTCTCCACCTCGATCAGATCTCAGTGCCTTGATACTTTTGCCTGTTTGTTTTTCCACTTCATTCTTATATTCCTGGAAGTTTTCAAAAGCCTCGTATTTATGTTTCATTAAGAAGACATAACCGTACCTTGAAAAATCATCCGTAAAAGTAATGAAGTAAGAATAACCGCTTCGCGCATGTGTAGACATTGGACCGCACACGTCGCTGTGTACGAGTCCCAAGAGCTCGCTCGCTCTTACTCCGTGTCCAGTAAACGGAGTCTTTGTCATCTTTCCTTTGAGACAGGATTGACAAGTTGCATACGATTGATATTCGAACGAATCCAAATATCCTTCTGCATGTAACTTAGTCAACCTTCTCTCATTGATGTGACCCAGTCTACAATGCCATAAGAAAGTTTTATCGATTTCTGGAGACTTTCTTTTGTGTGTATTCTGGACATTGAAAATCTGTGGCTGGTTTAATACGTATATACCGTTGTTCAATGTACCTGACCCAATCAAAACTTGATTAAGGTGAATGTTCACTACATTACTTACAAATGCAAATTCATAACCTTCTTTAGATAATAAAGATACAGAAATGATATTACAGGTTGCATTTGGTACATAATAACAACTACATAAAACCAAAAAGTGTCCATCAGACAATCTCAGGTGATAGTCCCCCACGGCCTCAGCATCCATGCTAGCACCGTTTGCAACTCTGAGGGTCATGTCACCTGCCTACAAAACTCTACGCCTTCTCAACGCCTGCAAAGAATTACAGATATGAGATCCTGATCCGGTATCCAATACCCAGGATGTAGAGTTTATTGATAGACAGTTTTCAATAACATACACACCTGAAGCTGAAGCCGCAACTCGCTTCAAATCCTGTGTTCTGGCCTTCCAAGCCTTGCAATCCTGTTTCCAGTGACCACTTTTGTGACAATAGAAGCATTCTTCCTTCCCCACCAGCTTTACCGCTATCTTTGTTGCTTTTCCTTTTCCCTTCGTATCCACTTTACCGACACCGCCTCTTGGTTTGGCGGGGGCTTTCTTCTTCTTGCCCTTGGCTTTCGCCCTGGACCTAGAAGAGGAAGATCCTCCTACAAACAAAGTGGATGTCTCCCTACCTTTCTGTAGGGTGCCCTCAGCACTCCTCAACATGTTCAGAAGTTCGGAAAGTTCAACCTCCTTTCCTTGCATGTTGAAGTTAAGAATAAACTGGGCGTAAGTGGAAGGAAGGGACTGGAGAATCAAATCAGTATAGAGTTCATTCTCCAACGTGGTCCCAAGGTCCGCGAGCTCCTCAATGTAGCCAATCATCTTAAGCACGTGTTCCGCTACCGATGATCCGACGGCCAACCTTGCCGAAAACAAATTTTTCGACCCTTCGTATCTTGCGATACGAGACTGCTCTCCATACAGTTCTTCTGTATGAAGAAATATGGACTCTAGGTCCATATTCTCGTGCCTCCTCTGATGTTCGTTGTCCATCGAGGCTAGTACGAGGCATCTGGCCTTCGCGCAATCTATTTCCCAGGTCTTGTAGATTTCCCTATCTACGACACTGGTTTTGGGACCTGGGACAGGGGGAGCTTTGGTGGTAAGAACATACCCCAACTTGTCATAAGTGATTGCCATCTTGATATTCCTGAGCCAATCTTTGTAGTTTGGCCCTGTCAATATGTTCTTATCTAGTAATAACTTAAGTCCGGTCATGTTGAATGGTCGCTGCAATTAGGAGAGAGAAAAGAAACACTTTAGCATTATGCTCTTGCAAGTTTAGAGTGGTTTTTAGTTTGTCTAAACTGGATGGCTCCCACTGTCTCTCGAATCCCTTCTCAAACCGTAAAGAAAGGATTAGTCAGGATCAATCTCACCGTACAATACTTGCTTAAGCGTTCAGCCAGGCCAGTGTCGGTACTTCGAGGGAGGTTTTCCAACGCTTTCGCGAAGTTCCTTAATTAAGTAACCTCTTTTTCCTGTGGGCGTAGCCCCGCTAACACCTTTCTAGACACCTACTAGGTTTATAGCATTGATCGTTAAGTGAGAGTTTTCCCGAGGAGTAGCATATACTCACAGTAGGATCGGGATCCAAATATCATCGCGTGATAAAACCGAAGGAATCCTACCAGAATTATCACACTCCAAATGGTATGCTGCGCTAGCAAGTTTCAGTACTTATGAAACTCCCGATGTGGATTTTTGCCCCATGCTCTTATGACCTTGACGAAGGTCAACAAATCATAAGTCACATGTCAAGTTCTACCCGTCATTATCCAGGTTAATTTGAACCCACCCGTACATACCCTTGACGAAGGTCAACAAGGTAGTACGACTGTCCCAAACCAACGCATCTATCTATGCTACATATGAACACCCAACAGCTACCAATCACTATGCCTTGACGAAGGTCAACAAACATAGCTTGAATACTATTGAATATCCATACGAAACGACGGAGGGCTACGAATGGTTTTGGCGAAACCGTGAACGTAGTGAACTTGATATAATCGATGGAACGAGATAGCTTTTAAAAGGAGTGGTTCAAGCTCCGCGTTTAAAAGTTTAGTTTTGAAAAGAACCGAGTGGTTTTCAAAGTGTTCCAATCGACTTTTACTTGGTTTATTTTCTTGCATTAGTTCTTTTAATGTGTTCCATCATTTAATCCTACCATTGCAGAAAACAACCAAAATATGACGTACGCTTATGCCATTCGCATTCGCCACGGGGCCCCGTCATCACCCGTTAGGTTACTTAACTAACGACAGAGCAGGGGCTGGGCTAGCGCGGCTGTAAAACATAAGCAACGCCTAAATAGTTATCATATATAAATATATAGCAATGATAGACATTAGAGATCACAGATGAATACATTGGATATACTAGGAATTCGCAATCCGTTCGAGCCTGCAACGAAAAGCGGATTACACGGTCGCGGTGAATAGCCAATACCCACCCAAGACCCCTACGGGTGCGGCAAACTACCCGCCAAGTACCCGAAGCGAAGCAACCTCCCTCACCACCGTGAGTAGGCCACTCGACACTTCGAGATACCCGGTAGTTTGTGCACCCCCTCCATGGGTCTATCCTAGGAGCAAAAACAGTAAAAAGAATTATACAATGACGGCTACAACCCCGACCCGGTTGTGCGGCCAAACAAATAATAATATTACATCAATTTACATGTTACAATGAATGGAAGAAAAGGCAACACTCATCTCACATCCACCCCGGCTATTCATCCGCGACAATCCAACCCCTTCATATACACATACCATCATCAATCACAGATCACAGATATGTATAACCCCGACTAATCGACATATAGCGATTAGCTGACGTTCAATACATGTAAACATCACAGATATAATCTTTTAGTCAAAGTGTATTGAAGTTCGGAAAAAATACGGATTTATAGGCCCCCAAAAACAAATTTCTATTCTGAAAAATCTGGGCACATATAAACCATCTTAAAAATCCTAAAACCAAGCCAGAAATACACTGTACCAAACTCGACCCAGTGAAGAGCCAAGATGGCCGCGGTTGCGCGGCAATAGCTTGCTATTGCCGCGGAACCGCGGCTCTTTGGTCGAATCACTGGATCGTTTTTGGTGGCTTTCTTTTAAAAACCCTGAGATGATTTTTGGAGTATGACAAATTTTATTTTGAACAGAAAAAAAATTAACAGAAACTTAGGATTTTGAAAACTCGGTTTTTCGATTTTTCCGATTCGAACTTCGATACACTCTACTACCTAGCTAGTTTATGTTTAGTTAGGCTCTGATACCACTGTAAGTCCACGTTGCCCACCCCGGTACTTGCGGGGAGGCGGAAAACGGAATAAAAAACGAATTTTTATGAGCTTAGGCAACATGGACTACACTATGAAGGATCTTTGCTAAACAAAAACAAGCTAAAGCTAACTAGAAACTAGCTAAGTGCTAGAAAGGTTATACCTTGGGCTTTATGTCCTTCTCTCCTTGCTCCTTGGAGTGGTGGAAGGAGGTCACATTTGTCGTCTTCTCACGTCGAAGAAAGATCCACCCGAAAGCCTCAACCTTTGGCTTCAACTCCAAGCTAGAAGTAACTAGGGTGCAAGAAGTGCTAATCCTTGAACCCTAGATGAGAGTAGAGATTATCAAGAGAGGGTTTTTCTCATGCTCAAGTGTTTCTCAACACAAGAGAGGGGAGAGCTTGAGGGAGAGGAAGAACAAGAGAGAGAATGTGAATAATAGAATGAGAGAATAATATGAAGCATTCTCTCATATATGTGAATTATTGTAATTAGAAAATTAGTGAGATAATTGTCATGGCTAAATCAAGACATGACCATTATCATTTCATTATTAATGCAAATTGCAAGGATCAAAGAGCATCTTCCAAATGAAATGATGATGGTCAAAGTGTCAACAAGGTCAACAAGTCAAGATGGGTCAAATGGTCAACAACCATAACCATGCACAATTATTAAACTAATATCAATTAACAATAATACACACATAAGCATTAGGGTTAATAAAATGACAATAGTCATTAACCCTAATCAAAATCCTCTCCCTCTGTCTCAAGCAGCTGTGCATACGCACCCGTATTCGTGATCCGAGGAACACGAATACAATGAGAAAAAGCCAATCCTAAATCATATACTAGGATCCGGCTTAAAGCAAAGCCCGCTAGTATAAGCTGTCCGGACAGCAAATGTGCACATGTGCGCGGATGTGAACGAACCCTGTCGCAAAACCATGCGACCTCTACTCATTTTGCCTAAAGGCGAATAGCTCTCTGTGTGGGACTCTAAAGACTCGACACTACGCTGGCAGTGGGTTTAACCACAGACCGCAAGCGGCACTAGCTGTACGTAACGGTCCCCAGGTAGATATCGATAAGAAGACTGACGAGGTGAACCCCATCTGAACTCCTACTGAGCCTGTATGTGACAATCTCCGTACAATCCGGTCTGTTCTTCTGATACATCGCATGGCGGGCCTAGGGGGCGGTGAACGTCAGTCCCCTAATAGCGGTACAAGTCGTGTCGGAGTGTAGCCCAGAACACCCTGAGATAACACTGGAAACCTACCAGTATATCTCGCTTGCCCTGGCCAGGGACTACTCGTGTAATGGCTCTCCTGGACACAGCGCGATGTCAACCCCCAATACCGGGAGAGACGAATCCTGTCTAACCGTCACTACCTCCAAGTGCTTCGGGACTGCACCCAAAAACTACCTGTTTGCACGACTCCTTTGAGCCGTGGTAGGGTAGTAATCAAAGTGCAGTGGGAACACACTCGAGGCGAAGTGACAGTGTCAAGTCAGCGGACTAAGCTGTACTCATGTCACCTGGGAACTGATAACTGACGATAGGTATAATACCAACCAACAGTTCTCGACGAGTCCTGTCCACTGTACTCGTAACCTAACGAGCACCCGCATACTATCTCAAGTACGACGTACTGACGGCTGTGGGACAGACCGTCTCCCACGCTGGGATGAGAAGCGTATACGCTAGTCTACTCCGGAGTATCGATGCCCTGTCTCGATAGTCCAACGACTAGGGACCTGTATAAGAATGTGCTTATAGATCACCCAGCTCCCACGAGTGTGAGCGCCATCACAACGCTGGTAATAAAGCAAAGATCCTAAAGGCTCTACTAATATGTATATCAGCGATATGCTAAAAGAAACACATGCACATATTAAAGCAGAGACAAACCAAGTAGCATACTACCATTTCGAGCAAGATTGTATATACAACTGTGAATATCCCAAGCTTCCATCAAGTAATATACAAACTAGTATGATACAGTAATGGCCTCTAGGGCATATACACTAACACCCTCCTCCTCACTCACTCACTTGGTTGAAAAGATTATGATAGATTTGTGTATGGAAATTTCATAGCTCGTTTTATTCCATCGCCCGATTCAAATGGCAACTTCATTAACCGTTCGTCCATGGCTTTGGATGAAGTAACACAAAGTGTTCTACTTCTACATCAATCTTGGTTATCTCTTTTAGCAAACTTGATGACCGAGTTGCCTCGGGTCAGAGGCGGGAGCCCGTTTAAAGATCTGATGACGTGATGCCACCTGGACGAGCAGATCGGAGATCGACGAGATCGGAGCAGCCGCAACAGGAGCGTGGGATGATGGTTAAAGAATGAAAGACTCGGATCGTTCGGTATAACCTTTCTACCCTCTTTACAGTTTGTTAGTTTAGCGTTAATGGCAGATCTGGGTTATAGTATGCGATAGCGCCAGTTATAAAAGTTTTTGTTCCGCATTTGGCGTCAGATTGACGGCCAGGGCGCTACCGTAGACTTACATGCTATCAGAGCCTCGCCATTAAGTTTTACTAACTTGTGCTAACGCATTTAAAATATCGATTGAACGGATTTTCAAAAACCGCAAATTCCATGTCTAAAGTTTCTGTTGATTTTAAATCTGGTCTAAAAATCATTTTGACTATACCAGAAAATTAAGCAGGTTTTTTAAAGAACACTGGAGAAAAACGACCAACTGATCCGACCGTACGGCCGCGGATCCGCTGCCAAAGCTATGCTTTGGCCGCGGAAACGCGGCCGTCTTGGTGAATCAGTGGGTAATTTTTCTTCTGGGGCTTCTACTTGGAATATTGTGGTTTCTGAAATATATCTTTTGGGCCCAGTTTTTGTTACTGTACAGCGGATGTATATGGGGCCCATTTCGGGAAGTTTTGTCGATCGAAATTTAAATGTGTTAGTTTACAGTACTTACATTATATCTCCGACCGGAAATGTCATTTGAGCGGTAAATTGCATCTAATTGCTATAGTCCTTTTAGACGGATTTGCGAATGTGACATTCGCGTTGATGTTCTGTGTTGTGCTGTGATGTTGCGGATTTGTCGTGGTGGATAGCAGTGTGCAATGGTAGTGCAGTTTGGATTTATTTGTACATTTGATATTGCGGGGCGAACGTCCAACATGTGGACTGCCGTCACTGCCTATTTGTATAATATTCTTTTGGGACACGACCGGGCTGAGGTCGATGTACCCGTTGTACATATTTTTCTTTTCTGTACTAGGTTTTATCCCGCGACGGAGTACACGGATAGCCGGGTTCTGGAAGGAAACGGGTCCGCATCTCATGGCTTTGAGAGGCAGAGGGGCCTCACTCTAGAATTGGCAGACTATTCGCCGCACTCGTAGGAGGTACAGGTTGACCCAAGAAGGGATGCCCAAGATTAGAGGATTCCGTGAAGTGTTGGGTGGTCCATTCACTTTTCTGTAGGGGGCTGCCTCGCTTCAGGTTTTGGCGGGTAACTTGTCGCACCCGTAGGGGTCTAGGTTTCATTGCACAGGCTATCCACACGACCAGGGGAACGTCGGGTTTCAGCAGCGGCTCTGTGAAACCCGGGGATCCCAGATTATCTGTATTGTTCTGTGATGCTTATTACTTTTCTGTAATGTTGCATATTATCACGCCTGGAGCGATTATTGTATATTGGTATATATACTAGTAGATGTTGTATATGTTTTACACCCGCGCTAGTTCAGTCCCCGCTCTGTCGTTAGTTAAGTAACCTAACGGGTGATGACGGGACCCAGAGACGAATGCGGATGGCATATACATACATTTTATTTTCGTTCTTTTCTGGTGTGATTAATTGATGGGACTGCGTTGATTCTGATCAATGCAAAGAAAAACAAACCTGTTTGGATGTTGTTGGAACAGTTTTAAAAAGTATTATTACAAAGACGTTTTCTTTTGTTTTGCATAGTGGTATTCGGTTGGAATATCCTGCACCTCATTCGACGAGGCAAGGGCCGATATCCCTTCACCGGGAGTGACCCCTTGGGCAGAAGTTTGCGTCAAGGTAATAACTTCACTATAGTCGATTATAAGTTGCTTTGCATCGCGGTATTCAGTTGGACTATCCTGCACCTCATTCCACAAGGAAAGAGCCGAGATCCCTTCACCGGGAGTGACCTCTTTAGCAAAGGTTTTCGCCACTATATTTTTATAAAAAGCTATCAAGTTCGTTCAGCGATATCAAGTTCATTACGTTAAAGGATTTTCGCCAAAAACCAGCCGTAGCCCTCCGTCATTTCTTTTGGGTATTCAGTAGTATTCAAGCTATGCATTTTGGCCAAAGTCAAGGCATAGTGTTTGGTAGCTGCTGGGTATTCATTTGTTGCATAGATAGATGAGTTGGTTTGGGACAGTCGTTTTGCCGATTGGCCAAAGTCAGGGGCATGTGCGGGTGGGTTCAAATTGACAAGATAATGACGGGAAGAACTTGGCATGTGACTTATGGCATTTTGGCCAAAGTCAAGGTCATAAGAGCATGGGGCAAAAATCATATCGGGAGTTTCTAAAGAAACTGAAACTTGCCAAGTATGCGCATACCTTCTGGAGTGTGATAACATGAGTGGATTCCTTCACGTTATCATGCGATGAGAGTTGGATCCCGATTCCCACTGATGAGTTGGTTTACTCTTCGGGTGATCCCGATTGATTCTTCTTTCAGGTTTGGAGGAGAATTTGAAAGTACAGTGGGAGGTTTCCTGATTAGATAAAGTGATAACCATTTTGATCTAGGTTAGAGTGCACACAGAGTGTTTCTTTTCTCTCTCTCTTTGGCAGCGACCTTTGACCGACCCTAGACTATGACTCAGTGACCAAGTTGACCGAACCTTCTTAAAATACTGGCTTTTGGATTGTCTGAGTTGCATAAGTCGTTGCCGCTCCTTCTTTTACCCTTTGCATTTCTCAGAACACCCCGTATTACTACGGACATCCACTTCCATTGGATAGATCCATCGTATGGTTATATACGAACTCGAAGGGACTTCTTCGAGGATGGATCCAGGTTCAGGAGAAATAGAATTGGTTTATTCAGTTGTCTTTTATTATCACCTTCTCTCAGGTTACGAGGGCTCCTTGGTTTAGGAGAGTACACCTATTACGCTTATTGGATAATCTTCTTCCAAACCATAGGCAGGTGCCGAAAGGTAGGGAATGAAGAAAACCAATTAGCCTAACTAGGGTGTACAGAAGGTAATATATAAAGACAAAATAAAGGGATTACAAAGAGGGCAAAGTAAATTGCGACTGCTATCATTCACGACCAAACCGCGTAGTTCATCGCCACTCCTATTTCACCTTTGCTTTTTTCCCCAGTTCGGGAGAAATAGAATAAGGTATTATTCAGTTGTCTTTTATCATCACCTTCTCTCAGGTTACGAGTACTCCTTGGTTTAGAAGGGTACTGTAGGGTTCCTAGGCACACTAATGAAGTCTCACAAGGCATCAAACATGGCTAATTCAAATTTTACGGGTGCCTACAAACCCTAATACGGATCGTTAACTAGATATATAGGCGATGCAAGCAAGTAAACGAATTAAATGCTAAAGGAAAGTGGCTACAACCTTTGTAGATCCGGTTCTCCACCTCCATGGCTCCGCGATGAAGTCTCCTCGCTGTACAAATCGGATCTTGGGCTTTAGCGTCGGCTTCATCGGAGGAAAAACGGGCTAGGTCATCGACGACGATGCCGAAGATGATCTACGTCGAGGCATCGCTAGATCAAGCTCCAACTTCACCAAGTCAAGAAAACTTGTGAAGGAAACACCCTATACTACTTGGCAAGAGGTAGAGGATGAAGAAATAGGAGGTGGGTTCACTTTAGAATTGGATTTCTCACTCATATGCTCAACTTGCCATTGATGAAGATAAGCTTCTTCATTTTGTTGAAGATGAAGAAGAAGAAGAAGATATGATAAGTTATTCAATAATATAAAAAATGGATAAATAAATCAATACTTATCATATATTAACCCTTGGTTAATTGTAGAGAATGGACCATGGTTAACTTGAATGGTTAGGGTTTAGCATGAGACAAGAAAGGTGACTTAGTCAATGCTTCATGAATCTTCAACTAAAAACAAAAATAGCAACCATTCTTTTCTCATCTTTTCCAAAAATAAATAAATAAGTAAGAAAAAAGAAAACCCTAATCATAAACTTAACCATGGTTTAATTCTTTACACTTAACCAAGTAAACATGTATCATCAAACATGATACAATCATATGCACAAATGTATATCACATATACAACTTGCACAATTCAAGTGAGAAAATCCATTTAAAGTGAACCAATACTAGTTAATGCAAAGTAATATATCAAATACATAATTATACATTAAATCATTAAATCAACACTTGAATTAACGATCCGGTCATATCGTATATAACCGACTAGTATCCAATGCATCGGCTTATCGAATCAATCCTTGATTCGATAACTAGGTTATATCGCATATAACCATTCGATACATTCATCGCGAGAATAGAATACGGTATCACATACACGCATTATTCTCGGTCCCGCACATATCTCATATGCGCTCCTATTTCGTTTCGCTTGAGCCAGGAAACCTCTATGTAGGACTCTAAAGACTCGTCAATACGCCGGTAGCAGATGATGATCATATCAAACACCCACAAGCCGCAAGCGGTCTGCTAAACGTAACGGCCACCCGGGTATTGATGCGATCAGAAGATCGACGAGCAAGCCCGCTCACACTCCTGTGAATCCAACCAGTAACACTTACCGTACAGTCCGGTCTGTTCGTCTGATATGTCGCATATCTCGCCTAGGGGTGGTAAACGTCAGACCCCAGTAGCTCGATAAGTCATGTCGATATGAGGTCCATAACTATCGTGAAACTACTGATAACTCTTACCAGCATATCACTGCAACCCTGGCCAGGGATTTCCTGTTATGGCCAGTCGTGCATAGCGCAACATCAACCCCCAATACCGGGAGAGACGAATCCCCTCCTATCGCTCATTGCCTCCATGTGAATCGGGACTGTACCCAAAAACCACCTGTTTGCACGCTCAGTAGAGCCGTGGTAGGGTGGAAATCAAAGCACAGTGGGAGACACACAAGACTCTATGACGATCTCGGGTCTACAGACTAAGCTGTACCAGTGTCACCAGAGAACTGCCATCTGACGTGAGCTATAATACCATCTGGGAGTTCTCGGCGAGTCCGTTCAGTGTACCCAGTCTCCACTGAGCACCCGTATACCATCTCTGATGTCAAACACCAATGGATATGGGATCATCCATCGCCCATCGCATGGGTCAAGAAGATATACGCTAGTCTACTCTGGAATATCGATGCCCCGTCTCGATATTCCCTCGACTAGGAACATTGAAGGATGTACTCATGGACTATCCAGGCCCCACTAGTATGATCTGCATCACAGTCCTGGAAGTCGAGTACACATTCTAAGGGCTTTATCAACATGTAACAGAGAGACAGAAAGTATACACGTTAAGATAAAGAGCAACCAGATAGCGTACTATCATGTCGAGCAAGAAAGTCCTACCTATATATGTCCCAGCATCCACTACAATATACATCCAATGTACAGTAATGGCCTCTAGGGCATACATATAACTAACAATCTCCCACTTGCACTAGGGCCATCTGTAGCAGTGGTTGCAGTATCACATACTCAACCATCCCATAAAAGTCTCTCTCTGGGAATAGGCCTTCGTGAGTGGATCCGCCGTGTTATCCTCTGAGTCTGCTCTCCTTCCCTCGATCACCCTGGAGATCAACTATCTCCATGATCAGGTGATACTGCCTTAGATTATGTCTGGGTCACTGATGGGACCGGGGTTCTCGGGCCAAAGCCACACTTCCATTGTCACACAATGGTAGGAACCTAGTTCATCTCATGAACTATTATACACCCAAACAGCCTCTTTGGTAGCATCTTAAGTAGCGATGTTACCAGCCTTTATCGTCTAGTTTGTCACGGTATCTAGCTTGGAAATCTTCCAACATACCGTCCCTTTACTGAGGGTAAAGACAATGCCTGTGACTGACATTCAGTCGTCTTTATCACTCTGGAACCCTTCCAGTGATTCTCCCCAGGATCGATTGATACCATCTCACTACAACTAGTGAGTATCCCAACATCCAATTAGATCTATCTCATAGATCCAAAGCTTAGGATTTAGTATGTATCACTTTGATCCTATATGGAAAATCATTGTGATAAGCGCAGATTGATCGAGCGTAGCATAGGAAACTCCTTCCCTAACAAGAGTATGTCATCCACGTACTCTACGAGGATCGTCACCATACTCCCTACTACCTTTTTGTTTATACAAGGTTCATCTACCATTTTGATGATGTCAACTTCTTTGACTAATCCATCAAAACAGATGTTCCAACTCCGCGATGCCTGCTTTATCCTATAAAGCATCTTGCACACGTTTCCGCTGCTCCCACTGTCTACGAGGCCCTCTGGCTGTGTACTTATAGACGCACTCTTCTAAAACATCATTTAGAAAAGTAGTCATGGCACCCAACCACCAGATATCGTAGTCATGGTATGTAGCCGTGGCAAGTAGGATCTGTATGGACTCAAGCATAGTCCCTGGAAAAGGTTTCATCATTATTCGTGCCTGGTTGATGACGAAAACCTTTAACAAGTCTAGCTTTGAAAGTCTCAACTTTTCCATGTACACCAAGTAATCTTCTCAAGATATACTTGCTCCTGATGGGGATTTAACCCTTCAGATATAGCAACCAAAGTCCATACTTTGTTGGTGTATAAGGATTCCATCTCAGATCACTAAGCATCCAGCCATTCTTACAGAGTCCCTACTCTCGATGGCCTGCTCGAAACTGGTTGGGCCATCATCTCATGATGCAATCCTCACTCCCACTGTCATCGAGAAATCGAGGTATCTCTCAGGCAGGCGAGGAACCCTACCAGATCGGCGGAGAGGCTGAGGTTCGTCGGGGACTATAGAATTCTTTGGTTCTGTCAAATCTTCAGTTGTAGTTTCGTATAGCTGGAACCTTTCCAGTTCTACAGAACTGACCTTGCCTTGATCCTGTCCGGATTTTGCTTTTGACATAGGCCGGACAATCCCAAATCTTAACTTACTTAAGAGATAGGATCTTCCCACACCATATCTCATATGGAGTGGTAGGCACTGATTTGATTCGAACCTAATTCAATAGGTATGCAGCTTCTCAAGCGCATAACTCCCAAAAAGAAAATAGGTAACTCAGTAGTACTCATCATAGAGCACACCTTATCATATAGGGTGTGATTGCTCCGTCCCGATACACCGTTGTGCTGTGGTGTATTCAGAGGAGTAATACTGAGAGAAAATCTCATTTTCCTTTAGAATGGTCTAGGAATGCCATGCACAAGTATTCTCCTCCCTGATTTATCATAGGACATAATACTTATACCCGTATTTTGGTTCTCTACTTCCTACTTATATTCTGTGAATACCTCAAAAGGTTCGGACTTATATTTCAACAGGAATATATGACTGAATCTTGAGAGATTATCAGAGAATATAATGAAGTATAAAGAACCAGTCCTGGCATGTGTAGACAGGAGACCTTACATACATCATAATGTATCAGTCCCAAGAGTTTACTAACTCTTTCTCTGTTTCTAACAAACAGAGCTATGGTCATTTTATCTTTGTGACATGACTGGCAAGTTTCACAAGATGTAAATTCAAACTGATTTAAATATGCATCTAAAATGTAACTTCAGCCAGTCGGGTCGCATTGATATGACCTAGTCTACAATACCTCAAGAAGAATTTATTCATTTCTGAACTCTTCCTCTTGTGTGTGTTCAGTATACAAGGAACTGTAGTTTGATTTAGAACGTCAATGCTTTTAGATAACGTGCCTGAACCGATCAACTTTTGATATAGGAAATGTTCAAAACATTATCCAACAATACAAAATTATATCATTTCTTTAATAAAGAGACTGATATGATTTTGTATATCAGGTTCGGTATCTAATAGCATTTGTTCAGAATCAATGTATTGGTAATACAGGGTGACAGTGACCAACAGACTTGGCTGCAACACTTGCCCCATTTTCTGTCTCATGAAACTTATCACCCGTTCTCAGTTTTTCTACCCTTTTGTAGCCCTATGTAACAGATTACATATCTGGGATCCTGACCCGGTATCAAATACCCTGGATTCAGAGGATACTGAGAAACAGTTCTTTGTAATGAACACACCCGAAGGAGATGCATCATATGCACTTTCTTCGTTTGGGGGCAATGAGCGATAGGAGGGGATTCGTCTCTCCCGGTATAGGGGGTTGATGTTGCGCTGTGTTCGATTGGCTATAACAGGAAATCCCTGGCCAGGGTTGCTGAGATTTACTGGTAAGTGTTACCAGTAGTTTCTCGAACAGTTATAGACCTCATATCGACACGACTTATCGAGCTATTGGGGTCTGACGTTTACCACCCCTAGGCAAGATATGCGACATATCAGCCGATCAGACCGGACTGTACGGTAGTGTTACTGGTCGGATTCACTGGAGTGTGAGCGGGCTTGCTCGTCGATCTTCAGATCGCTCAATACCCGGGTGGCCGTTACGTTTAGCAGACCGCTTGCGGCTTGTGGGTGATTGATATGATCATCACCTGCTGCCGGCGTATTGACGAGTCTTTAGAGTCCTACACAGAGGTTTCCTGGCTCAAGCGAAACGAAATAGGAGCGCATATGAGATATGTGCGGGACCGAGAATAATGCGTGTATGTGATACCGTATTCCATTCTCGCGATGAATGTATCGAAAGGTTGTATGCGATATAACCTAGTTATCGAATCAAGGGTTGGTTCGATAAGCCGATACATAGAATACTAGTCGGTTATATGCGATATGACCGGATCGTTAAATCAAGTGTTGATTTAATGATTTAATGCATAATTATATATTTGATATATTACTTTGCATTAACTAGTATTGGTTCACTTTAAATGGATTTTCTCACTCGGATTGTACACATTGTATATGTGATATACTTTTGTGCACTTGATTGTATCATGTTTGATGATACATGTTATGCTAGGGTTTTTGTGTAAAGATCAAACCATGGTTACATGATTATGGTTAGGGTTTTGTTTTATTCACTTATTTATTTATCCATTTCATTTTGGAAAATAAATGAGAAGAGAAAAGAATGGTGGCTTTATTTGTTGTTTAGTTGAAGCTTCATGAAGCTTTGACTTTGTCCACCATTCTTATCTCATCCTTAACCCTAACCATTCCTTTAACCCTTGGTTAATTCTCTACACATAACCATAGTTAGAATTATGATAAGGATGGTTTTTTCTATTCTTTTTTTTAATTAACTTATCATATCATTTTCTTCTTCTTCTTCCTTCAACTCAAGAAGAAAAACCTAGACTACATCAATGGTGGATTGATGATATGAGTGAGAAATCCAAATCTAAAGTCTACCCACTTCCTATTTCTTCATCCTCTACCTCTTGCCAAGTAGTAGAGTGTGTTTCCTTCACAAGTTTCTTGACTTGGTGAAGTGAGAGCTTGATCTTGCGATGCTTCGACGTAGATCATCTTCGGCATGGACATCGACGACCTAGCTCGCCTATTCTCCGATGAAGCCGACGCTAGAGCCCAGGATTTGTGTAGGACAGCGAGAGGACTTCATTGCGGAGCTATGGAGGTGGAGCACCGGATCTACAAAGGTTGTATTTCCGATTCTCATAGTTAAGTGTTAACTAGTTTACTTTTCGCCTAGAAATCTAGCCAACGATCCGTACACTAGGGTTTCTCGGCACGTTAAAATTTTAATTTGGCATGGTTGATGCCTTGTGAGACCTCTTGAGAGTGCCTAGGAACCCTACAGTGGTATCAGAGCCTAGCTAGAGCCTTAGGCGAAGTCTAGACGGAATTTGAAGTCCGAACGAACCCGAAACCCGATCACAAAATAGCTCTCTGTCCTTTTTTCAAAAACTGGGAATTTTCCAAATTAAAAATTGCTAAAAAATTCAGCAGGGAAATCTAAGAATTACGATGCAAAAATTATTTCATGAACAGTAATTTTCGCGGCGGATCCGCGGCAGAAGCATGGCTTCTGCGGCGGATCAGCGGCCCCTTGATGACGTTAGCCCTGTTCCTTTGCACAGTAATTCCTAGTTCAAAGAGCTGAGTTTTCTGGGAATTTTTAATATTTATTCAAGAGTTGAATTTTCTGGGGTTGTTTTGGGGATTCGGTGTTTCGATCGGAGTATCAAATTTTGTCTGTGTGGCTTTCCGGATAATTTTTAGAATATGTTAAAAAGTTTGACCGGATATAAATACCCAACTTTTCCCCTGTCGGGAAATTTCCAAGTGTTGGATCTTTCCGTAGTTTAACGACGTTCTAAGTAGTGCAAGTAACTCGATGGACCCTCTAGAAGACAACAAACCTTAACTCGATTATGTGACCGTCTTGAACTGCCCTTTGAACCTTCGGGTTTGGGGCAGTACGGCGTGCCACATGTGAGGCGTTGGCTTGACCCTTCTACGGCTGGACCGTCGGTACTGAGGCACGAACTGAATGTTGTTAGACTTATTTCATGTGTTGATCTGTATCGGGAAAACTTGGGTGTTCGAATGTTCAATCGGAAAGTTTAACATTTTCTAATTATCTGGAATGGGATACAATAATTGGAATTCACAAGATGTTATGAGATAACTGAATGAATGTTATAAACATAGCAGTTTAGTCTCACTTGATCGGTTGCCACGGAATTTTGATGCGATCAAAAGTCCGTCGCAATCACGTAGCGTACGCGGATACTCGCCGGGTAAACTTAATAGACAGCCTCACTCCATAGCCCCGACCAAGTGACTGTAGGAGAACCCCGTCGCCGAAAGCATCCCTTCGGGTGCTCGCGGTAGCGGTGTTCCGCCTTGGTGCACTTCGTCGACGGTATCGGGGGTGCGGCCGTCTACTGAAGTTTGCGACGAGCATCGATCAAAATGTCGGGAATCCTGTTGAATTGCCCGACTTGGTATTGAAAAGTGTTTTCGATAATGAGACTAAAATGCGGGGTTTATAATTGTTAGGCATGCGATGTCTAAGAAATTCATTTGATCAGGCATGCGATGTCTGAGGTGGTTGCGGATTCCAACTGTTGTAGTTTTACACTTTCTTTTCTGTGACCGTAAGTGTAATATGTGATATCGCCGGTTTCGTTGCTATATGTCAACGACAATTGGGATGGACATATTAACTTACGTTGATGACATGTGATGTTATGTGTTGCTGGATATGTTATATTGGATCGTCGTGTTTGAATAGCCGGGGGTTTTTATGTGAGATGAGTGTTTTTCATTTTCATTCATGTAAAAACTTGTATGTAATATTCTTTTATTGGGGCGCTTCCAGGTTGCGGAAGTTGTCACCGTTTGTATATCATTTACTTTTCCGCACTAGGATAGACCCAAGGAGGAGGGCACAAGTAACCGGGTTCTGGAGTCCAGTGGGAGACCAACTCGAGGAGTCGAGTCCGGGTCTCCTAACTCTAGAATTGGTAGGGTTGCTTGCCGCTCTCGTAGGGGTCTAGGGGTGTGGGTTTGGCTATTCATCGCGACCGTGGAATCCGTGTTTTATACTGGCTCGTATTGAAAACACGGACGTCCTAGTATATCCAATATTTCATATGATTCTTCTGCTGCGATATCTGTGATGTGATCATGTGATGTTCTGTGATAGATACAGTATATAGTATATATGATATATTATATAAGCGTTACTTATGTTTTACACCCGCGCTAGCCCTGCCCCGCTCTGCCGTTAGTTACCTAACCTAACGGTGCACGAGGGGACATCGAGACGAATGCGGATGGCATAAGTGTACGTCGTATTTATCTGTGATGTTTAGGTACTTAAATGATGGGACTTCATTAATGTGATTAATGAAATAAAAGAAACCTAAGATGTTGTAGAATCGAATTTCAAAATAAAACAGGTAGCTACAGTTTTTTGCTTTGCATAGCGGTATATGTGATATATCCTGCACCTTATTCGATAAGGAAAGGACCGAGATCCCTTCACCAGGAGTGACTCCTTTAGCAATAACTGGCAGATGCTACACACTTGGTTTGTCTTTTGATTGCTTTTAAGTGTTTTTGCTTTGCACAGTGATATATACGATATATCCCGCACCTCATTCGACGAGGAAAGGACCGACGATCCCTTCACCGGGAGTGACTCCTTTAGCAAAACTGGAAAAGCCTCAAAAACACTCCATTTCAAAATTCATTTGATTCTACAACGATATCAAGTTCATTACGCAATAGGTTTTCAGAAAAACCTGTCGTAGCCCTCCGTCATTTCAGATAAGTAGTAGTTAGTATTCGTGCTACGTTTGTTGGCCTGCGTCAAGGCGTAGTGTGCGGTAGCTAACTGGTGCTTATCTGCATAAGCATATGATGTGATTGGATTAGGGTAGTCGTGCGACTTTGTTGGCCTGCGTCAAGGGTCGTGCGGGTGGGTTTAATTCAATCAGGAAATGACGGGTTGAACTTGACTAGCGGACTATGGTTTGTTGGCCTGCGTCAAGGTCATAGGACGCTAGGGGCAAAATATTATCGGGAATTTCAAGTGTTGAAATTTGCAATGAAATTGCATACCTTCTATGAGATAGTTGGATCCCGATACTCGCTGCGAGTAAGAGTTACTCCTGGGAGAGTTTTATACATTACAATTAGCCGATCAAGTAGGTGTCTAGAAAGGTGTTAACGAGGTTACGCCTCTGGGAAAACGAGGTTTACATTAATTAGGTTCGTGCGAAAGTACGGGGGACCTCCCTCAAAGTACCGACACTGGCCTGGCTGAAAGATTGGCGAACTTGTAGTGTGTAATTAATCCCGGCTAGTCTTTTCTTTTAGGGT
This sequence comes from Agapanthus africanus, assembly GCA_030015575.1. Lineage (NCBI taxonomy): Eukaryota > Viridiplantae > Streptophyta > Magnoliopsida > Asparagales > Amaryllidaceae > Agapanthus > Agapanthus africanus. Next base: position 360,903,564 of record CM057349.1, on the reverse strand, counting down.
TTGAAGGAAGATTTGATAAAAAGCAGTGGGAGCCATCCTGATTAGATAAAATAATAACCAATCTATTCTTGCAAGAGCGCACGTTGAGTGTTTTCTTCTCTCTCTCTCCTGGTAGCGACCATATCACGCCTTAATCAAGATAATAATACGGATTATTGACCGAACCCGCTTGTTATACTGAGCTGGGGAACGTTGGTCCCGCTCCAACTTATAATTGTTATAAGACAGAGCAGGAATTTGGGGAATACCAGATTTCCCGTGCCGCCCAAACGAAGAGAGTGCATGCTGATGCATCATCTTCGGGTTTGTTCATTATACAGAACTGTTTCTCAGTATCCTCTGAATCCTGGGTATATGATACCGGATCAGGATCCCAGATATGTAAGCTGTTACATAGGGCTACAAAATGGTAGAAAAACTGAGAACGGGTGATAAGTTTCATGAGACAGAAAACGGGGCAAGTGTTGCAGCCAAGTCTGTTGGTCACTGTCACCCTGTATTACGAATACATTGATTTTGAACGAATGTTATTAGATACCGAACCTGATATACAAAATCATATCAGTCTCTTTATTAGTAAAGAAAGGATATAATTTTGTATTGTTGGATAATGTTTTGAACATTTCCTATATCAAAAGTTGATCGGTTCAGGCACGTTATCTAAAAGCATTAATGTTCTAAATCAAACTACAGTTCTAAATATACTGAACACACACAAGAGAAAGAGTTCAGAAATGATCGGATTCTTCTTGAGGTATTGTAGACTAGGTCATATCAGCGCGACCCGACTAGCTGGAGTTACATAAAGATGCATATTTAAATTAGTTTGAATTTACATCTTATGAAACTCGCCAGTCATGTCACAAAGATTAGATGACCATAGCTCTGTTTATTAGAAACAGAGAAAGAGTTAGTAAACTCTTGGGACTGATACATGATGATGTATGTAAAGTCTCCTGTCTACACATGCCAGGACTGGTTCTTTATACTTCATTATATTCTCTGATAATCTCTCAAGATTCAGTCATATGTTCCTGTCGAAACATAAGTCCGAACCTTTTGAGATATTCACAGAATATAAGTTAGAAGTAGAGAACCAAAATACGGGTATAAGTATTATATCCTATGATGAGATCAGGTAGGAGAATACTTGTGCATAGAATTCCTGGACTATTCTAAAGGAGAATGAGATTTTCTCTCAGTGTTACACCTCTGAATACACCACAGCACAACGGTGTATCAGGGCGGAGCAATTGCACAATATTAGATATGGTGTGCTCTATGATGAGTATTACTGAGTTACCTATTTCCTTTTGGGGTTATGCACTTGAGAAGCTGCATACCTATTGAATTAGGTTTGAATCAAATCACTGCCTACCACTCCATATAAGATATGGTATGGGAAGAACCCATCTCTTAAGCGAGTTAAGATTTGGGGTTGTCCGGCCTATGTTTAAAGCAAAATCCGGACAAGATCGAGGCAGGATCAGTTCTGTAGAACTGGAAAGGTTCCAGCTATACAAAACTGCAGTTGATGATTTGACAGAACCATAAGATTCTATAGTTCCCGACGAACCTCAGCCTCTCCGCCGATCTAGTAGAGTTCCTCATCCGCCTGAGAGATACCTCGGTTTCTCGATGACAGTGGGAGCAAGGATTGCATCATGAGATGATGACCCAACTAGTTTCGAGCAGGCCATCGAGAGTAGGGACTCTGTAAGAATGGCTGGATGCTTAGCGATCTGAGATGGAATCCATGTACACCAGCAAAGTATGGACTTTAGCTGCTATATCTGAAGGGTTAAATCCCCATCAGGAGCAAGTATATCTTGAGAAGATTACTTGGTGTAGATGGAAAAGTTGAGACTTTCAAAGCTAGACTTGTTAAAGGTTTGCATAATTGACCAGATATGGATCATAATGAAACCTTTTTCTAAGGATCTATGCTTAAGTCCATCCAGATCCTACTTGTCACGGCTACATACCATGACTGCGATATCTGGTGGTTGGGTGTCTTGACTGCTTTTCTAAATGATGATTTAGGAGAGAGCGTCTATAAGTACACAGCCAGAGGGCTTCGTAGACAGTGGGAGCAGCGGAAACGTGTGCAAGATGCTTTATAGGATAAAGCAGGCATCGCGGAGTTGGAACATCTGTTTTGATGAAGCGGTCAAAGAGTTTGACATCATCAAAATGGTAGATGAACCTTGTATATACAAAAAGGTAGTGGGGAGTATGGTGATGATCCTCGTAGAGTACGTGGATGACATACTCCTGATAGGGAAGGAGTTTCCTATGCTACGCTCGATCAATCTCCGCTTATCACAATGATTCTCCACATAGGATCAAAGTGATACCTCCTAAATCCTGGGTTTTTGGATCTATGAGATAGATCTAAATGGATGTTAGGATTCTCACTAAATGTAGTGAGATGGTATCAACCGATCCTGGGGAGAATCACTGGAAGGGTTCCAGGGTGATAAAGACGACTGAATGTCAGTCACAGGCATTGTCTTTACCCTCAGTGGAGGGACGGTATGTTGGAAAAGTTCCAAGCTAGATACCGTGAAATACTAGACGATAAAGGCAGGATACATCGCTACTTAAGATGCTACCAAAGAGGCTGTTTGGGTGTATATTGGTTCATGAGATGAACTACGTTCCAACCATTGTGAGACAATGGGGTTGCGGCTTATGCCAAGGAACGCCGGTCCCATCAGTGATCCAGACATATTCTAAGGCAGTATCACTTGATCATGGAGATGGTTGATCTCCAGGGAGATCAAGGTTAGGAGAGTAGACTCAGAGGACAAACACAGCGGATCCATTCACAAAGGCCTGTTCCCAGAGAGAGACTTTTATGGGATGGTTGAGTATGAGATACTACAACCACTGCTACAGATGGCCCTAGTGCAAGTGGGAGATTGTTAGTTATATGTATGCCCTAGAGGCCATTACTGTACATTGGAAGTATATTGTAGTGGATGCTAGGACGTATATAGGGAGGACTTTCTTGCTCGACATGATAGTATGCTATCTGGTTGAACTTTACCTTAACGTGTACACTGATTGTCTCTCTGTTACATGTTGGTAAAGCCCTTAGGATCTGTACTTGACTACCTGGACTATGATGCGGATCATACTAGTGGGGACATGGTAGTCCATAAGTACATCCTTGAATGTCCCTAGTCGTGGGTGTATCGAGACGGGGCATCGATATACCAGATTAGACTAGCGTGTACCTTCTCGACCCATACAGATGGGCGATGGATGATCCCATATCCATTGGTGTTTGACATCAGAGATGTTATACGGGTGCTCAGTGGAGACTGGGTACACTGGACGGACTCGCCGAGAACTCCCAGATGGTATTATACCTCACGTCAGATGGCAGTTCTCTGGTGACACTGGTACAGAGTAGTCTGTTGACCCGAGATCGTCATAGAGTCTTGTGTGGTTCCCACTGTGCTTTGATTTCCATCTTACCACGTCCAAGAGGGCGTGCAAAACGGTGGTTTTTGGGTACAGTCCCGAGTCACATGGAGGCAATGAGCGATAGGAGGGGATTCGTCTCTCCCGGTATAGGGGGTTGATGTTGCGCTGTGTTCGATTGGCTATAACAGGAAATCCCTGGCCAGAGTTGCTGAGATTTACTGGTAAGTGTTACCAGTAGTTTCTCGAACAGTTATAGACCTCATATCGACACGACTTATCGAGCTATTGGGGTCTGACGTTTACCACCCCTAGGCAAGATATGCGACATATCAGACGATCAGACCGGACTGTACGGTAGTGTTACTGGTCGGATTCACTGGAGTGTGAGCGGGCTTGCTCGTCGATCTTCAGATCGCTCAATACCCGGGTGGCCGTTACGTTTAGCAGACCGCTTGCGGCTTGTGGGTGCTTGATATGATCATCACCTGCTGCCGGCGTATTGACGAGTCTTTAGAGTCCTACACAGAGGTTTCCTGGCTCAAGCGAAACGAAATAGGAGCGCATATGAGATATGTGCGGGACCGAGAATAATGCGTGTATGTGATACCGTATTCCATTCTCGCGATGAATGTATCGAAAGGTTGTATGCGATATAACCTAGTTATCGAATCAAGGGTTGGTTCGATAAGCCGATACATAGAATACTAGTCGGTTATATGCGATATGACCGGATCGTTAAATCAAGTGTTGATTTAATGATTTAATGCATAATTATATATTTGATATATTACTTTGCATTAACTAGTATTGGTTCACTTTAAATGGATTTTCTCACTCGGATTGTACACATTGTATATGTGATATACTTTTGTGCACTTGATTGTATCATGTTTGATGATACATGTTATGCTAGGGTTTTTGTGTAAAGATCAAACCATGGTTACATGATTATGGTTAGGGTTTTGTTTTATTCACTTATTTATTTATCCATTTCATTTTGGAAAATAAATGAGAAGAGAAAAGAATGGTGGCTTTATTTGTTGTTTAGTTGAAGCTTCATGAAGCTTTGACTTTGTCCACCATTCTTATCTCATCCTTAACCCTAACCATTCCTTTAACCCTTGGTTAATTCTCTACACATAACCATAGTTAGAATTATGATAAGGATGGTTTTTTCTATTCTTTTTTTTAATTAACTTATCATATCATTTTCTTCTTCTTCTTCCTTCAACTCAAGAAGAAAAACCTAGACTACATCAATGGTGGATTGATGATATGAGTGAGAAATCCAAATCTAAAGTCTACCCACTTCCTATTTCTTCATCCTCTACCTCTTGCCAAGTAGTAGAGTGTGTTTCCTTCACAAGTTTCTTGACTTGGTGAAGTGAGAGCTTGATCTTGCGATGCTTCGACGTAGATCATCTTCGGCATGGACATCGACGACCTAGCTCGCCTATTCTCCGATGAAGCCGACGCTAGAGCCCAGGATTTGTGTAGGACAGTGAGAGGACTTCATTGCGGAGCTATGGAGGTGGAGCACCGGATCTACAAAGGTTGTATTTCCGGTTCTCATAGTTAAGTGTTAACTAGTTTACTTTTCGCCTAGAAATCTAGCCAACGATCCGTACACTAGGGTTTCTCGGCACGTTAAAATTTTAATTTGGCATGGTTGATGCCTTGTGAGACCTCTTGAGAGTGCCTAGGAACCCTACACATCCATCGCCCATCGCATGGGTCAAGAAGATATACGCTAGTCTACTCTGGAATATCGATGCCCCGTCTCGATATTCCCTCGACTAGGAACATTGAAGGATGTACTCATGGACTATCCAGGCCCCACTAGTATGATCTTCATCACAGTCCTGGAAGTCGAGTACACATTCTAAGGGCTTTATCAACATGTAACAGAGAGACAGAAAGTATACACGTTAAGATAAAGAGCAACCAGATAGCGTACTATCATGTCGAGCAAGAAAGTCCTACCTATATATGTCCCAGCATCCACTACAATATACATCCAATGTACAGTAATGGCCTCTAGGGCATACATATAACTAACAGGTACACCTATTATGCTTACTGGATAGTTTTCTTCCAAACCATAGGCTGGTGCCGAACGGTAGGGAAGGAAGAAAACCACTTAGCCTAACGAGGGTGTGCAGAAGGTAACGACTAAAGACAAATAAAGGGATTTGGAGAGATGGCAAAGAAATATACGGTTATAGTCATGAATTGGATTATGGAAGAGGCATTACTAGGAATACCAGGATACCCCTACGAAACATTTTTATGTTTCAGTTACACTGTGCATTGTTAAAGGAAAACTGATTTCCCGATTAGATACTTACTCCGGGGTATGTATTTACCAGGTATGATTCTCACATCTGATGAGTGGGAGCAAGTTATTAGGAATTAGGTGATCTTCCTCATTATATCGAAATTCGTTGTAATTGGTGATATTTGAGGAAATCGCCTGGGTACAGTTTTCAACCTACGACGCACAGGTTTTGAGTTATTCAACTCAGCGGACTTATACAGAGTATTGTATGTTGTCCAGTGTCCGTCAGGACAAAGGGGTTGGTCCTCGTACTATATTCTGTTTACTTGTGATTTCTCTAGTTTTTAGACAAGTGTTTCGTAGAAATATAATGTCTAAGTTTTGAGAAGTTGTGGGTATAAGAATAAAGTAGAGAACCAGGTATCGCAAGTATCGGGATTCTTCAAAGAGATCGATGATATAGATACTTGTGATTGGTATTCAGTTGATAGTAATGGTTTTGAGAAACTTGTTTCTCTTTCAGGTTACTCATAATTGGATGGATTCCTAAGTTGAGTAATGCTGATTAGCCTCTCTCCATTAAAGTTGATATGCACTGGAGACAGCTGCATGATTTGAATCTGGTTCAAATTAAATAAGTGCCAAAGTTTCTATATTGGATATAGAATGGTTCATATCTTAACGATGTTAAGGTACGGGGAGTTGTCCGGCTTATGCTTAAAGCCAGACTCTGGATAACTCAGGGCACGTTTCTGTAATGGCAGTTTGTGGGTTGGCCCGGGCTATGTCGAGGGTTGACTTTCTACCATCTGGAAGATCAATAGTGATATTGTTCTTGACTCGCCACAGTTTTAGTAAAATGGATTTTTTCAGAAAACAGTAGTGGGAGTATGGTAGAACTGGAAGTGATTCCAGAACCGCAAACGATTACGGAAAATTTAATAGGACCTAAAGATTCAATCTGGTTTGACATTCCATTAGCCACTCCGCAGATATGGTGGGTAACCTCAGACACCCGAGAGGTACTCCGGTAGCCTCAAGGACGGTGACAGGGAGGTTCTTGTTTACCCAGAGTTGACACTACTGTTGTTCCAGGCTATGAGACCCAGCAGGAGGTTAAGTATAGCGTCGTTCTAAACTAGCTTTAGAAGTGCACGTATATATTATTCTGCCAGAGAGTTGTTGTGGTCAGTGGGAGCAGCGGAAGCATAGTGGGCAAGTTGCTTATGTCTATTTATAGACTAGAGCAGTTATAGCGGAGATAGATCATCTAATTTTGATGTGACAGTCATGGGTTTGACTTCATCAGAATAGGGGATGGATCAGTTAAGAAGGTAGTAGGGTGTGATGTCCTGGTATTTGGATGTCATACACAGAGTAGGAAGTAAAATTCCTATACTACGATCAGTTGTACTGTGGTCGTCACACAGTTGTTTCTCCAGACAGGATATGGATATAATATCAGACATTCTGGTTTCTAGATCTATGGTTTTAGATCTGGATTTGGGTAGTTTCCCAATGTGGGTACTTTGACAGTATTCTAATGGTTTTTAGAATAGATGACTCCTGGCATGGTGGTGTACCTGCAAGTGATGGAGTCACCCTCTCTAAAGGTGTCTTACAGACTAAAGGGGAGAGGGATGTGCATGATTGGCAGATCACTTGCTTAGGCAATTGAGTCAATCATGAGATGTCAAGTACCACACCAAATGTTGTTTTTGCAAGAGATGCGATAAGTTTATATTAATCCAATCCTGGAGAAACATAAGGAAGCAGTTTTAGAACATAAGTGGGTGTTCTACGAATTTGATGACGGCAGCCTCCTTCGGAGACGGTTATCATTCCAGGCTTCAAAGGTGACATGGATGACAGAGAGATTGTCAGAGTTATAGTTTTCCCTCTGACGAAGGGGACAGTATTATGGACAGGTGGTCCAAGAGTATACTGTGGGAGGCATGGTGCAGAATACTGATTAGGTTCAGTTGACGATACAGTCTAAGAAGTTTGGATTTGTAGTTCATTTATGAACTAGGTCCCATCAGATATCCAGACATATTCTAAGACAGGTATTACTCGATTCGGGAGATGGCTTTCTCCGCGAACTTGAGATTAAGAGAGACAGAAAGAAACATCAGGGCGGATCCACTCACTGAGGTTATTTCTCGAACACAAGAGTTTTACGGACGGGCTTTGTGAAACTGATTAGTAGAGGAGTTGGGTGTTCGGTATCACACGGGCTGTGAGTATGCGACATCGCAATAATCAGCCTTAAGTGCAAGTGGGAGATTGTTGGTTATAGTGCCCTCAAAGTCAATTATTGGATCGCGGGTACGTGAATGCAATGATTAAGGAGGACCTATACCGGTAGCACATGTAGGGTTCCTAAGCACACTCAAGAGGTTCCACAAGGCATCAACCATGCCAAATTCAAATTTTATGTGCCGAGAAACCCTAATATAGATCGTTAACTAGAGGATAGGCGAAACAAACAAGCAAGCAAACTACTTTGCTACTAAGTGAATGAAAATACAACCTTTGTAGATCCGGTCCTCCACTTCTTTAGCTCCGTGATGACGTCCCTTCGCTGCGATCACCGAGATCCCAGACTCTAGCGATGGTTTCATCGGAGAAATGAGCGGGCTAGGTCGTTGACTTCGATGCCGAAGATGATCTACGTCGAGGCAACTCTAACTCAAGCTCCATCTTCACTTGGTCATGAAACTTGTGAAGATAACACACTCTACTACATGGCAAGTGGTAGAGGATGAAGAAATAGGAAGTGGGTTCACTTTGGATTTGGATTTCTCACTTGATTTCAACACTTGAAATTTTCAAGAATGGTTTCTTCACTTGAAAAAGAAGATGAAGAAGAAGAAAGAATATCAATTATTCTTGAAAATAATAAATCAAGTGAATACTTATCATAATGCAACCATGGGTGAAGTAACACATGTAGAGAATAAACTAGGGTTTAGGTTTAATGGTTAGATTAAGGCAAAAGACAAAATGGCTAGACTTTTCAAAGCTTCATGAAGCTTCAAGTAAAAACCAAAGAAAGCCACCATTTTTCTTTCTTGCCAAAAATAAATGAACAAGATAAATAAAACAAATAAAACCTAACCATTAACCTAAACATGGTTAAAGTGATACACACACCCAAGTTTGCATGTATCATCAAATATGATACAAACTAGTGCACAAAAATATATCAAATATATAATGTGCACAATCTAGTGAGAAAAATAATCTTAAGTGAACCGATACTAGTTAATGTAAAGTAATATATCAAATATATAATTATACATTAAATCATTAAATCAACACTTGATTTAATGATCCGGTCATATTCATATAACCGACTAATATCAATAGTAACAACTTATCGAATCAACACTTGATCCGATAACCCGGCTATATCGTATATAACCGATCAATGTCACAAATCGCGAGAATCGAATACAGTATCACATACTGGTATTATTCTCGGTCCCGCACATATCTCATATGCGCTCCTATTTCATTTCTCTTGAGCCAGGAAACCTCTGTGTAGGACTCTAAAGACTCGTCAATACGCCGGCAGCAGGTGATGATCATATCAAACACCCACAAGCCGCAAGCGGTCTGCTAAACGTAACGGCCACCCGGGTATTGAGCAATCAGAAGATCAACGAGCAAGCCCGCTCACACTCCTGTCAATCCAACCAGTAACACTTACCGTACAGTCCGGTCTCGTCTTCTGATATGTCGCATATCTCGCCTAGGGGTGGTAAACGTCAGACCCCAATAGCTCGATAAGTCATGTCGATATGAGGTCTATAACAGTTCGAGAAACTACTGGTAACACTTACCAGTAAATCTCAGCAACCCTGGCCAGGGATTTCCGGTTATAGCCAATCGAACACAGCATAACATCAACTCCCTATACCGGGAGAGATGAATCCCCTCCTATCGCTCATTGCCTCCATGTGAATCAGGACTATACCCAAAAACCACCGTTTTGCACGCCCTCTTGGACGTGGTAAGGTGGAAATAAAAGCACAGTGGGAATCACACAAGACTCTATGACGATCTCGGGTCTACAGACTAACCTGTACCAGTGTCACCAGAGAACTGCCATCTGACGTAAGGTATAATACCATCTGGGAGTTCTCGGCGAGTCCGTCCAGTGTATCCAGTCTCCACTGAGCACCCGTATATCATCTCTGATGTCAAACACCAATGGATATGGTATCATCCATCGCCCATCTGTTTGGGTCGAGAAGGTATACGCTAGTCTACTTTGGTATATCGATGCCCCATCTCGATACACCTACGACTAAGGACCTTGAAGGATGTACTTATGGACTACCATGTCCCCACTAGTATGATCCGCATCATAGTCCAGGTAGTCAAGTACACATCCTAAGGGCTTTACCAACATGTAACAGAGAGACAATCAGTGTACACGTTAAGGTAAAGAGCAACCAGATAGCATACTATCATATCGAGCAAGAAATTCCTACCTATATATGTCCAAGCATCCACTACAATATACATCCTATGTATAGTAATGGCCTCTAGGGCATACATATAACTAACAATCTCCCACTTGCACTAGGGCCATCTGATAGCAGTGGTTGTAGTATCTCATACTCAACCATCCCATAAAAGTCTCTCTCTGGGAAAAGGCCTTTGTGAGTGGATCCGCTGTGTTGTCCTCTGAGTCTACTCTCCTAACTTCGATCCCCTGGAGATCAACCATCTCCATGATCAGGTGACACTGCCTTAGAATATGTCTGGATCACTGATAGGACGGACGTTCCTTGGCATAAGCCACAACTCCATTGTCACACAATGGGAGGAACTAAGTTCATCTCATGAACTAATATACACCCAGACAACCTCTTTTGTAGTATCTTAAGTAGCGATGTATCCAGCCTTTGTCGTCTAGTATGCCACGGCATCTAGCTTGGAACTCTTCCAACATACCGTCCCTTTACTGAGGGTAAAGACAATGCCTGTGACTGACATTCAGTCGTCCTTATCATCCTGGAACCTTTCCAGTGATTCTCCCCAGGATTGATTGATACCATCTTACTACAACTAGTGAGAATCCTAATATCCAATTAGATCTATCTCATAGATCCAAAACCCAGGATTTAGTAGGTATCATTTTGATCCTATATGGAGAATCATTGTGATAAGCGGAGATTGACCGAGCGTAGTATAGGAAACTAATTCCCTATCAAAAGTATGTCATCCACGTACTCTACGAGGATTACCACCATACTCCCTACTACCTTTTTGTATATACAAGGTTCATCTACCATTTTGATGATGTCAAACTCTTTGACTACCACATCAAAACAGATGTTCCAACTCCGCGATACCTGCTTTATCACATAAAACATCTTGCTCACGTTTCTGCTGCTCCCACTGTCTACGAAGCCCTCTGGCTGTGTACTTATAGACGCTCTTTTCTAAAATATCATTTAAAAAAGCAGTCATGACACCCAACCGCCAGATATCGTAGTCATGGTATGTATCCGTGGCAAGTAGGATCTGGATGGACTTAAGCTTAGCTACTTGAAAAGGTTTCATCATTTTCCACGCCTGGTCGATGACGAAAACCTTTAACAAGTCTAGTCTTTGAAAGTCTCAACTTTTCCATCTATACCAAGTAATCTTCTCAAGATATACTTGCTCCTGATGGGGATTTAACCCTTCAGATATAGCAGCCAAAGTCCAAACTTTGCTGGTGTACATGGATTCCATCTCAGATCGCTAAGCATCCAGCCATTCTTACAGAGTCCCTACTCTCGATGGCCTGCTCGAAACTAGTTGGGTCATCATCTCATGATGCATTCCTCGCTCCCACTGTCATCGAGAAACCGAAGTATCTCTCAGGCGGATGAGGAACCCTACCAGATCGGCGGAGAGGCTGAGGTTTGTCGGGGACTATTGAATCCTTTGGTTCTGTCAAATCTCCAGCTGCAGTTTGTATAGCTGGAACCTTTCCAGTTCTACATAACTGACCTTGCCTCGAGCTTGTCCGGATTTTGCTTTTAGACATAGGCCGGACAACCCTAAATCTTAACTTACTTAAGAGATAGGTTCTTCACATACCATATCTTATATGGAGTGGTAGGCAACTGATTTGATTTGAACCCTATTCAATAGGTATGCAGCTTCTTAAGTGCATAACTCCTAAAAGGAAATAGGAAACTCAGTAGTACTCATCATAGAGCGCACCATATCATATAAGATGTGATTGCTCCGCCCCGATATACCATCGTGCTATGGTGTATACGGAGGAGTAATGCTGAGAGAGAATCTCATTCTCCTTTAGAATAGTCCAGGATTTCCGTGCTCAAGTATTCTCCTCCCTGATCACATCAAAAGACATAATACTTATACCCGTATTTTGGTTCTCTACCTCTAACTTATATTCTGTGATTATCTCAAAAGTTTCGGACTTGTGTTTCAACAGGAACATATATCTGAATCTTGAGAGATAATCAGTGAATGTAATTAAGTACACAGAACCGGTCTTGGCATATGTAGACAGGGGACCTTCATATATCAGCATGTATCAATCCCAAGAGTTCACTAGCTCTTTCTCTGTTTCCAACAAACAGAGCTGTGGTCATCGTATCTTTGTGACATGACCGGCAAGTTTCACAAGATGTAAATTCAAACTAATTTAAATATGCATCTAAATGTAACTTCAGCCAGTCGGGTCGCATTGATATGACCTAGTCTACAATGCCTCAAGAAGGATTCGTTCATTTCTGAACTCTTCCTCTTGTGTGTGTTCCGTATACTAAGAACTGTAGTTTGATTTAGAACATCAATGCTTTTAGATAACGTGCCTGAACCGATCAACTTTTGATATAGGAAATGTTCAAAACATTATCCAACAATACAAAATTTTATCATTTCTTTACTAATAAAGAGAGTGATATGATTTTGTATATCAGGTTCGGTATCTAATAACATTCGTTCAGAATCAATGTACTTGGAATACAGGGTGACAGTGACCAACAGACTTGGCTGCAACACTTGCACCGTTTTCTGTCTCATGAAACTTATCACCCGTTCTCAGTTCTCTACCTTAGCCCTATGTAACAGATTACATATCTGGGATCCTGATCCGGTATCAAATACGCAGGACGTAAAGGATACTGAGAAACAGTTCTATGTAACGAACACACCCGAAGATGATGCATCAACATGTACTTTCTTCGTTTAGGCGGTATGGGAATCCTGGTATTCCCTTATTTCCTGCTCTGTCTTATAACAATTATAAGTTGGAGCGGGACCAACGTTCCCCAGCTCAGTATAATAAGCGGGTTCGGTCAATACATCCGTATTATTATCTTGATTAAAGCGTGATATGGTCGCTACCTGGAGAGAGAGAGAAGAAAACACTCAGCGTATGCTCTTGCAAGATCAGATTGGTTATTATTTTATCTAATCAGGATGGCTCCCACTGTTTTTATCAAATCTTCCTTCAAACCTTAAAAGGAAAGACTAGCCGGGATTAATTACACGCTACAAGTTCGCCAATCTTTCAGCCAGGCCAGTGTCAGTACTTTGAGAGAGGTTCCCCGTGCTTTCGCACGGACCTAATTACAGTAAACCTCGTTTTCCCATAGGCCCGTTGACACCTTTCTAGACACCTACTAGATCGGCTAATTGTAATGTGTAAAACTCTCCCAGGAGTAACAATTACTCGCAGTGGGTATCGGGATCCAACTATCTCATAGAAGGTATGCAATCTCATTACAAATTTCAACACTTGAAAATCCCGATAATTTTGCCCCTAGCGTGCTATGACCTTGACGCAGGCCAACAAACCATAGTGCGCTAGTCAAGTTCAACCCGTCATTTCCTGATTGAATTAAACCCACCCGCACGACCCTTGACGCAGGCCAACAAAGTCGCACGGCTACCCTAATCCAATCTGCATCATATGCATAAACAGATAAATACTAGTTAGCTACCGCACACTACGCCTTGACGCAGGCCAACAAACGTAGCACGAATACTAACTACTACTTATCTGAAATGACGGAGGGCTACGACAGGTTTTTCTGAAAACCTATTGCATAATGAACTTGATATCGTTGTTGAATCAAATGATTTTAAAATGGAGTGTTTTTTAGGCTTTTCTAGTTTTGCTAAAGGGGTCACTCCCGGTGAAGGGATCATTGGCCCTTTCCTCATCGAATAAGGTGCAGGATATATCATATATACCGCTGTGCAAAGCAAAAACTATAGAAACAATCAAAAGACAAACCGAGGGTTGTAGCATCTGCCAGTTATTGCTAAAGGGATCATTCCCGGTGAAGGGATCTCGGCCCTTTCCTTATCGAATAAGGTGCAGGATGTTCTACACGGAACACCGCGATGCAAAGCAAGAACTGTAGCTACCTGTTTTTGAAAACTCGATTCCACAACATCTTTTAGGTTTCTTTTCTTTCATTAATCATATTAATGAAGTCCCATCATTTAAATCACCTAAACATCACAGATAAATACGACGTACACTTATGCCATCCGCATTTGCCTCGATGTCCCCTCGTGCACCGTTAAGTTAGTGTAGGGTTCCTAGGCACGCTAATGAAGTCTTGCAAGTGATCAAACACGGCCAATATAAATTTTACAAGTGCCGAGAAACCCTAATACGGATCGTTAACTAGATATATAGGCGATGCAAGCATGTAAACGACTTTTAACTAAAGGAAAGAAGCTACAACCTTTGTAGATCCGGTCCTCCATGTCCTAGGCTCCGTGATGAGGTCCCTCCGCTGTCCAAATCAAATCCATGACTCTAGCATCGGCTTCATCAGAGAAATGGGCGGGCTTGGTCGTCGGTTCGATGCCGAAGATGATCTACGTCGAGGCATCACAAGATCAAGCTCCAACTTCACCAAGCCTTGAAAACTTGTGAAGGAAACACCCTATACTACTTGGCAAGAGGTAGAGGATGAAGAAATAGGAAGTGGGTTCACTTTAGAATTGGATTTCTCACTTGTTTTCATCACTTGCCATTGATGTAGCAAGCTTTTCTTCATGGAAAAAGAAGATGAAGAAGAAGAAGAAGATATATTAAGTGTTGAATAATTAGATAAATAAATTAATACTTATCATATATTAACCCTTGGTTAATTGTAGAGAATGGACCATGGTTAACTTGAATGGTTAGGGTTAAGTATAAGACAAGAATGGTGGACTAGTTCAAAGCTTCAAGAACCTTCAACTAGCAAACAAAGAAAATCCACCATTTGTCATTCTCCTTTCCAAAATGAAAAAGATAAATAAATAGATAAATAAGTAAATGAAAAAATAAAACCCTAATCATTAATTTAACCATGGTTTAATTCTTTACACTTAACCAAGTAAGCATGTATCATCAAACATGATACAATCATGTGCACAAATGTATATCACATATACAACTTGCACAATTCAAGTGAGAAAATCCATTTAAAGTGAATCAATACTAGTTAATGCAAAGTAATATATCAAATGTATAATTATGCCTTAAATCATTAAATCAATACTTGATTTAACGATCCGGTCATATCGTATACAACCGACTAGTATCCTGTGTATCGACTTATCGAATCAATCCTTGATTCGATATCTAGGTTATATCGCATATAACCATTCAATACATTCATCGCGAGAATGGAATACGGTATCACATACACGCATTATTCTCGGTCCCGCACGTATCTCATATGCGCTCCTATTTCGTTTCGCTTGAGCCAGGAAACCTCTGTGTAGGACTCTAAAGACTCGTCAATACGCCGGCAGCAGATGATGATCATATCAAGCATCCACAAGCCGCAAGTGGTCTGCTAAACGTAACGGCCACCCGGGTATTGAGCGATCAGAAGATCGACGACAAGCCCGCTCACACTCCTGTGAATCCAACCAGTAACACTTACCGTACAGTCCGGTCTGTTCGTCTGATATGTCGCATATCTCGCCTAGGGGTGGTAAACGTCAGACCCCAATAGCTCGATAAGTCATGCCGACGTGAGGGCCATGACAATCGTGAAACTACTGATAACTCTTACCAGTACATCACTGCAACCCTGGCCAGGGATTTCCTGTTATGGCCAGTCGAGCATAGCGCAACATCAACCCCCAATACCGGGAGAGACGAATCCCCTCCTATCGCTCATTGCCTCCATGTGAATCGGGACTGTACCAAAAAACCACCTGTTTGCACGACTCAGTAGAGCCGTGGTAGGGTGGAAATCAAAGCACAGTGGGAGACACACAAGACTCTATGACGATCTCGGGTCAACAGACTAAGCTGTACCAGTGTCACCAGAGAACTGCCATCTGACGTGAGGTATAATACCATCTGGGAGTTCTCGGCGAGTCCGTTCAGTGTACCCAATCTGCACTGAGCACCCGCATACCATCTCAGATGTCAAACACCAATGGATATGGGATCATCCATCGCCCATCACATGGGTCGAGAAGATATACGCTAGTCTACTCTGGAATATCGATGCCCCGTCTCGATATTCCCTCGACTAGGAACATTGAAGGATGTACTCATGGACTATCCAGGCCCCACTAGTATGATCTGCATCACAGTCCTGGAAGTCGAGTACACATCCTAAGGGCTTTATCAACATGTAACAGAGAGACAGAAAGTATACACGTTAAGATAAAGAGCAACCAGATAGCGTACTATCATGTCGAGCAAGAAAGTCCTACCTATATATGTCCCAGCATCCACTACAATATACATCCAATGTACAGTAATGGCCTCTAGGGCATACATATAACTAACAATCTCCCACTTGCACTAGGGCCATCTGTAGCAGTGGTTGCAGTATCACATACTCAACCATCCCATAAAAGTCTCTCTCTGGGAATAGGCCTTCGTGAGTGGATCCGCCGTGTTATCCTCTGAGTCTGCTCTCCTTCCCTCGATCACCCTGGAGATCAACTATCTCCATGATCAGGTGATACTGCCTTAGATTATGTCTGGGTCACTGATGGGACCGGGGTTCCAGGGCCAAAGCCACACTTCCATTGTCACATAATGGTAGGAACCTAGTTCATCCTATGAACCAATATACACCCAAACAGCCTCTTTGGCAGTATCTTTAATAGCGATGTTACCAGCCTTTATCGTCTAGTTTGCCACGGTATCTAGCTTGGAAATCATCCAATATACCGTCCCTTTACTGAGGGTAAAGGCAATGCCTGTGACTGACATTCAGTCGTCTTTATCACCCTGGAACTTTTCCAGTGATTCTCCCCAGGATCGTGGTCGTACCACCTTTATCCTATTTGGAGAATCCTTGTGATAAGCGGAGATTGACCGAGCGTAGTATAGGAAACTCTTTTCCTATCTAGAGTATGTTGTCTACGTACAATACGAAGATCACCACCATACTCCCTACTACCCTTTTTGTATATACAAGGTTCATCTACTATTTTGATGAAGTTAAACCCTTTGACTATCACATCAAAACAGACATTCCAACTCCGCGATGCCTGCTTCATTATGTAAAGCAACTTGCGCACGTTTCCGCTGCTCCCACTGTTTACGAAGCCCTCTGGCTGTGTTCTTATAGACGTTCTCTTCTAAATCAATATTTAGAAAAGTAGTCATGACACCCAACCACCAGATATCGTAGTCATGGTATGTAGCAATGGCAAGTAGGATCTAGATGGACTTAAGCATAGTCCCTAGAAAAGGTTTCATCATTATCCACACCTGGTTGATGACTAAAACCTTTAACAAGTCTAGCTTTGAAAGTCTCAACTTTTCCATCTACACCAAGTAATCTTCTCAAGATATACTTGCTCCTGATGGGGATTTAACCCTTCAGATATAGCAACCAAAGTCCATACTTTGTTGGTGTATATGGATTCCATCTCAGACCGCTAAGCATCCAGCCATTCTTACAGAGTCCCTACTCTTGATGGCCTGCTCGAATCTAGTTGGGTCATCATCTCATGATGCAATCCTTGCTCCCACTGTCATCGAGAAACCAAGGTATCTCTCAGGCGGATGAGGAACCCTACCAGATCGGCGGAGAGGCTGAGGTTCGTCGGGGACCATTGAATCCTTTGGTTCTGTCAAATCAGCTGCAGTTTTGTATAGCTGGAACATTTCCAGTTCTACAGAACTGACCTTGCCTCGATCTTGTCCAAATTTTGCTTTTGACATAGGCCGGACAATCCCAAATCTTAACTAACTTAAGATATAGGCTCTTCCCTTTCCATATCACATATGAAGTGGTAGGCAACTGATTTGATTTGAACCCAATTCAATAGGTATGCAGCTTCTCAAGTGCACAACCCAAAAAGGAAATAGGTAACTCAGTAATACTCATCATAGAGCACACAATATCTAATATTGTGCGATTGCTCCGCTCTGATACACCGTTGTGCTGTGGTGTATTCAGAGGAGTAGTACGGAGAGAGAATCTCATTTTCCTTTAGAATAGTCCAGGAATTCCGTGCTCAAGTATTCTCCTCCCTGATCACATCAAAGGACATAATACTTATACCCGTTTTGGTTCTCTACTTCTAACTTATATTCTGTGAATATCTCAAAAGGTTCAGACTTGTGTTTCAACAGGAACATAGGTCTGAATCTTGAGAGATCATCAGAGAATGTAATGAAGTACAAGGAACCGGTCCTGGCATGTGTAGACAGGGGACCTTACATACATCATCATGTATCAGTCCCAAGAGTTTACTAACTCTTTCTCTGCTTCCAATAAACAGAGCTATGGTCATCTAATCTTTATGACATGACTGGCAAGTTTCACAAGATGTAAATTCAAACTGATTTAAATATGCATCTAAAATGTAACTTCAGCTAGTCGGGTCGCATTGATATGACCTAGTCTATAATGCCTCAAGAAAGAATCGTTCATTTCTGAACTCTTCCTCTTGTGTGTGTTCTGTATACTAAGAACTGTAGTTTGATTTAGAACGTCAATGCTTTTAGATAACGTGCCTGAACCGATCAACTTTTGATATAGGAAATGTTCAAAACATTATCCAACAATACAAAATTTTATCATTTCTTTACTAATAAAGAGACTGATATGATTTTGTATATCAGGTTCGGTATCTAATAACATTCATTCAGAATCAATGTATTGGTAATACAGGGTGACAGTGACCAATAGACTTGGCTACAACACTTGTCCCGTTTTCTGTCTCATGAAACTTATCACCCGTTCTTAGTTTTTCTACCTTTTTGTAGCCCTATGTAACATCTTACATATCTGGGATCTTGATCCGGTATCAAATATCCAGGATGCAGAGGATACTGAGAAACAGTTCTTTGTAACGAACACACTCGAAGATGATGCATCAGCATGCACTCTCTTCGTTTGGGAGGCACGGGAATTCTGGTATTCCCCTTATTTCCTGCTCTGTCTTATAACAATTATAAGTTGGAGCGGGACCAACGTTCCCCAGCTCAGTATAACAAGCGGGTTCGGTCAATATTCCGTATTATTATCTTGATTAAAGCGTGATATGGTCACTACCAGGAGAGAGAGAGAAGAAAACACTCTGCGTGCGCTCTTGCAAGATCAGATTGGTTATATATTTTATCTAATCAGGATGGCTCCCACTGTTTTTTATCAAATCTTCCTTCAAACCCTAAAAGGAAAGACTAGCCGGGATTAATTACACACTACAAGTTCGCCAATCTTTCAGCCAGGCCAGTGTCGGTACTTTGAGGGAGGTTCTCCGTGCTTTCGCACGGACCTAATTACAGTAAACCTCGTTTTCCCAGAGGCGTAACCCCGTTGACACCTTTCTAGACACCTACTTGATCGGCTAATTGCAAAGTGCAAAACTCTCCCAGGAGTAACAATTACTCGCAGTGGGTATCGGGATCCAACTATCATATAGAAGGTATGCAATCTCATTGCAAATTTCAACACTTGAAACTCCCGATAAAGGTTTTCACCCCTAGCACCTATGACCTTAACTATGGTCAACAAATCATAAGTACTAGTCAAGTTCTACCCCTCATTTCGTGATTAATTAGACCCACCCACATGACCCTTAACTAAGGTCAACAAAGTCACGCGACTGTCCTAACTAATCGCATCATATGCGGTGTAGGAAGACATCACTTAGCTACCGTACACTGTGCCTTGACTATGGTCAACAAACACAGCACGAATACTAAGTACTCTACTTCCTAAAATGACGGAGGGTTGCGAATGGTTTTTATGAAAACCTTTAACGCTTTGAACTTGATCTCGTTGCGGAATCAAATGGTTTTTAAATGGAATGTTTTCGAGGCTTTTCTAGTTTTGCTAAAGGGGTCACTCCCGGTGAAGGGATCATCGGCCCTTTCCTCGTCGAATGAGGTGCGGGATATATCATATATATCACTGTGCAAAGCGGAAACTATAGAAGCTATCAAAGACAAACCGAGGGTTGTAGCGTCTGCCAGTTATTTCTAAAGGAGTCACTCCCGGTGAAGGGATCTCGGTCCTTTCCTCATCGAATAAGGTGCAGGATGTTCTATAATGAACACCGCGATGCAAAGCAAGAACTGTAGCTACCTGTTTTTATTTTGAAATTCGATTCCACAACATCAATTAGGTTATTTTCTTTCATTAATCTCATTAATGAATATCCCATCATTTAAGTCCACCTAAACATCACAGATAAATATAACGTACGCTTATGCCATCCGCATTCGCCTCGATGTCCCGTCTGCACCATTAGGTTAGGTAACTAACGGCAGAGCGGGGCAGGGCTAGCGCGGGTGTAAAACATAAGCAACGTTTATATAATATATCATATATACTATATACTATATCTATCACAGAACATCACATGATCACATCACAGATAACGCAGCAGAAAATATCATATGAAATATTGGATATACTAGGACGTCCGTGTTTTCAATACGAGCCAGTATAAAACACGGATTCCACGGTCGTGATAAATAGCCAATCCCACACCCCTAGACCCCTACAAGAGCGGCAAGCAACCCTACCAATTCTAAGGTTAGGAGACCCGGACTCGACTCCTCGAGATGGTCTCCCACTGGACCCTAGAACCCGGTTACTTGTGCTCCCCTCCTTGGGTCTATCCTAGTGCAGAAAAGTAAATAATATACATCAACGGTGACATCTTCCGCAACCTGGAAGTGCCCCAATAAAAGAATATTACATACAAATATTTTACATGAATGAAAAAGAAAAACACTCATCTCACATAAAAAAAACCCGGCTATTTAAACACGACGATCCAATATAACATATCCAGCAACACATAACATCACATGTCATCAACGTAAGTAAATATGCGTATCCCAATTGTCGTTGACATATAGCAACGAAACCGGCGATATCACATATTACACTTACGGTCACAGAAAAGAAAGTGTAAATCTACAACAGTTGGAATCCGCAACCTCTTTAGACATCACATGCCTAATCAAATGAAATACTTAGACATCACATGCCTAATAATTATAAACCCCGCATTTTAGCCTCATTATCGAAAACTCTTTTCAATATCAAGTCGGGCAATTCAACAAGATTCCCGACATCCTGATCGAATGCTCGTCGCAAACTTTAGTAGGCAGCCGCACCCCCGATGCCGTCGACGAAGTGCACCAAGGCGGAACACCGCTGCCGCGAGCACCTGAACGGATGCTTTCGGAGATGGGGTTCTCCTACAGTCACTTGGTCGGGGCTATGGGGTGTAGCAGTCTATTAAGTTTACCCGGCGAGCATCCGCGTACGCTACGTGATTGCGACGGACTTTTGATCACATCAAAATTCCGTGGCAACCGATCGAGTGAGACTAAACCGCTAGATTTATAACATTCATTCAGTTATCTCATAACTGCTTGTGAATTCCAATTGTTGTATCACATTCCGGATAAGATAGAAAATGTTAACATTTCCGATCGAACAATCGAACACCCAAGTTTTCCCGATCAACCGAATGAAATAAGTTCAAAGACATTCACTTCATGCCTCAGTACCAACGGTCCAGCCGTAGAAGGGTCAAGCCAACGCCTCACATGTGGCACGCCGTACTGCCCCAAACCCTAAGGTTCAAAGGGCAGTTCAAGACGGTCACATAATCGAGTTAAGGTTTGTTGTCTTCTAGAGGGACCATCGCGTTACCTGCACTACTCAGAACGTCCTTAAACCACGGAAAAATCCAACATTTGGAAATTTTCCGGCAGGGGAAAAGGTGGGTATTTATGTCCGGTCGAACTTTTTAACATATTCTAAAATTACCCGGAAAAACACACAGACAAAATTAGACAATCCGATCGATACACCGAGTCCCCAATACAACCCAGAAAATTCAACTCTTGAATAAATATTAAAAAATCCCAGAAAATCCAACATCATAAAATAAGAATTACTGTGCAAATTTTATTGGATGATGTGACCTTATGGCCGCGGAACCGCGGCAGAAGCCATGCTTCTGCCGCTGTTCCGCGGCGGTTTAGATGAGATAGGTTCTCGTTTTGCACCATAATTCTTAGGTCTTCCTGCTGAATTTTTTAGGAATTTTTAATCTGGAAAAATCCCAGTTTTTCAAAAATGTCCAGAGAGCCGTTTAAAGTCGGGGTTTCGGGTCGATCGGACTTCTAACTCCGTCTACTCATCGCCTAAGGCTCTAGCTAGGCTCTGATACCACTGTAGGTCAGGCAGCCACCCCATCTAATGGGGTCACCGTGGCACCAACGGGTCCCTCAGCAGCTACTTTTTACGCATGCCCCCTCGCGAGGACTACAACCCGCCGGAACACCTTCCGGTCTCGGGACACCCTGGGGGTAAGAGCCTATGCTTCGCCACACTGTCACACAGTGAGAACCCCCCATAGGTCGGCATCTAATGCCTAGTAGCTCTGATACCACTGTAGGGTTCCTAGGCACGCTAATGAAGTCTTGCAAGTGATCAAACACGGCCAATTTAAATTTTACAAGTGCCGAGAAACCCTAATACGGATCGTTAACTAGATATATAGGCGATGCAAGCATGTAAACGACTTTTAACTAAAGGAAAGAAGCTACAACCTTTGTAGATCCGGTCCTCCACGTCCTAGGCTCCGTGATGAGGTCCCTCCGCTGCCAAATCAAATCCATGACTCTAGCATCGGCTTCATCGGAGAAATGGGCGGGCTTGGTCGTCGGTTCGATGCCGAAGATGATCTACGTCGAGGCATCACAAGATCAAGCTCCAACTTCACCAAGCCTTGAAAACTTGTGAAGGAAACACCCTATACTACTTGGCAAGAGGTAGAGGATGAAGAAATAGGAAGTGGGTTCACTTTAGAATTGGATTTCTCACTTGTTTTCATCACTTTCCATTGATGTAGCAAGCTTTTCTTCATGGAAAAAGAAGATGAAGAAGAAGAAGAAGATATATTAAGTGTTGAATAATTAGATAAATAAATCAATACTTATCATATATTAACCCTTGGTTAATTGGAGAGAATGGACCATGGTTAACTTGAATGGTTAGGGTTAAGTATAAGACAAGAATGATGGACTAGTTCAAAGCTTCAAGAACCTTCAACTAGCAAACAAAGAAAATCCACCATTTGTCATTCTCCTTTCCAAAATGAAAAAGATAAATAAATAGATAAATAAGTAAATGAAAAAACAAAACCCTAATCATTAGTTTAACCATGGTTTAATTCTTTACACTTAACCAAGTAAGCATGTATCATCAAACATGATACAATCATGTGCACAAATGTATATCACATATACAACTTGCACAATTCAAGTGAGAAAATCCATTTAAAGTGAACCAATACTAGTTAATGCAAAATAATATATCAAATGTATAATTATGCATTAAATCATTAAATCAATACTTGATTTAACGATCCGGTCATATCGTATACAACCGACTAGTATCATGTGTATCGGCTTATCGAATCAATCCTTGATTCGATATCTAGGTTATATCGCATATAACCATTCGATACATTCATCACGAGAATGGAATACAGTATCACATACACGCATTATTCTCGGTCCCGCACGTATCTCATATGCACTCCTATTTCGTTTCGCTTGAGCCAGGAAACCTCTGTGTAGGACTCTAAAGACTCGTCAATACGCCGGCAGCAGATGATGATCATATCAAGCATCCACAAGCCGCAAGCGGTCTGCTAAACGTAACGGCCACCCGGGTATTGAGCGATCAGAAGATCGATGAGCAAGCCCGCTCACACTCCTGTGAATCCAACCAGTAACACTTACCGTACAGTCCGGTCTGTTCGTCTGATATGTCGCATATCTCGCCTAGGGGTGGTAAACGTCAGACCCCAATAGCTCGATAAGTCATGCCGACGTGAGGTCCATGACAATCGTGAAACTACTGATAACTCTTACCAATACATCACTGCAACCCTGGCCAGGGATTTCCTGTTATGGCCAGTCGAGCATAGCGCAATATCAACCCCCAATACCGGGAGAGACGAATCCCCTCCTATCGCTCATTGCCTCCATGTGAATCGGGACTGTACCCAAAAACCACCTGTTTGCACGACTCAGTAGAGCCGTGGTAGGGTGGAAATCAAAGCACAGTGGGAGACACACAAGACTCTATGACGATCTCGGGTCAACAGACTAAGCTGTACCAGTGTCACCGGAGAACTGCCATCTGACGTGAGGTATAATACCATCTGGGAGTTCTCGGCGAGTCCGTTCAGTATACCCAGTCTGCACTGAGCACCCGCATACTATCTCAGATGTCAAACACCAATGGATATGGGATCATCCATCGCCCATCACATGGGTCGAGAAGATATACGCTAGTCTACTCTGGAATATCGATGCCCCGTCTCGATATTCCCACGACTAGGAATAATGAAGGATGTACTCATTGACTACCCAGGCCCCACTAGTATGATCTGCATCATAGTCCTGGAAGTCGAGTACATATCCTTAGGGCTTTATCAACATGTAACAGAGAGACGGTAAGTATACATGTTAAGATAAAGAGCAACCAGATAGCGTACTATCATGTCGAGCAAGAAAGTCCTACCTATATATGTCCCAGCATCCACTACAATATACATCCAATGTACAGTAATGGCCTCTAGGGCATACATATAACTAACAGTTAGGTAACTAACGGCAGAGCAGGGCAGGGCTAGCGCGAGTGTAAAACATAAGTAACGCCTATATAATATATCATATATACTATATGCATTATTTATCACAGAACATCAAATGATCACATCACAGACATCGCAGCAGAAGAAACATATGAAACATTGGATATACTAGGACATCCGTGTTTTTAATACGAGCCAGCATAAAACACGGATTCCACGGCCGCGATGAATAGCCAAACCCACACCCATAGACCCCTACGAGAGTGGCAAGCAACCCTACCAATTCTAGAGTTAGGAGACCCGGACTCGACTCGTCGAGTTGGTCTCCCACTGGACTCCAGAACCCGGTTACTTGTGCTCTCCTTCTTGGGTCTATCCTAGTGCGGAAAAGTAAATAATATACAATGGGTGACATCTTCCGTAATCTGGAAGTGCCCCAATAAAAGAATATTACATACAAGTTTTTACATGAATGAAAATGAAAAACACTCATCTCACATAAAAAAAACCCGGCTATTCAAACGCGACGATCCAATATAACATATCCAGCAACACATAACATCACATGTCATTAACGTAAGTAAATATGCTCATTCCAATTGTCGTTGACATATAGCAACGAAACCGGCGATATCACATATTACACTTACGGTCGCAGAAAAGAAAGTGTAAAACTACAACAGTTGGAATCCGCAAACTCTTTTGACATCGTATGCCTAACCAAATGAATTCCTTAGACATCGCATGCCTAACAATTATAAACCCCGCATTTTAGTCTCATTATCGAAAACACTTTTCAATATCAAGTCGGGCAATTCAACAAGATTCCCGGCATCCAGAACGAATGCTCGTCGCAAATTTTAGTAGACGGCCCCACCCCCGATACCGTCGACGAAGTGCACTGAGGCGAAACACCGCTGCCGCGAGCACCCGAACGGATGCTTTCGGTGACGGGGTTCTCCTACAGTCACTTGGTCGGGGCTATGGAGTGTAGCTGTATATTAAGTTTACCCGGCGAGTATCCACGTACGCTATGTGATTGCGACGGACTTTTGATCACATCAAAATTCCGTGGCAACCGATCAAGTGAGACTAAACTGCTATGTTTATAACATCCAAATGAGTTATCTCATAAGTACATGTGGATTCCAAATATTGTATCACATTCCAGATAAATAGAAAATGTTAAACTTTCCGATCGAACAATCAAACACCCAATGTTTCCCGAAACAGCTCAACTCTTGAAATAAGTTTAAAAACATCCACTTCATGCCACGGTACCAACGGTCCAGCCGTAGAAGGGTCAAGCCAACGCCTCACATGTGGCACGCCGTACTGCCCCAAACCATAAGGTTCAAAGGGCAGTTCAAGACGGTCACATAATCGAGTTAAGGTTTGTTGTCTTCTAGAGGGACCATCGCGTTACTTGCACTACTTAGAACGTCATTAAACTACGGAAAAATTCAACAATTGGAAATTTCCCGGCATGGGAAAAAGTGGGTAATTATATCTGGTCGAACTTTTTAACATGTTCTAAAATTACCCGGAAAAACACATAGACAAAGTTAAACAATCCGATCGAATCATCGAGTTCCCAAAACAACCCCAGAAAACTCAACTGTTGAGTATATTTTAAAAATTCCCATAAAACACAGGAAATTCATATGGGCATTACTGTGCAAAGCACGTGCCAAGAATCGCCTTTATGGCCACGGAACCGCCGCACATGCTAGGGTGGGGCTGCGGTTCCGCGGTGCATTGGTTGACTTAGGCTCACGTGCTTCATAGTAACTCTTATAATACCCTGCTGTATTTTTTGGATATTTTTAATTTGAAAAAATACACATTTTCAGAAAATGTACAGAGAAGGGTTTGAGTTAGGGTTTCGGGGTTCGATCGGATTTCTAACATCGTCTACACTTCTCCTAAGGCTCTAGCTTGGCTCTGATACCACTGTTAGGTTCCTAGGCACACTCAAGAGGTTCCACAAGGCATCAACCATGCCAAATTCAAATTTTATGTTCCGAGAAACCCTAATATAGATCGTTAACTAGAGGATAGGCGAAACAAACAAGCAAGCAAACTACTTTGCTACTAAGTGAATGGAAATACAACCTTTGTAGATCCGGTCCTCCACTTCTTTAGCTCCATGATGACGTCCCTTCGCTGCGATCACCGGGATCCCGGACTCTAGCGATGGTTTCATCGGAGAAATGAGCGGGCTAGGTCGTTGACTTCGATGCCGAAGATGATCTACGTCGAAGCAACTCTAACTCAAGCTCCATCTTCACTTGGTCATGAAACTTGTGAAGATAACACACTCTACTACATGGCAAGTGGTAGAGGATGAAGAAATAGGAAGTGGGTTCACTTTGGATTTGGATTTCTCACTTGATTTCAACACTTGAAATTTTCAAGAATGGTTTCTTCACTTGAAAAAGAAGATGAAGAAGAAGAAAGAATATCAATTATTCTTGAAAATAATAAATCAAGTGAATACTTATCATAATGCAACCATGGGTGAAGTAACACATGTAGAGAATAAACTAGGGTTTAGGTTTAATGGTTAGGTTAAGGCAAAAGACAAAATGGCTAGACTTTTCAAAGCTTCATGAAGCTTCAAGTAAAAACCAAAGAAAGCCACCATTTTTCTTTCTTGCCAAAAATAAATGAATAAGATAAATAAAACAAATAAAACCTAACCATTAATCTAAACATGCTTAAAGTGATACACACACCCAAGTTTGCATGTATCATCAAACATGATACAAACTAGTGCACAAAAATATATCAAATATACAATGTGCACAATCTAGTGAGAAAAATAATCTTAAGTGAACCAATACTAGTTAATGTAAAGTAATATATCAAATAATCATATAACCGATCAATGTTCATATAACCCGGCTATATCCATATTCATATAACCTCATATATATTACTTTACATTAACTAGTATTGGTTAACTTAAGATTATTTTTCTCACTAGATTGTGCACATTGTATATTTGATATATTTTTGTGCACTAGTTTATATCATGTTTGAAACTTATCATTTGCTCGTCCCGACCAAAGCCAATTTATTCACAAAAAAATTTCCTAACCTCACTTTCGCAGGGAACGCGATTGCACTGAGCATGTGCAACAAGCCATTAAACCTCTAGGTGTCCCTAGTAGGAGGAGTGTTGTCTCCTGAGGGTTTTTAGCGGATACTACCCATAAAATCCGGTCAAGTTGGTTTTGTAAAATAACTAAGATTCAAACCCTAAAGTTTTGTTTCAGAAAATAACAATTCTATTATCCTAAATCTAGACTATCGAACCTTTATTTTTCACACCTCGCTTCTTATTTAACTACAGATTTTATATGTCTTTACGTGCAGTGGAAATAGTGTCGTTAAGTTTCCCGAAGGATCGATTTACGTCATCATGTCACACAATAAAGCCTAGATAAAAATTTTTGAAAGGATCACATAAGTTTTATAAAGAGTTAAGCATTTTCCAAGTTTCGTTTTCCAGTAAAGTTTCAACTTTAGAATTTCTATCTTCCTTAACAGGAAACTAGGTCTTATTTTTCACTCCACCTTTTTCTTGTTTTCATTTCATACACACCTCTGTGAACGTGCAATAGTCTTTATCATAGAATAAAACCTTCATATCTCCGTTAAAATTTTTTTATAAAAGCCTGTCTTTTATCAAGATTATTCTCACACAAAGAACCGTTAGGAATTTTAACTCGGAGAGAACACTTGCTTGACTTTGTTTTAAACTGGACTTTCTAGGCTTCTTAGTGAGCTTTGGGCCAATGCACCCAAACCAGTTGGCTTTAGGGCATTAGGTGTAGAAACACCCCAGCGGACTTAATTACTCAAGTTACCTAGGTCCAAAAACAAAAGACAGTTTGGCATGAAAATCATGATGATTCAATACGAACGGAGACATAACCGGCAGTTCAATTATTTTTTTGGATAAAAGACGTGTTTAGTGGGTTCGGTGTGTAATCATTCCAATCAAGTTTCAGATGGGTTATTTTTCAGACTTAGTTCCAATTAAGGCATCAATAACATTCCTTTATATTCACTTCACTTCATAAACTATTCTTGACATTACTTATTTCAGAACAAACCTATTTGATCCTCAGAAAATAATTTATCCATTTAAAAGTTTTTAGACAGAAAAGACTTGTCATCTAATTTCCAAAACTCACGAGACGTGTAGTGTGATGTAAAGACGTATATCAGCTATAGTTAACTTCAATGGAGAATTATCTTTCAGGTTTTCAAAATCTAAACATAAGATTTAGTTATTCTTATTTTATCAAACAAAACCGTCGAAATGTTGAATCAGAGTCCTCCCACTAGCTAACTTGACAAAAAAGTTTTTATGTTTTTAGAAAATTTTCAGATTTTTATGGATTTTATGGATTTAGTATGCAGATGCAAAATATACATATGAATGCGAAGGTTAGAAATGCGTACCGAGCGTACCCCCAAAGTTAAACTGGACAGTGTCCTCACTGTCATTGCGAGAAGAGATTATTTGAAGGGTCAAAATTGTCGGTTAGCTATACACATTTTTTATTTTTTTTGTTATGTTTGGTTTTAAGAAAAAGTAAAAGAATATCCACAAAAATGTACAGAATGGTATATACATACCCCCAAACTTATTTGGAACAGTGTCCACTTGTTCTTGACTGGATAGCCGAAGTTTGGAGGTAGACGGAGGAAGATTATGCAGGGTAAACCGGCTCCTGTAAGAACAGGAGCTCCTCTGTTGGTTCGGCGCTAAGGTACGGTTTTAGTCGGTGTCCGTTCACTTTGAAAAATGAACCGTCCTTTGGATTCTCCAAATCCACAGCGCCATGCGGATACACATTCCGCACAAAATACGGCCCTTTCCAGCGAGATCTGAGCTTTCCTGGATGGAAGTGTAGTCGGGTGTCGTAAAGCAATACCTGTTGACCAGGTACGAAAGTTTTGCGCAAAAGGTGTTTATCGTGAAACACCTTCGTTCGGTTCTTAACGACAACCGCGTTATCGTAAGCCTCATCCCTAAGCTCGCTCAATTCGTTCAACTGCAGCTTCCGATGGCTGCCCGCATCTTCGAGAGACAGATTCAGCTCCTTTATCGCCCAAAATGCGCGATGCTCTATTTCGACAGGTAGGTGGCAAGCTTTTCCGTACACAAGCCGATAGGGAGACATGCCAAGATCGGTCTTATAAGCGGTTCAAAATGCCCAAAGGGCATCAGTGAGTTTCAGCGACCAATCCTTACGGTTCTTGGAAACCGTCTTCTCCAGTATCTGCTTGATTTGCCGATTTGAAACTTCGGCCTGCCCACAGGTTTAGGGGTGGTAGGGCGTAAAGAGCTTATGATTAATGGAATATTTTCGCATCAAGGCCTCAAAAGTCTTGTTGCAGAAATGAGTTCCATTGTCGCTAATGATCGCTCGGGGGTGCCCAAAACGGGAGAAAATGTTTTCTTTAAGAAACCTAACGGCAACCTTGTTATCGTTAGTCCGGCTGGGCACACCTCGACCCACTTAGAAACGTAATCAACAGCGAGAAGGATGTACAAGTTCCCAAAAGAGCTGGGAAACGGCCCCATGAAATCTATCCCCCAAACATCGAAAATCTCCACAACCAAGATTGGTTGGAGCGGCATCTCGTTCTTCCAGGATATCCGGCCCAAGTGTTGGCACCGGGAGCAAGTCTTGCAATAGTCATGAGCGTCTTTGAAGAGTTGTGGCCAGTAGAAACCACATTGCAAGATCTTCTCAGCTGTCTTTCTGGGGCCAAAATGCCCGCCACATGCTTGATCGTGGCAAAATGACAGCACACTCTTGAATTCCTTGTCAGGGACACACCGACGAATAATCTGGTCGGGACAGTACTTGAACAAATAGGGTTCGTCCCAGTAAAAGTGTTTTACTTGGGATAAGAAGCGAAGTCTGTCCTGACTTGACCATTCAGTTGGTAGTAATCCCGTGGCCAAATAGTTCACAATATCTGCGAACCAGGGTTCGCAAGACACTGTCAAGAGCTGTTCATCCGGGAAAACGTCGTTGATCGGAATTGGAAGCGAAGGCGAAGAAGGAAGTCGTGAGAGATGGTCGGCAACTACGTTTTCACATCCTCGTTTGTCCTTAATGACAAGGTCAAACTCTTGAAGCAAGAGGATCCAACGTATTAACCGAGATTTTGCATCTTTCTTCGCAAAAAGATGGCGCAGAGCAGAATGGTCTGTGTAGACAATGACTGGAGAGCCGATGAGGTAGGGCCTGAACTTCTCTAAAGCAAATACAACAGCTAAGAATTCCTTCTCAATTGTTGTATAATTGAGTTGGGCGTCGTTCAGGGTTCGGCTCGCATAATAGATTACGTGCGGCATCTTGTTTATGTGTTGTCCAAGGACAGCACCAATGGCAAAGTCGGATGCATCGCACATAATCTCAAATGGTTGCGTCCAGTCAGGTGAAGAAAGAACGGGAGCAGAAGTGAGTGAGCTTTTTAGTGACTCGAACGCAGTCATACAGCTCGAGTTGAAGTCGAATGGCATGTCCTTGGCCAGCAAAAGAGTCAAGGGCCTAGCAATCTTGCTAAAGTCCTTGATGAACCGTCTATAGAAACCGGCATGGCCAAGGAAGGCTCGGATATCTCTGACGCATCGGGGAGGAAGGAGATTGGAAATGACCTCAATCTTCGCTTTGTCAACCTCTATGCCATTTTGCGAGATGATATGTCTTAAGACAATACCTTCGCGCACCATGAAGTGGCACTTCTCCCAATTCAAAGTGAGATTCTTGTCCTTACATCGGGTAAGGACAGCGTCAAGATGCAGCAAACACTCGTTGAAGGAATCGCCGAAGATGGAGAAATCATCCATGAAGATCTCCAGAAATTTTTCCACCATGTCTGAGAAGATTCCCATCATACACCGCTGGAAGGTAGCGGGCGCATTGCATAACCCAAAGGGCATGTGACGATATGCAAACGTGCCGAAAGGACAAGTGAATATGGTCTTGTCCTAGTCTTTTTCGGCGATGGGAATCTGATTATAGCCGGAGTAGCCATCAAGAAACCAGTAGTACTCGTGTCCGGCCAATCGTTTAAGCATTTGGTCAATGAAAGGTAGCGGATAGTGGTCCTTCCGTGTTGCGGCGTTGAGTTTTCTGTAATTGATGCATACTCCCTACCCAGTTTGGGTGCGAGTAGGGATTAACTCGTTCGCCTCATTAGTGATGACCGTTATACCTGATTTCTTAGGGACAACGTGAATGGGGCTAACCCACTGGCTATCAGAGATAGGGTAAATGATACCACTATCCAGACATTTTACGATCTCCTTCTTCACAGCCTCTTTCATGACTGGATTGAGACGTCTTTGTAGATCCCGGGCTGGTTTGGCATCATCCATCAGATGAATGTGATGTTCAACGATCAGGGGACTAATCCCCTTGATGTCCGCCATGGACCAGCCAAAAGCTTGCCTGTTGCTGTGCAAGACCGTGAGAAGGGCTTTCTCTTGCTCTGGAGCTAGAGAAGCCGAGATGATGACAGGGAGGGTCTCGTTCTCACCTAAGTAAGCGTACTTAAGGTGAGACGGCAAAGGCTTGAGTTCGAGCGTCGGAGGTGAAACGATTGAAGGCAAGGTTGGTGCAGAGGTCTCGAACTCAAAGGACTCCAGCAAAGGTTCAAAACGAGTGTAAGCGACCGAGTTGGATGGTTCAGGTAACTCATCCGGAAATTTGAAGGATTCAAACTCGGGTTGCGAGCGGCTAATATCGCTCAAGAACGTGAAACACTCGTAGTCGTTGTCGGGCGCAGAAACAGCAGCAGGTTCGAGGAGGAACGCACTAGTGGCGTTAAGGTTAGCATGATCGAACAGAAACTCCTCGAATTCACACTCTTCAGGGGTGATCTCCTGGATCGAGCAGACGTCCAGTATATGAGCATTAGGTTCGGAGGGCTGATTCCCCAACCTAAAAATGTTGAGTTCAATTGTCATGTTTCCAAAAAAGAGGTTCATCGAACCATTGCGACAATTGATCACAGCATTTGAGGTTGCAAGAAATGGGCGACCGAGTATCACCGGAATTTGATTCCGGGGGTTAGCTACAGGCTGTGTGTCTAATACAATGAAGTCAACGGGGAATATGAAGTCCCCGACTTTGATTAACACATCCTCTAGCTCACCCCTAGGATGGGTGATCGATCGGTTGGCCATTTGGAGGGTGCAGTGCGTGGGTTTCAGCTCTCCTACGCCTAATTGCTCGTATACTGAGTACGGAAGCAGGTTAACACTGGCACCAAGATCTAATAGTGCGCGGTTGATGTTCTTATCCCCAATGGTAATAGAAATCGTAGGACAGCCAGGGTCCTTCCGTTTTTGTGGTAAAGATTGGGTAAGGGCATCACTCACAGCACTAGCCAAGAAAACTTTCTTGGGTACCTGAGACTTCCTCTTTTTCGTGCACAAGTCCTTTAAGATTTTCGCGTAGGACGGGACTTGTTGGACAGCATCTAAAAGAGGAATGTTAATGTTAAGCTGCTTAAATAACTCCAGAATCTTCTCCATTTGTGGATTTTGTTTGGTGGACTTCAACCGGTTTGGAAATGGAATGTTTTTAAAATTGGTTGAGTCCAATGCTGGAGGAGGAGATTGTGGAGTTGGAACGGATCCCAGAACAGGTGTTTTCGTGGAGTGAGAAGTGGGTCCGTTCAGAGCAGAAGAAGAGGAAGGAGAGCCTGTTGAAGAGCGGAGAATAGGCTCAGAAGACGAAGAAGCAGAAGAAGAAGAAGAAGTAGAAGAAGAAGCGGCCGGGGTGTCATCGTTGATCCGTGTGCCAATGTTGTTTTGCAGCATCCTTCCCGATCTCAATGTGGTCACGGCACTCACATTATGGTTCTGTTGTTCAAGAGCAACATGTACATTATGTGGGTGACCGGGATTTGGGAGTGGCTGGGACGGGAGCTTCCCCTTTTCTCGCTCGCTTAAGGCCGCATTCAGTTGTGCAATCTGGGCCTCGATGGTCTTGATGCTTTGCCCGTGAGCGGCAGTGTGTTGCACTAAGGACTGAATGGAAGACTGGATGTTGGCGGTGGATTGTGTCAATTGTTTAACGAACGCCTCCAGACTTCGTTCGAGCGAGGAAACCTTATCATTGTTTGACGGAACAAAGTTGTTTGGTGGAAAAGAATTGTTGGGTGCAAAGTTGTTCGTCTGATTTTGAAAAGGTTGGGGTTGGAAGGGCTGCTGAAATTGATGTTGAGTTTGTTGTTGCGCTTGTTGTTGCGGCGGAGGGGGCCTTTGGAAATTGTTGCCTTGGAATTGATTCTGATTCTGATTCCAGGCGAAATTGGGGTGGTTCCTCCAACCGGGATTGTAGGTGGAAGAGTATGGATCATTCCTCGGTCTTTGCTGGAATGCAGCATTAACCTGATCATGTCCTTGCGATGGTGGATTGTAAGGACACTCTTCGGTTAAGTGAGAAGGATCGGAACAACAAGCGCAGATAGTATGAAGGGGAAGAACAGGGGCAGGAGCAGGAGAAGAAAATTTGCTCTCTATGGCTTCAAGCTTTCTCGTTATTGCAGCCATTTCAGCTTTCATCGCAATAGAGACATCAAGTTGGTGAATTCCTACCCTAGACTGACCGGTAGAAGAGGAGGTAGAAGAAGAAGAAGTCGGTCTGGTGATCTCCCATTGTAGCGTTTGCTCCGCAAGGTCGTCAAAGAATTGCCACGCTTCCTCGTCAGATTTTGATAGGAAGTGGCCCTGACAGATGGTTTCCAACAACTGCTTCGTTGCTGGGTTCAGGCCCTCGTATAAGGTTTGGCAAAGTTGCCATTTCTCTATACCGTGGTAAGGACACTGAACAAGAAGGTCTTTGTACCGGTCAAAGCACTTCCAGAAGGGTTCAAAAGGAAGCTGAGAGAATTGGTTGATTTCATTGCGAATCCTTGCGGTTTTATGATTCGGATAGAACTTTTTCAGAAACGCTTTAACAAACTCGTCCCAACTGGTTATGGAGTGGGAAGCGGTGCTATACAGCCATTTTTCAGCAAGATCGCATAAAGTGAACGGAATGACCCGTAGACGTATAGCATCGTCCGACAGTTGGGTAGTTTTCATCATGGCACAAACGTTTTGAAATTTATTGATGAAGATATAGGCATCTTCAGATTCAAGCCCATGAAATCGTGGAAGCATGTTGATGAAGTGGGGCTTAATTTCAAAATTATCCCCATTGGCCGGTGGAAGAGAAAGGCAGGTGGGAAGTGCAGAACGGGTGGGATAGAAACGGTCCTGGAGCGCGATTCGCTGCGGCGCTACAACAGGCGGTGGTGGTGGGTTATTGGTCTCCGTAGGAGGTGGAGCCAATCCAGGGGTAGTCAAAGAGATGTTCGGATTAAATCCTGACATCGCGGAAGAAGAGATTGGTGATGGTGAAGATGAAGATGTATGAACAAAATTCCGGTCAACGTCGGAGTTGGCCGGCAAAGGTAAAGGTGAAAGAGGAGTGGACGGAATTTCAACGTCTGAGTCGATCGCGTAGTCGGTAGCGACTAACGTAACGCGGACTAGGTGGGCGCTAGTGTCCCGAGTCCAAGCGGACATACACTAAACGAGTTTAGTATAGTCAAAGCGGAGAAGGTGAGGGTAAGAAAACGTCAATGGAGAAAGGCGATGGGTGGTGGGTGAAAAATGGATTTTGGCGACAAAGGACAAGTTTTTATAAAAGTTTTTGATTTTTTCCTTTTTTTTATTTTATTTTTAGAAAGAGCTTTACAGAAATATGTACGGACTTACGGCTTTAAGCAATCACAAACAAGATATGCACAATCACACCTAGATCTAGGGTCACCTAGGTCTGCTAGACAACTCCTAACTGTTCCAGAAGGCTAGAAATAGGACCTCAAACCGCCTCTTCTCCGTCAATTGCGACCAGGTAAGTGCCAGGTAAGTGGGAGGTTGTCCAAAGCTTTCGCGAAGTTCCTTAATTAAATAACCACTTTCCTTTGACACACTTGCCTAGACACCGCAAAAGTCAGATAGGATAAACGGCCGATGCCTGTAACTAGTCCTCTGTCCTATTGAGCGCGAAGTCCTTAGGGCTGAGTCTAGTATTTTTTAATTTAACAATTGTCAATGCATATGCTTTTTGTGATTTCTGGGGTCCTGGGAAGGGTGATGAAATCCCCACCCAATCTGAATTGGTTTCAAGCCCCTTAAGTCCGTATTAATGAATGCAAAGCGGTAACAAATCAACTGTAAACAATTTTTATTTTTAGCGCGGCGCAAAGAATCCTGCACAAGAATAGTTTATTGGAAGGGGGAAGAGAATTTGCGCAAAGAATGCTGCAGAAAACACAGTTTATTGGAGTCCAGAGGAGTGGGAGAGAGGAGAGAAACACATACAGGGATTTTGGCACCCTGAGGCCACCAAACGGCCGCGGATCCGCGGCCTAAGCCAGCTTATGCCGCGGTTCCGCTGCAGTAGGGTGGAGTTGGGCTTCTGAAATTTTTGGGTGTGTTCTGTTGGGTGTCCTCTGCTTGTCTGGATGTGCTGAATTTTGACTTGCTTACTGTATCTGCTCCAGATTTTTACAGTAGACCGTTTGCTTCGTTTTGATCCGTCGCGGTGTAGCCGCGAAATGTGGGTCTATCTTCCCACGTCTTTGGCACTGAACTCGAACTCCGTATTATCCTACACACTTGCACAAAAACTAATCAAAAATAACAAGATGATTTTTTCTTTACAAAGTATATTTTTTTTGTTTTGTTTTTTTTTTGTTATATTTATATTCACAAGTTAACCCGAAATTACACAAAGAAATAAACTACCGTCTCCCCGGCAACGGCGCCATTTGATTGGTAGAGATTCTGCGTGTTTAAGTTTAGTTAATTACCGCAATCAAAACGGTTTCGCTTGTAGCTAGCCGGTTGAGTACGGGTCGTCCGCAGGGAGACGGGAATCTTTTTCTATGTGCTTTAACGAGTTAAGTCCAATTTTACAGATTTGTTTGTGATTATCTAAGTGTTAAAATGATATGTAAAGAGAGCTTGTTAGGGTTAGGATTAGGTTAGTTTGAGTTAGGAGTCGCTCACTTCTTTCGTTGCCACTCTTAATATCAGTGTTACGGTAATCGGCAACAACGTGGATTAGCACGACTAGGAAGGAACTTGCGAGTATAAGCTAGGCTTTCCAACGCTTAAGTTCTTCCTTTTGGTGCTTGTCCGTCCGTTCTTGGCTCTTAGCCATAACCTCCGGTTAATTCAACCACAACCAGTCTCTCTACGGAATCACCGCTATCATGTAGGATAGGGTGCCGTAGGGAGCGGATTATGGTTCAATTAACGGGAGTTGATTTAAGATGTTGGGCAAGGAAAGAGTGAGAGAGATTTCCTTCTCTCAAACTTCCCTTATCCTACCCTAACAAGTATGGAAACTACTCACACATCATAATGAAAAGAAAATAAAACAAAGAGGAAGATAGAAAGAAAGAGATTAGAAGATAGCAACTAGCTATTTGCGACCTCACCTTGGCAAGGATCAAGCGTAAGCATCATGGTTGTTTTAAGGATAAACAAAAAGAGAAAAGAAAGAAACAACAATAGATAACAACAACTACTTATCAATTAACGATTATGAGCGATTAACATAAAAAGAGCAAGACAAGTTTAATAACAAAATGAACTTCTTTATTCATCATTCTTCACTCACAAAAGCTCACTACAAGTTTTTCAATGGAGAAGAGATGAGAAGAGGAAGAAGAACAAGTATTCTAAACCCTAAAAAAAAATACAAGATTAAGCACCCTTGGCTTCACAAGGTTCTGGGCTATTTATAGGCAGGGAAAAGGAAATCTAGGGCAAAATTCTGACCCTTCATGAAAAGACCCATATGCCCCTGCAATTTGACCAACTGCGGCGCCAGTACGGCCACGGAACCGCGGCCTATACCCCCTATTGGCCGCGGTTCCGCGGCCGTATAGTTGAATTAGGGCATGGCATTTTTGGTGCTTCCCTGGTTTGCTGTGTCCTTTATTCTGGCATATGATTTTTCTCAGATTTGCTTCACGATTTTTCCAGAATTTCTGTTGAGCACTAGATGATTTGATGTGGATCTCTTAGTCATGATTTCCTCGAGCTCCGCGTAGATTTCTTGGATCTTGTGTTGCCATTGAGCCTTGTGCATGAAAACGATATTGATTTGCCATTTTGTCTCTTAAACTGGTGTGTGGCAACAGACGGATAAAGAGCGGAGACCCGTGTTTTATCTGTGGTTGGCAGGAACCCGGGTTTTGTCGTGTTTTTCCATGAATTTCACCGTTTAGAGCCAAGAACCTGTATCCTGTAATTGACTAGCAAACACGGCTCAAGAGTACCTACCGATATGCAATGTGATAAAAATTGGGTGGTATGAAAATGCAAAAATCTGATATGAACAATGATACATGCAAACTTGGGTGTGTGTATCACTTTAACCATGTTTAGGTTAATGGTTAGGATTTAATGATCCGGTCATATTCATATAACCGACTAATATCAATAGTAACAACTTATCGAATCAACACTTGATCCGATGACCCGGCTATATCGTATATAACCGATCAATGTCACAAATCATGAGAATCGAATACAGTATCACATACTGGTATTATTCTCGGTCCCGCACATATCTCATATGCGCTCCTATTTCGTTTCACTTGAGCCAGGAAACCTCTGTGTAGGACTCTAAAGACTCGTCAATACGCCGGCAGCAGGTGATGATCATATCAAACACCCACAAGCCGCAAGCGGTCTGCTAAACGTAGCGGCCACCCGGGTATTGAGCGATCAGAAGATCAACGAGCAAGCCCGCTCACACTCCTGTCAATCCAACCAGTAACACTTACCGTACAGTCCGGTCTCGTCGTCTGATATGTCGCATATCTCGCCTAGGGGTGGTAAACGTCAGACCCCAATAGCTCGATAAGTCATGTCGATATGAGGTCTATAACAGTTCGAGAAACTACTGGTAACACTTACCAGTAAATCTCAGCAACCCTGGCCAGGGATTTCTGGTTATAGCCAATCGAACACAGCACAACATCAACTCCCTATACCGGGAGAGACGAATCCCCTCCTATCGCTCATTGCCTCCATGTGAATCGAGACTGTACCCAAAAACCACCGTTTTGCATGCCCTCTTGGATGTGGTAAGGTGGAAATCAAAGGACAGTGGGAATCACACAAGACTCTATGACGATCTCGGGTCTACAGACTAACCTGTACCAGTGTCACCAGAGAACTGCCATCTGACGTAAGGTATAATACCATCTGGGAGTTCTCGGCGAGTCCGTCCAGTGTACCCAGTCTCCACTGAGCACCCGTATATCATCTCTGATGTCAAACACCAATGTATATGGGATCATCCATCGCCCATCTGTATGGGTCGAGAAGGTATACGCTAGTCTACTCTGGTATATCGATGCCCCGTCTCGATACACCCACGACTAAGGACCTTGAAGGATATATTTATAGACTACCAAGTCCCCACTAGTATGATCCGCATCATAGTCCAGGTAATCAAGTACACATCCTAAGGGCTTTACCAACATGTAACAGAGAGACAATCAGTGTACACGTTAAGGTAAAGAGCAACCAGATAGCATACTATCATGTCGAGCAAGAAAGTCCACCCTATATATGTCCAAGCATCCACTACAATATACATCCTATGTATAGTAATTGCCTCTAGGGCATACATATAACTAACAGCACAGTCTTACTCGAGATGATAGTATGCTATCTGGTTTGCCTTTATCAGTCGTGTACAGGTTCAGGTGACTGATCACTGTTACACGTTGATAGAGCCCTTAGGATTTTGCTTGACTACCAACAGTATGAGGCCGATCATATACGTGAGAGTTGGGTAGTACATAAGCACATCCTTAATAGTGGTCCCTAGTCGTGGGAGTTTCGAGACAGGGCATCGATACTCCGGAGTAGACTAGTGTATACAGTCGAGTCCCCGACGAGGGGCGGTGGCCGGTCTCACAAGCCACTGGTGTCAGTTGGATCACCTAAGATGTATACAGGTGCTCATTGGGTTATGAGTATACCGGACAGGACTCGCCGGGAATCTGCTAGTTGGTATTATACATATCGTCAGATAGCAGTTCCCTAGTGACATGTGTACACATTAGTTCATCGACCTGAGGTCGTCATTTGTCTCATGTGAGTTCCCACTGTGCTTTGATTTCTACCCTACCACGGCTCAAAAGAGTCGTGCAAATAGGTAGTTTTTGGGTACAGTCCCGAGCCACATGGAGGCACGTGAGCGGATCGGCAGGGGATTCATCTCTCCCGGTATTGGGGATGGAGATCACGCTGTGTCTAGGAAACCCATTACACCAAGTCCTTGGCCAAGGTAGGTGAGAATTACTGGTAGGTACTCCGGTAGTTTCTCAGGGTGTTCAGGGCTTGTCTCCGACACGACTTATACCGCTATTGGGGGTCTGACGTTGCTAGCCCCCTAGGCCGGATATGCGATACTCATAGAAGAACGGACCGGACTGTATATACATTGTCACTGTTAGGCTCAGTAGGGTTTCAGGATGAGTTCGCTCATCGACCTTCCTTGAGGTCAGTACATGGGCAGCCGTTACGCACAGCTAGTGCCGTTGACGACTTGTGGTTAAACCCACTGCCAGGGTACTGACGAGTCATTAGAGTCCTCCACAGATAGTTTCCCAAGTTCGGGTGAAACGTTGTAGAGGCCGTATGGTTTTATGGCAAGGTTCGGAAAATGCACGTGCGTTTACGCACGTGTCATATTTCGGGCAGATAATACCGGTAGGCTTTGGTTTAAACCGGATCCGAGTATTGTACTTTGTAGATATAATATCTTTGTCTCAGTTGCATTTGTATTCGGTCGTAATACAAATGCGGGTATGTTTATACAGTTACGGGGTTATCCTGAAACTCGTTTCGGGATCGCTTTTGGAAGTTGCCAGTTTCCAGTTTTCTATCGGCCGTATTTAAACATTCGGTTTAATGCGGATTTATCTTTTCTTCATGAGGGTGAGTCATGAGAGTGCTTCTAGAAGATTCTAGAATTGGTGACTAGGTTAGTGAGGTGTTATATGATTCATTGGTTGCATTAAATAGATGATGATGTGTTTAAGTGACTCATTCTTTTGCATTAACTCTTCTTTGTATTTGCTTAAGATCTTTTGCTTATGGTCACCCCTTTTGCTCGTACACTCACCCCTCCTCTCACTCATATATGGCCGGCCCCTCCCTCCTCCTCACTCACTCACTTGGTTGAAAAGATTATGATAGATTTGTGTATGGAAATTTCATAGCTCGTTTTATTCCATCGCCCGATTCAAATGGCAACTTCATTAACCGTTCGTCCATGGCTTTGGACGAAGTGAGACAAAGTGTTCTACTCATTCTCTACATCAATCTTGGTCATCTCTTTTAGCAAACTTGATGACCGAGTTGCCTCGGGTCAGAGGCGGGAGCCCGTTTAAAGATCTGATGACGTGGTGCCACCTAGACGAGCAGATCGGAGATCGACGAGATCGGAGCAGCCGCAACAGGAGCATCGGATGATGGTTAAAGAACGAAGGACTCGGATCGTTCAGTATAACCTTTCTACCCTCTTTACAGTTTGTTAGTTCAGCGTTAATGGCAGATCCGGGTTATAGTATGCGATAGCGCCAGTTATAAAAGTTTTTGTTCCGTATTTGGCGTCAGATTGACGGCCGGGGCGCTACCGTAGACTTACAGTAAGGCGGGGACAGGATTAGCATAAAAGAAAAACATATATAGTGTCTAATATATATAATATATATATAGAAATATTCATCCCACGCATGATAATATAGCAAACACAGAATTACGGCGGAAGCAAATATATTATAGAAATGCGGATAAGCTGAGAAAAGTATATTTCAATGGAGCCAAATATAAAATACAATTTTCCGGTCGTATGGATAGCCCGTAGTACGAGATCTTAGACCCCTACAAGTGCAGCAAGCCACTCGCCAATCCGAAAAGCAAGGCAAGCTCAATCAACTAAGTGAGTGGGTCACCCAGTACTTCCGAAATTCGGTAACTTGGGCATCCCTCCGCGGGTCAACCTATACCCCCTATGAGTGCGGCAAATAGCCTGCCAATTCTAGAGTTAGGTACCCCGATCCCAACACTATGAGATGGTAGCCCGTTGCCCTCTAAAACCCGGCTACTTGAGCACTCTGCCACTGATTGATCTCAAAAACTATCTAATAACCGCAATCAAGAACGGCGTCGCTTTGCAGCTAGCCGGTGAGTACGGGTCGGTCCACAGGGATATTGTGAATTTCCTAATCGCGCTAACGAGTTAATTCCGAAGGGTGTTCGGATTGATTATTAAATCTAAAAACTAAATCTATATATATCTAAGTCTTGCTAGGGTTAGGTCTAGGTTAAGTTTAGAAAGTCTATAAATCTCACCGCTTTCTATACCCATATGAAGATCTAATTAGGAATTATGGTAATTATTAATAAAGGGGATTAGAATCATCGGAAAGATGTTTTCTTCCTCTAGTTTCTTGTCGTTCCTTTATCAATCCTTACCCTAACCTCCATGGAAAACATCACAACCGGGCCTTTATACTACGGTATCACTGCTACCTCGAGGGATAGGGTGCTGTAGGGAGCGGTATGTGCATGTATGCATAGAGTCCTATGAAAATATATGACGGGTAAGAAAGGGGATGAGAGATCTTCGTCTCTCAAACCTTCCCCAGATCTAACCCTACACTTGGAAATTCAAATCAAGCAATCATACTCCCGTCCGTTGTCCAAAGCACTTCTTAATTGGTGAATTTTTAAATGAATTTTGCTTACACATCCTTCATGCGACCGTTAATACTTCTTGAGGTACCAACAACCGATTACAAGATATGTTTGCACTTTAAAGCGTAATTCCTAGTCTTGCAACACCCAAGGCTTTTAGCAGTGACTCCCAAACCAGTTGGTCTAAGGCACTAGGTGATGAAGCACTCTCGCTAAGTATTTTTCTATTTTCGCAGCCTTAAGTAATCACAAAAACCAGTGTCCATTTTTTTATTCTTTATTCACACTTATATTTTTTTTTTTCATTTTCATTGTACTAAGGATTTCAAGGTCCATTTTAGACAAAAACCAGTGTCCATTTTAGACAAGAGCATTTCAAGGTCCATTCTACTATTCCAAGTTTCAAGATGCGTGATTGTGCAAATTGTAGGGTATACATTTTCAGAATCTAGACTTAAGCTAAGAATTATTTTTCAAACTTATACTTTAATAAAGATATCAATACTTTTCCCTTGTTTTAACTTAGCCCAAGAAGTGAACCCAAAATTTGCCTATTTCTAAATAAACTACAAAAGCATATACTTTCTACCGTTAAACTTTAAGGAAGGTTATTTTTAGGGTTTTTAATTTACTAAGTCTAAGATCTAGTTGTTCCTAGCAAGCTGACCTATTTGTCAAACTCAAGTCAATTAGACCAAAATTGAATACAATAATTTTTATAATTTTTGAAATTTTTCATTTTTTATGGGTTTTAAAATAAGTATGCAAATGCAAAAATATGTACAAATGAATGCGAAGGAAAGAAGGCTTACCGAGCATACCCCCAAACTTAAACTTGACAGTGTCCTCACTGTCATGCTACACCAAGAGGGTCAAAATGCCGGCACTCCCATGTTTGTTTATTTATAATATGTTTTTTTATTGTTTTGAAATTTTTTTGTTATTTTTTTTATAGAAAAAGAAAACAAAAAAAATATATACATATATACAAAGGTTCCCCCCAAACTTAAGCTTGGCCTTACACAAGCCAAAGGTTAACACCAACCATTCAAAAATCTTATCGTGATAATGGTCGAGTTGGTGAAAGAATGGAGTAGAAATAAAAGAAATGAGAAACACACGATACCGTGTGGAGGTAGAAACGGGATACGGTCTCGGTGGGGGAGAAGAATGGCGGAAAAGAGAAAGAAGTAGAGTACGATCTTAAGGGTGTAAATCGAGTGAATAAATTAGCACAATTTGTGATGACCGATGTGTTAAAAGCGATTGTGCTAACCTATCAACCCGTCGAGAAATAGGGTCAAATCCCTCAAGATTCGCAAGAAAACATGGGTACGCCGAACTTGGTATTTGAGATGAAAGTGTAACGGTCACTTGCACGGTCGGAACAATAAGAAGGACGAAAGGGAGTGATTGAGGGATAGTCGTACTCTCACCTAAGTAATCAGTATCGAACTTGAAAGATTCCATCAATGGTTCGAAACTACTGTAAGCAACCGAGTCTGATGGTTCAACTAACTCATCTGAAAATGTAAAGGACTCAAACTCGGAAGGTGAGTTTTCAACATCGTCCGAAAAAGTGAAACACTCGTAAGTGTTATCGGCTGTGAGAACTGTGTCAGATTCAAAGGAAAAATTTTCAA
This sequence comes from Agapanthus africanus, assembly GCA_030015575.1. NCBI lineage: Eukaryota > Viridiplantae > Streptophyta > Magnoliopsida > Asparagales > Amaryllidaceae > Agapanthus > Agapanthus africanus. The sequence continues at coordinate 360,859,259 of CM057349.1, read as the reverse complement.
GCTCACAGTCTTCAAGCGTGGTCGGAACAATGGAAAGGAAGGAGGGTGATATAACAGTCAAAGGTTCAGGAGGCTGAATTGGAAAATCAGACACATCAAACAGAAATGATTCAACCTCAATATGATCCTCAAAACTCTCCTCAATACTATCCTTATAATTCTCCTCAAGATTCAACTCATCCATGGCATTATCATCAAAGTCAAGACGCATATGAGATTCGGGAGAAACATTTAATAACTCGGGATGATGATTTGAACATAAAATCTCAATTAAATCGACAGGTTCATCATCCGAAATATTCCCGGCGTCTATATCCTCAATCAAGTGAAAATCAATTTGTTCTGACACCTCCTCAAAAGCATGGATATTTATCAATTTATATTCTAGAGTGGAGGTGTAAAGATCGAAAGGATTAAGTGTGGTTTCACTCGAAAGGGGTTCCTCATAATCTGGAAAATCAAACACTACAAAATCACACAACTCATTTTTATTTTCAACAGGTGAACTATTTAGGGCAATCGATGGAAAACAGGAGTTGTGGGCTTCAATTGGGTAAGGGTAGGTTTGATTTGAAAATCCTCTCTCATTCTCACTCTGTCCAACTGCCGCCTCATAAATTGAAAAATTTGGAGCCAGCAGGAAACTAGCTACCGGTTCAGCAGGTTGCATAAGGGCGGCCACGGACGCTTCCACATTCCTAGTCATTTTATTTGTTGCTGCAATGTACGCCTCCAACGACTCTTCCAAACTAGACTTAGGTGGTGAGGGGGTTTCGGTAAAAGATTCAAAATGGTGCGGATATGCAAAACTCCCAACAGGCTGTGTAGAAACAATGTCTAGTGAAGGTGGGAAGGTCGGGTAGAATTGCCAGGAAGTGGGTGGTTGGGCAAGGGCAGGGTCAACATGTGGATAAAAAGGTGAATAGTCGTGTGGATCCCTAGAACTAGATGAGTGGAGAGGGGTGAAAGATCGGCTGCGAGATTGAGCAATATGCTCAGCAATGGATATCGGTTTAGGAGTTACAGCTGGACTTGAAAAAGTGATGTCAACATATGGAGGTAGTGAAGGTTGATTTGGTTGACACAAAGTAGGTTGCAAAGTCAAACTGTTTCTCCTAGACGCTTCTATTCGATCTTTCAAAGAAATTTTTGGCAAGGAAGGATCGTCTTTAAATTGACCGAACAAATTGACATACGACGCAAAATTATGTTCGGGATACCAAAGTTCGGCTAATGATTTATTATGTGGGGTACCCATGTTAGAAGAAGGGGGAAAGAAAGAAAGTTTGTGGTGCAAGGATTTATTTGCGGCAAAAAAACTTTGCAAGTTTCTACAAAATTTCCTTATTCTTTTTTTTTTATTCTTTTTCTCTTTATTAGAAAAAATTTTGTTGCAAAAAGATTTTCAACACAAGATATGCAACAGCAAAATATTACTTGCAATCTAATTTCTAATTTAAGCGGGGCGCAAAAATCCTGCACAAGATCGTTATTTGGAAGGGAATATATTTCTAAAGTGCACAAAATCCTGCAGGCATTTTTCAGAAAATTTATTAAGAATTACAGAGGGGGAACAGAGAGAAGCTTACAGAGCAAAGTTGGTCAGAGGAAACCACCAAGGCGCCGCCTTTCCGCGGCATAAGAGCGTTATCACCGCGGTTCCGCGGCTCTCTGGACAGAACGAATCCCCAAAAAAAATTTTAAGCTCTGATGTGACCAGACGGCCGCGTTTCCGCGGTCCAGGGTAGGTTTTGGCCACGGAAACGCGGCGGGATTGGGGATTTGGGGCTCCAAATTTTTTGTGCTCTTCTGTTTTTTAAAATCCCTTCTGTTCCGATATCTCGTTTTCTGTTTCACTTTCTGGAATTTTCCAGATCCGAATTTGTATATCCTGCAAAAATTCAAACAACAAAGTATCCCTTCCCAAAAATAACAGATTATATATATTTTTATATTTTTTTGGGGATTTTTCAGATTTTTATGATTTTTTTTAATTATGATTAACCCGAAATTGCGAAAAGGAAAGTTCTACGCCATCCCCGGCAACGGCACCATTTGATTTTTTCTCAAAAACTATCTAATAACCGCAATCAAGAACGGCGTCGCTTTGCAGCTAGCCGGTGAGTACGGGTCGGTCCACAGGGATGTTGTGAATTTCCTAATCGCGCTAACGAGTTAATTCCGAAGGGTGTTCGGATTGATTATTAAATCTAAAAACTAAATCTATCTATATCTAAGTCTTGCTAGGGTTAGGTCTAGGTTAAGTTTAGAAAGTCTATAAATCTCACCGCTTTCTATACCCATATGAAGATCTAATTAGGAATTATGGTAATTATTAATAAAGGAGATTAGAATCATCGGAAAGATGTTTTCTTCCTCTAGTTTCTTGTCGTTCCTTTATCAATCCTTACCCTAACCTCCATGGAAAACATCACAACCGGGCCTTTATACTACGGTATTACTGCTACCTCGAGGGATAGGGTGCCGTAGGGAGCGGTATGTGCATGTATGCATAGAGTCCTATAAAAATATATGACGGGCAAGAAAGGGGATGAGAGATCTTCGTCTCTCAAACCTTCCCCAGATCTAACCCTAACAAGCGAGGAGACTACCCACTCATTAGGGAATTAAAATACATTTATCTAGGGCAGAGAATAAAAGATTAACTACGGCAAGGAATTAAATTTATCTAAGGCAAGAATAGAAAAATTACCTAGGGCAAGAATTGAAATTAATTACTTACTTTACAGATGGCTCTCTCCAAACATCAACACAAGACTTGTCAGATCTGAATTTCTGAAATGAAAAGAGGCATCGATACTCTCCAAAAGAAATCTAAATTTTATTGATAAAAAGAGGCACAGGGAGGCATAGCCTTTACAATGATTTAGAATTCCTATTTATAGAGGATAGGAAACCCTAAGTTACAATTGATTCGCATATCTACATTTACCAAAATATCCTTAGGAAGACCTAGTCAAAGTAGACTTCAAGCTTTGGTAAAATTTTATGTCTCTATTTCTTTAAAGGGAAGTATTGGGCCTTGAATCTTTGGGCTTCCTTATTATTTGGTTCTTTTATTAAAATAGCTTCTATGTTTCTTCCAGATCTCCAGTGAATAATTGCGGTGGACTTTTAACCGTTTGCTTTGTAATCTTGGACCTTGCACTGCCTTGTACTTTGTGAATTTTATCTTTGATGTAGGCTTGATCAAGAGTCTTCTGTTTGTTGGTCAAAGTCCAATTTTGCATCGTCTTTTCATCGTTTTCACTGTTTTCTGTCCAAGAACCTGTAACCTATAATATGTAGCAGACATGCGTCAAAAGCACGTGTTTATTTGTAAAAAGAATAAGAATGGGGAATATAATAATACAATATTATGGTGTGAACAGCCACATGGTAATCCTAGTGCATGTAATGAAAACCTAAATATACAACGGTGACTACGTCCGCAATCAGGACGCGCCCCAAAGAATAATACAAGCTGCGATGACGGAAGTCCACATATCGGACGCTCGCCACGTAATATAAATATTCTTTACATCATGGAGCTATCTAATACTACTTACAACGGGCTATCCATCGCGACAATCCAACAAAACCATAATCACAGAGCAACACAAAACATCAACGTGAATATCACGTTCGTAAACCCGTCTAATTGTATATATAGCAACCAGTCGGATTATACCGCCCTATGATATTCACGGTCACATAAACAAATCTCATATTACTGTAAAATAAATAAATAAAAATGCACAGAAAAACACGAATTTAAATTTTCGATCGATTAAAACTTTCCGCATTTGCCCCAAGTACAAACTACTACACAAACAAATTTGGACCAAAACTAAATATTCCAAAATTCACATTTCCATGTATTAAAGCCCCAGAAAAAAATTGAGGGACTATGGCCAAAATTTGGGAGTGGATCCGCCGTGTTTGGTGGCGGTTCTGCGGCCTAATTTTGGGATTAGGTGCCCAGATTTTTTTCTTGGCTCTACTTTTGCTTGCATGTATTTTGATGCAACCTGAAAAAAATTGACCAACTTTGAAATTCGAACAATAAGCAAAATATTGGAAGTGTGAATCGGAAAATTCTGTCGATCAAAACTCTAAATTTGTGCAAACAAGTCTAACCTTTAGCCTGGCTCTAATACCACTGTTGGGTCAGTCAGCGCAGCGGAAACTGGCTATGGCGTCCATAGGTTTCTCAGGAACTAATTTTACATAGTCCCCTCGCGACAGACTACAACCCGCCAGACAATATAATCTCACGGGGCACCCTGGTGTAAGAGCGCTTCGCCACTACTGTTACACAGTGAGAACCCCCAATGGGTCGGCATCCCAGTCTAGTAGCTCTGATACCACTGTTGGAAACTCATGCACACTAGAAAGCTAATTTTAGAAGATAATAATATGGATTTTTAAAAATTTCTAGTTTGCTAAAATTCCAAAATCATGAATCAAACTAAAGAGCTAGAACTTGTAAAAAAAACTAGTTAGCTAAACTAATCTACTATGTGTAGAATACTCACATCCTCAAGATTTCTTCAAGAGCTCCAATGTTGTGAACTCTAACTAGCTCTCAAGAGCTCCGGATTGCGCTTGCAAGCCGGTTCTCCTTCGTCGAAGATGATTCACCCGAGGGACCTTAGTCCAAGCTCTAGCTTCACACAAAAATAACCTAGTAAAGCAACTAAGGTTCACAACTTGCCAAGAAGTGAAGTTTAGAGATGTCGTGTGAGTCTTCTAGTATTTTTCTATCTCATTTTCTTCTTAATTCTCATCACATGAAAGGGTAGAAGAAAAGAAAGTAGGAGGAGCCATGAAGGAGAGAGCAAGAAAGGAATGAGAGAATAGTATGAGGAAAAGTCAAGCATAGCCATTTTCGTTTTGATAAAAAAAAAATTCCAAATAAAAATTCCAACCATACTTGAATAGTGATGACAAATGAATTAATTCATTCATTTGTCATCTTTCTCACCATACCCCTTGCCACCTAGCATGCCATCTCATTTCCATTTAAAAATAAGTGGAAAAAACTATATGATGTGTTTTCCTTATAAAAGTATTTTTGTATGAATACAAAAATACGTCCCCGTAAATACATGCCCGTATTCATATCAAAATACGAATACCAAAAAGATAGAAAAATACAATAAACATGATACTAGAATATACATATCAAAATACATATATAAATACTAAATCAGTACTTGATTTAATAATCCGGTTTAATCCTAAGCCGGCTAGTATTATCATTCGCCCGATTAAAATCCGTGTAGCTAATACACTTATTTAATCGGAACCATGCACGTATCAATATACGGCCACTACATCATTTCGTCTGAACCGGGAAAACCCTATGTGTAGGACTTTAAAGACTCGACAATACGCTTGCAGTGGGTTTAACCACAAGCACGTCGGTGGCACTAGCTGTACGTAACGGCTACCCAGATATTGGACGAAACGAAGGCCGACGAGCAAACTCATCCATACCCCTACTGAACCAGTATATGACAATCTCCGTACAGCCGGGTCTGTTCGTCTAAGAGTATCGCATACTGGGTCTAAGAGGTGGATAAAGTCAGACACCTAATAACGCGATAAGTCATGTCAGTGTGAAGCCCATCACCTACTGAGAAACTATTGATCCAAATCAGTAAATCTCGTCCACCTTGGCCAAAGATTTCTGGTGATAGCCACCCGTGCACAGCGCGACATCTACCCCTAATACCGGGAGCAACGAATCCCTGACTATCTGCTCACTGCTTCTATGTGGCTCAAGATTGTACCTAACTAAAAGCTGTTTGCACGACTCTTTTGAGCCGTGGTAGGATAGTAATCAAAACACAGTAGGAACTCACACGAGAAAAATGACGATCTCAGGTCGACAGACTAACTTGTCCTCATGTCACCTAAGGACTGCTATCTAATAATAATTATAATACCATCTAATATGTTCCTGGCAAGTCCGTCCAGTGAAACTCATAACCCAATGAGTACATGCATACTATCTTTGGTGATGAACTGACACCAATGGATGTGAGACCGGCCATCACCTCTCGTCGGGGTCAAGAAACATATACACTAGTCTGCTCTGGAATATCGATGCTCGGTCTCAATATTCCCACGACTAAGGAAATTTAAGGATTTACTTATAAACTACCCAGTTCTCACAAGTGTGATCGTCATAATAATTCTGGTAGTCAAGCAAAAATCTTATGAGCTCTATCAACATGTAATAGTGATCCGTAATACCACATAATACATGTACATGATGATAAAGATGAACCAGATAGTATACTATTATACCGTGTAAAATTGTTCTACCCGTAAAGGTCTTCCCCCAATCATCATAAACGCCTGCCTGCAATTATAATAATTGACTTGAGTGTACTATATCTAACAATGGCTAGAAAAGTGGGAGGAGAAGATTCCCTTACCCTCCAAGAGAAGAATAATCCAACTATACATATGTGTGTATGTGTGTAAGGGGCCTGGAGCATCCCTGCAGAGCATAAGTAACATTATTTCATTGAACTTCGAATAGTGTAGTATTATTGATATTCCATCCCAGGCCTAAAATAATATCATACCAAAGACCATGGGTATCAAACTACTGTAGTTTTCTGCATGTGTATATATGTGAGATACAATAAGAAAATATAAGAATTTTTTAGTTAAAATAATAATATTCTGCAGATTTACTTCAGTTATTTTAAATATTGAGATGATTTGAGATCAATAATTAACTTTTTTATAAAATTAAGAATATTCCTTGTGGTATATCTTGCAAAGAATTACATTAAATTTTTATTTGAAACCTTTACTTGTAAAATACAAAAGATATATATGAATATTATGTAAGTTGTGAAAATTCTCTGCTATTTAATACAAGTTAATACAAATATAATGGGGCATGTTGCACTTCCAATCTCAGTTTCGAATAAAAATATTAGAAAATTCCTTTACCATTACTCGTTCCTTCTTTTTCTTTTCTAATTTACAAATAAAAAAGAAAGAAAATTTCAACTTGTTTCTCTTGCTATATTCACATACTCCTCTCTCTACAACTACTCATAGTCACATAATTCGAGAATTATTCGGCGAATTCACGAATAATTCGCGAATTATGTGACTGCCGATTAAATCTGCGAATTATGCGCCATCACCGAACGCGCCGAATTATTGCCGAATTATTCGCGAATTATTAAAAAAAACGAATTATTCAAAAAAATAGCAAATAATTCACGAAATCAAAATCTAGCGTCTCATATATTAATTTTATATTAATTTTTTACTCGAAATCTTTCCCTAACATTTCCCGAACACTTACCGAATCTTTCCCGAATACCTGCCGATTTTTTCCGAATAGTTCTCCGAATCCGAATTTTCGACCTCGCCGAATTATTGCCGAATCACGAATTTGTGACTATGCAACTACTCCCTCACTTTTTTGATGTGAATCGCACCCGCTTAGAATCTAATAAAAATCAAATGAAACATGCATAAATTCTCTAATTTTAAAATGCATAGGCCTAAAATAATATCATACCGAAGACCATGGGTTACAAACAACTGGAGTTTTATGCATGTGTATCTATGTTAGATATAATAAGAAAATATAAGAATTTTTTGGTTAAAATAATAATATTTTGCAGATTTACTTCAGTTATTTTAAATATTGAGATGATTTGAGATCAATAATTATTTTTTTATAAAATTATGAATATTCCTTGTGATATATCTTGCAAAGAATTACATTAGATTTTTATTTGAAACATTTACTTGTAAAATACAAAAGATATATATGAATAATCAGTAAGTTGTGAAAATTCTCTGCTATTTATTACAATTTAATACAAATATAATGGGTCATGTTGCAGTTCCAATTTCAATTTCCAATAAAAAAATTAGAAAAATCCTTTACTATTACTAGCTCCTTCATTTTCTTCTCTAACTTACAAATAAAATTGAAAGAAAGAAAATTTCAACTTGTTTTTCTCACTATAATCACTTGCTCCTCTCTCTACACCTACTCCCTCACTTTTTTGACATGAATGGCACGCGCTTGAAATCTAATAAAAATCAAAGGAAACATGCATAAATTCTCTAATTTCAAAATGCATGCCTTTGTTTATAACTTTTAGATTTGTGACTAAAAACTGTAATATATAGAGAGATATGTATATTTATGCAAAACTATACATCAGCAACATTTAATTAATTTGTCGGGAATTGATTACCAAATTTTCTTTTATGAAGACAATAAATAAAATATGGATAAAAATTATAGGTTGGATATAAATGGAATTAGGCTAAAATACACATTTTGGTATATCCCCGACCCTATATAAATTCATATCTACGATCAATTTTATACATCTTCTTGGTTTTTTTCCCAATAAATTGAAAATATATAAAATATATCTCTACTATTATAATGCGAAAGGAGAAGTGTAAAAAGTAGATGAAATACAACCTCTAATTTGTCCTTTGCCACCCATGATGTATCAACTTATATGGCACTTTATGGTTGAATTTAATAATATAAATATAAAGAGATTTGTTCGTTCCTTGGTTTAAATCACTTTAATGTTTTGTTTGAGAAATACCTTAAATACTTTTGATTAAGAAAGTAAGGTTTTTAAAAAAATATCTAAAATAACCAACTTATTAAATTTTCTGAAAATAAAAAGTCTTGAGCGAACCTATATCATGTTAACTAATTCTTTAAAACATCTTCTCAAATCTTTGTGCATGATATCAATATATACAAACGTGTATCACACATGCTAAATACTAGTACTTTTCATTGTGGATTGTTGATTTAGTGTATGCAATATTAATGGTTTTCCGATAAAAAAAATTTCATCACTAAATCAATGATCATAAAGTGTTAGAATTATATAAAATTTGGTGTAACTAAATCTTAGATGATATGGATCAAGATAGACGACGCATGCCGATTGTTAGAAAAACCGGTGTAGTGCTGACTTTTTACGACATCTCAGGAAGGTTTTTCTCCTAAGGCCTTTGTCCTCCTTTATTCTTATAGGTAATTAGTGATGATATCCCATAAAAATAGACATGACATCATCTCACTTCGTCCACCACCAGCCACCAGGTAAAACGGTCCAACTGTTAGAAAAGCGGGAGGAGAAGATTCCCTGGCCCTCCGAGAGAAGAATAATCCAACAGTACATGTGTGTGTGTGTGTAAGGGGGCTGGAGCATCCCTATAGAGCATAACTGACATTATTTCATTGAACTTTGAATAGCGTGTTTGCTTTTAATCGCAAAACCCAAATAAAAAGAGAGACGATTCAAATGTAAAAGCAATATGCAAAGTCTAATGAATCATGTCGCATATACTTCTTTGTAGGCTGTGCCATAGGGATACTCTTAAGGCTTGTTTGCTCTATATATACACACGCGCACACTTAGGATTCGAGTCAAACAATCTAACCAATGTAATTAAAGTTAATTGAACCGAACCCACACCCATGTAGTTGCAAATTGGGGTTAAAATCAAGGACAAGAAAAACACAATACGATAGATTAGGTTGAGGTACGTTTGACGCTTTTTTTAAAACAATATTCGCTTCCCTACAACGCAACGGGGATTGATGATACAACAACCCAATCTTATATTTACAATCTCCCGTATCGCACCCGCAGGGAATTGTCCCGAATAACTTGATCTTTAAAACCAATTAGAGAGAAGAGAGAAAAGTTGTATTTAAAACAATAAAGCAAGAACCGTATAAATAGGATTTGAAACGATGCCATGAAAAACCTCTCACTGTAAATGTTTTCAAAAAAAAAACACGCTTTGGGTGTTTATTTATTCTTGGGCCTTAGTGAGAAACACAAAAGCCCAAGAGTTTCCCCATTTCTCTTTTTCCTTTCAATTGTTGTAACCTTTCATTCAACATTTCACATTTTAAAATTCCAATCCAAATTTTGACATTTAAACTAATTAATATATATATACATATATATATATATATAGCAGAGAGAGAGATATTAATGGAGGAAAGGTGCAAGGGGATTTCCTCCTATGGCATCGGAAAAATACACCCTCCGCGACTTTTTTTGACGATCGGCATACATCACCTCCATCTTTATCATCTAAGATATGGATACACCAAATTTCATGTGACGTTGATTTAGTTGGTGCAAAATTAATGGTTTACCGACAATAGAACTTTTTATATTGCTAATTCAACGGTGAAAAAGTAGTGGAATCACATGAAATTTGGTGTATACACATCTTAGATGATAACGATGATGATGATAGATCCCGATCATCGGAAAAAATGGTGGGGGTTGTATTTTTTCGACGCCATAGGACGAAATCCCCTCCTATAACGTCGAAAAAGTACACCCTCTATCGTGTATTTCGACGATCGGAATCCATGTTCTTGATCGTTATAGTCTAAAATGTGGGTACGCCAAATTTCATGTGATTCTACAACTTTTTCACCGTTGATTTAGTAATGTAAAAAGTTCTATTGTCGGTAAATCGTTAATTTTGAACCTACTAATTCAACGGTGAAAAGGTTGTAGAATCACATGAAGTTTGGTATACCCATATCTTAGATGATAACGATGAAGATAATGAGTGTCGATCGTCCGAAAAAACGCTGGAGATTATATTTTTTCGACGCCGTAGGAGGAAATTTGCTCCTATGGCATCTTTCCTCCATTATTCTCTCTCTCTCTCTCTCTCTCTCTCTCTATATATATATATATATATATATATATATATATTGAAATTACATAAATATTGTAACAAATAATATAACAACCTATGCTAGGTCTTCAGTCCAACCCGATCTGAACCCGACCCTAGCTAGCCACTCACTCGGAGATCCTATTCTGCCTGATTGATAAATATCTTTTTCTTGACTTTTCCATCTACGTGGAATAATTAACGAAATTTATTATTTATGCCAAGATCGATATTATGTCTCTGATCACTAACATCTCAATGACATATGTGTGGATTTTAAGCGATTAAAATCCATATCCTCTTATAACATCCATGCCTAGCCTAGCTTAGCTTAGCCAGGCGCTGTCATCTCCATCATCCTCTTTTGTGAGTGCGCATGTTAGACTCAAAAAGGGAGAGCAATGAATGACCAACATGAATATGTTGGGAGTCACTTCAGCTTAATTAGAACTCAATCTAATCCATGCCCTACATAATCTACAGCTGGTCCTCTCTCATGTCTAGAGATCTATAATTAATCGGCATTAATAAACAACTACCCGGCTGGGCCATGACGAACCTCTCTCTTGTCATGGCTTTCTAAGCCGGGAATTGGAAAGGGTTCAAGCCAGTTAGTCTTTAAACTTTGTTTGATCTTTACCCGAGTTTTGCGTCATAGCCGACCCTTTAGGATGGGAGAAGTCTTTTAGATGATGGTGATGACGATGAAAGCAACTTTAATCATAGTCCAGTTAATTTAGGGTTTAAGTTGAGTGGAGAATGGGGAAATGGAGCTGGCAGTAGGAACAGCTTCGTAGCATTGTGGCAACCCAAACATGGTGTGACCCAGCAAGTTCAGTTTCCACATGCATGTAGAGAGAAAAGAAATGAAGAAGCTCATGTGATCAAACTGTACTAAAAAGATTTGAGTACTCGCTTGCTACTAATTAAAGAGACACCAGCAATTTACCTAAAGCCTTACTGATTATTTGAAGATGAGGGAAAGGAAACCATGTGAGAAGATGATGTAATGAAATGCAGAGGGGTACATATATTGGAGCTTTCTCAAAAGAGGTTTGCCCGGGGGAAAAAGGAGAAAGAGACTTCATGTCCATCCTCAACTTTAGAGACAACAGGGGAAAAAATCTAGGGAAAATTATCAAACCGCCCCCGGGGTGGTTTTTCCCGTGGACAAAAACACCCCTGGGCTAGAAGCAGTTGTCAACCCCCCCCCCCAAAAATGTTGTTCCTGTATGGATATCGCATAATAACTAGATCTAGCAAGTATGCAATCTTTTGACAGCCGAAAAAATTTTCAAGAAGTTTTTGAGAACTGCTTCAAGACCAGGGTTTTTGTTAGAGGGATAAACCGTTTATTTTTTGGGAGGGGAGAGAAGGGAAGAGGAGGGGAGGGGAGGGGTGTGTGGGTGTGGGTGGGTGGGTTTGACAACTTACCCAAAATATCTATATGTAAATGTAATTTGGATGAGACAGTTGAAGGAATACTGCTGATGCTGCTTTCAAGGGAAAATGACAAAAGGCCTACTGTTTAAGGCAACCCTTCACTTGAGATCCATGAGAAAAGAATAATTGACACAAGTTATAACCACACACGAAAGAAGAATGTTTTTTTCCCCTCCTTATTTGATCTCCTGTTGGTAAGGAGAAAATCTGATCAAATGAATTAAATTGAGTATTGCTATAGCTCTTCTGGGTTGAAGTCCAAATGGATGATGAATATAGATGATATGCGACTTAAAAGTTAGAGAAATTAAGAGGAACTTAATTCATGTATAATTGGTACTTGGCAGAGACTTAAGTAATTCATGATCTTACTGCGATGAACGGGCGTTTACTGGTGTGTGTGTGTGTACCGGTTATATACCAATATTGATTAGGATAGCAAGTACGCCTACTACATAAAATTTGCAGGATTATATAATTAATCAAAAACTATATTAAACATATTAATTTAGCATCCCTGTATACCATAGAGAGTGTGTGTGTATGTGCATGTGTGTATGTATGTGACAATAAAGAGTGTGTGTATGTGACAATAATGGAGGAAAGGTTCGATAGGTGGCGTCAAAAACCATATCCTTAACCATTTTATTCGACGGTTGACACCGTGCATCTTACTCCTCGTCGTCTAATATGTTGAAACATCAAAATTCATGTGATTCTAACATATTTTCACCGTTGATTTAGCAATGTAGAAAATTCTATTGTCGGTAAACCATTAATTCTGCAGCAACTAAATCAACGGTGAAAAAATGTTAGAATCATATGAAATTTGGTGTTTTGACATATTTGACGATGAAAATCAAGATTGGCAGTGCTGATCGTCGAATAAAATGGAGGATAAAATTTATGATGCCACCTAATGGAAAAAACCTCCCAAGGCCTTTTTCCACCATTATATATACATGTGAGTGAGCCATTGCAAGCTGGTCCATTTTTTTTAAAAACGGGAACTCTCAATTTGCGACATATTTTAATGATCTTTACTGTTCAAGTTGATTCCCTATCCTCAAATATATGTGTGTGAAAAATCAAATGCTTTGAAGACATCTAGCCTATGCATCGGATGACGTTTATGTTGTATTATCGAAAGCCGTTCATTTTTGCACCCATCATGCATAGACTAGAGCTATTCAAATCACGTGATTTTTCATACACATATATTTGAGGGTATGGTGATCAACCTGAACGGATCGGATCGTTAAAATATGTCAGAGATCGGGAGTTCCTGTTTTTAAAAAACAAGGACCTGTTTGCAATGGATCACTTCTCTCTATATATATTAAGCTTATGCTTGTGCTTGTGCTTGTGCTTGTGCAGCGGATCGGATCGTTAAAATATGTCGTATATCAAGAGAGAAAGAGGACCGTGTGCTGGTCTTAAGCAGCCGAGATATGCTTATGCTTGTGCTTGTTTTCTTGTGGTCCCCCTTCGATATTTTGCTGCTGTGCAGCCCCATTCAAGCCCTCTCTTTCTTTCTTTCTTTCTCGTGCTTGAGACCAGCACACAGTCCTCTCTCTCTCTCTCTCTCTCTCTCATGGCAGATGCTAGCAGAGTTTGCGCGATGTGCGGCGATGTTGGTTTCCCTGATAAAATCTTCCAATGCATGAGATGCTTCTCTCGCTTCCAGCATTCGTAAATATATTTATACTTATTTTTTGTTCCGACCTGACTCAGATGACATCTCTTTATTTCAATTTACTTATCCACTTATAGGTCCAATATTATGTATGTAAGGTATTGCAGCAACTATTACGAAGAACAGGTTTCTGAGGAGACCGCTGCTGCTGAGGTGTGTGACTGGTGCCTGAGCGAGGAGCGGAGCGGTACTGCCACCCGATTCCCGAAAAAGCATGCTGCTGCTTCTCCGGGGACAGCCGCCGACCGATCGGTGGGCAGCAGTGTGGATCATAAGGTAAAGCGAAGCGGCGATCGTCACGAGGACTGCGCAGGTCGAGGGAAGAGCTCTGCAGGTAGCTCTTCCTCTTCGAAGCCTGCTGGTAGAAGGTACAAACTGCTCAAGGATGTATTATGAGAATCTAATGTTATCATATTTCTGTTATATATATATATATATATATATATATATATATATAGATAGGCTTTTCTGTAATATGTTATGTGTGGCATCGTAAACTTATGTGACTACTAACAGTATATATGTATATCGACTTGTAGTATAGTTACTTGATCTACTTGTGTGAGAGCTCTTAATGATTTCATTTTGACTCTTAATGATTTCATTATTAATGATTGGGGATTTCTCTCATCTGATCTTCTTTTTGTTTTGACTCTTAATGATTTCATTCTTAATTAGTAATTTCTTTCTTCGATCCTTCACATCAAATTATGCAGAGAAAAGAGCAAGATTCTTAACATTGTTTGTGCCATCGATCCTGTATATGCTCTCTCGTCTGCTAGATTATATCTACTTGGTAGAAATCATCTCTCTAGAACTAAGCTCTTCCCCTCTTTTGCTACTGAATGAACTAATTATGGCTTGTGTTCTTATGATCACAGAATATCTTAATTAATTAAGTTGGTAAAAGATCAAACGAAATAAAATGAAGGTAATGCAAGTGTTGTTGCTTTAGTTTTTGTATGATGCACGGTGAAAGCTTCATAGCATATGCAGGGGCCGATATGCCTTCAACACTTAATGTCGGAATATAAAACAGGAACATGTTATATTCGGGCTTTTGGAGTGGAATAATAGCTTCTGTAGCAGATCTTGGTATACCCTGTATGACTGGTTGATCTAGTCTGTGTTTATTATACTTATGGAAATACGGATTTGTTGCCTCGATATTGGTCAAGACCGTTGTTAATATACGTGGATAACATAATCTGATACTAGAAAAACTATGAGAGGTACATGCGTATAAAATGTAAGATGGGCAAACCTTAATAGGCTTGAGTCTTATTGGATGAGACCGTCTTATGTTGAAAGCCGGTGTGTGCCCTCATCTCTGTCTCTTCTATTATAGGGCAAGAGGAAGGGTTATTTAATATTTGAAATTGGCTTCTTATTTATTCAGAGAAATCAAACAAAAAACACCATTATTTTATGTGCAATGCACGTAATTAAAATCCACATCATTATTATACAAGCATAGTGCATGTAATCATTACTACAATAAGTGGTTGCCCCTACGGATAACGTTATCCGTAGGGGCAATAAAATGTTGCCCATACGGATTAATCCGTAGGTCCCTGTAGTTGTCCCTACGGTACTATACGAATTAATTTAAAAATATTAAAACGTAATTTGTTATTTGGCCCTACGGAGCCGCAAAAGGACATACGGTTTAATCCGTAGAGGCATATATATGGGTTATTAATAAAAAAAATTAAGCACAGAAAACATAATTTGTTATTTGGCCCTACGGAGCCTCAAAAGAAAGACCTACGGTTTAATCCGTAGGGACAGATAAAAGGGTTATTAATAAAAAATAAAACACAGAAAAGTCCTCGTTCCCAAAAAAATTACCCTCATCTCTCTTCCACGCGCGCCTCTCGTCGCCACCACCCGCGCCTCGTCGTCACCGCCCTCGCCTCTTCGTCCCCGACATCACCGTCGGCTTCTTCGTCGACTTCCTCTTCGCCACCGCCCGCGCCTAGTCGCCTTCGCCTCGTCTTCGCTACAGGTTAGTAAATTTCTTATTTTTACTTCTAATTATTCGTTTGTTTCTGTTTTTGTTGATTAGGGTGAGGGTTAGGGTTAGTGTTAGGGTTCAGTTTAGTGTTTAGGGTTCGGGTCAGTTAGGGTTAGGGTTAGGGTTAGGGTTAGGGTTAGGGTTAATTAGGGTTCGGGTCAGTTAGGGTTAGGGTTCGGGTCAGTTAGTGTTAGGGTTAGGGTTAGTTAATTGCGGTTAGGGTTAGGGTTAGGGTTAGGGTAAGACTTGGGCTAGGGTTAGGATTAGGCCTTCATTATATGGTTAGGGTTAGGGTTAGGGTTTGGTTCAGGTTTAAGGTGGCTAGGGTTAATTTGGGTTAATTAGAGGCTAGAGTTAATTAGTGATAATTTGAAAGGGTTAGGATGTTGATTAGGGTTAATTAGATTAATTTGGGTAAATTGGGTTAATTAGGGATAATTTGTGTTAGGGTAACGATTATAGTTAATTGTGGTTAATTTGGTTAATTTGGGTTATTTAGGGTTAGGGTTTAGGGCGCACTAGTTCATTCAGTAGGATACTCGATGATAACGTATACGTACAACTTTATCATGAACACAAGAAAAATTTACCCTAAACTAAAAACTTCGAACCCTTAATAACGAAACGTAAACGTAAAACCTATCCAAGTTAAATGTTCAAGTTAAAACCAATATATGATACTCGATGATAATATGAAACTTTCATATTCTCATCGATATTGATATATGAAAATCAAAGCACCACTTAGTCCCCGTCTATTGGTTAACATACGTTCGATATTCGTCGTAACATAGAACTATACGAAGATTGTTAAATATCGGACGGTATAATTCGGTACTAACAACCGTCTTATAGTGTATGTGACGAGAAGATTCAATCGTATGATAACCGATAGATTTGTTCAGTATGAACAAGTTAGGAATGTATAAAGCAAACACCTGCATTCACTTGTGTTTTCATCCGTTTCGAATTATTTCGTCGGTACTTTTCCGCTGGTTCTCCGTGTACAAAGATAGATTAGATATTCATTTCAACGTTGTTTTACAGATTTGAAATGATTATCTATTCTATTACAGTGTACTCGGAGAACAGCGGGGAGGTGCTGCCGAAATTTACTTGAAACGGTTGAAAGCACAAGCGAATGAGTGCCTGCTCTATACATTCTTAATGGGATAGAAACCTTACCTCCGATAGCCGAAACACACACATACAACACGAATATACAACAAACGCGCACACAGCACATACACACTAACAACCCTACACTTAAGCGAAATCATAAATTGAAACACGCATATATAGAATACAACTCATACATGGGTATCCTCAAATCTAACTTTGATTATCGATAATTTATTCTTTTCAACGACAAATGCACACACAAAGCATATACACAGATTTTCTACTTTATCAGTAACAATCCCATTCTTAGATTTCTCAATATAGTCATCATAACCTACAATTTATATGTTATACAGTCTAACATGGCCCATGAGTACATCAGAGTTAAGGATTGGATGCATGTGGATTGGCAACAACGTATGCAACCTAAGTTTGTCGCAGGAGTTGCTGCTTTTATTGAATTTGCACGCGCACATAATAAGATCGTGTTAGAGAAGATTCTCTGCCCGTGCGATAGATGTGGGAATAAGTACTGGCAGAAGGTAGAATTTGCAGAGCTTCATATCATTAAACATGGTTTTACTAGACTTTATACAACTTGGCTATATCATGGGGAAGGAGAAAAAGACAGTAATGCGGCAGAAGAAGATGGAGAAGACGGTAATGCGGCAGAAGAAGAAGACGATAATTTCTTTCCAGGAGAAGAAATGGAGGATATGGTAGAGGCTGCCCTAGGTGAATCTATTCGTACCGAAAATGACATTCCTTCCGGTCAAGGACCGGGTGCGGATAAATATGAAAATTTTATGAATGATGCTAGAAAACCAAGTTATGAGAATGCAAAGTATTTCACCCTCTCATGGTTCGTCGAACTTTTCCAGATTAAGTGCCTAAATGGATGGAGCAACAAGTCATTCATAATACTTCTTTCGTTCTTGAAAGATTCTATGCTCCCGGGAATTAACGTGCCCGACAGCTGGTACGGAGCCCAGAAGGTGATGTCTGATTTGGGTCTGAAGTGTGAGAAGATTCAAGCATGTCCTAAAAATTGCGTGTTGTACCGGAAAGAGAATTCAGATTTAAAAGAGCGTCCAACATGCAGAGAGGGCAGGTATAAGCCGAAAGATTCTGATAAGAAGCCCGATATACCTATCAAGATAGAACGGTACTTTCCCATAACACAGAGCCTGCAGAGACTATTCAGGTGCAAGAAAATAGCCGAGGCAATGATTTGGCATCACCGTGCTCCTCCAAGTGAAGATGGAAAAATGAGTCATCCAAGAGATTCACCGGCATGGAAGGATTTCGATAGGAGACACGAAATATTCAGTAGTGATCCTCACAATGTCAGGCTCGGACTCGTTAGTGATGGCTTCTGCCCATTCAACTATATGGCTGGAAGCCACGGCACATGGCCCGTTATAATGATAGTTTATAATCTGTCGCTTTGGTTGGTTATGGACCAATCATATTTTATGATGCCTCTTTTTATCGACAAACCAAACTCACCGGGAAATAATATCGACGTCTATCTCCGACCTCTGATCGAGGAGTTAAAATTTTTATTCATTGATGGTGGAGACCTACGATGCAAATACAAATACAACATTTATACTGCGTGCGGCTTTAATGTGGACAATTAATGACTTTCCTGCGTATGGAATGCTATTAGGTTGGTCCGTATATGGTCACAAATCATGTCCTTATTGCCATCAACATACAACGTCGAAATTCTTGAATTTTAGCAGGAAGGTTTGTTATTGCGGCCATCGACGTTTCCTGCCTCTAAACCATCCCTACAGGTTAGACGTTGTTCACTTTGATGGTCATCAGGAGCTTCTTGGACCTCCAGCCCCATTGTCCGGAGAGGACGTGACTGCTCAGTGGGATGGTTACAATAATTTGACCTTCGGGATGGATCCGACAAAACAGGTCAAACCACCATTCTGGAACAAGTTAAGTATTTTCTTCGAGCTTCCGTATTGGTCAACAAATTTAGTGCATCATTATCTGGACGTCATGCACATAGAGAAGGGAGTATCCGAGCACGTACTCAACTTGCTTCTTTGTAAAGACGGGAAATCGAAAGACAACCTCAATGCTCGGATGGATCTACAGGACTGGGAAATTAGAAGTGAATTACATCCTAAACCGATAGCGGGTAAACCAGGCAAGTTTGTACTTCCTAATGCCGCGTATCATATTTCACAACCGGAAAAGAAAAGATTTCTTCAAGTGTAGCATGATTTTAAAGTTCCCACAGGTTTCTCAGGATCATTCAGTAAGAAGATAAAAATTGTGAAAGGAAAGATCGATGGGCTGAAAAGTCATGATCACTATATTATTATGGAACACCTTCTCCCATTAGCCCTCATGACGTCCCTTCCCGAATCGGTTGGTCTAGTAATCAATGACCTATGTTGTTTTTTCAGAGAATTATACGCTAAAACACTGGATGTTGTGACGCTGGAGAAACTAGAAAATTCTATTGCGTTGATACTTTACATGTTTGAACATATTTTCCCATCGTCATTCTTCGATATCATAATACACCTGACGGTTCATCTTGCAACTGAGGCTAAGTTAGCCGGACCGGTACAATATCGATGGATGTATCTCGTCGAGAGGTACGTGGAATTTTTCGTTTCGCACAATTTGTAAAATTATTGTTGTCCTGTATGCCCGTATTTATTTATTTAACATATTTTTCTTTAGGTACCTCTACACTCTAACAAAGTATATACGCAATATAAATCGACCAGAGGGTTCTATCATGCAAGATTATCTTCTAGATGAAACAACCACATTTTGTTCCCGCTATCTGGACGAGAACATTGAGACGAGACTTAACTGGCCTCGAAGAATTCAGGACGGGCCATATGGCAAAGCTGATTATAAGAGGGTAGATACTATATTTATCAACAAGATATACCGCTTTATCCTCCTCAACAGCGCATGTCTTGAAAAAAATTAGAAAGTAAGTTTTTTTTTTTATTTTTATATTTGTGTTTGTGTGTGTATGAAATGATATAATATTAATATCATATGCCGTTGTTGAGAACAGAATTTATTTTAACAAGGCACGTGAGGGCCATCCTGATTGGAACGGTGAACGATTGGAAAAATATCATCAGGATAATTTTTGCGATTGGTTTGCAGACCATGAAAATTATTGGAATAATATATTATTGCTACCAGTTTTAATCGAAATTTATATCGTTTTGTATTTGTCGTAAAATTTGTTTTGTTAGATTCAGGATCCGAACTTGTCTGCATCATTAGAGAGGGATTCAAGATGTTTAGCTCAGTTTCCTAGCATGGAGGTTGCATATTATAAAGGATTCAGTGTCATTGGATACAAATTCGAAGCTAAGGATATAGAAACATCTAGAACCATTCAGAATAGTGGGATTGCGACGGTAGAATCGGATGGTATGATTTATTATGGATACTTAAATTGTATACTTGGCATCCAATATCCCGGACGATCAGAACCGTTTTATATATTTTAGTGTACTTAGTACGATACACGAACCGATACGAATAAGTGGAGAAACAATCTCGGGACTTGGAAAGATGAATATGGATTGACCAGTGTGAACACACTTCGATTTTACGGTCAGGACGATCCGTTTATCTTTCCGAACCAAGCGTTCCAAGTATACTACTCACAGTGTTTGAAACATCTGGGATGGAGTGTCGTATGCCGTTGGAAACCTAGGGATATTTACGATGTCCCAGAATTCGAGGACAGCGATAAGGATGAAGAAGAGAGAAGACTTAGAGTGCTCCGACCGTCTGATTCAAAAGATGGGTTGTCTTTGGCTGATCATGAAGTTACGTGGGTTAGAAATGATATCGATGATGAAATCCAAGTAGATATGTCTAATGCGTCCACGAAACGAAAAAGTTTATCAGTAATGTTATATTATTACTTCACATTTTACGATTTATACATATATGGTCAATGTTTGTAATGATTGTCTAATGCGTCCACGAACCGTTTTATCTAGATTTGATGACGATGACGGGAGCAGCGAGGGGCGGCAGGAGCTCCAGCCGCGGCACCAGCAGAGGCAGAGGCAGAGCGGTTCTGCTACCAGGAGAGCTGCGTATGGAGTTTCAGAGGGCCGGTCTTGCACCCCGATCGGAGACCCTTTCGGATGGTTCCTTCCATGTGGAATTTGCCACACCTCCAGGTATATTGCACGTATATTCATTTTGAATGTAATATTATATATATACATGCATATTTATGTCAAAATTACTTATATAGTCAATATTTGATTGTCTAGCTGTTGGTGGTGCGTCCACATCAGGGACAGAGGCTACTCCCGTACCTCCAGGTATGTTTATATGTCCTATAGTGCATGCATATTGATTCAGAATGCTATATCATAAATATACATACATTCTTTTTGCTCTTACGTACTTAGATAATCCTTTTTTAATTGTCTAGCTGTAAGTGGTACCTCCACATCTCGGGCAGAGGCCACAACCGCACCTGCGGGTATGTTTATATATATATATATCATATAGTGTATACATGTTGATTTAGAATGCAATTACTTATATAGTCAATATTTAATTGTCTAATTATAGGTGGTGCGTCCACGTCTTCTGCAGGGGCCACTCCCACTTCCATACCCTCCGCTCAGTCTGCAGGTTAGTATGAATAAATATAAAATATTAATTCATTTTACATATCCTTTAAGAATAAACATGAACTACATGTAATTTTATCGATATTTATTTTCTAGTTGGAAGGAATGCGTCCACGTCCGTGTTACCGGCTGTTCCTCGCCGGAGGAACTATCGTCCCGCTCGTGCTGTTGCCCGGGCCCAGGCTCGTGCTTCTATCGCCGGAGGTATATATCACACTTCAATTTTTGTTAAACCTTGATTTCTTAATACCTGTTCACACCATAATATTGCATTATTCTATTCCCCATTCTTATTCTTTTTATAAATAAACATGTGCTTTTAACGCATGTCTGCTACATGTTACAGGTTACAGGTTCTTGAACAGAAAACAGTGAAAACAATGAAAAGACTATGCAAAGTGAGACTGTGAATGATAAATGGTGAAATCTTGATCGCGCCTACATTTTGAGGAACAATGAACAACAGTTCATCGAGTATAAAGGCAGCGACATGAAGAAACAGTAAAAGTCCACTACAATGTTCACTGGAAAGATCTGGAAGAAAACGAGAAAACAATTTGAGAAAGGACCTGTATAAACAGGAAGTACAAGTCATCACGAGACAACACAAGAATTCTGAGCAGTCAACTCTTCAGTTTGACCGCGGAACCGCGGCCAAACCCAGGCTGGGACCGCGGTTCCGCGGCTGTAGAGAGCGATCGCGAGTTAAAATTTTTACTATAATTCTTTATATCTTTGACCGGTCTTCCTAAGGGCTATTTTTGTAATTGTAGACATGCGGATCAAAATGTAACCTAGGGTTTCCTATCTTCTATAAATAGGAACTCTAAACATTGTAATTTCTTATGCCTCCCTTTAATGAATAAAATTTAGAAATATTTTGGAGAGCATCGGTGCCTTTCTTCTCCATTCAGAAATTCAGATCTGACAACCCTGCATGGATGATTGGAGGGATGCATCTGTAAGTAATTTAATTTCTTGCCCTAGTGTAGTTTTCAATTCCTTGCCCTAGGTAGATTTAATTTCATGCCCTAGGAACTTGTTTAGGGTTTAGCTTTTGGGAAGGATTTTGAGAGATGAGATCTCTCATCCCTTTCTTACCCACCAAACATTTACAATAGAACTCCATGCATACATGCACATACCGCTCCCTACGGCACTCTATCCCTCGAGGTAGCGGTGATACCGTAGTATAAAGGCACGGGTGTGATGTTTTCCATGGAGGTTAGGGTAAGGATCTCTAAAGGAAGGACAAGAACCTAGAGGATGGAACACCTTCCTGAACGGATCTAATCCACTTTATTGATAATTACCATAACTCCTCACAGATCTTCATTCGGGTATTGAAAGTGGTGAGATTTAATTACATTTCCAAACCATCCCTAAACCTAGCCCTAGCAAGAGTAGATCTAGATAATTGCCCTAGGATAATTTAGATTTTTAGATTTAATAATCTGTCCGAATACTTTTCGGAATTAACTCGTAAGAACGAATCGGAAAGTCACAACATCCCTGTGGACCGACCCGTACTCACCGGCTAGCTGCAAAGCGACGCCGTTCTTGATTGCGGTTACAAATATTTTTGATCTATCTTTTAGAAAGCGCAAGCACGCTAAATCATTCAATCAAATGGCGCCGTTGCCGGGGATGGCGTAGTATTTCCTTTTTGCAATTTCGGGTTAATCTTAAATTAAAAAAATCATAAAAATCTGAAAAATCCAAAAAAATATAAAAATATATCAATTGTTATTTTGTTTTTTGGAAAGGGTACTTTGTTGTTTGAATCTTGCAGGAACAATCGAGACGGATCTGAAAATTTCCAGAAAGCGAAACAGAAAACGGGATATCGGAACAGAAGAGATTTTAAACAACAGAACAGTGGAATTTTTCTGGAGATCGGAACCGACGGCCCGACCGCGCTTCCGCCGCTTAAACCCCAATTTTACCGCGGAAACGCAGTGGAACAGTGACATCATCGATTGCAATTTTTTCTGGGGCACTGTGCAGTCAAGTTGACCGCGAAACCGCGGTGGGAACCAGATTTTTCCGCGAAAGGGCGGCTCCGCAGTGACGTCATCTGACCAACTTTGCTCTGTAAGCCTCCTCTGTTCCTCCCAACCTCATAAAACTAATTTCAGCAGTAAATTCTGCAATCTATCGATATTATCTAGGAATACTAAAATGCAGAAAGACAGAATGGCCGTGGCATGTATAAAATTCATTGATTGCAAATGATCCTGTTGTTTCAAAGACATATGAGAAGTCCATTCATGTTTTGAGGTTAGCGTTCATTTTAATATGCCTAAAGTATAATTTAAATATGTGGAATAATTCTGATGTGATAGCACACAAGACATTCCAATTACTATTTGCAATATTTCCACTATCCCTTATGTCTGTGAGGCATACACATCATGATATAATATATAGTGGACTTGCGAGCTTATTAAAGACATAGAAATCACTAAAAACATGAGGAAATTTTTTTTTGAAATTTTTGAAATTTTTGAAATATCTTTTCTGAAAATTCCTGCAGGATTTCGTGTGCTATAAAAATATTTCCCTTTCCAAATAACAAGTCTTGTGCAAGATTTTTGTGACTCGCTTAAAATAAAAATTGATTGCAAGTAATATTTTTCTGTTGCATATCTTTTATCAACAATCTTTTTGCAACAATTTCCAAATAAAAAAAAGGAAAAAGGACAAATATTTTATAAAAACTTGCAAAAATTTTTGCCGCAAACAAATCCTTGCACCACCACAAACCTTCTTTCTTTTTCCTTTCTTCTAACATGGGTACCCCACATAAAAAATCTCTTGCCGAACTTTGGTATCCCGAACCTAATTTTGCGTCGTACGTCAATTTGTTCGGTCAATTTAAAGACGATCCTTCCTTGCCTAAAAAATCTTTGAAAGATCAAATAGAGGCGTCTAGGAGAAACAGTTTGACTTTTCAACCCACTTTGTGTCAACCAAGTCAACCTTCACCATTTACATATGTTGATACCACTTTTTCAAGTCCTTCTGTCACTCCTAAGCCGATGTCCATTGCTGAGCATATTGCTCAATCTCGCAGCCGATCTTTCACCCCTCTCCACTCATCTAGTTCTAGAGATCCACACGACTATTCATCTTTTTATCCATATGTTGACCCTACCCCTGTCCAATCACCCACTTCCTACCAGTCCTACCCGACCTTTCCACCCTCACTAGATATTGATTCTACACAGCCATTAGGGAGTTTCACATATCCAACCAATTTCGAATCTTTCACCGAAACCCTCTTACCACCTAAGTCTAGTTTGGAAGAGTCGTTGGAGACTTATATCTTAGCAACAAACAAAATGACTAGGAATGTAGAAGCGTCTGTGGCCGCTCTTATGCAACTGGCTGAACCGGTAGCTAGTTTTCCGCTAGCTCCAAATTTTTCAATGCATAAGGAGGCGGTTGGACAGAGTAAGAATGTGAGAGGATTTTCAAATCAAACCTACCCTTACCCAATTGAAGCCCACAACTCCTGTTTTCCATCGATTGCCCTACATAGTTCACCTGTTGAAAATAAAAATGAGTTGTGTGATTTTGTAGTGCTTGATTTGCCAAATTGTGAAGAACCCCTTTCGAGTGAAACCACACTTAATCCTTTCGACCTTTACACCTCTACTCTAGAAGCTAAATCGATACATATCCATACTTTTGATGAGGTGTCTAAAGAAATTAATTTTCACTTGATTGAGGATATAGACGCCGGGAATATTTCGGATGATGAACTTGTCGATTTGATTGAAATTTTACGTTCAAATCATCATCCCGAGTTATTAGATGTCTCTCCCGAATCTCATATGCGTCTAGATTTTGATGATAATGGCATGGATGAGTTAAATATTGAGGATAGTATTGAGGAGAGTCTTGAGGATAATATTGAGGTCGAATCATTTTTGTTTGATGTGTCTGATTTTCCAATTCATCCTCCTGAACTTTTGACTGTTATATCACCCTCCCTCCTTCCCATCGTTCCGACCCCGCTTGAAGACTGTGAGCTTGAAACCTTTTCCTTTGAATCTGACACAATTCTCACAGACGATATCACCTACGAGTGTTTCACTTTTTCGGACGATGTTGATGACTCACCGCCCGAGTTTGAGTCCTTTACATTTTCAGATGAGCCATCAGACTCGGTTGATTATAGTAGTTTCGAACCATTAATGGAATCTTTCAAGTTCGAAACAGTTTACTACGGTGAGAAAGATACTATCCTTAATTCACTCCCTTTCGTCTTTCCCATTATTCCGACCGAACAAGAGACCGTTACGCTTTCATCTCAAATACCAAGTTCGGCATACCCATGTTTTCTTGCGAATCTTGAGGGATTTGACCCCATTTCTCGACGGGTTGATAGGTTAGCGCAATCGCTTTTAACACATCGGTCATCACAAATTGCGCTAATTTATTCACTCGATTTACACCCTCAAGTTCGCGCGATCATTCTTTCTCCTCTCCGCCCTTCTTCTCCCCCACCGAGACCATATTCTACCATTCTTCTTTCCACACGGTCTCGCGTGTTTCTCATTTCTTTCCTCCACACCCCACTCTTGCACCAACTATACCATTACCACGATAAGATTTTTGAATGGTTGGTGCTAACCTTTGGCTTGTGTAAGGCCAAGCTTAAGTTTGGGGGGGCCTTTCTGTATATATTTTTGTTTTTCTTAACAATAAAATAAATAAATAAATAAATAAACAGGGGAGTGCCAACATTTTGACCCTCTTGGTTTAGTATGACAGTGACGACACTGTCAAGTTCAAGTTTGGGGGTATGCTCGGTACGTTTTCTTCCTTCGCATTCATTTGTACATATTTTTGCATTTGCATACTTATTTGAAAACCCATAAAAATTGACAAATTTCAAAAATTATGAAAATCATTGTATTCAATTTTGCCTAATTGACTTGAGTTTGACAAATAGGTTAACTGGCTAGGAACAACTAGATCTTAGACTTAGTAAATTAAAAACCCTAAAAATAACCTTCCTTAAAGTTTAACGGTAGAAAGTATATGCCTTGTAGTTTATTTAGAAATAGGCAAATTTTGGGTTCACTTCTTGGGCTAAGTCGAAACGAAGGAAAGATATTGAAGCTTTTATTAGAGTAAAAGTTTGAAAAATAGTTCCTAGCTTAAGTCTAGATTCTGAAAATGTATACCCTACAATTTGCACAATCACGCATCTTGAAACTTGGAATAGTAGAAGAGACCTTGAAATACTCTTGTCTAAAGTCCTTAGTACAATGAAAAAGAAAAAAAAAGTGAATAACGAAAAATGGACACTGGTTTTTATGATTACTTAAGGCTGTGAAAAATAGAAAAATATTTAGCGAGGGTGCTTCATCACCTAGTGCTTTAGACCAACTGGTTTGGGAGTCACTGCTAAAGTCTTGGGGGTTGCAAAACTAGGAAGTACGCTTTAAATGTGCAAACACATTTTGTAATCGGTCGTTGGTACCTCAAGAAGTATTAACGGTCGCATGAAGGATGTGGAAGCAAAATTCTATTAAAAATTCACTAATTAATAAGTGCTTTGGACAATGGACGAGAGTACGATTACTTGATTTGAATTTCCAAGTGTAGGGGCGATCTATACATACACGTAGGGATATGTGATTAGAGTTTAGATAAGAGAAATGAATGAAGAATAGAACTTGTATCTCTAATAGAGTTGATAGAAATTCCTAAGTAGAGATGGAACCCTAGAAGGAAAACTTAAGAGATGCTGAAAGCTGAGTAGGTCTACATAACATATATAATCTTAAGTTAAATAATTAGGAAGTGTGAAGAATACGGGTGGATAATTTGCGAGTCAAAAGATAATAGAATTCCTTCTTAGAAAACCTAATTGGAGAACAAAAGTCAATGGGCCGAGTTGATAGGATTTTGTGGGTGTAATCCGCTGAAAACCCTCAGGAGACAACACTCCTCCTACTAGGGACACCTAGAGGTTTAATGGCTTGTTGCACTAGCTCAGTGCAATCGCGTTTCCCTGCGAAAGTGCGGCTAGGTTAGGTTTTATCGAGAATAAAATAATAAGTTTGCTCGAGGAAGAGTAAAAGATAAGTTTGGGGGTATTTGTTCACACCATAATATTGCATTATTCTATTCCCCATTCTTATTCTTTTTATAAATAAACATGTGCTTTTAACGCATGTCTGCTACATGTTACAGGTTACAGGTTCTTGAACAGAAAACAGTGAAAACAATGAAAAGACTATGCAAAAGTGAGACTGTGAATGATAAATGGTGAAATCTTGATCGCGCCTACATTTTGAGGAACAATGAACAACAGTTCATCGAGTATAAAGGCAGCGACATGAAGAAACAGTAAAAGTCCACTACAATGTTCACTAGAAAGATCTGGAAGAAAACGAGAAAACAATTTGAGAAAGGACCTGTATAAACAGGAAGTACAAGTCATCACGAGACAACACAAGAATTCTGAGCAGTCAACTCTTCAGTTTGACCGCGGAACCGCGGCCAAACCCAGGCTAGGACCGCGGTTCCGCGGCTATAGAGAGCGATCGCGAGTTAAAATTTTTACTATAATTCTTTATATCTTTGACCGGTCTTCCTAAGGGCTATTTTTGTAATTGTAGACATGCGGATCAAAATGTAACCTAGGGTTTCCTATCTTCTATAAATAGGAACTCTAAACATTGTAATTTCTTATGCCTCCCTTTAATGAATAAAATTTAGAAATATTTTGGAGAGCATCGGTGCCTTTCTTCTCCATTCAGAAATTCAGATCTGACAACCCTGCATGGATGATTGGAGGGATGCATCTGTAAGTAATTTAATTTCTTGCCCTAGTGTAGTTTTCAATTCCTTGCCCTAGGTAGATTTAATTTCATGCCCTAGGAACTTGTTTAGGGTTTAGCTTTTGGGAAGGATTTTGAGAGATGAGATCTCTCATCCCTTTCTTACCCACCAAACATTTATAATAGAACTCCATGCATACATGCACATACCGCTCCCTACGGCACTCTATCCCTCGAGGTAGCGGTGATACCGTAGTATAAAGGCCCGGGTGTGATGTTTTCCATAGAGGTTAGAGTAAGGATCTCTAAAGGAAGGACAAGAACCTAGAGGAAGGAACACCTTTCTGAACGGATCTAATCCACTTTATTGATAATTACCATAACTCCTCACAGATCTTCATTCGGGTATTGAAAGTGGTGAGATTTAATTACATTTCCAAACCATCCCTAAACCTAGCCCTGAAAGGTTCCTAGGCACCCTATAATGGTCTCACAAGGCATCGAACATGCCAATTTAAAAAAAATGGTGCCGAGAAACCCTAGACTACGGATCGTTGCTAGAAATCTAGACGAAAAGTAAACTAGTTAACACTTAACTACAAGGATATGGAAATTACAACCTTTGTAGATCCGGATATCCACCTCCACGGCTCCGCAACGAAGTCTCCTCGCTGTCCATGTCGAACCCCGGGCTCTAGCGTCGGCTTCATCGGAGAATGAACGGGCTTGGTCATCGACGACGGTGCCGAAGATGATCTACGTCGAGGCATCGCTAGATCAAGCTCCCTACTTCACAAAGTGATGAAACTTGTGAAGGAAACACACTCTACTACTTGGCAAGTGGTAGAGGATGAAGAAATAGGAGGTGGGTTCTCTTTAGAATTGGATTTCTCACTCTCAAGCTCAAGTTGCCATTGATGGCCTCAAAGTTTCAAACTTGAAGATGAAGAAGAAGATGAGCTAGAAAAATGATAAGTCTTTTTAAAATGAAAAGAAAAAAGAATACTTATCATAATTCCAACTAGGGTTAAGTGTAGAGAATAGACCATGGTTAATGGATGGGTTAGGGTTAAGCATGATGACAAGAATGGTTAAGAAGTCAAAGCTTCATGAAGCTTCAACTAAAAGACAAAGAAAGCCACCATTCTTATCATAATCATTTCCAAATAAATAAACAAATAAATAAATAAATGGATATGCAAAACCCTAATTATCAAATTAATCATGGTTTAATCCTATACACTTAACCAAATGATCAAGTATCATCAAACATGATACATATATGTGCACAAAAGTATATCACATATACAACTTGCACATCAAGTGAGAAAATCCGTATAAAGTGAACCAATACTAGTTAATGCAAAATAATATATCAAATATATAATTATACATTAAATCATTAAATCAACATTTGATTCAATGATCCGGTCATGTCACACATAACCGACTAGTATTCAATGTATCGATTTATCGAATCAATGATTCGATAACTAGGTCATATCGAATATAACCAATCGAAACATTTATCGCGAGAATGAAATGCGGTATCACATACACGCATTATTCTCGCTCCCGCACATATCTCATATGCACTCCTATTTCGTTTCGCTTGAGCCAGGAAACCTCTGTGTAGGACTCTAAAGACTCGTCAATACGCCGGTAGCAGATGATGATCATATCAAGCACCCACAAGCCGCAAGCGGTCTGCTAAACGTAACGGCCATCCGGGTATTGAGCGATCAGAAGATCGACGAGCTAGTCCGCTCACACTCCTGTGAATCCAACCAGTAACACTTACCGTACAGTCCGGTCTGTTCGTCTGATACGTCGCATATCAAGTCTAGGGATGGTATACGTCAGACCCCAATAACCGATAAGTCGTGCCGATGTGAGGCTCATAACGGGTCGAGAAACTACTGGTAACACTTACCAGCAAATCTCTGATCAGCCCTGGCCAGGGACTTCCCTGTTACGGCCAATCAAGCACAGCGCAACATCAACCCCCAATACCGGGAGAGACGAAACCCCTCCTATCGCTCATTGCCTCCATGTGACTCGGGACTGTGCCCAAAGACCACCGTTTTGCACGCCCTCATGGACGTGGTAAGGTGGAGATCAAAGCATAGTGGGAATCACACAAGACTCTATGACGATCTCGGGTCTACAGACTAACCTGCACAAGTGTCACCTGAGAACTGCCATCTGACGTGAGGTATAATACCATCTGGGAGTTCTCGGCGAGTCCATCCAGTGTACCCAGTCTCCACTGAGCACCCGTATACCATCTCTGATGTCAAACACCAATGGATATGGGATCATCCATCGCCCATCACATGGGTCGAGAAGCGTATACGCTAGTCTACTCTGGTATATCGATGCCCCGTCTCGATATACCCACGACTAGGGACCTTGAAGGATGTACTTATGGACTACCATGTCCCCACTAGTATGATCTGCATCATAGTCCAGGTAGTCAAGTACACATCCTAAGGGCTTTACCAACATGTAACTGTAAGACAATATAAAGAGACTAGTGTACATGTTAAGATAAAGAGTAACCAGATAGCATACTATCATATCGAGCAAGAAAGTCATCTCTATATATGTCCAAGCATCCAATATAATATACATCATCTGTACAATACTGGCCTCTAGGGCATACATACAACTAACAATCTCCCACTTGCACTAGGGCCAGCTGCTGTAGTATCGCATACCGAGAATCCCGAAGAGTCTCTCAAACTGTGTCTGGGGAATGGCCTTCGTGAGTGGATCCGCCGTGTTATTCTTCGTGTCAACCCTCCTGATCTCGATCTCCCGGCGATCAACTATCTCCCGGATCAGGTGATACCGCCTCAGAATATGCCTGGATCGCTGATGGGACCTGGGTTCCTTGGCCAACGCCACCGCTCCATTGTTATCGCAATACAAAGGTATTGGACGCTCAATGGATGGAACCACTCCAAGTTCAGTAATGAACTTCTTGATCCAGACAGCCTCTTTGGCAGCATCGTTGGCAGCGATGTATTCAGCCTCCATTGTCGAGTCTGCCACGGTTTCCTGCTTGGAACTCTTCCAGCTAACCGCCCCTCCGTAAAGGGTAAAGACAAAGCCCGACTGCGACTTAGAGTCGTCCTTATCACTCTGGAAGCTCGAATCGGTAAAGGACTCCACTTGGAGTTCTCCGTCACCATACACCAAGAACATATCTCTAGTCCTTCGTAAGTACTTGAGAATGCTCTTCACAGCTGTCCAGTGACTCTCTCCAGGATCAGCTTGATACCTGCTCACTATACTTAGTGAGTATGCTACATCGGGCCTGGTACATAGCATCGCATACATGATAGAGCCTACTGCCGAAGCATAGGGTATCCCTTGCATGCGAGCTCTCTCCAAATCAGTCTTGGGAGACATCTCTCTGGAGAGAGTGACTCCAGAGATCGTGGGCAAGTTCCCATGCTTGGACTCTTCCATACTAAACCTCTTCAGTATGGTGTCAATGTACCTGGATTGGGACAATCCCAAAATCCGTTTGGATCTATCTCTATAGATCCTAATCCCCAATATGCAGGAGGCATCACCAAGATCTTTCATTGAGAATCTTTGTGATAAGAAGAGCTTGACCGATTGCAGCATAGGAATATCATTTCCTATCAAGAGTATGTCGTCTACGTACAATACGAGGAAGACAACCTTACTCTCTGCCACCTTCTTGTAGATACAAGGTTCATCTGGATTTTTGACGAAATCAAACTCTTTGATAACGACGTCAAAGCAGATGTTCCAACTCCGCGATGCTTGCTTTAATCCATAAATGGATTTAAGCAGCTTGCACACCTTTCCGCTGCTCCCACTGTCTACGAAGCTCTCTGGCTGAGTCATGTACATGCACTCTTCCAAATCACCGTTTAGAAAGGCGGTCTTAACCTCCATTTGCCAGATTTCGTAATCATGATATGCAGCGATGGCAAGCATGATCCGGATGGATTTAAGCATAGCTACTGGAGAAAAGGTTTCGTCATAGTCCACACCTGGTCTTTGACGAAAACCCTTTGCTACAAGTCTAGCTTTGAAAGTCTCCACTTTCCCATCTACACCAAGTTTCTTCTTGAAGATCCACTTGCTCCCAATGGGTTTTACCCCTTCAGGAGCAACGTCCAAAGTCCATACTTTGTTGGTGTACATGGATTCCATCTCGGACCGCATAACATCCAGCCATTTCACTGAGTCCCCACTCGTGATGGCCTGCTCGAAGCTAGTTGGGTCATCATCCTCCATGATGCAATCCTCGCTCCCACCATCAATGAGAAAACCGTAGTATCTCTCAGGTGGACGAGAAACCCTACCTGATCGGCGGAGAGGCTGGGGTTCGTCGGGTACTACCGAATCCTCCGGTTCCACTAAATCTTCAGTTATAGTTTATGTTTCTGGAACTTCTTCCAGTTCTACCTCAGAGCCACTAATCTCTTTTGCAAGAAATTCCTTTTCTAAAAAGGTGGCATGTTGAGCAATAAACACTTTTTGTTGTTCACTGTGGTAGAATAAATATCCATTTGAATGTTTAGGATATCCCACAAACTTACATAGAACTGACCGTGCCTCGAGTTTGTCTGGATTTTGCCTTTTGACATAGGCCAGACAACCCCATATCTTAACTCGTTTAAGACATGGTCTCTTCCCACTCCATATCTCGTATGGTGTGGTAGGTACAAATTTAGTTGGAACTTGATTCAATAGGTATGCCACTGACTCAAACGCATACCCCCAGAAGGAAACAGGTAACTCAGCTGTACTCATCATAGAGCGCACCATATCTAATAGGGTGCGATTCCTCCGCTCCGATACACCGTTGTGCTGTGGTGTATAAGGAGGAGTAAGCTGAGAGAGAATCCCATTCTCTTTTAAGAAGTCCAGGAATTCATTGCTCAAGTATTCACCTCCTCGATCAGATCGAAGGATTTTAATACTTTTTCCGGTTTGTTTCTCGACTTCTTGTTTATATTCTCTGAATTTCTCAAAAGCTTCAGACTTGTGTCTTATCAAGTACACATGTCCGTATCTTGAGAGATCGTCAGTGAATGTAATGAAGTATGAAGAACCATCCCTGGCATGTGTAGACATGGGACCGCATACATCACTATGTATTAGTCCCAAGAGTTCGGTAGCTCTTTCTCCATGTCCCGTAAACGGAGTTTTGGTCATCTTGCCTTTGAGACATGACTGGCAAGTGTCATAAGATGAAAATTCAAACGGATTTAAATATCCATCTTTATGCAACTTAGCTAGTCGTGTCACATTGATGTGACCCAGTCTACAATGCCACAAGAAGGATTCGTTCAGTTCTGAACTCTTCCTCTTGTGTGTGTTTGTTATGCTCAGAACTGTTGATTGATTTAGAACATAAATGCCATTGCACAACGTGTCTGATCCAACCAACTTTTGGTTACGGAAAATGTTCATAACATTGTCCTGTAATACAAAATTATATCCCTCTTTACTTAATAAAGAAACCGATATAATGTTACATATCAGGTTCGGCATGTAATAGCATTCATTCAGAACCAATGTATTACCAGTTGGTAATACAAGGTGATATTCCCCGACAGTCTTAGCTGCAACAATTGCACCATTTCCAACTTTAATGTCTTTATCACCTTCTCCAAGTTTTCTACCTTTCCTGAGCCCATGTAACTGATTACATATATGGGATCCTGACCCGGTATCTAATACCCAGGACGTAGAGCAAATGGAGAAACAGTTCTCAGTAACGAACACACCCGGAGAAAATGCATCAACATGTACTTTCTTCAATCGGGTGGCATGGGAATCCTGGTATTCTCCTATATCCTGTTCATTCCTATAACTCTTATAGGAAAGAACGGAACCAACGTTCCCCAGCACAGAATAACATGCGGGTTCGATCAATACATCCATATTATTATCTTCATTAGGACATGAAATGGTCGCTACCTGGAGAGAGAGAGAAGAAAACACTTTAGCGTATGCTCGTGCAAGATCAGATTGGTTATTATCTTATCTAATCAGGATGGCTCCCACTGCTTTTTATCAAATCTTCCTTCAAACCCTAAAAGGAAAGACTAGCCGGGATTAATTACACACTACAGGTTCGCCAATCTTTCAGCCAGGCCAGTGTCGGTACTTTGAGGGAGGTCCCCCGTGCTTTCGCACGAACCTAATTAATGTAAACCTCGTTTTCCCAGAGGCATAACCCCGTTGACACCTTTCTAGACACCTACTTGATCGGCTAATTGCACTGTGTAAAACTCTCCCAGGAGTAACTCTTACTCGCAGCGGGTATCGGGATCCAATTATCTCATAGAAGGTATGCAATCTCATTGCAAATTTCAACACTTGAAATTCCCGATAATATTTTGCCCCTAGTGTGCCATGACCTTGACAGAGGTCAACAAATCATAGT
The DNA here is from genome assembly GCA_030015575.1 of Agapanthus africanus. NCBI lineage: Eukaryota > Viridiplantae > Streptophyta > Magnoliopsida > Asparagales > Amaryllidaceae > Agapanthus > Agapanthus africanus. Next base: position 360,824,329 of record CM057349.1, on the reverse strand, counting down.
GCACTAGTCAAGTTCAACCCGTCATTTCTTGATTGAATCAAACCCACTCGCACGACCCTTGACAGAGGTCAACAAGGTCGTACGACTACCCTAATCCAATCACATCACATACTTTTGCAGATAACTACTAGTTAGCTACCGCACACTACGCCTTGACAGAGGTCAACAAACGCAGCACGAATACTAAATAGTCTTTATCTGAAATGACGGAGGGCTACGACAGGTTTTTCTGAAAACCTATTGCGTAATGAACTTGATATCGTTGTAGAATCAAATGAAGATTTTGAAATGGAGTGATTTTGAGGCTTTTCTAGTTTTGCTAAAGGAGTCACTCCCGGCGAAGGGATCTCGGTCCTTTCCTCGTCGAATGAGGTGCGGGATATATCATATATATCGCTGTGCAAAGCAAAAACCCAAAAGCAGTCAAAAGCAAACCGAGTCTGTAGCATCTGCCAGTTATTGCTAAAGGAGTCACTCCCGGTGAAGGGATCTCGGTCCTTTCCTCATCGAATAAGGTGCAGGGTATATCATATATCCCGCTGTGCAAAGCAAGAACTATAGCTACCCTGTTTTATTTTAAAATTTGATTCTACAACATCTTAGGTTTCTTATCTTTCATTAATCACATTAATGAAGTCCCATCATTTAAATACCTAAACATCACAGATAGATATGACGTACACTTATACCATCCGCATTCGCCTCGATGTCCCCTCGTGCACCGTTAGGTTAGGTAACTAACGGCAGAGCAGGGCAGGGCTAGCGCGGGTGTAAAACATAAGTAACGTCTATATAATATATCATATATACTATATACCATACCCATCACAGAATCACAACACAGAAATCGCAGCAGCAGAAACATATGAAATATTGGATATACTAGGACGTCCGTGTTTTCAATACGAGCCAGTATAAAACACGGATTCCGCGGTCGTGATGAATAGCCAATCCCACACCCGTAGACCCCTACGAGAGCGGCAAGCAACCCTGCCAATTCTAGGGTTAGGAGACCCGGACTCGACTCCTCGAGTTGGTCTCCCACTGGACCCCAGAACCCGGTTACTTGTGCTCCCCTCCTTGGGTCTATCCTAATGCGGAAAAGTAAATAATATACAAAGGGTGGCAACTTCCGCTACCTGGAAGTGCCTAAAATAAAAGAATATTACATACAAGTTTTTACATGAATGAAAATGAAAAAACACTCATCTCACATAAAAACCCCCGGCTATTCAAACACGACGATCCAATACAACATATCCAGCAACACATAACATCACATGTCATCAACGTAAGTAAGTATGCATACCCCAATTGTCGTTGACGTATAGCAACGAAACCGGCGATATGTACATACTACACTTACGGTCACAGAAAAGAAAGTGTAAAACTACAACAATTGGAATCCGCAACTACTTTAGACATCACATGCCTAATCAAATGAAATACTTAGACATCACATGCCTAATTATTATAAATCCCGCATTTTAGTCTCATTATCGAAAACTCTTTTCAATATCAAATGAAACTAAACCGCTAGATTTATATCATTCATTCAGTTATCACATAACTGTTTGTGAATTCCAATTATTGTATCCCATTCCAGATAAATAGAATATATTAAACTTTCCGATCGAACATTCGAACACCCAAGTTTTCCCGAAACCATCCAACACATGAAATAGGTTCAAAGACATTCGTTTCATGCCTCAGTACCAACGGTCCAGCCGTAGAAGGGTCAAGCCAACGCCTCACATGTGGCACGCCGTACTGCCCCAAACCCGAAGGTTCAAAGGGCAGTTCAAGACGGTCACATAATCGAGTTAAGGTTTGTTGTCTTCTAAAGGGACCATCGCGTTACTTGCACTACTCAGAACGTCCTTAAACCACACAATAATCCAACACTTGGATATTTTTGGCAGGGGAAAGATTGGGTATTTATATCCGGTCGAACTTTTTAACATATTCAAAAAATTATCCGGAAAACACATAGACAAAGTTCGATAATCCGATCGAATCGTTGATTCCCTACACAACCCCAGAATACTCAAACCTGGAGTCAAATTAAAATTCCCAGAAAACTCAGAACAATTAATCAGGAATTACTGTGCAAAAACCAAGGGCTGACGTCACTATTCTGCCGCGGAACCGCCGCAGAAGCCTAGCTTCTGCCGCGGAACCGCCGCAGAAGCCTAGCTTCTGCCGCGGTTCCGCCGCACTTTGTACTGTTCACAGGAAACGTTTTGCACAGTAATTCTTAGATTTTATTTCTGAATTTTTTAAGCAATTTTAATTGACAAAAAACCACAAATTCGAAAAATTTCCAGAGAGCTATTTTGGGGTTGGGTTTTCGGTTCGTCCGGGTTTCAAATTCCGTCTAGATTTCGCCTAAGGCTCTAGCTAGGCTCTGATACCAGTGAAAGGTTCCTAGGCACCCTATAATGGTCTCACAAGGCATCGAACATGCCAATTTAAAAAAAATGGTGCCGAGAAACCCTAGACTACGGATCGTTGCTAGAAATCTAGGCGAAAAGTAAACTAGTTAACACTTAACTACAAGGATATGGAAATTACAACCTTTGTAGATCCGGATATCCACCTCCACGGCTCCGCAACGAAGTCTCCTCACTGTCCATGTCGAACCCCGGGCTCTAGCGTCGGCTTCATCGGAGAATGAACGGGCTTGGTCATCGATGACGGTGCCGAAGATGATCTACGTCGAGGCATCGCCAGATCAAGCACCCTACTTCACAAAGTGATGAAACTTGTGAAGGAAACACACTCTACTACTTGGCAAGAGGTAGAGGATGAAGAAATAGGAGGTGGGTTCTCTTTAGAATTGGATTTCTCACTCTCAAGCTCAAGTTGCCATTGATGGCCTCAAGGTTTCAAACTTGAAGATGAAGAAGAAGATGAGCTAGAAAAATGATAAGTCTTTTTAAAATGAAAAGAAAAAAGAATACTTATCATAATTCCAACTAGGGTTAAGTGTAGAGAATAGACCATGGTTAATGGATGGGTTAGGGTTAAGTATGATGACAAGAATGGTTAAGAAGTCAAAGCTTCATGAAGCTTCAACTAAAAGACAAAGAAAGCCACCATTCTTATCATAATCATTTCCAAATAAATAAATAAACAAATAAATAAATAAATGGATATGCAAAACCCTAATTATCAAATTAATCATGGTTTAATCCTATACACTTAACTAAATGATCAAGTATCATCAAACATGATACATATATGTGCACAAAAGTATATCACATATACAACTTGCACATCAAGTGAGAAAATCCGTATAAAGTGAACCAATACTAGTTAATGCAAAGTAATATATCAAATATATAATTATACATTAAATCATTAAATCAACATTTGATTCAATGATCCGGTCATGTCGCACATAACCGACTAGTATTCAATGTATCGATTTATCGAATCAATGATTCGATAACTAGGTCATATCGAATATAACCAATCGAAACATTTATCGCGAGAATGAAATGCGGTATCACATACACGCATTATTCTCGCTTCCGCACATATCTCATATGCACTCCTATTTCGTTTCGCTTGAGCCAGGAAACCTCTGTGTAGGACTCTAAAGACTCGTCAATACGCCGGTAGCAGATGATGATCATATCAAGCACCCACAAGCCGCAAGCGGTCTGCTAAACGTAACGGCCATCCGGGTATTGAGCGATCAGAAGATCGACGAGCTAGCCCGCTCACACTCCTGTGAATCCAACTAGTAACACTTACCGTACAGTCCGGTCTGTTCGTCTGATACGTCGCATATCAAGTCTAGGGGTGGTATACGTCAGACCCCAATAACCGATAAGTCGTGCCGATGTGAGGCTCATAACGGGTCGAGAAACTACTGGTAACACTTACCAGCAAATCTCTGATCAGCCCTGGCCAGGGACTTCCCTGTTACGGCCAATCAAGCACAACGCAACATCAACCCCCAATACCGGGAGAGACGAAACCCCTCCTATCGCTCATTGCCTCCATGTGACTCGGGACTGTGCCAAAAGACCACCATTTTGCACGCCCTCATAGACGTGGTAAGATGGAGATCAAAGCATAGTGGGAATCACACAAGACTCTATGACGATCTCGGGTCTACAGACTAACCTGCACAAGTGTCACCTGAGAACTGCCATCTGACGTGAGGTATAATACCATCTGGGAGTTCTCGGCGAGTCCATCCAGTGTACCCAGTCTCCACTGAGCACCCGTATACCATCTCTGATGTCAAACACCAATGGATATGGGATCATCCATCGCCCATCACATGGGTCGAGAAGCGTATACGCTAGTCTACTCTGGTATATCGATGCCCCGTCTCGATATACCCACGACTAGGGACCTTGAAGGATGTACTTATGGACTACCATGTCCCCACTAGTATGATCTGCATCATAGTCCAGGTAGTCAAGTACACATCCTAAGGGCTTTACCAACATGTAACTATAAGACAGTATAAAGAGACTAGTGTACATGTTAAGATAAAGAGTAACCAGATAGCATACTATCATATCGAGCAAGAAAGTCATCTCTATATATGTCCAAGCATCCAATATAATATACATCATCTGTACAATACTGGCCTCTAGGGCATACATACAACTAACAAGCCCTAGCAAGAGTAGATCTAGATAATTGCCCTAGGATAATTTAGATTTTTAGATTTAATAATCTGTCCGAATACCTTTCGGAATTAACTCGTAAGAACGAATCGGAAAGTCACAACATCCCTGTGGACCGACCCGTACTCACCGGCTAGCTGCAAAGCGACGCCGTTCTTGATTGCGGTTACAAATATTTTTGATCTATCTTTTAGAAAGCGCAAGCACGCTAAATCATTCAATCAAAACCACTTTGTCTTAATATTGATTGTCTTGATATTTCTTGTAGACGCAGGGCATCCCCGTCCCGAGCGGGGGACTCGAGGCCCGAATCAGTCCCACAGGCTGAGGCCCGACAGAGCTAGGGGGAGGCAGCATTCCCCCTCTTCTTTACCCCTAATTATCGCTATACCGGCGATTATGCCGAGAGGTTCGGCCGGTATATGGGGGATGAGAGCCGCCTCGTGAAGAAGTATCCACTTCACGTTGAGTGGGGCGATCAGCACCGACGCTCATTCGCTCTCTTCTGGGATCTGGCTCGGGTATTAATATATATTTTCATTTGATTTATCCAATATATTTATTATTAACACTTGCAATTTAATAACATTGTTTTTTTTTGTATTTGCAGTTGGATTACGATTTTCAGCCTGTACCCGACCCTGATCACCCTGAGAGGGTGCTCGATCTTCACGCTCTGTATCATGGCCTGATGAAGAACATGCAATCAAAGGTCCGATACAATAGGAACGAGCTGAAGATCGACTGCTATTCCTTGTGGATGGCGACCCCTGAGGCAGAGAGAGCGGCTCTCCTACATACTCCAGCCTTTGCGAGAGTCGACGTAGATACATGGCCTTTCTTGTGCCAATATTTCGACTCTCAGCGTAAACAGGTTTGTATTTTTAATGTAATTCATTGTTTAGTATATAATTTATTTTTTTGTGTTGCTTAATTAGAAAACTAAATCTGAATGTGTTGTGCTGAAACAGACGGATCAAAATAAAGAGAATAGGAAGTCGGCGAAGAGGGGTCGCCCCACTTATACATGTGGCTCGAGGAATATTACTCGTGCCATGGAGGTATCGGTAAATTACAATATATCTACTATTATATAATGTAATATTAAGAGTTATTTTATAATATATGTAATTTTTTTGTGAATTGCAGAGATCTCAGACCCTGGCGTAGGGTGGTACACCGAGGTGCTGACCGCGTATCTTGCCGTCCACGGCACCTCGAAAGATCCCGCCACGGGCGAGCTTCGATACCCCGACACCGCTACCCAGGAGTATTGTGTAAGTGTTAATATTTCTTGAAACCCTATTTGAAATTTTTGTTTTGAAAAGTTCAAATTTAAATGATATACTTATATTTTACTGGTTAATGTGGATGTAGGAGCGGGTGGTTGAGCAGGCGGAGCCATCGGGGATCGATTTTACTGGACAGAACAATCCGATGCTGTTGACCCCAGTCTTAGACGCCGCACACGGAGGGCACCACGGAGGTTGGGAGAGAGGCCGAGGACTGGGTCCTAGCAGGGCCCATATGAGGTTGGACTCCACTCCGGCGGTTACTTCCTCTATCTCTTGTGAGCGACGTCGAGAGCAAGACGTTGCCACCTTGAAGGTCACCGTCCAGGAGTTGAAGGAGATGATGGTATATATACTACTTAATAGTAAAATATTATATCATATTATAGATAGCAACATATCCAATATTAGTACGTAGTCTGAGCTTATTTGGTTGTAGATTTAGCTTTGATTAATCATACATATATAGAACTGTCTAATTAAAATAAACTACAGTTTTCCAAACTTGATATCCAAACGAGGCCTAAGTCCCTAAGTATTCATAGATTGGGGTTTTGCAATAACCTGATAATGATACGAATTCGACTAATACACGATTCTTACTCGTTTATCACACACAAAACTGAACAGACGCGACAGGGTACTTTGGCTGACGCTTCACATGCATCTCCTTCGGCCGCATCTCCACATGCATCTCCTTCGGCTGCGGCTCCGCAAGGTACTACCTCGGCTGCGGTTGCGCAGACCACTCCTACAGCTCCACAGCCCGCTCAGACTCCCGCACAGTCTGCATTGGTCGAGTTGTTGACTCAGGGTTTATCCGAGGAGTAGATGCGCCAGATTACGGCGATTATCAGAGGTGGAGCTGGACCGAGCTAGGGTAGCTTTTTGATTTTTATATTTTAAGCATGCATATACTTATATGAAACATATTGTATATATTTTGGACGATATTGGTGGTTTTTGCGTGTTCACGATGATTTAGATTGATATCGTATTCTGTTTGTTGATTTCTTTTATATATTATGCGTGAGATGTTGATTATGAATACTGCGGTAATACTGCGGTATTTGGTTATATGATGTATATATTATTGTGCACAGGACGAGATAAAAGCAGACAGCCTTTTTTTTATAAAAAAAACCCTGATAATTTGTCCCTACGGATTAATCCGTAGGGACAACATTTACTAGTACAGATTATTCCGTAGGGACAAACTTTGCCCCTACATATTTATCCGTAGGGACAAAATATCATGATACCTAATATTTTGCCTCTATGGACTCGGTAACAGGTGTTAGACTTTCCCCTACGAATTAATTCGTAGGGACATAATGATGGATCTACGGAGGTATAAATCTGGCCCTACGTATTACTCCGTAGGGATATGTATTTGTCCCTACGGAGTAATACGTAGGGGCAACTATTTTGTTTTATAAATCAATAAATTAAATAAATATTTTATCTCTACGGATTACACCGTAGGGACATATAGACCTACGCATTAAGCCATAGGGGCAATTATTCAACCGTAGAGACATCTTTAAGACAAAGACTTGCACCTGCGGCGTTTGCACCTACGGTGACTTTTTGTGCCCCTATGAATATATCCGTAGGAGTAGTGGTTTGCTCTTACGGGTTTATCCGTAGGGGCAAACCCTATTTATAGTAGTGAATTAACTTGCCCATCGTTAGTATTTTAAAAGAGTGATGCAAAAAAAAATTCTTCAATAAAATTACTATGGTTATGCAAAGTCATGTGCTAAAAAACTATTTTATTATAGGGCAGATGGAAGAGGCTTATTTAATTTTGAAATTTTTCAGTAACAAGGCTTCTTATTTTTTTTGAGAGAAATCAAATAAAAAAAACATCATTGATTTATATGCAATGCATGTAATTAAAATACAATGCCGTTATTTTTTTACAAGTGTGATGTACGTAGAAAAAAATTTATCAGTAAAGTTTTTATAATTGCATGCAACTCACATGCCAAAACCTCCTGTATAAATAAATATAAATTCGATCATTTCGTTCTTGTATATTAAATTTAATATGGTATCAGAGCTAGATTTAGTCATTACTGGAGTACTTAATAACACCTCTGAGAGAGATTTGTCTGCATGCATTTTGATAGACTAGTAATTTTGTACCGTGTTGCATATTTGAGAGAGCTGTCTACAAAAACTATGAGAGACACATGTGTATAAAATATAAGATGTGACAAACCCCAATAAGACTTGAGATTTATTGAATGTAACTTATCTTATGTTGAAAGTCCATGTATGCCATCATATAAATAAATATAAATCCGACCCTCCTCATTCTCCTCGTTCATCGTATATTAAATTTAATAGCCCGATAAGTGGTCAGATTTTTGAAAGGTCAATAAACCTATAACATCACTCACCGACTGGTTACGACTTGTACTTGTATGTATTGGCTTGATAAGCCGTTGATGCACGTACTAGTTGGTGCAATCTTGGATGGAGTACTGAATTTCATCCTAATAGGGGAAAAAAATGAAAAATTATATTTTAGTTATAAACATTAATTATAATGACTCTTAATATTCATGACTTTGTACTGAAACTCTGAAGCTATAATAAACGCCTGATTTTTATATTCTAGCGCATCTTAGCAGGTGTAGGATTCTTTAGACTACATATCCAGATTTGTACTAAAACAGTGGATATTTCTTTTTAATGAATCCGATTTCCACACATATCCAGAAAAAGTTAAACTCGGGTTCCTATGATACTTTTTTAATTGCTCTTATCACCGCGATCAAAATACTTCATCAGGTCATTCAATGAGTAGGAGTGACGGACGGTGTGTACAAAGGGAAAGACGTAGTCAACATGGGCCGATGCCTCGTGCTTACTAGAAATTTCTAGTTGAAGACCAATAATCACTACAAGAAAAACCCTCCAAAATCGGCTGAGGATCACAGTCATATTTGATGGAAATCCGTCGAGTTAGGCCGAACTCGACTATACAACTGTGTCGAGTTAGGAGTCGTCGTCTTAGGGATAACTCGACAGTGAATTTGGTAGAATTTAATTTAATACCTAAATCGATTAAAGAAATCAGACAAATTAGGACAAAATCGACCGATTTCCTCAGTCGAGTTAGGTCTCAGATAATTTTATTAAAAATACCCTACTATGTGATACTGAAATTACAAATTTCATTCCAATTTCCGGCATTCGCTTTACAAATCCGTTCAACCCAAATTACAAATCATGTATATTGTGATTAGCACTACAAAAGTTCTCTTTCTCCCTCTCACACACAGAAGAACATTGCCCCACCTCCCCCCCACCACATCCATAACCTACCACACAAACACAATGCACACGCATCCACAATAAACACACACATCTGCGTGCGTGCACACATCCACAACAAAACACACATGCTCACACCTTCATGTACTTGAAAAGTTTTGCCGACTCCACATCTGTGACCGTTCTATCATCATCCGAAGCAATAATAGGTTCGTGCATTCCAGCATGCAACTCGTCCATCATATCATTCAAATCCGTGGTGGTTGGTCTTGTGAGAGGAGTATTGGATCCGTTCCAACAAGGCAAAGGCACTCCATAATCCATTTCCTCTCCATGCAAGTTTTAAATGTGGTAACCGCGACAGAATCCATTATCTAGTATATGTTTACGAACCATTTCTCAACCTTTTTGCGATTAGCACATCTCCTACAAGGACAATTACAACGTACTCTCTGTTGACCTCTATAAAAATATCAAGCAGATCTGCTCTAACTTATGGGATGGGCCCACTCTGGATGAGATTGGTTTCGCTTTGGATGACGATGCTTGTTTCCGCTCTCCAAACTTGCAGTCTTGGAAAGAGTACACCCCTTTGATGAAGTTACCTGACTCATCAAATATAGTTCCAAAGCCTAAGAAAATACCAAACGAGGGTCCCCGCCGTTGATGAGCCATGCGCGAGGGGTCTCCGCCGCGCCAGGAAGTCTCCGCCGCGCCAGGAAGTCTCCGCAGCTATTAAACCATGCACGAGGGGTGTCCGCCACTCCAAGGGTCCCCGCCACCGCACCATGCTCCATGGGTCTTCGCCGCACACACTCAAAACAAAGTACCTTCCGCTCATTGAAAGGATCTCCGCTGCGGAAGGTGCCCACGAAATAGGAGATGCGAACTATACGCCCCACATTCTCCAAATGTGGCCCATGTTCATGTTCATAGCCTCATTCACAAGCCCTATGAGACTATAAAAACCCCCCTTATTGCACAGAGGAAGGGTTAAGCACTCAAAATCACTCCCGTTCATAAAAACTCATGCTCTGCTCAATTACTCAGAAGCATGGAAGGATGCTCAAGAAGTTCAAAATCCAGGAAAGAAAGGAAAAAAGAGCAAAACGTAAGTATAGAGCAACAGATTCTTTCTTCTCTGCAGTTTTCTATGCTCCCATGATGAGTTCTTCGTTTGTTAAGGTGAAAATAAGTAACCCATAGGATACTCAATAAAAAGTTATCCCCGAAACACGTAGTTGATGACTCCATTTTTTGAACTGTCCAGTGAACTGAAAATCCTATAATAAGCACCGTGACGACTCTAAAACTAAAATATGGGATACTTGCAAAAGTTATCTCTTTACGGATGCTCTTCAGAGCTATCCCCATGTATAGGAATACTCATTCGAGTTTTCCCTCCCATGAGATCGTCCTAATAATGGACTCCGTGGATGTATACATGGGAGAAAAATGAATAAATACTTATTCGTACATATAGAACATGAAATCATGCAATGAAAACTTGACAAATCAAGACATGGCGGAGACCCTCACAACACCAAATCTATGGTGGAGACCCGCACAACACCAAGCCATCGACGGAAACCCCCCAATAGGCCCCGCATCCTCCAAAGCCTCGGTGGAGACCCCTTAAAGGCCATCGTACTCTCCCAAAACACTTCGGCGGCATCCCAATGGGCCTCGCATCCTCCAAAGCCTCGGCGGAGACCCCCTTAGAGGCATATGCACCCTATACATGATAGCAAACCCCTGAGTGGGGCCCACATCTTTAAACCCTCGGCAGAGACCCCTAAGAGGCCTCCGCATCCTATAAACGCTCCACCCTACTTGGCGGCACCTTTAATGGGTCTATGTCAACCAAGTATTCAGCAGAGACTCTCTAAGGGGCTTCACGCCCTTCCAAGCATATGTGACGGCACCCCCAAGTGGCATCCACATTCACTTAACATTAGCGGCGGCCCTCCATAGGCTCCCGCATCCTCCATAACCTACGGCGGCACCTCCATGCATCTCTGTGATCCCCTAAAACCCATGTTGGGCATTCCAAAAGGTCTCCGCACCTGCTATTAGACTCACTCTGATATATGTAAACCCTATACAAACTACCCTATGGCAGGTCAAAGTAAAATGGACCTTTCATATACCATCCACAGGCTACCATCGTGGTATAAAAGCCGTCTATCGTAACCCAGAAGTCGATAAGGCACTATTATCGTGACATCGTCACACCTGCCATCCCATCATTCCACCAAAATCAATGTTGAATACCTTCAAAAAAATCCTACACTTGCTACTCAACGGACTCCTATGACCCTAAACTGGATCTATGGATCACTACGTCCTGAAACTGGAGTTTTGCCCTATGGCGAGTAAAATAACTTTCCATATATTATCCACAGACTACCATCGTAACATAGAAGTCATCAAAACCACCACTAACCTGCCCTACGGCGGGATATCATATATCAGCCTTCCGTATACAATCCTCGGGCAACCATTGTGACATAAAAGTCGTCTCCCGCCATATCACTAATTATATACTTTATCATGGTCCAAAATAACCTTAAACTACTTCCTGGTCCGAGATGACCTTAAACTACTGCCTTGTCCGAGATGACGTTAAACTACTATCATGGTCCAAGATGACCAAAAACTAATATCTATGTCCAAAATGACTTCAAAATATTACCAAACATAATCATATAAACCACCCAGCTCAACGGACCCCCAAGTCCCTAAACTGGATCCATGGACCACTACGTCTCTAAACTGGAGTTTTGCCCTATGACAAGTAAAATAACTTTCCATATACTATCTATGAGCGACCATCGTAGCATGGAAGCTGACTGTTCTGTAAGTCCCACCAGATATGCACCCTATGATATACCATATCATCACCAAGTCTTACTGGACAAGCTGCCCTGTCATCACTGACTTTCAAACATCCGTTGTAACATAAAATCAGCAAATACACTATACCTTCACATACTACCTACATAACAATGCTACGTCCAAAATGACTCCAAACTACTGCCAAGTCCAGAACGGCCCTAAACTACTGCCATATCCGGGATGAGTTTAAACTACCGCATGTGTGAAGCATGTGTGGCATAGAAGCTGATAAACCGTGACTTTGAAGTCAAACAGCTGAACAATCGGTATCCACAGGAGCTAATTAAAATGACTCTCGTCGATACTTCCTTTAAGTCCTATCTGACGTGGCCAATCCTCCACACAACACTATAAACCACCTAAATCTTCCCTATGGTCAGACAATATTATCTACCGTATACAATCCACGGGTAATCATTCATGACACAGAAGTCAATCTTTCCACCATGCCTGCATCTCGCAACATGTTCCATGTTTAAATCCCCTGCTGTGATATGGAAGTCAACCGTCTTGCCGAGTATGTCGAAACTGCCCTACGGTTTGGATCATACATTCTATCAAGTCGTATACAATTCAGGGGCATAAACAGCAGCAAGAATGCATGTCTACTCAACGGTGAAAGCGTACACGGAAAAAGATGCAATTTTGTAGTGTACGTAAACAATGCGACTGAATATGTATAAAATGAGCCGTATCTCTACCGCAACTGTTAATATGAAATATATGCTGTGATCGTTGCTCCTGCTTCATATTTTGTGTTTTTATTGCCATTTAATACTTGTTAGAAATAAACCATTTGTATAAAGTTCTCCCCATTTAATGCGGATGGGTAATTAACTATAGGGGATTGCGCCTATAGGAAATCCAGTTCCCACAATCTAAAAAATCATTTCCGGAGGGTGAATCTAAGAAGTCACGCTATATCGGTCGCATTCGTCCGGCTCCTCAGCCATACACCACAAACACACCCAGCGTCGCGGTAACCCATCGCATTCTAAGGAGCCGAGCGGATCTGACCCCGTAAGCTCACCCTGAGAGTCTTAAGATTCCCAAGGGGACCTTCCAGAGGCGAACAGATTCTAGCACGTCCGGTGTGATAGTTTTTTCTTTCCTTATGGTTTATTTCTGTCATTAAATGAGCATTTTAATATCTGATTCTTTGAGCAGAACAATGGCATTGAACAAAAATCCGAAGACTAGACGAGCTGGTACCTCCCCGTATTTCTTGACAATAGCGCCGGGGTCCATCATACAACTGCCCCATGACCAACTCAAAGTAGGAGGAACCGGCTCCACGATCCAGTTCGGTACCTTCCCAGAGGTCCCCGTCAATGATTGCATTGCCACTTCCCTGACTCCTTTCAAATTTATGGGGTCAAAAGTGAAAGCTGACGAAGCAATTACTGCCGTTGAAGCTAACCCTGTTACTACCAAGTTTCCTACCAGAGGCCGTAGGGCAAACATGATCATTCCCAACTCATCTGCAAGAAGGGACGACCGCCTTCCTATGGAACCATGGAAGGATATTATTAAAACTCTAAAGAAGTCTGTGTTCAATAGACTGTCCGCCTCGGGTGACAACTGTGCTGCTACAAAGTATAGGGGCAAAAGTCAATGGATAACCCCAACAATGTCATCAATGGAGAAGTGGGAAAGAAGACTCTCAAGCAAATCGACCTGAGGTTGAGAGCTACTAGACCATAGACCCGTGATGATGAAGTCTAGGAGAAAACATTATCAAACACCCCTGATAACACCGTAATCTACCAAACCAGCAGGGATGTGCGCCTGGGCCAAACGTCGTCAAATATCCCCGTTGACGCCATCGCTCATCGAGCCAGCATTGACGTGCGCCAGGGGAAAATGTCATCAAATACCCCTTTAGACGTCGTCACTTACCAAGCCAGCAACGGTGTGCACTGAAGGCAAACAACATCAAACACCCTTGTAGACACCATCGCTCATCGAACCAGCAAAGACGTGCACCGGGGGCAGGCATCATCAAATATCCCCGTTGACGCCGTCGATCGTCAAACCGACAGAGGTATGCACGGGGGGAAAGCAGATCCCAACACCCCCAAGGACTCCATCGCTATGAAGAAGGGAAGAAGAGCCTGTCAAAGAAGGAACAACAAATTAATGGCTGATGCGCCACAGACTCATGATAACAGGGTCTTAGGGAAGGATCAAAGTGTAGGGTTCCTAGGCACTCTAGTGAAGTCTCACAAGTGATCAAACATGCACAAATCAAATTTTACGGGTGCCTACAAACCCGACTACGGATCGTTTACTAGATATTTAGGCGAAAACATAAACTAGTTAACATTTTAACTAAGGGAACGGATATACAACCTTTGTAGATCCGGTCCACCACCTCCACGGCTCCGCAATGAAGTCCCCTCGCTGTCCAAATCATGTCTTGGGCTCTAGCGTCGGCATCATCGAAAAATGGGCGGGCTTGATCGTCGGTTCGATGCCGAAGATGATCTACGTCGAGGCATCGCTAGAACAAGCTCCAACTTCACCAAGTCGGAAAAACTTGTGAAGGAAACACCCTATACTACTTGGCAAGATGTAGAGGATGAAGAAATAGGAAGTGGGTAGACTTTAGATTTGGATTTCTCACACTTTTTCATTACTTGCCATTGGAGTAGCAAGCTACATCCATGGAAGAAGAAGATGAAGAAGAAGAAGATATGATAAGTTATTCCTTAAAAGAAAAATAAAATAAATGAATACTTATCATCTCTTTGACCATGGTTTAGTGTAGAGTTTTAACTAAGGTTAGAGAGTGGTTAGGGTTAGATAAAAGACAAGAATGGTGGACTAAGTTCAAAGCTTCAAGAAGCTTTCAAATAAAAATAAAAACTAGCAACCATTCTTATCTCTTTATCTTTTCTTTTTCCAAAATAAACAAAAGGAATAAATAAATGATTAAGTAAATGAAAAAGAAACCCTAATCACTAATTAACCATGGTTTAACACTTTACACAAAACCAAGCTAGAATGTATCATCAAACATGATACAATCATGTGCACAAAACTATATCGAATATACAATGTGCACATCCGCGCGAGAAAATCCATTTAAAGTGAACCGATACTAGTTAATGCAAAGCAATATATCAAATATATAATTATGTATTAAATCATTAAATCAACACTTGATTTAACGATCCGGTCATATCGTATATAACCGGCTAGTATCCAATGTGTCGGCTTATCGAATCAATCCTTGATTCGATAACTAGGTTATATCGCATATAACCATTCGATACATTGATCGCGAGAATAGAATACGGTATCATATACACGCATTATTCTCTGTCCCGCACATATCTCATATGCGCTCCTATTTCGTTTCGCTTGAGCTAGGAAACCTCTGTGTAGGACTCTAAAGACTCGTCAATACGCCGGTAGCAGATGATGATCATATCAAACATCCGCAAGCCGCAAGCGGTCTGCTAAACGTAACGGCCACCCGGGTATTGAGCGATCAGAAGATCGACGAGCAAGCCCGCTCACACTCCTGCGAATCCAACCAGTAACACTTACCGTACGGTCCGGTCTGTTCGTCTGATATGTCGCATATCTCGCCTAGGGGTGGTAAACGTCAGACCCCAATAGCTCGATAAGTCATGCCGACGTAGGGTCCATAACATTCGTGAAACTACTGATAACTCTTACCAGTATATCACTGCAACCCTGGCCAGGGATTTCCTGTTATGGCCAGTCGAGCATAGCACAACATCAACCCCCAATACCGGGAGAGACGAATCCCCTCCTATCGCTCATTGCCTCCATATGAATCGGGACTGTACCCAAAAACCACCTGTTTACACAACTCAGTAGAGCCGTGGTAGGGTGGAAATCAAAGCACAGTGGGAGACACACAAGACTCTATGACGATCTCGGGTCAACAGACTAAGCTGTACCAGTGTCACCAGAGAACTGCCATCTGACGTGAGGTATAATACCATCTGGGAGTTCTCGGCGAGTCCGTTCAGTGTACCCAGTCTCCACTGAGCACCCGCATACCATCTTCGATGTCAAACACCAATGGATATGGGATCATCCATCGCCCATCGCATGGGTCGAGAAGATATGCGCTAGTCTACTCTGGAATATCGATGCCCCGTCTCGATATTCCCACGACTAGGAACATTTCAAGGATGTACTCATGGACTACCCAGGCCCCACTAGTATGATCTGCATCATAGTCCTGGAAGTCGAGTACACATCCTATGGGCTTTATCAACATGTAATCAGAGAGACAGAAAGTATACATGTTAAGATAAAGTGCAACCAGATAGCGTACTATCATGTCGAGCAAGAAAGTCCTACCTATATATGTCCCAGCATCCACTACAATATACATCCAATGTACAGTAATGGCCTCTAGGGCATACATATAACTAACAATCTCCCACTTGCACTAGGGCCATCTGTAGCAGTGGTTGCAGTATCACATACTCAACCATCCCCTAAATTGTCTCTCTTTGGGAAAAAGGCCTTCGTGAGTGGATCCGCCGTGTTGTCCTCTGAGTCTTCTCTCCTAACCTCGATCACCCTGGAGATCAACTATCTCCATGATCAGGTGATGCTGCCTCAGAATTTGTCTGGGTCACTGATGGGACCAGGGTTCCAGGGCCAAAGCCATACCTCCATTGTCATACAATGGCAGGAACCTAGTTCATCTTATGAACCAATATACACCCAAACTTCCTCTTTGGTAGTATCTTCAATAGCGATGTTACCAGCCTTTATCGTCTAGTTTGCCACGGTATCTAGCTTGGAACCTTTCCAACATACCGTCCCTTTACTGAGGGTAAAGACAGTGCCTGTGACTGACATTCAGTCGTCTTTATCACCCTGGAACACTTCCAGTGATTCTGCCCAGGATCTATTGATACCATCTCACTACATCTAGTGAGAATCCTAGCATCCAATTACATCTATCTCATAGATGAAAACTCAGGATTTAGGAGGTATCACTTTGATCCTATTTAGAGAATCCTTGTGATAATAGGAGATTGATCGATCGTAGTATAGGAAACTCTTTTCCTATCAAGAGTATGTTGTCTTCGTACAATACGAAGATGACCACCTTACTCTCTACTACCCTTTTATATATACAAGGTTCGTCTACCATTTTGATGAAGTCAAACACTTTGACTATCACATCAAAACAGACGTTCCAACTCCACGATGCCTGCTTCATTATGTAAAGCAACTTGCACACGTTTCCGCTGCTCCCACTATTTACGAAGACCTCTGGCTGTGTTCTTATAGACGTTCTCTTCTAAATCAGTATTTAGAAAAGCAGTCATGGCACCCAACCGCCAGATATCGTAGTCATGGTATGTAGCAATGTTAAGTAGGATCCGGATGGACTTAAGCATAGTCACTTGGAAAAGGTTTCATCATTATCCATGCCTGGTTGATGACTAAAACCTTTAATAAGCCTAGCTTTGAAAGTCTCAACTTTTCCATCTACACCAAGTAATCTTCTCAAGATATACTTGCTCCTGATGGGGATTTAACCCTTCAGATATCGCAACCAAAGTCCATACTTTGTTGGTGTATATGGATTCCATCTCGGATCACTAAGCATCCAGCCATTCTTACAGAGTCCCTACTCTCGATGGCCTGCTCGAAAATAGTTGGGTCATCATCTCATGATGCAATCCTTGCTCCCACTGTCATCGAGAAACCGAGGTATCTCTTAGGCGGATGAGGAATCCTATTAGATCGGCGGAGAGGATGAGGTTCGTCGGGAACTATAGAATCCTTTGGTTCTGTCAAATCATCAACTGCAGTTTTGTATAGCTGGAACCTTTCCAGTTCTACAGAACTGATCCTGCCTTGATCTTGTCCGGATTTTGCTTTAAACATAGGCCGGACAACCCCAAATCTCAACTCACTTAAGAGATGGGTTCTTCCCATACCATATCTTATATGGAGTGGTAGGCAGTGATTTGATTCAAACCTAATTCAATAGGTATGCAGCTTCTCAAGTGCATAACCCCAAAAGAAAATAGGTAACTCAGTAATACTCATCATAGAGCACACCATATCTAATATTGTGCAATTGCTCCGCCCTGATACACCGTTGTGCTGTGGTGTAATCAGAGGAGTAGTACGGAGAGAGAATCTCATTTTCCTTTAGAATGGTCCAGGAATGCCATGCACAAGTATTCTCCTCCCTGATCTCATCATAGGATATAATACTTATACCCGATTATTGGTTCTCTACTTCTAACTTATATTCTGTGAATACCTCAAAAGGTTCGGACTTATGTTTCAACAGGAACATATGACTGAATCTTGAGAGATTATCAGAGAATATAATAAAGTATGAAGAACCAGTCCTGGCATGTGTAGACAGGAGACTTTACATACATCATCATGTATCAGTCCCAAGAGTTTACTAACTCTTTCTCCGTTTACAGTAAACGGAGCTATGGTCATCTAATCTTTGTGACATGACTGGCAAGTTTCACAAGATGTAAATTCAAACTGATTTAAATATACATCTAAATGTAACTTCATCCAGTCGGGTCGCATTAATATGACCTAGTCTACAATGCCTCAAGAAGAATTCGTTCATTTCTGAACTCTTCTTCTTGTGTGTGTTCAGTATACAAGGAACTGTAGTTTGATTTAGAACGTCAATGCTTTTAGATAACGTGCCTGAACCGATCAACTTTTGATATAGGAAATGTTCAAAACATTATCCATCTATACAAAATTATATCATTTCTTTACTAATAAAGAGACTGATATGATTTTGTATATCAGGTTCGGTATCTAATAGCATTTGTTCAGAATCAATGTATTCGTAATACAGGGTGACAGTGACCAACAGACTTGGCTGCAACACTTGCCCCGTTTTCTGTCTCATGAAACTTATCACCCGTTCTCAGTTTTTCTACCCTTTTGTAGCCCTATGTAACAGATTACATATCTGGGATCCTGATCCGGTATCATATACCCAGGATGCAGAGGATACTGAGAAACAGTTCTTTGTAATGAACACACCCGAAGGAGATGCATCATATGCACTTTCTTCGTTTGGGCGGCATAGGAAATCTGGTATTCCCCTATTTCCTGCTCGGTCTTATAACAATTATAAGTTGGAGCGGGACCAACGTTCCCCAGCTCAGTATAACAAGCGGGTTCGGTCAATACATCCGTATTATTATTTTGATTAAGGCGTGATATGGTCGTTACCAGGAGAGAGAGAGAAGA
Source organism: Agapanthus africanus (assembly GCA_030015575.1). Lineage (NCBI taxonomy): Eukaryota > Viridiplantae > Streptophyta > Magnoliopsida > Asparagales > Amaryllidaceae > Agapanthus > Agapanthus africanus. Next base: position 360,804,948 of record CM057349.1, on the reverse strand, counting down.
AAACACTCTGCGTGCGCTCTTGCAAGATTAGATTGGTTATATATTTTATCTAATCAGGATGGCTCCCACTGTTTTTATCAAATCTTCCTTCAAACCCTAAAAGGAAAGACTAGCCGGGATTAATTACACTCTACAAGTTCGCCAATCTTTCAGCCAGGCCAGTGTCGGTACTTTGAGGGAGGTTCCCCGTGCTTTCGCACGGACCTAATTACAGTAAACCTCGTTTTCCCAGAGGCGTAACCCCGTTGACACCTTTCTAGACACCTACTTGATCGGCTAATTGTAAAGTGCAAAACTCTCCCAGGAGTAACAATTACTCGCAGTGGGTATCGGGATCCAACTATCACATAGAAGGTATGCAATCTCATTGCAAATTTCAACACTTGAAACTCCCGATAATGGTTTTTACCCCTAGCACTTATGACCTTAACTATGGTCAACAAATCATAAGTACTAGTCAAGTTCTACCCGTCATTTCGTGATTAATTAGACCCACCCACATGACCCTTAACTAAGGTCAACAAAGTCACGCGACTGTCCTAACTAATCGCATCATATGCGGTATAGGAAGACATCACTTAGCTACCGTACACTGTGCCTTGACTATGGTCAACAAACACAGCACGAATACTAAGTACTCTACTTCCTAAAATGACGGAGGGTTGCGAATGGTTTTTATGAAAACCTTTAACGCTTTGAACTTGATCTCGTTGCGGAATCAAATGGTTTTTTTTTTTTTAAATGGAATGTTTTTGAGGCTTTTCTAGTTTTGCTAAAGGGGTCACTCCCGGTGAAGGGATCGTCGGCCATTTCCTCGTCGAATGAGGTGCGGGATATATCATATATATCACTGTGCAAAGCGGAAACTATAGAAGCGATCAAAGACAAACCGAGGGTTGTAGCATCTGCCAGTTATTGCTAAAGGAGTCACTCCCGGTGAAGGGATCTCGGTCCTTTCCTCATCGAATAAGGTGCAGGATGTTCTATAATGAACACCGCGATGCAAAGCAAGAACTGTAACTACCTGTTTTTATTTTGAAATTCAATTCCACAACATCAATTAGGTTTATTTTCTTTCATTAATCTCATTAATGAATATCCCATCAATTAAGTCCACCTAACCATCACAGATAAATATAACGTACGCTTATGCCATCCGCATTCGCCTCGATGTCCCGTCTGCACCGTTAGGTTAGGTAACTAACGGCAGAGCGGGGCAGGGCTAGTGTGGGTGTAAAACATAAGCAACGTTTATACAATATATCATATATACTATATATAATACCTGTCACAGAATATCACATGATCACAGATAAATCACAGCAGAAGAAACATATGAAATATTGGATATACTAGGACGTCCGTGTTTTCAATACGAGCCAGTATAAAACACGGATTCCACGGTCGTGATGAATAGCCAATCCCACACCCCAAGACCCCTACGAGAGCGGCAAGAAACCCTACCAATTCTAGGGTTAGGAGACCCGGACTCGACTCCTCGAGTTGGTCTCCCACTGGATCCCAGAACCCGGTTACTTGTGCTCCCCTCCTTGGGTCTGTCCTAGTGCAGAAAAGTAAATAATATACAAGTGGTGACGACTTCCGCAACCTGGAAGTGCCCCAATAAAAGAATATTACATACAAGTTTTTACATGAATGAAAATGAAAAACACTCATCTCACATAAAAACCCCCCGGCTATTCAAATACGACGATCCAATATAACATATCCAGCAACACATAACATCTCATGTCATCAACGTAAGTAAATATGCGCATCCCAATTATCGTTGACATATAGCAACGAAACCGGCGATATCACATATTACACTTACGGTCACAAAAGAAAGTGTAAAACTACAACAGTTGGAATCCGCAACCACCTCAGACATCGCATACCTGACTCAATGAATTCTTTAGACATCACATGTCTAACAATTATAAACCCCGCATTTTAGTCTCATTATCGAAAACTCTTTTCAATATCAAGTTGGGCAATTCAACAGGATTCCCGACATTCTGATCGAATGCTCGTCGCAAACTTCAGTAGACGGCCGCACCCCCGATACCGTCGACGAAGTGCACCAAGGCGGAACACCGCCACCGCGAGCACCCGAACGGATGCTTTCGGCGACGGGGTTCTCCTACAGTCACTTGGTCGGGGCTATGGAGTGAGGCTGTCTATTAAGTTTACCCGGCGAGTATCCGCGTACGCTACGTGATTGCGACGGACTTTTGATCACATCAAAACTTCGTGGAAACCGATCAAATGAGACTAAACTGCTATGTTTATAACATTCATTCCGTTATCTCATAACTATTTGCGAATTCCAATTATTGTATCACATTCTGGATAAACAGAAAATGCTAAACTTTTTGATCGAACAATCGAACACCCAAGTTTTCCCGATACAGCTCAACACATGAAATAAGTTTAACAACATTCAGTTCGTGCCTCAGTAGCAACGGTCCAGCCGTAGAAGGGTCAAGCTAACGCCTCACATGTGGCACGCCGTACTGCCCCAAACCCGAAGGTTCAAAGGGCAGTTCAAGACGGTCACATAATCGAGTTAAGGTTTGTTGTCTTCTAGAGGGTCCATCGCGTTACTTGCACTACTTAGAACGTCGTTAAACTACGGAAAAATCCAACAATTGGAAATTTCCCGGCAGGGGAAAAAGTGGGTATTTATATCCGGTCAAACTTTTTAACATATTCTAAAAATATATCCGGAAACGCACACCGACAAAATTAGATAGTCCGATCGAATACACCAAGTTCCCAATACAACTCAGAAAATGCAACTCTGGAAAAATTATTAAAAATCCCCAGGAAAACCAGCATAGACAACTAAGAGTTACTGTGCAAAACAATATGCACATCGCGACAAAATAGCCGCGGATCCGCCGCGTCATCCTACTGTAGGGCCGCGGATCCGCGCCTACATTGTGGAATCAGGACCACGAATTTCACAGTTTGTCTTATATGTTCCTGCTGATTTTTCTGAATATTTTTAATTTGGAAAAATCCTCGAAATTAGAAAATGTACACAGAGCAAATTCTTAGTCGGGGTTTTGGGTCGATCGGACTTCTGATTCCGTCGGGACTTCGCCTAAGGCTCTAGCTAGGCTCTGATACCACTGTAGGGTTCCTAGGCACTCTAGTGAAGTCTCACAAGTGATCAAACATGCACAAATCAAATTTTACGGATGCCTACAAACCCGACTACGGATCGTTTACTAGATATTTAGGCGAAAACATAAACTAGTTAACATTTTAACTAAGGGAACGGATATACAACCTTTGTAGATCTGGTCCACCACCTCCACGGCTCTGCAATGAAGTTCCCTCGCTGTCCAAATCATGTCTTGGGCTCTAGCGTCGGCATCATCGAAAAATGGGCGGGCTTGATCGTCGGTTCGATGCCGAAGATGATCTACGTCGAGGCATCGCTAGAACAAGCTCCAACTTCACCAAGTCGGAAAAACTTGTGAAGGAAACACCCTATACTACTTGGCAAGATGTAGAGGATGAAGAAATAGGAAGTGGGTAGACTTTAGATTTGGATTTCTCACACTTTTTCATTACTTGCCATTGGAGTAGCAAGCTACATCCATGGAAGAAGAAGATGAAGAAGAAGAAGATATGATAAGTTATTCCTTAAAAGAAAAATAAAATAAATGAATACTTATCATCTCTTTGACCATGGTTTAGTGTAGAGTTTTAACTAAGGTTAGAGAGTGGTTAGGGTTAGATAAAAGACAAGAATGGTGGACTAAGTTCAAAGCTTCAAGAAGCTTTCAAATAAAAACAAAAACTAGCAACCATTCTTATCTCTTTATCTTTTCTTTTTCCAAAATAAACAAAAGGAATAAATAAATGATTAAGTAAATGAAAAAGAAACCCTAATCACTAATTAACCATGGTTTAACACTTTACACAAAACCAAGCTAGAATGTATCATCAAACATGATACAATCATGTGCACAAAACTATATCGAATATACAATGTGCACATCCGCGCGAGAAAATCCATTTAAAGTGAACCGATACTAGTTAATGCAAAGCAATATATCAAATATATAATTATGTATTAAATCATTAAATCAACACTTGATTTAACGATCCGGTCATATCGCATATAACCGGCTAGTATCCAATGTGTCGGCTTATCGAATCAATCCTTGATTCGATAACTAGGTTATATCGCATATAACCATTCGATATATTGATCGCGAGAATAGAATACGGTATCATATACACGCATTATTCTCGGTCCCGCACATATCTCATATGCGCTCCTATTTCGTTTCGCTTGAGCTAGGAAACCTCTGTGTAGGACTCTAAAGACTCGTCAATACGCCGGTAGCAGATGATGATCATATCAAACATCCGCAAGTCGCAAGCGGTCTGCTAAACGTAACGGCCACCCGGGTATTGAGCGATCAGAAGATCGACGAGCAAGCCCGCTCACACTCCTGCGAATCCAACCAGTAACACTTACCGTACGGTCCGGTCTGTTCGTCTGATATGTCGCATATCTCGCCTAGGGGTGGTAAACGTCAGACCCCAATAGCTCGATAAGTCATGCCGACGTAGGGTCCATAACATTCATGAAACTACTGATAACTCTTACCAGTATATCACTGCAACCCTGGCCAGGGATTTCCTGTTATGGCCAGTCGAGCATAGCACAACATCAACCCCCAATACCGGGAGAGACGAATCCCCTCCTATCGCTCATTGCCTCCATGTGAATCGGGACTGTACCCAAAAACCACCTGTTTGCACAACTCAGTAGAGCCGTGGTAGGGTGGAAATCAAAGCACAGTGGGAGACACACAAGACTCTATGACGATCTCGGGTCAACAGACTAAGCTGTACTAGTGTCACCAGAGAACTGCCATCTGACGTGAGGTATAATACCATCTGGGAGTTCTCGGCGAGTCCGTTCAGTGTACCCAGTCTCCACTGAGCACCCGCATACCATCTTCGATGTCAAACACCAATGGATATGGGATCATCCATCGCCCATCGCATGGGTCGAGAAGATATGCGCTAGTCTACTCTGGAATATCGATGCCCCGTCTCGATATTCCCACGACTAGGAACATTTCAAGGATGTACTCATGGACTACCCAGGCCCCACTAGTATGATCTGCATCATAGTCCTGGAAGTCGAGTACACATCCTATGGGCTTTATCAACATGTAATCAGAGAGACAGAAAGTATACATGTTAAGATAAAGTGCAACCAGATAGCGTACTATCATGTCGAGCAAGAAAGTCCTACCTATATATGTCCCAGCATCCACTACAATATACATCCAATGTACAGTAATGGCCTCTAGGGCATACATATAACTAACACAAAGAGCTTATGCTACTAATGTTAGCCTCAATAATCGCATCGAGGCATTAAAATGGTCTGTAAGAACTCCTCTACCATGGTTCTCAAGCATCCGCTTCTCCTAAGTAGAAAAGAGGAGGAGCGTACACCACACTCTCATCAAATCATCTCCTCTTGGGTATATCAGGCTCTAAAAACTGTAAAAGGCTGGCAATATAAGAGGAGCTCTAAAAAGATACCAGGGAAAGAAGAGTAAACCACAGCCCATATCAATTCAAGTATGGACGAAAAAGGAGAATAAGGATCCCTCCAATGCCACAGAGTCATCACGGTCTACTGTCTTCGACTGAATAAATGAAAACTGCAACACTCCTGTTAAAAGGAAGCCTTCTTCTATAATCGTTGATGAAAAAAACTGCAAGAATGGTCTCCCTCGTCGGAGATTTATTTCAAAAGGCACATTGCTGCAACAGAGGTACATACGGTTTATATGGCTACCAATTTATCGGCGGATCCCCCTATTCAAGAAGATCCCCCTTTGCCGGTCACACAAATATACCAAAGATGGTACACATCCAATGATGTAGCCGAATCAACACACTCCAACCCAAGTGATGGTAATGGAGATGAAGACAACTTAGTCTGAGTCACCAATAACCCTACTTCGGAAGCAATGCAGAAAGATGCTGAAACAACCTCACTAAAACAAGTAAAAGAACTTTCCGCAATGGTTAAGAGTTTAACAAAAATAATAATGGCACAAATATCCAAGCCAACAGAAGTAGCTATTCATCATGAAAAACTGCATTTTAATACCGCTAAATCGTTATCATTTTTGTGATATATCGGTACTATTAATCCGTGTCTTCTCAATACATATAGGATATAGGTATTCATGACAAAACACTAGAAACACACTCAAAATGTACGGATACGACATATGTGAGCCGATACTGCAACCGGAACGGAAAACCGATCATTATTCAAGAAGATTTTGCAACAAACAAGTGTACAAAACATTTTTATCCAAATGGTCCAACATGATACATATTGTAAAATGATTTTACAAGTGTGAACACACATTTTGGATGCATGAACCAACAATGAGTCAAGTGTGAACTCAACTATGCAAGTGGGCAAGTGGTGATGCAAGTGGGTTTGTGATAAGTGCTTGAAAAGGTTATGATGTGATGTATTTTAAAGTTTGTATTTTTCCTCCAAAACCTCCAGATATCACCCTGATGACAATTATAAGAAATAGCAAAGCAAGTGAGATGATGGAGACGTCATGAGTTCACACAACAAAGAAGGACCCCACCACTCAAGTTCTGGCCGCGGATTTATTCCAAAAAACCGCAATTTGCGGCCCAAAGTTCTCCAATTGGCTTCAATTTTCTTTTGGGCCTTCCTCTTTATCACATCACCTCATTTCTACAGTTTATTTTTAGTTATGAGTTTCCTATAAATACCATTTCAGAGAGCAAGCTTGAAAATACACTTCATGCCATTTTAGTTCTACATTTTGTAACTTTAGTTCAAGTTCTTTATTCATAGTAGATAGATTTAGTTGAGTTCTTTACTTTTATCTATGTCATGACCCAAAATATTAGCTCGTGACCGGTACTTAAATTACGCAACGTCTACAGGCGTAACGTAACCTAAGTAAGCCGAAACCCAGAAATCTAAACCTTACAACAGAAATAAGTAAAGAAAACATTTACAACATTTAGAAACTTAAGTAAAAATACTTAAAACTTCACTTAACTCCTTTTCTTGGTTTTCATAAAAATTTCGGCAGCACCTCTTTTGTAAAAACTAGCCCCGAAAATAGGTACAACAAAGAATATAATGAAAACATCCCAAACGGGAGCAAAACACGCCCAACGGCGGAAACAACACCACAAGTATAAATAACAAGTATACGACGTCCAACGGCGAAGATCCACAAAAGAAAATAAAGTAAAGCAAGACATCAACCCTAAAAGCGAACATAAAAACCCATCGCTCAAGTCTCGCAACTACAAGTCTTCTAAGTCTGCAATATATACAATTACTAGATTCTGATTTGATGGAGTGACTAGATACAATAAGAATAAAGAATACAAGAGGGGCACGATCCAACATGTACCACCTACCACAAGCAAGTCACCCAAAAACGGTTGTGTGCCAGTGATGCCGCAACTGATCCATGCGGTCAACCTGCAAGAACTGTGGCACAATGGGGGTGAGTTGCCAACTCGTGAATAGTAAATAATATATGCAGGTAATCGCAAGTATGCACGTACAACGCGAATCTAATACATCCAAGCTAATAGCAATAAATGGCCATACGTATACAACAGTCATGAAAGGTACTCTATCAGGTACAACTAATACATGAAGCAATAAATGGCAATATGTATATGCAACAGTCATGAAAGGTATTCTATCAGGTACTACAAATATATGAAGCAATGCATATAAAATAAATGAGAAGTATGGAATAAAACATGTCATTCTCACGGAATCCTAAGCTCGTGACAGGACCAAAGTCCATCAAGACAATCTAAATCCCAAATTTCCTCAAATCAGCCCTCAAATTGGCCCTCATATCTTGTAAGTCTCATATATCCTCAATGTACAATATCAAGTAAATATCATATATCCTGAATGTACAATATCAAGTAAACCTCATATATCCTGAATGTACAATATCAAGTAAATCTCATATATCCTGAATGTACAGTATCAAGTAAATCTTATATATCTAATATCGAGTAAGTTTTATATAAAGTGAGTGTCCAATATCGACACCGAAAAACATCATGAAACAAGTGTCTAGTATCGACACATAAATACTCATATCCATACGTTCCTCGAATCGTAAGTTTCCGGTATCGACACCCGTGATCCATGTATCGGTCTTTCTCATATTCATACGTTTCTCGAATCGTAAGTGTCCGGTATCGACACCCGTGATCCACGTATCGGTTTTCTGATATCTATATGTTCCTCGAAACCCAAGTGTCTCACCTTGACACTTGTGTTCTACGTATCGGTATATACGTTCTCCGAATCTTAAGTGCCCCAACATCGACACTCTCGATCCCGTATCGGTTTAAAACAAATCTCTGAGTGGATACATAAAAATATCAAGTAAAGAATACGAATACTTGCATAATTTCATGAAACCACTACGGTCCTCAAATCCAGAAAACATCAAGTAATGCATAAGTATAAATGCATGAATCAATACACATATATTAGCGTCCCATTCCACTAATATATGTATATAGGCATATATAACAGCGTCCCATTCCATTGTTATATATACATAGGAGTAGAAATATCAGAGAACATCATATGAAATCCATGAATGTAATATATGCAACATGAAACAGTAATATGAGTATATAAAGGAAAAACCGCTATTTAACTGCAACAAGTTAATATATATGTCATGCGGTTCCTAATTTCTCCAAGTCCATACAATATCAAATAAAGGTTAACATATAGCTATAGCCAGGTATATGTAACCATGTCGGCATAACAAGATATGTGTATCTACCTATCAATAATGATGTAATACCCTCAAGGTATAAGTGTAAATATGTATGCGAGATGTACATGTAGCTATGTCTCATAAGTGTATGTACCTATCACTAATGGTACAATACCATATAGGTATATAGGTAACTAGCATGTAAGCATGTCAAGACATATGTGTAAGCATGTAGGTATACAGGTATGCTATATGTCATATGCATAAAAGGAAATAGGGATCATGTGTCAATGTCCCTAAGCAATACAATATCACACATGTATAGGTGTTGTGCGTATCATGGCAATTATTGACGGTGTGAGTGGCATACTAACAGTGCTCGTGCAATATGAACCGTTAATAATAGTGTAGTGTCCAAGGGTACAAGTCTAAGCACAACAGGTAATAATATGCAATGCAGTTTTATGCACAATCTCTATATGTGCAATATGTACACGCGGCTAATATCATATCATATCTAGCCCTAACGTATAACGCCATGCGAGCGATTCCCCTATAGATGTTAAATCTACTTACAGCAATTATCCTCTCTTAGCCGAAGTCGATGTGCTTCATCATCTCGGAATCCACGCGAAGGTACCTACAATCAATACCAAATCGCAAAGCTATCAACATCAAGTTCCGAAATCCAATACGGCACACGGTGCGCTCATAGGTTAGAACCTATTGCCTACGCATGCAAAACCACCAAACAACCCTCGTCGTTGACGTACAAACGTCCAACGACCAAATACAATATCCAAAACTCAAAACCAAGAATCCAAATATCGAAAAACATAGCCGAAACCCTAAATAGGGTCGCTATACATGAAAACTGCCACATTAAAACCCAATAATGCCAATACGCATTTACAAACACAATAAATATCATAGATATTAATATTTACGTCATCTCCAATTTCATTTAAAACCCACGCCAAATTTTACCGAAAAGCTAGTAAGCAGCTTATATCATTTTCTTTCAATTTAGCACAAGTCTAGAAATTTAACAATTCTAGCGATCGCAAATATCGCCAATAAGAATAACTAAGTTATCTAAACCATATCCATAATTTGAATCTTTCCCAAAAATGAGTTAGAAAAACCCAGTTTGCGATTAAGCTTAATAGGCGATTAGGAAAAATAACAATTATCATTTTCACAAAATACTTAACTTTTCCAAATCTACACATCTTGCTTAACAACATAAGCACATCAAAATCCTACCTTGATTTCATGATTAATTATCATGAATTAATTACACATGAACTTTAAAGCTATAATTAGCACATAATTAAGCAAGCTTAATTAAGCAACAAATTCGGATTAGGTTTAGCATTTATACCTCATAAACAAGATCTCAATTTTTGCAACATCACCAAAATTAACCCTCCAAAATGATGCTTTTTCATGAAGATCCATGCTAGTTTAGAGATGAAGAATAATGGGTAATGATTTATTTATGAATTTATGGGATTATTTTGGGATTTTTGATGAATTTTTTATCTTGGAATTGAAGAAATGAGCAAGGCAAGAGAAGCGGGCAGCAAGGGCTATTTGGTTCAGCCAAGGCAAGTGGGAGGGGGTTTTGTGAGAATTGTGTGGAAAAATCTAGTAAGAAATAGCATTAAATGCTAATAAATGCAAAAAATGCCACCTTTTCTTCTATTTCTTTTCTTTTAAAAATAATTCCATTTGTCACAAATATCTAGATTTTTCAAGAAAAGGTTCTAAACTAATTCTAGTGATTAGATTAGCAATGAACCCAATTAGAACTAATTAACCCACACAAAAAAAGTAATTTCCACTAATTAAGTGCATAAATAATACATTAAAATAATATTTTATTAGGGAAAAATTCTATGTGAACCAAAACTTCCCATTGACCCCCAAAGCTCGCGCACTGGCTTTATTTTAGGTAAACTAGGTTCCGATAAATTTATACGGAAGTTTAATCACAATCGGGTTAAAACGGAAAATACCGACTATTTTCTCCTAAAACGGAAAAATTCATGTAACGATTTCAGAAACATTACAATCTTCCACCCTTAAAGAAATTCGGTCTCCGAATTTAAATTTAAACTCCCAAATGCTAAAACATTTTAATAAACAGCTAAATCAACGGGGCTCCGAAATAACGGAAGGTACAGAAATAACATAGCGCGTCGCATGCGCCTGAAGCCGTGAATGAAACTCAAAACCGAACTCCGTCAAGCGTTACGAAAATCATCGGACTCGCACGCATATTATCGGAGTCACAAAGGAGATATAGATCTCAAAATCCATTACCGAAATCCCATAAGCACTAAACAAAACTATAATACGTATATAGTACGCATCCTGTTTGAAAAATCTCCAAAAACCGAATAAATCATATGCAGAATCTTTTCTGAATTGCCGTGTGATGTGTAGCTCATGGCACAAATGACGAACGCTCATTTGTAAAGTAATAATATACTAGCATATAGGTTTTGCTCAAAATATACGTCCCGCCCTTTTTGAAATATCCCCAAAAGGTTTTCCTTTGTAAACGTTCGTGTCACTCGCAGACACGTAGGAAATAGCGAGACTATAGCTCCTTTTTGAAAACCTTTTTGGTAAACTTTTTATGCATGCTAAATACTCAGGAACTGTTCTCGGATCAGTTCTGCTAGGGTACTACAAAGTATAGGGCCTCATCATGAAAACAAAGTGCCCAAAAGCAAAATCAGCCTCAAAAGGCGTATCCAACAATCACGTACGTCTAGTGCGCACAGAAATCAAACCCAAATACAAGTGCCAATATGCACGAAAGCAACTAAGTGCAACGGGTGTGTACGAAAGCATTTGTCCAGTGCAACAGGTGTGCACGACAACAATATCTAGTGCATCTATAGTGCATGAAAATCTCAACCAGTGCAACTGTCATGCACGAACGAAAATCCAAATCGAGTGCATCCGGTGTACACAAATCATATCTCATATCACGCGCTCAACATGCGCGAAAATCCAACTCAAGTGCATCCGTCATGCACGAATAAAATCTGAATCAAGTGCATCCCACATGCACTAATAAAAATCTAAATCAAGCGCACAATATACACAAAATCCGACCCAAGCACGTCAGGTCCGTAATAAGCATCAAGTGCGGTAGCATGCACGAAAACGAACATCAAGTACACACGCGCACGAAAACACAAATCCGGTAAAATGAATGCTCAAAGGCATAAATCGGGTGCAACCAATGCACGAAATACCAATCCTGTGCATCCAGTGCACGAAATATCATCAATAACTTAAATGTGTATGAAAACCACACGAGCGTACCAAGGTGTATAACATTTCTAAAAGTGTGCAACTGCGTACACAAAACACGTATCAATGCACTGCAAGCACATATGAGCTATACCGAGTGCTAAAATCAAATCGAGTGCGTACCACACGCACATATCAAATCAATTGTATGAAATCTACGAAATCATAAACATGTGTAGCTAAGGAACAAAATCAATATCAAGTGCAAATATATATGCACAAATCACGAACCAATACAACAGTGTGTAAAACGTATATCCAGTGCAACAACTATGCACAAAATGTAAATACCCAGTAGGTGCAGCCATGGTGTATAAAATATCATGAAACACAAAATCCAAGCGATATAAGCATGATACTCGGATCACAACGCAAATCGCAACAAATGACATTGAGGTACACCTCCTGCAATGTCGAAGAAAAGTCGGTGCGCCTAAACTGGCAGAGCAAGAACATCCCCTCGCCTCCTGCTCAAGGTCTGGCATCCTCTGTCTTTAGGTCCTAAGAATACACGTGACACATCTGATCCTCGGTGCAATCTCATCGCAGCAGTGTCCTGCAAGGAACCTGCTCAGGGTCTCTTCCAATCTCGCCTACACCGAACTATACGGAGGCTGGTACTCTTACATAATCTTTCTTGTTCTCTGGATATCTGCGTTCTTAGCACAACTTTTCCTCGGGAACTGGCCGTATCTCAACGCTTCAGTACACATATCCGATCTCTAATTTCAACGGGGAGTAACAAAAGCTCGTTAACATCTCGCACGAACCTCTTGCTCCACTCGTCTTTATTATCGTCCACTTGACGTCATCATGCTATCTGCGTACCACAAATGTTCTCGGCTACAGTCAATCCGGAATCTCTCACACGGACTCGAATTACGAACACGGTATCTTCATCACTCTGTCGAAGATATCTAGCCGAACACGTCCTAAGGAACCCGTCCCAACAATCGGAGGAATACTCAATATTCGTCCATTCTCGATCAACTCACAACACACCTGGGTGAGGTCCTCTATCCGAGGCTGGTCTTGTTGCTGATCTCCTATCATAGGATATCCGGACGGCGTTAAATATTTTCGATCGAATCATCAAAAGTCGCAAAATTTTCCGAGAGCTCAACACCTGAGCACGGTTTAATAATATTCGGTATATGCCACAGTACCTATAGACCGATCGTAGAAGGGCAGACCCAAGCCTTACTGATGGCACCGCTAAACTTCCGCAAACCCTAAGGTTCAAAAGCGGTTTCATGGTCATCACGTCGAGTTAGGGTTTCATTCTTCTAGAGGGTCCACAGAGCACTTGCATGTCCTTCCGAATACTTTAAACTTGGAAAAATGGGTTTTCTGACATTCGTTCGAACCTTTCAACTCCGCCCAGACGACATATGAACACCCTTTGTCCGCATGCTAAACAATGCCCCCAATCCTCAAGGATAGACGATACATCAACGGTCATTTCTGAGTCGGTCTACTCTAGACCTGAGTAAGACTCTCCACACTGGTAATCTTCAACTCAACTGGGCCTGCATCGGCGCATCAATCAGACGAATCACCTTCGTCTCACAACTCAAAATAGACTAGCTATCACCTGTCACCTCGCTGCCTGAAAGCTCCAGCGATCTCAGCTCGTAAGCTCTGGAAGCGGCCTTACATCAATCTCAGCAATAGCTGGGTCATCTGTCTGCACGATAGATGACATCAAAATCTCTGGGGTATGCTGTACATCAACAGTCCTCTCCCAACAGGCAGCCACTAACAATGGCTCGATCATCCAATACAAAACCGCACACTCGTCTCCACGAGAGGTCATAACACCACACTACCTTGATAAGTTCCCATGTCACCAGAAAACACAATGGTCAGTCCTCGTCCATGATGAACTCTCACTGACCGCATCACTAGCAGCAGCTCAATCTGCGCTCAAACCATGGTGACAGGAACCTCAATCAAGTAGTGACGAAAAAAGATCAAGTGATGAAATGAATCAACAGATCCATAATGAATATATGATCATATGGAGGAATGGAATTAGTGAGAGTATGATTATGAAAACGAATAGAATCAAGGATCTCAAATGGATGTATAATCAAGGAAAACAAAGAGAATCACCGGTCTCAAGATATGTACATCCTAAGGTTTCTTAAATGGAGTATCGTATCGTAAATATGCCGTGGAACATACGTACGGTACGTCACTCTACTCAAGCTACCTACTCCATCAATCAGGATCAGCCCATGAAATGAAAGTTCGGGTCTAACACCCCCTTGTTCAAGTCTAAGTTCCGTAAGGTCAAGCCTAGGTTCCAAAATATATACGCCCTAGACCCCACATAGTCAAACCTAGACTCGAACTAAGGTTAAACCAAGTGCTTTGATACCAACTTTGTCACGACCCAAAATATTAGCTCGTGTCCGGCACTTAAATTACGCAATGTTTACAGGCGTAACGTAACCTAAGCAAGCCGAAACCCAGAAATCTAAACCTTACAACAGAAGTAAGTAAAGAAAACATTTACAACATTTAGAAACTTAAGTAAAAATCCTTAAAACTTCACTTAACACCTTTCTTTGGTTTTCATAAAAATTTCGGCAGCACCTCCTTTGTAAAAACTAGCCCCGAAAATGGGTACAACAAAGAATATAATGAAAGCATCCCAAACGGAAGCAAAACACGCCCAACGGTGGAAACAACACCACAAGTATAAATAACAAGTATACGACGCCCAACGGCGAAGATCCACAAAAGGAAATAAAGTAAAGTAAGACATCAACCCCAAAAGCGAACATAAAAACTCATCGCTCAAGTCTCGCAACTAAAAGTCTTCTAAGTCTGTAACATATACAATTACTAGATTCTGATTTGATGGAGTGACTAGATACAATAAGAATAAAGAATACAAGAGGGGCACGATCCAACATGTACCACCTACCACAAGCAAGTCACCTGAAAACAGTTGTGTGCAAGCGATGCCGCAACTGATCCATGCGGTCAACCTGCAAAAACTGTGGCACAACGGGGGTGAGTTGCCAACTCGTGAATAGTAAATAATATATGCAGGTAATCGCAAGTATGCACGTACAACGCGAATCTAATACATGCAAGCTGATAGCAATAAATGGCCATATGTATACAGCAGTCATGAAAGGTACTCTATCAGGTACAACTAATACATGAAGCAATAAATGGCAATATGTATATGCAACAGTCATGAAAGATACTCTATCAGGTACTACAAATACATGAAGCAATGCATATAAAATAAATAAGGAGTATGGAATAAAACATGTCATTCTCACGGAATCCTAACCTCGTGACAAGACCAATGTCCATCAAGACAATCTAAATCCTAAATTTTCTCAAATCAGCCCTCAAATTGGCCCTCATATTCTGTAAGTCTCATATATCCTCAATGTACAATATCAAGTAAATCTCATATATCCTGAATGTACAATATCAAGTAAACCTCATATATCCTGAATGTACAATATCAAGTAAACCTCATATAACCTGAATGTACATTATCAAGTAAACCTCATATATCCTGAATGCACAGTATCAAGTAAACCTCATATATCCTGAATGCACAGTATCAAGTAAATCTCATATATCCAATATCGAGTAAGTTTCATATAAAGTGAGTGTCCAACATCAACACCCAAAAACATCATGAAAAAAGTGTCTAGCATCGACATATAAATACTCATATCCATACGTTTCTCGAATCGTAAGTGTCCGGTATCGACACCCGTGATCCACGTATCGGTCTTTCTCATATTCATACGTTTCTCGAATCGTAAGTGTCCGGTATCGACACCCGTGATCCACGTATCGGTTTTCTGATATCTATACGTTCCTCGAAACCCAAGTGTCTCACCCCGACACTATTGTTCCACGTATCGGTATATATGTCCTCCGAATCTTAAGTGCCCCAATATCGACACTCTCGATCCCGTATCGGTTTAAAACAAATCTCTGAGTGGATGCATAAAAATATCAAGTAAAGAATAAGAATACTTGCATAATTTCATGAAACCACCACGGTCCTCAAATCCAGAAAACATCAAGTAATGCATAGGTATAAATGCATGAATCAATACACATATATTAGCGTCCCATTCCACTAATATATGTATATAGGCATATATAACAGCGTCCCCATTCCACTTTTATATATACATATGAGTAGAAATATCAGAGAACATCATATGAAATCCATGAATGTAATATATGCAACATGAAACAGTAATACGAGCATATAAAGGAAAAACCCCTATTTAACTGCAACAAGTTAATATATATGTCATGCAGTTCCTAATTTCTCCAAGTCCATACAATATCAAATAAAGGTTAACATGTAGCTATAGCCAGGTATGTGTAACCATGTCGGCATAGCAAGATATGTGTATCTACCTATCAATAATGATGTAATACCATCCAGGTATAAGTGTAAGTATATATGCGAGATGTACATGTAGCTATGTCTCATAAGTGTACGTACCTATCACTAATGGTACAATACCATATAGGTATATAGGTAACTAGCATGTAAGCATGTCAAGGCATATGTGTAAGCATGTAGGTATACAGGTATGCTATATGTTATATGCACAAAAGGAAATAGGGATCACGTCTCAATGTCCCTAAGCAGTACAATATCACATATGTATAGGTATTGTGCGTGTCATGGCAATTATTGACGGTGTGAATGGCATACTATCAGTACTCGTGCAACATGAACCGTCAATAATAGTGCGGTGTCTAAGGGTACAAGTCTAAGCACAACAGGTAATAATATGCAATGAAGTTTTATGCACAATCTCTATATGTGAAATATAGACATGCGGCTAATATCATATCATATCTAGCCCTGACGCATAAGCCATGCGAGCGATTCCCCTGTAGATGTTAAATCTACTCACAACAATTCTCCTCGCTTAGCCGAAATCGATGTGCTTCGTCATCTCGGAATCCACGCGAAGGTACCTACAATCAATACCAAATCGCAAAGCTGTCAACATCAAGTTCCGAAATCCAATACGGCACGCGGTGCGCTCATAGGTTAGAACCTATAGCATACGCATGCAAAACCACCAAATAACTCTCGTCGTTGACGTACAAACATCTAACGACCAAATACAATATCCAAAACTCAAAACCAAGAATCCAAATATCGGAAAACATAGCCGAAACCCTAAATAGGGTCGCTATATATGAAAACTGCCACATTAAAACCCAATAATGCTAATACGCATTTACAAACACAATAAATATTATAGGTATTAATATTTACGTCATCTCCAATTTCATTTAAAACCCACGCCAAATTTTACCGAAAATCTAGTAAGCAGCTTATATCATTTTCTCTCAATTTAGCACAAGTCTAGAAATTTAACAATTCTAGCGATCGCAAACATCGCCAATAAGCATAACTAAGTTATCTAAACCATATCCACAATTTTAATCTTTCCCAAAAATAAGTTAGAAAAACCTAGTTTGCGATTAAGCTTAATAGGCGATTAGGAAAAATAACAATTATCATTTTCATAAAATACTTAACTTTTCCAAATTTACACATCTTGCTTAATAACATAATCACATCAAAATCCTAACTTGATTTTATAATTAATTATCATGAATTAATTACACATGAATTTTAAAGCTATAATTAGCACATAATTAAGCAAGCTTAAGAAATTAAGCAACAAATTAGGTTTAGCTTTAGGATTTATACCTCATAAACAAGATCTCAATTTTTGCAACATCACCAAAATTAACCCTCCAAAATGATGCTTTTTCATGAAGATCCATGCTAGTTTAGAGATGAAGAATAATGGGTAATGATTTATTTATTAATTTATGGGATTATTTTGGGATTTTTGATGAATGTTTTATATTGGAAATGAAGAAATGAGAAAGGCAAGAGAAGAGGGCAGCAAGGGCTATTTGGTACAGCCAAGGCAAGTAGGAGGGGGTTTTGTGAGAATTGTGTGAAAAAATCTAGGAAGAAATAACATTAAATGCTAATAAATGCAAAAAAATGCCACATTTTCTTCTATTTCTTTTCTTTTAAAAATAATTCCATTTGTCACAAATATCTAGATTTTTCAAGAGAAGATTCTAAACTAATTCTAGTATTAGGTTAGCAATGAACCCAATTAAAACTAATTAACCCACACAAAAAAGTAATTTCCACTAATTAAGTGCATAAATAATAAATTAAAATAATATTTTATTAGGGAAAAATTCAATGTGAACCAAAACTTCCCATTGACCCTCAAAGCTCGCGCACTAGATTTATTTTAGGTAAACTAGGTGCCGAAAAGTTTATATGGAAGTTTGATCATAATCGGGTTAAAACGGAAAATACCGACTATTTTCCCCTAAAACGGAAAAATTCATGTAACGATTTCAGAAACATTACAATCTAATCTTGCAATCTCTTAACTGAGCTTACAAGGTTAGATTTTAGTATTTGAATTCATTACCTTTTACTCTCATTTGAACTTTAATGAAACTTTCAACTTGATACACTTTGGTTCCTAGTATCTTCTACCTTTTATTTACTTGCAATATTTCTTTTGATGTTCTTTACTTACTTGCTATGGTTTTTCTATGATCTCTTCTATCTTTTGTTTTCTTTTCATTTTTATGATGGTTTGTGAGTAGTGTACCTTCTTGTTAGGGAATGAGAAGGGTTATTATTTAAGTTAAGATTTTCTTTACATCTTTTTTTGCCCGATACCTTGTCAATTGAACTCCGTACAAACTTCACGCAATCACTCTTTACGTTTTGAGTTAGGTTTCTCTTTACGTTTTCCTTTTCCTGACACCTTGCCGATTGAACTCTGACCCAAACTCATGTTAGCACTCCGTTAGGCACCCTATCCTATCACGATAGAGGTGATTCCTAATCATGACCGGTTGTGTTTGGATTGGCCGAAGTCAATGATTAAGAGACAAGAATGGAAGGATAAGGGTCAATAAGTCGGATTTCGCAAATACCGTACTTAAGCACCCTAATCCACGTTGTCGATTACCCTAGCATCAATAGTCAAATGAGGCACAGAAGAACATGTACGGGTTCTCCTAACTTAAACTAATCTAACTCTATCCCTAACAAGCGTTCGTTTGCATATATACAACACTTATGTTAGAATCGAACACTTTCGGATCTTTTGACTTAACTCGTGAAAACAAGAATTGGAAATGTACTATCTCCCTGCGGACGACTCATGCTCATCTCGGTTAGCTACACGCGACGCTGTCTTGATTGCAGTATCTTTAAACTTAGTACGACAAAGCAAAATCTCATATTCAATCAAATGGCGTCGTTTCCAGGGAGACGATAACTCTTTTATTCTTATGATCTCGGGTTAATTTTTTTAATTCTTGTGCATACAACTAACTGCTTTCAGAAATACAAAACAAAAATAAAAAAATTCAAAAATCGAAAACAAAAATCCAATAGTTTTAACTTTTTGATCTCTGTTATGTTGATCTGCTATCACTCTGAAATTTATTGGGAAGTTGAATCCATAGAATTGAGATACTTGTAGAACAATGAGGATACCATAAGAAGTTGGAGCTCTAATTCAAAAACTTGGCCGTTTATTTAATCTAAAAAACCGCAATTTGCGGCCCAAAATTCCCAGAATGCTCCAATTTTTTGTGTGATGCTCTCTTGTTCTATTATTATCCTATTTTTATAGTTTAAATTTCATAATTTTGTGTTTGCAGAAGATTGGCCACATATATCGCTCTTTCGCACTATAATATCCGTTTTTCCGACATTTGCAGATTTTGCGGAATTGCGAATAGCGATAAGTGCAAATTCAAGACTAAGGCGATAGTAAAGTACAGTGCCAAAGATCCGGATAGTTTGACCCACGCAAGCGAACATTCAAGAACTCGTGGATCACTTTAATGGGGGTTTCTTAACCCAAAACATATCGGTACATATTTTCAAACACCTTCTTCCTTAAATCCGACACACTCCAATATTTTATCTTTGCAGAATTCTTTGCAAGTTCGCCGCCAAAAGCTAAATTGACTCACTCGTATTTATTACAGCGCCGCGCTTAAACTTAAAATACGATTGCTTGATGTTTTGAAACAACTTTTTCATTGATTGCGCATTGCATCCATTAATACAGACTTAAGGGCAAGCGAACCCTAAAACATACGGTAAATGATTTCATCACGTTTTCTGTAGCCCACAAATCAAGAAATTGATCATATCTTACCCGCTCAAATTTTAAAAGAAATTATACATTAATCCTTTAAGGACTTCGCGCTCATTAGGAGAAATTAACTGTGTTTAGAATATCGCTTAATGTTCATATCAGATTTTCACATTTTTATACCGCCCATTTTTAATCACATTGTATGTAGGTAGGTACTCTTGATCCGTGTTTGCTGAATAATTGCATATTACAGGTTCTCAGCTCTAAGCAGTGAAATTCATGAAAAAGAGCAACAAATTCAGGACTTCGGCCAACAACAGATAAATACGGGTCTCCGCTCACTATCCGTATGATATTTTCATCTCAGAATTTTGCATTATTATATCACGCATTCTTGATCATATTTCAAATAAATAGGTGCTTTTGATCCATGTCTTCTAAATAGTTGCAGGTTACAGGTTCTCAGAACAATACGATGAACTTCATGAAAAGACGTTACAAATGTGAGACTATAACCAACAAATAGATGAATCCGTATGATGCCGCCTAACAGTTCAAGAAACAAATGAAGATCAGTAAATAGTTCCATGCACAAGACAGTTCAAGGGCAGCACAAGATACAAGGCTTCAAAGCGAAGCTTACGGTAAAAGTCCACAAATTCTGCACTGTTGGAAATCTGGAAGAAAGTAGAAAAGATTCTGAAGAACCAAGTGAAGAAAATAGAAGAAAAAGGCAACATGAAGCAACTCTGAAGAAATGAGCCAGACATCTCACCATATGGCCGCGGAACCGTGGCCAAATAGGGCATTCTGCTGCGGATCCGCGGCCGTGCTGTGCACGTGTCGGTGTAAAGTGTCGGTGGGTGTCGGTGCGTTGACCAGGCTTTCTTAGGGTAGTCTTGTAATTTCAGATGTGAATCAGATGTAAACCCTAGGGTTTCTCCTATCTATAAATAGGAAACCCTGAAGCCTTATGAAGGCATGCCTCTTTTTATTTTCTAGATTAAAATTTTAATTCCTTTGTAATCGTCAAGAGTGTATCAATAAAGTAAGACTTTTTATCTGAATTTAATTCTTGCATTTTTTATCTGTTCTTTTAGTATCTGCTATTTTATTTTGTCTTTTATTATTTGCAACTTAGATAGTTTTTAAAATAAAACATAAAAATGAATTCCATTGTTAATACCCTAACGAGTGAGTAATTCCTCACTTGTTAGGGTTAGGATTGGGAAGGTTTGAGAGAAGTAAATCTCTCTCTTCTTTCTTCGCCCATATAATTTTTATAATAGGACTCTATTTAAATCAAACACACACCGCTCACTACGGCACCCTATCCTACAAGATAGCGGTGATTCCTTAGTTAGACCGGTTATGACTGATTTAAATAGAGGTTAGGGCTAAGAGTTAAGAAAGGACGGACAAGGACCAAAAGGAAGAAACTAAGTTTCTTCCTAGTCGTGCTAATCCCCTTTATTGACTATTACCCTAACACCTATATTCTTAACTAGGGCATTGAAAGCAGTGAGTAGAATCTTTATTCCAAACTAACCTAATCCTAACCCTAGCAAGCCTTTAAATTGATTTAATCTTATTCTTAGATCTTAAATCAAAACCCGACTTGATCGGATTAACTCGTTAGAACATAAAGAAAAGGAATCCATCTCCCTGTGGACCGACCCATACTCAACCGGCTAGCTACCAAGCGACACCGTCTTGATTGCGGTAATTCTTAAATTTTTGATTCAAAACGCAATACGCAGAAAATATCTCTCAATCAAATGGCGCCGTTGCCGGGGAGACGGTAGTCCCTTTCTTTGTGTAATTTCGGGTTAATTTTTTTTTTTAAAAAAATTTAAAAAAATGAAAAATTTTAAAAACAGAAAAAAATAAAAATAAAAATCATCTTGTTATTTTTGAAGGGTTTTTATGCAAGTGTGCAGAAAAAGAAAACGGACTGATTCAGATCTGGAGCAAGCCCAGTGAATAAATTAACAAACAGAGAATCTGAATAGACAGAGGAGAACCATAACAGTAAACAGGAAAAAATTGGAGATCCAAACCTACCAAGACGCCACGGAAACGCAACATAAGAAAGCATTTGGCCGCAGATCCGCGGCCGTTTGCTGACGTCAGCACTTCAAAATTCTCTGTAAGTATTTTTGTCCTCTCTCCTACCCTCTGAACTCTACTGAAAAACTTTTCCTGCAGGTATTCTTTGCACGGCAGCTTCTTCTCCCTCTCCAATAAATTGTTTTTGTGCAGGATTCTTTCCTGCCAAATAAAAATTTTTGCAAGTGTTTTAGATTTTATGTGTTAATTGCTTTGCATATTTAATACGGACATCTAAGGGGCTATAACACCAATTCAGATTGGGTGGGGATTTCATTACCCTTCCTAAGACCCAAAAAATCACTAAAAAGTATATGCATCACCCTTGAGCTAATTAAAAAATATCTAGACTCAGCCAATTAAGAATTGTCGCGCTCATTAGGATAGAGGAAGGTTGTGGGCAATCAGTCGTTTATCTAAACCTGACTTTGTGGTGTCTAGGCTAGACAAGTGAGAAAGGTAATTTTAAAAAGGCCCGTCTCACGGTGATTCGTGAGCGGAACCCTCCTTTCTTCACTTGTGCTTACCTGGCCACAATTGGCGATGAAGAAGCGATTTGAGAGATATCTCACAACTTGTCGCTTTGGACCAGTTAGGAGCAGTCTAGTTGACTTAGGAGACCCTAGCTCTAGATTTGATTATGCATGTTTAAACTGTGGTTGCTTGAAATTGTGCTGTAGTTCCGTACAAATTTTGCAAAAACTCTTTCTAAAAAAAAACACTTTCAAAAATTTCAAAACTCCAAAAACAAACAATTTTATAATAAAATAAAATAAAAATTTAAAAAAAATTAAAATAAAAAATATCACATTCTTTTTCTTCTCCTTTCTCTCATCACATCATGGGTACCCCACCTCGCAAAACTCTTGCCTAACTTTGGTACATTCAAACAGACATTACTTCCTACGCTCATTGTTTTGGTCGAATTTCGGACGACCCCTCCATGCCCAAAATTTCTTTGAATGATCAAACAAACGCGTCTAGGGCATCCAGTTGGACTCCGCAAACCACCTTGTATCAACCATTTCAACCTTCACCACTTTCTTACATTGATACTCCTTTTTCGAGTCCTGTTGTAACCCCGAAACCCATGTCTATTGCTGAACATATTGCACAATCTCGTAACCGATCTTTCACTCCTTTCACCACTGCGAATTCTTTGGATCAACAACTCCATTCACCTTCTTATCCAAATGTTGATCCTACTTCTGTCCAACCATTCAATTCCTACCAGTCCTTCCCGACTTTCGCACCTTCCCGAGACATTGCTTCTACACAGCCATTTAGGAGTTTCCAGTATCCAAACAACTTTGAATCTGTTACTGAAATCCCTTCACAACCCATGTCTAGTCTGGAACAGTCGTTGGAAGATTTTATGGTAACATCAAGACAAAATATAATGGATTTGAATGCGTCAATGGCCTCACTTATACAACCTAGTGACCCAGTAGTTAGTTTCTAACTAGCTCCAACATTTCCAATGTATGATGAGGCGGTTGGACAGATTGAGAATTTGAGTGGTGAGAATGAGCTGTACATCCTTCCAAATCAAACCTACCCATCCCCAAGTGAATCCCACAACTCCGGTTTTGAATGTCTATCAAGTGTTCCTAATGATTCACCAGTTGAAGATAAAACGTTTAATGAGTTGTGCGACTTTGTAGTGTTTGATTTGCCAGATTGTGAAAGGTCCCTTTCGAGTGAAACCATCACCAATCCTTTTGACCTCTACACCTCCATTCTAGAACCTGAATTGATAAATATCCATGCTTTTGATGAGGTGTCTAAAAAAATTGATTTTCACTTGATTGAGGATATCGACGCTGGGAATATTTTGGATGATGAACCCGCAGATTTGATTGAATTTTTCTCCCCAATTCATCATCCCGAGTCATTAAATGTTTCTCCCGAACTTCACATGCGTCTTGATTTTGATGAAAATGACATGGATAAGCTAAATTTTGAGGAGAGTATTGAAGAAATTATTGAGGATAAAGCAGTTTTACTTGAGGAGGCGGATTTTCCAATTCATTCTATCCCTTTCTTTGACTGCGTACACCCTCCTGAATCTTTAACCGATACCCTTCCTCAATCACTAACCTCCATCCTTGTTCCGACTTTGCAAGAAACCATTACACTTTCATTTTCAACGTCTGGTTTACCAAGTTCAACGTACCCATGTTTTCACACGAATCTTGAGGGATTTGACCTCATTTCTCAGTGGGTTGATAGATTAGCACAATCGCTTTTTACACATCGGTCATTATAAATTGTGCTAATTTATACACTCCATTTCCACTCTCAAGTTTGTATTCCACTTCTTTTTCCCACTTTCTCTGGTTCTTCTTCTAATCTTCCTTTAATGATACCGAGTGTTAATGAATCACAATCCGATATTTTGAGTTCGATAATTCTAGAAAAACAACTTGATTTAGACTCTTTTGAAAATAAGATAAAAGAGCCTTACGACTATCCTACCTTCATAATTTTTGAAAAATCAGGTGTGTTGAATTCTGGCGCGACACTTATTGATATTGAAACATTCAATCGGACCATCGATGGAAGTTTCAAAGATATTTTCGTCGACGAACGCATTCGTAAATGACACGGATTTTGTGATTAATCAACCTCCACCTGAAGAAGTCGAACCACCACCATTTCTTTTTCCCTTCCGCCATTCTTCTCCTCCACCGAGACCGCATACTGTTTCTATCTCCACACGGTCTCGTGTGATTCTCATTTCTTTTCTCTACACTCCATTTTTCACTAACGACACCATTATAACGATAAATTTTTTGAATGGTTGGTGCTAACCTTTGGCCTGTGTAAGGCCTTGTATAGCTTGATACTGTGTTTTTCTCCCCCTAACTCTGAACTTTAACGCTTAAACAGTGGAAACACTGTTCACTTAAGTTTGGGGGGACCTTTTTGTGTATATATATTTTGTTTTCTTTTTCTGTTAATAATAATAATAATAATAAAATAATTAAAAAAAACAGGTGAGTGCCGACAATTTTGACCTTCTTGGTGTAGCCTGACAGTGAGGATACTGTCATGTTTAAGTTTGGGGGTGTGCTCGGTAAGCTTTCTTCCTTGGCATTCATGTGTATATTTTTGTATTTGCATACTTAAATTAAAACCCATAAAAATCAAAAAATTTAAAAAAATTATAAATATTGAAAAATTCAATTTTGGCCATATTTGACTTAAGTTCAACATAACGGTTGAATAGTAGGGAAAAACTAGATCCTAAACTTAGTAAATTAAAAACCCTAAATATAACCTTTCTTAAAATTTAACTGTAGAAAATATATGTTCTCGTAGTTTATTTAGAAATATGCAAATTTTGAGTTCAGTTCTTGGGCTAAGTCAAAATAAGGGAAGAGTACTGAAATTTTTATTTGAAGTGTAAGTCTGAAAAATAAATTCTGAAACTTTAGTCTAAATCTTGAAAATATATACCCTACTACATACACTAACACACATCTTGAAACTTGGAATAGTAGAGAATACCTTGAAATGCTCTTGTTTAAAATCCTTAGCATGAATGGAAATAAAATAAAGTAAGGTGAATAAAGCGACAAAAAAAAATGAATACTAGTTTTGTAATTACTTAAGGCTGCATAAATAAAAAAATATATAGCAAGGGTGCTTTATCACCTAGTGCCTTAGACCAACTGGTTTAGGAGTCACTGCTAAGCCTTAGGTATTGCAAGATGAGGATTTACGCCTAAATGCGTGAACACATTTTGTAATCGGTCGTTAGTACCTCAAGAAGTATTAACAGTCGCATGAAGGGCGTGTGGGAAAATTTCATCTAAAATTCACCAACTAAAAGTATTTTGGACGATGGACAAGAGTATGATAGCTAGAATTGAATTTCCAAGTGTAAGGGTGATACATACACACACGTAGGGGTATATGATTGGGGTTTTGATGAGAGATAGGAATGAAAGATAAGGCTTATATCTTCAGTTGAAATGATAAAAATTCCTAAGTTGAGATGGAACCTTAGAAGGACAACTTAAGAGATGCTGAAAGCTTTATAAACTTGCAAAACATATATGATTTTAAGTTAAATAATAAGCAAGCGTGAAAAATACGGGTTGATGATTTCTAAGTTGAAGAAAATAGAATTTCTTGCTAGAATACCGAATTGAAAAATGAAAGACAACATGCCAAATTGATCGGATTTTGTGGTTAGTATCCGCTGAAAACCTTCAGGAGACAACACTCCTCCTACTAGGGACACTTAGAGATTTAACGGCTTGTTGCACGAGCTTAGTGCAATCGCGATTCTCTGCGAAAGTGAGGTTAGGTTTTTTCGAGATAAATTGCATTTGCTCGGGACGAGCAAAAGATAAGTTTAGAGGTTGTTCATCTCAGAATTTTGCATTATTATATCACCCATTCTTGATCATATTTCAAATAAATAGGTGTTTTTGATCCATGTCTGCTAAATAGTTGTAGGTTACAGGTTCTCAGAACAATACGGTGAACTTCATGAAAAGACGTTACAAATGTGAGACTATAACCAAATAATAGATGATTACGTATGATGCCGCCTAACAGTTCAAGGAACAAATGAAGATCAGTAAACAGTTCCATGCACAAGACAGTTCAAGGGCAGCACAAGATACAAGACTTCAAAGCGAAGCTTACGGTAAAAGTCCACAAATTATGCACTGTTGGAAATCTGGAAGAAAGTAGAAAAGATTCTGAAGAACAAAGTGAAGAAAATAGAAGAAAAAGGCAACATGAAGCAACCCTGAAGAAATGAGCCAGAGATCTCACCATATGGGCCGCGGAACCGCGGCCAAATAGGGCATTCTGCCGCGGATCCACGGCCTTGCTGTGCACGTGTTGGTGCAAAGTGTCGGTGGGTGTCGGTGCGTTGACCAGGCTTTCTTTGGGTAGTCTTATAATTTCATATGTGGATCAGATGTAAAGCCTAGGGTTTCTCCTATCTATAAATAGGAAACCCTAAAGCCTTATGAAGGCATGCCTCTTTTTATTTTCTAGATTAAAATTTTAATTCCTTTGTAATCGTCAAGAGTGCATCAATAAAGTAAGACTTTTTATCTGAATTTAATTCTTGCATTTTTATCTGTTCTTTTAGTATCTGCTATTTTATTTTGTCTTTTATTATTTGCAACTTAGATAGTTTTTAAAAAAAAACATAAAAATGAATTCCATTGTTAATACCCTAATGAGTGAGTAATTCCTCACTTGTTAGGGTTAGGATTGGAAAGGTTTGAGAGAAGTAAATCTCTCTATCTCCTTTCTTTGCCCATATAATTTTTATAATAGGACTCTATTTAAATCAAACACACACCGCTCACTACGGCACCCAATCCTACAAGATAGTGGTGATTCCCTAGTTAGACCGGTTGTGACTGATTTAAATAGAGGTTAGGGCTGAGAGTTAAGAAAGGACGGACAAGGACCAAAAGGATGAAACTAAGTTTCTTCCTAGTCGTGCTAATCCCCTTTGTTTACTATTACCTAAACACCTATATTCTTAACTAGGGCATTGAAAGTAGTGACTAGAATCCTTATTCCAAACTAACCTAATCCTAACCCTAGCAAGCCTTTAAATTGATTTAATCTCATTCTTAGATCTTAAATCAAAACCCGACTTGATCAGATCAACTCGTTAGAACATAAAGAAAATGAATCCATCTCCCTGTGGACCGACCCGTACTCAACCGGCTAGCTACCAAGCGACACCGTCTTGATTGCGGTAATTCTTAAATCTTTAATTCAAAACACAATACGTAGAAAATATCTCTCAATCAGATGCTGCATACCAGTTCAAGGGAAAAAATGGCAGATCATTGGTCATTTCATGCACAAAGCACAAGGGCAGCACAAGATCCAAGACTTCAACGTGGAGCTCAAGAAAATCAAGGCAAAAAGTCCACATCATTTCACCTTTTTGGACTGCTGGAAATCTTGAAGACAAATGATGAGATCCTGAGAAACCAAGTATACCAAACAGAAGAGAACAGCAACATGGAAAACCACAGAAAAGATGAAGCCCCAATTCCACTACATGGCCGCAGAACCGCGGCCAACATGGCATTTAGGCCGCGGATCCGCGGCCGAGTCAGCTCAATACTGACTCGTTTTTTAAGGGTAGTTTTTTAATTGTATTTGGGCTCAGATTGTATCCCTAGGGTTTCATTTGCCTGCCTATAAATAGCCCAGACCCAAGCCAAGTAAGGGTGTCTTTTTCTTTGTATTAGATTTAGGATACGTGTTTGTAGTTCTTCTTCCTCTTCATCTTTCTCCATTAACATTGTAGTGAGCTTCATGAGTGATGATGAATAAAAGAAGAGTTCTTTTTATTAACATGCTTGTCTTGTAATTGTGTTCTATTATCTTACTTGTAATTTTCTTTGTTAACTTAGTTGTTATTTGCTTGATTGCTTTCTTTCTTTCTCTTTTTTTTTCTCTTTACAGCCATGATGCTTGAGTATGATCCTTGCCAAAGTGAGGTCTCAAATAGCTAGTTGTGATTTTCTTAACCTCATTTCTTTCTACCTTCCTTCTTGTTTTGTTTTCTTTTTCTTTTTAATGGGTGAGTAGTTTCTCACTTGTTAGGGTAGGATAAGGAAATTTGAGAGAAGGAAATCTCTCTTACTCTTTTCTTTGCCCAACATCTTGATTCGGACTCCCGTTAATTGAACCACAATCCGCTCCCTATGGCACCCTATCCTACATGATAGCCGTGATTCCCTAGTTAGACCGGTTGTGGTTGAATTAACCGGAGGTTAAGGCTAAGAGCCAAGAACGGACGGACAAGGACCAAAAGGAAGGAACTAAGCGTTGGAAAGCCTAGCTTATACTCGCAAGTTCCTTCTTAGTCGTGCTAATCCCCGTTGTTGCCGATTATCGTAACACCGATATTAAAAGTGGCAATGAAAGAAGTGAGCGATTCCTAACTCAAACTAACCTAATCCTAATCCTAACAAGCTTTTTTTTTTATACATATTTTAACACTTAGTGAAACTAAACAAACCTGGACAAATTGGACTTAACTCGTTAAAATATTAAGAAAAAGATTCCCATCTCCCTGCGGACGACCCGTACTTAACCGGCTAGCTACCAAGAAAAACCGTCTTGATTGCGGTAATTAAAACTAAGCACGCAAAAACTCTAACAATCAAATGGCGCCGTTGCCCGGGAGACGGTAGTTTATTTCTTTGTGTAATTTCGGGTTAATTTGTGAATATACATATAACCAAAATATATATATGTATATATATATATTGTAAAAATCATTTTGTTATTGTTGATTCGTTTTTTTGCAAGTGTGCAGGATAGGAAGAAGGTCAAGTTCAGTGCCAAAGTCGTGGGGAGTTAGACCCATATCTCGCGGCTACACCACGGCGGATCAAGACGGAACCACGGGTTACTGTAAAATTCTGGAGCAAACTAAGTGACCGAAGCAAGATTCAGGGGCTCTAAACAAGAAGAGGAGACTTCACTTAGCACAGAGAAGAATTTTGAAGATCCAACTCAACTGTCAAGCCGCGGATCCGCGGCAAAATTGCATGTTTGACCGCGGAACCACGGTCAAACAGTGACGTCAGCACCCAAAAACTCTCTGTGAGTATCCTAATCATCTTCTCTCCTCTCTGAACTCCACTGAACTATTCTTTCTGCAGCATTCTTTGCACAAACTCTCTTCCCCTCTACAATAAAACTGTTTTTGTGCAGGATTATTTGCGCCGCCGCCAAATAAATTTTTTGCAAGTGTTTTAGATTTTTGTTTGTTACTGTTTTGCATAAGTAATACGGACTTTAAGGGGCTATAACACCAATTCAGATTGGGTGGGGATTTCATCACCCTTCCTAAGACCCCAAAAATCACTAAAAGCATACACATTACCCTTGACCTTAATAAAAAATATCTAGACTAAGCCAACTAAGGACCGTCGTGCTTAATAGGACAGAGGAAGGTTGTGGGCATTCGATCATTTATCTAAACTTGACTTTGTAGTGCCTAGGCTAGACAAGTGAGAAAGGTAATTTTAAAAGGCCCGTCTCACTGTGATTCGTGAGCGGAACCCTCTTTTCCTCATTTGTGCTTACCTGGCCACAATTGGCAGTGAAGAGACGATTTGAGGGTTATCTCACAACTTGTCACTTTGGAACAGTTAGTAGCAGTCTAGTGAACTTTGAAGACCATAGTTCTAGGTATGATTATGCATGTTTTGACTGTGATTGTTTGAAGTTGTGCCATAAGTCCGTACATATTTTTGCTAAAACTCTTTCTAAAAAAAAGAGAAAAAAAACAAAACAAAAAAAAACTTTTATAAAACTTGCCGTTTGTCGCCAGAATTCCATTTCACCCACCTTTCATCCGCATTTCTCCATTGATGTTTCCTTACCCTCATCTTCTATGCTTTGACTATACTAAACTCGTTTAGTGTATGTCCAGTTGGACTCGGGATACTAGTGCCCGCCCAGTACGCGTTACGTTAGTCGCTACCGACTACGCGATCGACTCCGACGTCGAAACTCCCTCCACGCCTCTTTCACCCCTACCTTTGCCGGCCAACTCCGACGTTGACCGAGATTCTGTTCATACATCCTCACCTTCACCTTCTCCATCACCAAATTCTTCTTCTGAGATGTCAAGATTTCCTCCTAACATCCCTTTACCTCCCCCGGGACTGATTCCTCTTCATCTAGGTGCGAATAACCCGCAACTACCTCCTATTGTAGCACCACAGCGAATCGCGCTTCAGGATCATTTCTATCCTACCCGCTCTGCACTCCCTACCTGTCTTTCACTTCCGCCGGCCAATGGGGATAATTTCGAAATTAAGCCCCACTTCATCAACATATTGCCCAAATTTCACGGGCTGGAATCAGAAGGTGCCTACATCTTCATCAACAAATTCCAGAACGTCTGTGCAATGATGAAGACAACCCAACTGTCCGACGATGCTATACGACTATGAGTTATTCCTTTCACTCTGTGTGACCTTGCTGAGAAGTGGTTGTATAGTACCGCATCGCATTCCATAACCAGTTGGGATGAGTTTGTAAAAGCGTTTCTTAAAAAGTTCTACCCGAATCACAAGACCGCGAGAATCTGAAACGAAATCAACCAATTTTCCCAGCTTCCTACCGAACCTTTTTGGAAGTGCTTTGACTGATACAAAGACCTTCTTGTTTAGTTCCCTCATCACGGTATTGAGAGATGGCAACTTTTCCAGACCTTATACGAGGGCCTGAATCCAGCAACTAAGCAGTTGTTGGAAACCATTTGTCAAGGCCATTTCCTATCCAAATCTGACGAGGAAGCCTGGCAATTCTTCGACGATCTCGCGGAACAAACGCTTCAGTGGGAAAGCACCAGACCGAACACTTCTTCTTCTTCTACTTCTTCCGATCTCTCCAGGGCAGGCGTTCATCAACTCGATATCTCAATTGCAACGAAGGCCGAGATGGCAGCAATCACGCGAAAACTGGAAGCAATTGAGAGCAAATTCTCATCTCCTTCTCCTGCCCCTGCTCTTCCTCCTCGTACCATCTGCGCTTGTTGTTCTGATCCATCCCATTTGACCGAAGAGTGTCCTTACAACCCACCTTCTCAAGGACAGGTGGAATCAGAACCGGCATCAATTCCAAGGACACAACAACTTCCAAAGGCCTCCTCCTCCCCAACAACAAGCTCAACAACAAACTCAACATCAATATCAGCAGCCCTTCCAACCCCAATCTTTTCAAAATCCGACGAGCAATTTTGCACCCAACAATTCTTTTCCTCAAAACAACTTTGTTCCGTCAAACAACGATAAGGTTTTCTCGCTAGAACGAAGTCTGGAGGCGTTTGTAAAGTAATCGACTCAATCCACTGCCAACATCCAGTCTTCCATTCAGTCTTTGGTGCAACAAACTGCTGCACACGGGCAAAGCATCAAGACTATCGAAGCCCAGATTGCACAACTGAATGCGGTTTTAAGCGAGCGAGACAAAGGGAAGCTTCCATCTCAACCACTCCCAAATCCTGGTCACCCACATAATGTACATGTTGCTCTTGAACAATAGAACCATAATGTGAGTGTCGCGACTACGTTGAGATCTGGAAGGATGCCGCATAACAATATGGTAATGCGGATAGATGATGACACCCCGGCCGCTTCTTCTTCTTCTTCTTCGTTTTCTGAGCCTATTCTCCATTCTTCAAAAGGCTCTTCTTCTTCCGCTGCTCCGAACGGACTCACATCTCACTTCACGAAAACTCCAGCTCTGGGATCCGTTCCAACTCCACAATCTCCTCCATAAGCATTGGACTCAACCAATTTCAAAAATGTTCCATTTCCAAACCGGTTGAGGTCCAATAAACAAAATCCATAAATGGAGAAGATTCTGGAGTTGTTTAAACAGATTAATATCAACATTCCCCTCTAAGACGCAGTCCAACAAGTCCCTTCCTACGCAAAAATCTTGAAGGACTTGTGCACTAAGAAGAGGAAATCTCAGGTACCCAAGAAGGTTTTCTTAGCTAGTGCCGTGAGTGATGCTCTTACCTAAGCTTTACCTCAAAAATGGAAAGACCCTGGCTGTCCTACGATTTCAATAACCATTGGGGATAAGAACATCAACCGCGCACTTTTGGATCTTGGTGCCAGTGTTAACCTGCTTCCGTATTCTGTATATGAGCAACTAGGTGTAGGAGAGATGAAACCCACACACTCTACTCTCCAAATGGCCGACCGATCTATCACCCATCCTAGGGGTGAGCTAGAGGATGTGTTAATAAAGGTAGGGGACTTCATATTCCCCGCTGACTTCATTGTTTTAGACACACAGCCTGTAGCTAACCCCCAGAATCAAATTCCGGTGATACTCGGTCGCCCATTCCTTGCAACCTCAAATGCTGTTATCAATTGTCGAAATGGTTCGATGAACCAATCTTTTGAAAACATGACAATTGAACTCAACATTTTTAGGTTAGGGAATCAGCCCTCTGAACCTAATGCTCATATACTCGACATTTGTTCCATCCAGGTGATCACACCAGAGGACTGTGAATTCGAGGAATTCTTATTCGATCACAGCAATCTTGACGCCACTAGTGCGTTTCTCTTTGAACCTGCTTCTGCTTCTGCTCCCGACAATGATTATGATTGTTTCACTTTTTCGAACGATCTTGGCCTGCCGCCACCCGAGCTTGAATCTTTTGAATTTCCGGATGCATTAGCTGAATCATCTAACTCGGTCGCTTACACTCGTTTTGAGCCTCTACTGGAATCCTTTGAGTTCGAGACATTTTCGCCGATCTTTCCTTCAATCGTTTCACCTCCAACGCTCGAACTCAAGCCGTTGCCGTCTCACCTCAAGTATGCTTACTTAGGTGAGAACGATACCCTCCCTGTCATCATCTCGGCTTCTCTAGCTCCAAAGCAAGAGAAAGCCCTTCTCACGGTCTTGCACAACAATCGGCAAGCTTTTGGCTGGACAATGGCGGACATCAAGGGGATTAGTCCCTTGATCGTTGAACATCACATTCATATGATGGATGATGCCAAACCAGCCCGGGATCCACAAAGGCGACTTAATCCAGTCATGAAGGAGGCTGTGAAAAAAGAGATTGTCAAATATCTAGATAGTGGTATCATTTACCCTATCTCTGATAGCCAGTGGGTCAGTCCTATACATGTTGTCCCCAAAAAGTCGGGCATAACGGTCATCACCAATGAGGCAAACGAGTTAATCCCTACTCGCACCCAAACTTGATGGCGAGTATGCATTGATTATAGAAAACTCAACGCCGCAACGCGAAAAGACCACTTTCCGCTACCATTTATTGACCAAATGCTCGAACGATTGGCTGGATATGAGTACTACTGCTTTTTGGACGGCTACAACTAAATTCCCATCGCCGAGAAAGATCAGGACAAAACCACGTTCACCTTTCCTTTCGGCACGTTTGCATATTGCCGCATGTCCTTTGGGTTATGCAATGCTCCCGCTACCTTCCAGCGGTGTATGATGGGAATTTTCTCGGACATGGTGGAGAAATTATTGGAGATATTCATGGATGATTTCTCCATCTTTGGCGATTCCTTTGACGAGTGCTTGCAACATCTCGACACTGTCCTTACCCGGTGTAAGGATAAGAACCTCACTTTAAACTGGGAGAAGTGCCACTTCATGGTGCACGAAGGTATTGTCTTAGGACATATCATTTCGCAAAATGGCATTGAGGTTGACAATGCGAAGAATGAGGTCATTTCCAATCTCCTTCCTCCCAGATGCGTCAGAGATATCCGAGTTTTCCTTGGCCACGCCGATTTTTATAGACGGTTTATCAAGGACTTTAGCATGATTGCTAGACCCTTGACTCTTCTGCTGGCCAAGGACACCACATTCGACTTCAACTCAAGCTGTGTGACTGCGTTCGAATCACTAAAAGGCTCACTCACTTCTACTCCCGTTCTTTCTTCTCTTGACTGGACGTATCCCTTTGAGATTATGTGTGATGCATCTGACTTTGCTATTGGTGCGGTCGTAGGACGACACATTGATAAAATGCCGCACGTAATCTACCATGCTAGCCGAACTGTGAACGATGCCCAACTGAATTACTCAACAACAGAGAAGGAATTCTTGGCTGTTGTGTTTGCATTAGAAAAATTCAGGCCCTACTTGATCGGCTCTCCAGTCATTGTCTACACAGACCATTCAGCTTTGCGACATCTTTTTGCAAAGAAGGACGCAAAATCTCAGTTAATACGTCGGATTCTCTTACTTCAAAAGTTTGACCTTGTCATTAAGGACAAAAGAGGATGTGAAAACGTAGTGGCCAACCATCTTTCACGACTTCCTTCTTCGCCGACGCCTCCACTTCCCATTAACGACGTTTTTCCGGATGAACAACTCTTGACAGTATCGTGCGAACCCTGGTTCGAAGATATTGTGAACTATTTGGCAACGGGATTACTACCGAACGAATGGTCAAGTCAGGAAAGATTTCGATTCTTATCCCAAGTAAAACACTTTTACTGGGATGAACCCTATCTGTTCAAGTACTGTCCCGACCAGATTATTCGTCGGTGTGTTCCTGATAATGAGTTCAAGAGTGAGCTATCATTTTGCCACGATCAAGGGTGTGGCGGGCATTTGGCCCAAGAAAGACAGCCGAGAAGATCTTGCAGTGTGGCTTCTACTGGCCACAACTCTTCAAAGATGCTCATGATTACTGCAAGACTTGCTCCCGATGCCAACACTTGGGCCGGATATCCAGGAGAAACGAGATGCCGCTCCAACCAATCTTGGTTGTCAAGATTTTCGATGTTTGGAGAATTGATTTCATGGGGACGTTTCCCAGCTCTTTTGGAAACCTGTATATTCTTCTAGCTGTTGATTATGTCTCTAAATAGGTCAAGGCCGTGCCAAGACGGACTAACGACAACAAGGTTGTTGTTAAATTCCTTAAGGAAAACATCTTTTCCCGGTTTGGGCACCCCCGCGTGATCATTAGCGATAATGGAACGCATTTCTGTAATAGGACTTTTGAGGCCTTGATGCGGAAATACTCCATTAATCATAAGCTATCCACGCCCTACCACCCCCAAATATGTAGGCAAGCCGAAGTGTTTAATCGGCAAATCAAACAGATTTTGAAGAAAACGGTTTCCAAAAACCATAAGGATTGGTCTTTGAAACTCACTGATGCCCTTTGGGTATTTCGAACTGCTTATAAGACCGATCTTGGCATGTCTCCTTATCGGCTTGTTTACGGAAAGGCTTGCCACCTCCCAGTGGAAATCGAGCATCGCGCATTTTGGGCGATCAAAGAGCTGAATCTAACCCTTGAAGATGCGGGCAGCTATCGGAAGCTGCAGCTCAACGAACTGAACGGGCTTCGGGATGAAGCTTACGAAAACGCGGTTGTCGTTAAGAACCGAATGAAGGTGTTTTATGATAAACAGCTTACGCGCAAAACTTTCACACCTGGTCAACAGGTACTTCTTTACGACATTCGACTACATTTCCATCCCGGTAAGCTCAGATCTCGCTGGAAAGGACCCTTTTTTGTGCGGACTGTATATCCGCACGGTGCGGTGGATTTGGAAAATCCAGAGGACGGTTCACTATTCAAGGTGAACGGACACAGGTTAAAACCGTTCCTTACCGCAGACCCATCGGAGGAGCTCCTGATGTTGCAGAAGCCGGTTTACATTGACTAATCTTCCTCCGCTTGCCACCAGACTTCGGTTATCCAGCCATAAACAGTGGAAACACTGTTTCAAATAAGTTTGGGGGTATGTATATACCATTTTGTTTTTTTCTGTGAAATTCCCACCTGTAATAATTTATAAAATAAAAAAAAAAAAAAATTTTTTGGGAGGGTGTTTTTTTGTAAATATTCATAAATAAAATAAAATAAAAATTAAATAAAATTCTTTTTTTAATTAATCTTTTTGGATGGACTTTTGTACAAAATACCAACAGCTTCTATAAATACATTTCGACCCCTTTTCTGCATTTCCAGAGCCTCATTCTAACCCAAAAACAACAAAACCCGACCCGCCGCAGCAAAATCAACTAGAGAGCTCCCTTCCCTGCCACGGAACCGCCGTTGAAGGCCTTGTTTGCCGCCGATCTGCCGCCGCCTTGCTTCTTCACCCTCTGGAAATTTCAAAGGAGGTTTGCAAATTTTTCTCCTCTCTGTCAAATTTTTAAAATTCTGCATTTGCTCTCTGTCATGGCCCCTACTTTGCAATTTGAAAGGGATTTCTCCCACTTATTTGCGCATGATGTTTACGGTAGTTATTTCGGCGAAGAGATCCGAAAGCGCGGATGGAATTTTCTGTTATTTAACCATCCAAACGCATTCGCGCTTCCGGATCTCATTGCGTGTTTTTATGAATGTATGGAGGAGGGGTGTTTAGCACAACGCGGGTTCATACAATTACCGTGGGGGTATCGGGAAATAATTATCGATAGGGACTTCATTCACGAAGTCACTTTAATACCACGAATCCCCATTCACGATCAACCCCTCCGATTTGAGGACCACCTACCTTTAATGGGAGACTGTTCTAGGGAGCCTAGAAAGGGAATTCAGGTTCGCACGCTTTATGCGAATGTTTTAACAGTGTGCCGTTGGGCACAAAACAATATTTTCGGAAGTTCGCACAACACAACATTTTTTACACCATTCCTACACATAGTACACACTTTGATGACCAGAAACCTTAGCTATGACATGTCCACTGTTTTGCTACACTCGATTGGTGCCGGCAAGAGGGCTGCCAATTATCCATGCCCGATGTTGGTGACACAACTGTGTCGCCATTTTCTTCCTGTTGAAGAATTTGAAATTTACATGCATGGTGGGGTTCCCATTCGACCCCTTCTTGAGGGTGTCTCCACATTCTACACACGACTTCATGCATTATGGTTGCGCACCGAGCCGGCCGAAAATGTGATGGCCAAGACACCAAGCTCAAGCTCCACAGCGAGCGATGAAAATCTAACCTCCGCTGTGCAAGCGCGCTTGATACGACGTACCCATAGGGAGGTAGAACGAGTGATAAGGATGCTGACAAACTTTGATCAGCGACTGACGAGTCTGGAACAGGGACTGTCCACCCTACTGGCAAGAGAGGAACGATCACGATCATGATCGAGGGAACGGGGGACAGATAGGGGTGAGGCAGGAACAAGTGAGGCCTCATGTAGGAGACGCCGCAGGGAGCAGTGAGGACACCGCTGTCAGTAAGTTTGAGGGTGAGGTTTGGTTGTAAATAGTTATCTTTGCATTGCATCTGCACGTTTTTTTTATTTTTTTGTAAATATTTGTCTTTCTTTGCATATTTAATTCCGCACCGCATTTTTCTGCATTGCATCTTTATAAAAAAAAATTTAATAAAAAAAGAAGAAAAATTTTAAAAAATAAAAAAATTGAAAATTTCAATATTGGCCATATTTGACTCGAGTTCGACATGACGGTTGACTAGTTAGAAAAAACTAGATCCTAAACTTAGTAAATTAAAACCCCTAAAAATAACCTTCCTTGAAGTATAACTGTAGAAAATATACGTCCTTACAGTTTATTTGGAAATAAGCAAATTTTGAGTTCAATTCTTAGGCTAAGTCGAAACGAGGGAAGAGTATTGAAAGCTCTATTTGAAGTATAAGTCTGAAAAATAATTCTGAAGTTTAAGTCCAAATTCTGAAAATATATAACCTACAAATCGCACATACATGCACCTTGAAACTTGGGATAGTAGAAGATACCTAGAGATACTCTTTCCTGAAAGCCTAGTATGAAAGAAAAAACGGTATTTAAAGCTAACCACTAAAAGAGCATCACTGAAAAATATATCTGATCTTCAAAAAAGAAAGGAATAAAATACAAGAACTGGAAACTGCTATTTATGCTTTAAGCTCATACATTCAGTAATTGGATGTTAGTGCCTCAAGAAGCATTAATAGTCGCATGAAAGATGTATGAGCAAAACCGTCCATCATTAATGAAAAGAAGTAGTGCTAGGTATTAATGCAAGGGTATTATAGCTTGAATTGAATTTCCAAGTGTATGAGTGATAAGCACACACACGTAGGGATATATGATCAGAGTTTGGAGGAGAGCTAGGAATGAAAAATAGGGCTTATATCTTCAGTAGAGATGATAAAAATTCCGGTTTTGAGATGGTGTTTTAGAAGGAAAACTCAAGAGATGCCGAGAGCTTTATAAACTGGTAAAACGTATAGGACCTTAAGTTAAATGAATAGGAAGAGTGAAAAATACGGGTTGATGATTTCTAAGTTGAAGATGATAGAATTTCTTGCTAGAATGCTGAATTGTAGAATTAGAGTCAATGGCCAATTTGATCGGATTTTGTGGATAGTATCCGCTGAAAATCCTCAGGAGACAACACTCCTTCTCTAGGGTAACCTAGAGGTTTAACGGCTTGTTGCACGAGCTCAGTGCAATCGCGTTCCCTGCGAAAGTGAGGTTAGGACTTTTTGAGAATAAATTGACTTTGCTCGGGACGAGCAAAAGATAAGTTTGGGGGTATTTGTTCATATCAGATTTTCGTATTTTTATACCGCCCATTCTTGATCACATTGCATGTAGGTAGGTACTCTTGATCCCTGTTTGCTGAATAATTGCAGGTTACAGGTTCTCAGCTCTAAGCAGTGAAATTCATGAAAAAGCGCAACAAATTCAGGACTTCGGCCAACAACAGAAAAATACGGGTCTCCGCTCACTATCCGTATGATGCCGCATATCAGTTCAAGGGACAAAATAGAAGATCATTGGTCATTTCATGCACAAAACACAAGGGCATCATAAGATCCAAGACTTCAACACGGAGCTCAAGAAAATTAAGGCAAAAATTCCACATCATTTCACCTTTTTGGACTGTTGGAAATCTGGAACACAAATGATGAGATCCTGAGAAACCAAATGTACAAAACAGAAAAGAACAGCAACATGGAAAATCACAGAAAAGATGAAGCCCCAATTCCACTACATGGCCGCGGAACCGCGGCCAACATGGCACTTAGGCCGCGGATCCGCGGCCGAGTCAGCTCAGTACTGACTCGTTTTTTAAGGATAGTTTTGTAATTGTATTTAGGCTCAGATTGTATCCCCAGGGTTTCAT
Source organism: Agapanthus africanus (assembly GCA_030015575.1). Classification (NCBI taxonomy): domain Eukaryota; kingdom Viridiplantae; phylum Streptophyta; class Magnoliopsida; order Asparagales; family Amaryllidaceae; genus Agapanthus; species Agapanthus africanus. The sequence continues at coordinate 360,764,841 of CM057349.1, read as the reverse complement.
TTGCCTTCTTATAAATAGCCCAGACCCAAGTCAAGTAAGGGTGTCTTTTTCTTTGTATTAGATTTAGGATAAGTGTTTGTAGTTCTTCTTCCTCTTCATCTTTCTCCATTAAGATTGTAGTGAGTTTCATGAGTGATAATGAATAAAAAAGAGTTCTTTTTATTAACATGCTTGTCTTGTAATTGTGTTCTATTATTTTGCTTGTAATTTTCTTTGTTAACTTAGTTGTTGTTATTTTCTTAATTTGTTTCTTTCTTTTTCTTTTTTTCTTTATCTTTACAACCATGATGCTTGAGTATGTTCCTTTCCAAAGTGAGGTCTCAAATAGCTAGTTGTGATTTTCTTAACCTCATTTCTTTCTACCTTCCTTCTTGTTTTGTTTTCTTTTTCTTTTTAATGGGTAGGTAGTTTCTCACTTGTTAGGGTAGGATAAGGAAAGTTTGAGAGAAGGAAATCTCTCTTACTCTTTTCTTTTCCCAACATCTTGATTCAGACTCCCGTTAATTGAACAACAATCCGCTCCCTACAGCACCCTATTCTACATGATAGCGGTGATTCCCTACTTAGACCGGTTGTGGTTGAATTAACCGAAGGTTAAGGCTAAGAGCCAAGAACGGACGGACAAGGACCAAAAGGAAGGAACTAAGCGTTGGAAAGCCTAGCTTATACTCGCAAGTTCCTTCCTAGTCGTGCTAATCCCCGTTGTTGCCGATTACTGTAACACCGATATAAGAGTGGAAATGAAAGAAATGAGCGATTGCTAACTCAAACTAACCTAATCCTAATCCTAACAAGCTCTCTTCTTTTTTACATATTTTAACACTTAGTGAAACTAAACAAACCTGGACAAATTGGATTTAACTCGTTAAAACACTAAGGAAAAGGATTCCCATCTCCCTGCGGACGACTCGTACTCAACCGGCTAGCTACCAAGCGAAACCGTCTTGATTGCGGTAATTAAAACTAAGCACGCAAAAACTCTAACAATCACTTAACGTTATATCGTTCACGGGGTGTCTAGGAAAGTGTTCACGGAGTAACCGCCAAAAGAGAAAAGGTTATTCTAATTAAGGAATTTCGCGAAAGTGTTGGAAAACTTCCTCTTATCTCTGCAGTTACCTGATTTCATGATCAGTATATCTTGAGCCCGTTTCTCGACATAGTTTTACTTCGATAATCAAGTTTTGGAGCAAGTCTAGCCGACCTAGATGAACCCTAGACTTTTTAGGTGTGTGGTATCTGTGTCGTGATTGTTTTTGTTTACCTTTTTGTATGTATAACTTCTATTCATTCTTCTGATAATAACTAACACACAAAAACAACTTTTTCACCTCCTTTTCCATCCATTCATTTTTTCACTCTCCTATTTATGGGTACCCCTGACCGACCAACCCTTGGCGAACTTTGGTACCCTCAGCCATATATTTCATCATACGGTTCTTGCTTTGATAGAACTTCTAACGATCCATCCATACCCAAAATTTCTTTTAAAGATCGGATAGACGCTTCTAGAAACACTAATTAGACACCGCAATCCACTTCATATCAACCATATCCACCTTCCACTCCTTCTTATGTTGATACCCCTCTTGAGGGTAGTGTAGCGACTCTTAAACCCATGTCCATTGCTAAGCACATTGAACAATCCCATAGCCGATCTTTCATGCCTTTCACCACTACGAATTCTTTAGGAAAACAATTCCAATCATCTTCCTATCAAAGTGTTGATCCTAATCTTATCTATTTTACACAAGCATTTGATTCTTATCAATCCTACCTAACTTTTACACCTTTCCCAGACATTGCTTCTGAACATCAATTTGGGAGTTTCGCGTATCCAAACGAATTTGATTCTTTCATTGAAACCCCTTCACAACCCATGTCTAGTTTTGAAAGAACATTGGAAGAATTTCGGGTAGTTTCGTGCAGACAGATGGAGAAATTGAATGCATCTATGGTCATACTCATACAACCTTACGAACCGCCGACTAGTTCCCAACTAGTTCAAATTTTTACCATGTATGATGTGGCGATAAGACAAATTGACGATTTGAGTAGTGAAAGTGAGCAATGCACCCTTCAAAGCCAAACCTACCCATTCCCAATTAAATTCCACAGCTCCAATTCTAAAAGTCTATCGAGTAAACCAAATGATTCACCAATTGAAGATAACATGTTTGATGAGTTGTGCGACTACGTTGTGTTTGATTTACCCGATTGTGAAGGGACCCTTTCAAGAGAAACTATCATGCCCCGTTTCCCAGTAGACGGAAACGGTGACGTGGAAAGCCCGCAACGTATTTATTACGAGAATGTCATTTCCCTTAATAAATACATTAAGCATAAGTAAGCAATATAACAATGTGCAAAAATAACATGAGTAATAAAATTAAACAACAACTTTGTTTACATTCAAATTTCAAATACAACCGTCGGAAATAAAAAGATACAATGATTTAAACAAATGCCCAAACATTGGCATAAAGAAAGTAAATGCAGAAAGGAGCTAGTAGTCAGGCTGGGTAGCGAACTGGTCCAAGTCTTTCTGTCTCGGCTCTATCACCTTAGAGTCTGGTCCTCCCGACGAACATTCCAAGGAAAAGAAATAGAGAGGAATGTCGTCAGCGAACTAACACTCGGTAATTCCCCAAAAGAAGTAAAAGAAGATGACTGAAAGGTATATAAAGTGAATAGAAACCAAGTGAATATGAACAGGTAAGATTGTATATGAGAGTATCCAAACATGTTCATTTACAGGTATATGATAGCTATTCTAACGTGGTTATTTGTAGTTTGATAAAAAAAAGTATTCATGTGTAAGAGAGAAGCCTATCTTACCCCGTAGATTATGGTAATATATAGTACAAGGCCCCGTCATAACCCACGGGACAACGGAATGTGAAATCATATAGGTGTCTTTTAAAGTGACCTCTCATGCCACGATGTATGTTCCGTACCAATCTACCCATTTATCCCTACGTATTGTAGTATATAGTTCAAGTTAACAGGTCTTGGACAAATCCATGAATATAAAAATAATATGTAAGTTCATGTTCAAGTTGTAATCATGTATTTAGGTATTCATGTTAAGTTCATGTCAAGTTATATTCATGGTTCGGTCAAGTCAAGTTAAGTATTCAAGTTCAAGTTTGGATGTTCAAGTTTAGATTTTGAGTTTGGACTCTGGTTCGAGCTTATATTCAGGCTATAGTCATATCTTGTGAATGGATTTAACTATGGAAATTCTTAGGTTCGGGAGTAATCGGACAACCGCTGCACATGGATGGCAGGATTTGTATTTTTTTCCAAGACGATTGCCATTGATTACTCCGTTAATTTGCAATGTTGTCTAACTTGAGTAAGCAAACACCCGCTTTCTCCGGCTCCCTGGGGCTCAAGAGAAATGATACTGCGTAAACCTATATTAATATAGTGTCCTTAAAGATTTATTCTTGTTGTTTCAATTGTGTTTACATTGTTTGTATTTCTTGAGGGGGTTTTTATGAAAAATGTTATAATATTGTTTTAAAAATAAACCTCGAGGGTGATTTATAATATTAAGAGTTTTTATAAAAATGTATTTTAGTTTAGGTGGTGTTTTAGTGATGAAACCTAGTTTTTAAAAGTTTATGGTATTTTTATAAACACTACCATTTTAAGAACTTGATGGTATTTTATTAAAATTTAATCTTTCAATCTTAAAATATGATTTTCACAATGTGTTTTTATTGAAAATACGGATTTATAATTTTATATAATTTTTCAAAGTTTAATTTGTTTTTAAAAAGTCGTATTTCTTTAAAAATCGTATTTTTATTTCCTTTCGAGACCGAATTCTCCGTGAGAAATTATGTATCTCACTTTACTATCCTAAGAACATGCGATAACCCGCATCATCCGTAGATGGGTTTCCCTAAAAGGGTTATAGAGGCGCAATTGCAAAGGATTTTTAAAAATATCAATTAAAAACATATTTTTTATAAAGCGAGGGTATTTTAATGAAAAATTAAAATTTAGTAAAAGTAAATATGATAAAACATTGTAGTTCACTTCAGATGTACATTCCGTGGAATACTTCAATTTCAGATGAATTTTCTTTATGATTTCAGAGACTCAGCTTGTCTTTAGCTTGGATTCTAATTAACATATAGGTTTCAAATGTGAATACCCATATACTATGGGTGAACTAGGAGAATTGATATATATGTGGATTTATCTTTTATACATATCCATTTTTTCCAGAAAGGAAATCTATATCGAAGTTGACAATTAATTGGAACAGTGACTTTTGAGTTTCCCCCTACAAATTTTAGTTGTCCTGCTCAAATGGTAAAAAATACTGATATACTGATAATAGAAATAAGCTCATGACAAAAATGTGAAATTGAAAAACATGAAATGAAACGATAGTATAATAATTAAACATAACCTAATGCTTTATGAACACAAATACTAAATACATGTAACTGTTAAATTGATGAACTTGTACTTTGAGAAGGAGATGTTAACATTTTCATTTTATATAACATTCATGAAGAATTAATATCACTCTCTCTGTAGAGGAATTTACATTGAGTTTGATAATATTGGGTTTATATTACTTAAGTTGTTATCTGTTTTATTAAGTTTTTTTTGTTTTTATATTTTGCTTTATGCTAGTCTGATACAAACTAGAAATAGGATAAACATGAAGAAAAATAAAGGAATGGGAAGGGAGAGAACAAGGGACTTACTCACGGTTAAGAACGTAAGGAAAGGACGAAAGTTCACTTAGCATTTCATCGAACACCGTTGCGCACAATATCGAAATATTGACTGAACGGATATTTGGAGGCAACGAAAAGATCGTGGCGTTCACACGGGCTCAGCCCCGGCCTTGGAGCCTCATCTCTCGGTCCGGAACAGCGGCACTTGGTTGTCGAAGGTGGAGGGTTTTGTTTTTAATGGTGTTAATGTTGCTGTTGCGTTTGTTGCTGCTGTTGTAGAGAGGATGATGATGGCGATGGTGTTGCGGTGCTCGACTAAGGGGTGGTTCTCGGCTAAGAGAGGTGGCCGGCGAAGCGGTGGTGGTGATGAAGAGCTCGGTGGTAAAGGGAGATGAGTTATGAGTGTAAGTATATATGTAGAGAGTGAGAGAGAGTGTGTGTGTAGCTGTGTGTGTGTATATATTGTGGGTAGAGAGAGAGAGAGAGAAGGGAGTTAAGAAAAGAAAATGGGGAAGAGTTGGGTCGGCAGTTTTAAGAATGGGAAAAGGTAGAAAGAGAAGGAGATAGGGGCTGTAGCATGGGCAAGAAGAGAGAGAGTAGAATATATAAAATTAGGGTGCTAAAAGAAAACAACTCAATTAACATAATTAATGCAGATTAATACAACCCAATTAAACACCATTACATAAAAACCATAAAGGTGGGAGGAAAAATTGAGTGGTTTAAGGTAAATGCTCTGTTAGGTTTTGGTCACTCATTAAAAGAAATGGGTTTTGGGCTTGGCCTAATTTAAGAAAAGGGAAGAAATGGAATTTGGGGCCTTTGGGCTCAGGAACCAATATGAAAAATATGTCCAGGGGATATATATATATTAATCCCAACAATATATGGAAAAATATAGAAACAAATAAATACAGTATTTTATTAACGGAAAATAATACGAAGGTATAGGAATTTTAGAGTCGTTACAAAAATCAACACCACTCCCTTTGATCTCTATATTTCCAATCTCGAAAAACAACCGATTGAAAACCATGTTTTTGAGATGTCTGAGAAATTGATGTTTGATTTGATTGAGAATATCGATATTGGAGATAATTTTGATGATGAACTCGCAGTCTTGGATAAGTTTTTCTCACCAATTCAACACTTTTCCTTAAATTCGTGTGGGCATCATCTTGAACCGTTAACTGTTTTTTCCGAACCTCATTTGTGTCTGGATATTGATTTGATCGCTTGCATGGATGAGATTAATTTTGAGAATATTTTTGAGGATAAACACGCTTTATTGGATGAGTCGGGTTTTTTTATTCATCATGTCCCTTCCATTGACTGTGAATATCCTCCTGATCGTTTAACCGATACTTTTCCTCAATCACTTCCCTCCATCTTGTCCATCGTTCCTAAACTACAAGATGACTAGATACCTTCATTTCCTATATCTGGTTTACCAAATTTGGTCGACCCACTTTTTCTCGCAAATCTTGATAGGTTTGATCCCATTTCTCGAAGTATTAATAAATTAGTACAGTTAAAAACCTCCAGTTTCAAATCACTAAGGACCGTACTAATTTACTCAATCAGTTTTCAACGTCAAGTTCGTGCTTCATTTCTTTCTCTATTTCGTTCATTTTATGATATACATCTATCGAGATTGTATACCACTTCCGTCCTCCTACGATCTCGCGAATCCTTCTTTTCTTTTCTCTACGTATTCTTCCATCAACCTTGGGCGAATCATGATAAAATGTTTGAATGGTTGGTTTTAACTTTTGGTCTGTGTAAGGCTTTATATAGATTGATGATATTCCCTCCCCCTAACTTTGAACTTTAACGCTTATTAGTAGAAACACTTTTTCACTTAAGTTTGGGAGGCCTTTTGGTGTATATACATTTTTTTTGCTATTTTCTTGTATAAAAAAGGGAACAGACAAATTTTGACCCCTCAACAATTTTTGCCCTCTTTGTGTGGCGTGACAGTGAGGACACTGTCAAGTTTGAGTTTAGGGATGTGCTCGGTGAGCTCTCTATCTTTTTCATTCATTTGTATATTCTGCATTTGCATACATATTTCAAAACCCATAAAAATCAGAAATTTTCCAAAAACAGATAAACTTTGTCGTCAAGTTAGTTAGTGGGAGAATTTAGATTCGAAATACCGACGGTTTAGTCTGATAAGATAGGAATAAATAAATCCTATTTTTAGATACTGAAAACCCGAAAGATAACTCTCTTTTGAGTTTAACCATAATTAATATACGTCTTTGCATCACACTACACATTTCATGAGTTTTGAAAATTAGATGTAAAATTTGATATGTCTTAAAACTTTTAAAATTGATATACTTTTTTAGGATCAAACAAGTTTATTTTGAAATAAGTAATACCAAAAATAGTTTATAAAACGAAGTGGATATGAAAGGATATTATTGAACTTTTAATGGAAGCTATGTCTGAAAAATCATCTGGAACTTGATTGGAGTGTGATCACACACCTTATCTACCCAAATACGTCTTTCATCTTAAAAATAAATGAATAACTAGCTATATCTCCATCCGCATTGAATTGTTATGATGTTCACGCCCAAATGAGTCTATTTTGTTTTAGGGCCTAGATGACTTGGGCAATTAAGTCCCCCGGGGTGTTTCTACATCTAATGTCCTAGAACCAACTGGTTTGGGTGCATTGGCCCAAAGCTCGCTATGAAACCTAAGAAGTCTAATTTAAAACAATGTCAAGCAAGTATTCTTTCCGGGTTAAAATTCCTCATGGTTCTTTGTGTAAGAATAATCATGGCTCAATATGAGTTTTTATAAAAAATATTTTTAATGGAGATATGAAGGTTTTTTCCTATGATAAAGACTATTGCATGATCACGAAGGTGTGAATGAACAAAAAAAGTAAAAGGTGGAGTGAAGAATATGACTCAGTTTTCTGTTAAAGATGATAGAAATTCTGAATTTAAAACCTGTTGGAAAACGAAACTTGAGAAAATCTTAACTATTTACAAACTTTCCTAATCATTTGAAGTTTTATCCGGTCTGTATTTTGTGACATGATATCTTTAATTTAAGATTTTGAAACGTAACGACGCTATCTGAAACGCAAGTAAGGACGTATAGGATCTTAAGTTGAATAAAGAGTGAGGTGTGAAAAATAAGGGTTCGATATTTTTAACTTAGCTCGATAGAATTTCTAGTTTAGATACTAAACCTTAGGGTTAGAATCGACTGTTATTTCACGAAACTGGCTTGACATGATTTTGTGGGTGTAATCCGCTGAAAACCTTCAGGAGACAACACTCCTTCTACTAGGGACATCTAGAGCTTTAACAGCTTGTTGCACGGGCTCAGTGCAATCTCGTTCCCTGCGAAAGTGAGGTTAGGATTTTTTTTGCTCGAGACGAGCAAAAGATAAGTTTGGGGGTATTTGTTCATCACGAAAAACTTCATTTTAATACCACTTATTCATTATCATTTTTGTGATATATCGGTACTATTAATCCGTGTTTACTCAATAAGTATAGGATACATGTATTCGTGACAAAACACTGGAAACACACTCAAATGCACGGATATGGTATATGTGAGCCGATACTGCAACCGGAACGGAAAACCAATCATTATTCAAGAAGATTTTGCAACAAACAAGTGTGCACAATATTTTTATCCAAACGGTCCAACATGATACATGTGTAATAATTTTACAAGTTTGAACACACATTTTTGGTGTATGAACTAGCAATGAGTCAAGTGTGAACTCAATTGTGCAAGTGGCAGGTGGTGAGGCAGGTGGTGATGCAAGTGGGCTTGTGATAAGTGCTTGAAAAAGTTATGATGTGATCTATTTTAAAGTATTTTCCCTCCAAAACCTCCAGATATCATCCTGATGACAATTAGAAGAAATAGCAAAGCCAGTGAGATGATGGAGAGGTCATGAACTCACACAACAAAGACGGGCCCTACCAATCAAGTTCTGACCGCAGATTTATTCCAAAAAATTGCAATTTGCGGCCCAAAGTTCTCCATTTGGCTTCAATTTTCTTCTGGGCCCTCTTCTCTGTCACATCACCTTATTTCTACAGTTTGTTTTTAGTTATGAGTTTTCTATAAATACCAGATCAGAGAGCAAGCTTGAAAATACACTTCATGCCACTTTAGTTCTACATTTTGTAACTTTAGTTCAAGTTCTTTGTATATAGTAGATAGGTTTAGTTGAGTTCTTTGTTTTTATCTAATCTTGCAATATCTTAACTGAGCTTGCAAGGTTAGATTTTAGTATTTAAATTCATTATCTTATACTTTCATTTGAACTTTAATGAAGCTTTCAACTTGATGCATTTTGGTTCCTAATATCTTCTACCTTTTATTTACTTGCAATATTTCTTTTGATGTTCTTTACTTACATGCTATGGTTTTCCTATGATCTCTTCTATCTTGTGTTTTCTTTTCATTTTTATGATGGTTTGTGAGTAGTGTACCTTCTTGTTAGGGAATGAGAAGGGTCATTGTTTAAGTTAAGATTTCTTTACATCTTCTTTTGCCCGATACCTTGTCAATTGAATTCCGTACAAACTTCATGCAATCGCTCCGTTAGGCACCCTATCCTACCACGATAATGGTGATTTCTAATCATGACCGGTTATGTTTAGGTTGGCCGGAGGCAAGGGTTAAGAGACAAGAACAGAAGGATAAGGGTCAATAAGTCGGATTTTGTGCATAATCGCAAATACCGTACTTAAGTACCCTAATCCATATTGTTGTTGATTACCCTAGCATTAATAGTTAAGTGAGGCACAAAGGAACATGTACGGATTCTTCTAACTTAAACTAACCTAACTTTATCCCTAACAAGCGTTCGTTTTCATATATACAACACTTAGGTTAGAATCGAACACTTTCGGACCTTTTGACTTAACTTGTGAAAGCAAGAATTGGAAACGTACCATCTCCCTGCGGACAACCCGTACTCATCTCGGCTAGATACATGTAACGCTGTATTGATTGCGGTATCTTTAAACTTAGTATGACATAGCAAAATCTCTTACCAATCAATAGCCCAGCTTGGACGACAGACATACGCATCAACTGCTATGCCTACTCCGCCGCTAGCCGTTAATGACGGGATCGGCGTCATTACAGGGTCCGCCCAGCCAACAGCTACCCAAACCGGAAACACTTTAACAATAACTAGTCGCAAATTAATAACTTGATCGTTGTTCAGGTGAAAACCCTAATGGCGAGAGAAACTGCTCAATAGCTCATTGGGAAAAGAAGACCCTACTTGGCTGAATACGACCAAGTCCCGTATCCAAAGATCTATATAATTCCCCAGTTTAATCTTTTCAATGGTGTTGAGAACTCTCAAAAACACATCGCATAATTCAAATCGATTTATGGTAATACTGGGGGAAACAACGCCCTATTACTCAAGCAATTTGTCAGCAGCTTAAGTGGAATAGCCTTTGAGTGATACACAGGGTTATCAAATGATTCTATCAAAACATTTGCCAAGCTAGAATCTTAGTTTGTACAATGTTTTGCTAGTTCAAGAAAGAAGATAACTATCTCCCATATAATCGCTGAAAAATGAAGAAAAGATGAGACAGTGGCTAAATATATCACACGATGGCACACCCTGAGCATGAAGTGAGAACAAGTCCTAGATGAACCTCAAGCGGTGGGAATCATCATAGGCAACATCGATGGTTGGATAGCACCATTCTTGCTATCATCTAAAATCACCACCTTCCAAGACCTGATTGACAGAGCAGTGGGTCTGGAAAGACTAGATCCAGCCGACACTTCATGAAGCCATCTTGACTCATCAAGGTTCAAATAATCCTATGAGATCCTCACGATCCATCAGGATAAAACTGCTTGCGAGATCCTCATAACTCGTAGAAAACAAATGTTTGAAAAGACAGCATCATGTTTGCCTCTCAAAACCATGGACCCCCAAGTCCCTAAACTGGATCTGCAAAATTTCTGCTAATGGACCTCTACGTCCTTAAACTGGAAACTCTGCTAAAATTTCTAAAATAGATCTCTACGTCCGTAAACTAGAACCCTGTCAAATTTCTACCATTGGTCCCCCAAGCCCCTAAACTGGATCTGCAAAATTTCTGCCAATGGATCTCTACGTCCTTAAACTGGAAAGTCTGGTAAAATTTCTAAAATGGACATCTACGTCCTTAAACTAGAACTCTGTCAGATTTCTACCATTGGAACCCTAAGTCCATAAACTTGATCTGCAAAATTTCTGCCAATGGACCTCTACGTCCTTAAACTGGAAACTCTGCTAAAATTTCTAAAATGGATCTCTACGTTCTTAAACTGGAACTCTGCCAAATTTCTACCATTGAACCCCCAAGTCCTTAAACTGGATCTGCAAAATTTCTGCCAATGGATCTCTACGTCCTTAAACTGGAAAATCTGCTAAAATTTCTAAAATGGACCTCTACGTCCTTAAAATAGAACTCTGTCAAATTTCTACCATTGGACCCCCAAGTCCCTAAACCGGATCTCAAAATTTTTTACCAATGGACCTCTATGTCCTTAAACTGGAAACTATGCTAAAATTTCTACCAATGGACCTCTACATCCTTAAACTAAAACTCTGTCAAATTTCTGCCATTGGACCCCCAAGTCCCTAAACTGGATCTACAAAATTTCTGCCAATAGACCTCTACGTCCTTAAACCAGAAATCTGTCAAATTTCCGCCATTAGACCGTTACATCCCTAAACTATAATTTTACCCTATAGAAGATAGAATGAACTCCTTCTATATACTATCCATGGATGATCCATGACTCAATGTCACAAAACCACCCTATGGCACAAACGCACAAAGCGTGTCATATACTATCCACGGGCTATCTCTGGTAGCATCCCAACCACGTTCATATAATCATGGTTATGTTATCATAAGCCAAACCCTCCAAATGCTGCACTTGCCCTATGGATCTGACGCTTCGAGCGTACCGCATACAATCTATGGGCATAAATCGTCAGAACCGTCATCCAGTTTGGTTCCTACTACACCCGTACCATCACAACTACCATCTCATGAATTCCTCACAACTCATCGAGATTCAAAAAACCCTACGAGATCCTCATGACTTGTCAGGAGAAAATACCATATGGGATCCTCACGCCCCGCCGGAATAAGTACTTGAGGAGACGAAAACATGTCTGCTGCTTAAGTACGGCCTTCAGAACGGCGGGTCATGAGGATCCCCTGAAGACGAAAAGCATACGGCCTTCAGAACTCCCATTGGCATTTACTAGTATAAAGTTATGCCGTTCAACTTGAAAAACGCCGGCTCTACCTACCAAAGGGCAATGACAAAAATATTCGACAATCTAATCAATACGATTGCCAAGTGATATGTAGTTGATCTCATGATAAAAAGTATGGCTCACGAAGATCAATGGAGCCATCTGCGAATTGTATTCAAAAGCCTACGTGAATGTAGTTTGAAAATGAATCCCTTGAAATGCGCATTCGGTGTATCCTCTGGAAAATTCCTAGGATTCTTCATTCGACACCGTGGCATTGAGATTGACCCGTCAAAGATTCAGGCCATCCTCAAGATGTCGCCTAAAAGTCAAACACAACTAAGATCGCTGCAAGGCAAACTCTCCTACATTAGGCGGTTTATCGCCAACCTGTCGGGAATGTGTCGACCCTTCAGTCGGCTCACAAAGAAAGACACCCCGTTCAACTGGGATGAAGAATGTCAAAAGGCATTTGAAGATATCAAACAATATCTACTCAAGCCCCTTGTTTTAACCCCCTAATTCTTGGATGCCTGTTGATCCTTTATATGACGGCGTTAGAAAATTCCTAGGGGGCATTACTCGCTCAAAATAATGATGAAAACAAGGAAAATGCCTTATATTACCTGAGCCGGGTGTTAATAGAAGCAGAAAATAATTACTCCACTATTGATAAGCACAGCCTCGCACTAGTGTTCACTGTAATGAAACTTTGATATTACGCGATGTCGCATAAAATTCTGTTGGTTTTCATAATAGACCCTCTTAAATACTTAATGACGAGAGCTGTTCTAACTGGAAGGCTTGCTAAATGGGCGTTGATTTTAATGGAATTTCAAATCATATACATGCCTCAAAATATAATCAAGGGATAAGTGATAGCTGATTTTCTGGCGGCACATCCAATCGCAGAAGAATCATCGCTCACTGCGAGCTCCCCGACGAACATGTCCTGAATATAATCGTTACTATAAAGAAGAGAGTATATATAACCCTTCGAAAATCGTTTAGGCAGTTTTTCGGTAATCGGTTAATTTTTCGGCTTTTTCCGTAAAAAGTCAAAATAGATATTTTTCATTGTAGATCTAATTATACAAAATTTAGATAAGATATTACTATAATTTTGTCACTAAAATGTCACTTATAATTTTCTAGTTGAATAAAAAAAATTTCGTAATTAATTATTTTTTTATATTATTTTAAGCCTTTTAAAATACATTAAATTAGTGATAAATACAAATTTAATTAGGTAAATTTCATAATTAGGAGTCTTTATAAGATAAAATATGGTGTTAATAAAATTGTATCATGGCTTGCAAACTTTTGGTTTTAGGGTGGGAAATTTAATGGAAAAATGGTGTAAAATGAGGTTTTTTTTGTAAATTGTTGTTATGAAAGTATTAAATGACAACATGGGGTGTTTTTGGACCTAGAAACTTCTCCAAATTTCCCCACCTCCTCACCCTTGCTGCTGGCCGACCCCCCAAAGCTGCAGATTTCCCTCTCTCCCCACTTCTTTTTGCTTCTTTTTCTTGCTAAAAATTCAATAAAAATTCACAATTTCCATCTCCATTCAAACCAAAACCCTAATCCAACCTTTCCCAAACCCTAATTTGTTTGAGAAGTGGAGAAAGGAGGCATCTTTAGAGGCTAATTGCAAGAGGATCATAGCTTAGGAGGTATAAATCCTAAACTAGTTGTTAATTTGTAGTTTAATAAAGCTAGTTTAGTATTTTAAAGTGATTAATTTCATTGTAATGGTTAGTTTTGAAATTTCAAGAATGGGTTTTGATGTTGAACTAGGGTTTGAAGCATGGTTGTTAGAGTTAAGTTAGGGTTTGGTTTTCTAATTGGTTAGAGTGGTAAATTTTGTAATGATACGCTCGCTAAATCGATAAAATTTCGATGTTTGTATCGAATCGGTATTGAAATTGCTTGCTAGATTTTTATAGAAATTAGAATGTGATCAAATTGCGTTATGTTAGCGATATAATTAGCTTCGTATAGGATTATTAGAGTGCGCGAACGCGGGGTTTCGTCTAGTCGGGTTGTAGTTTTGTCGATTTCCCCGAAATGACGATTCTAGTTAAAGGTTAGCGATTTTCGTGCGTTTTTCCGCGCACCGAGTGCATGCTATGATTAATTCGAGAGCGTTGATAATTTTATATTGTGACTTGCATCGTTTTAGGTTTTGTAATCTTATGCTTGGTGTTGTGCAAATATAGGATCGGTCGGGGAAACATCGGACACGGCGCGAAAAGGCAAGGCGGTGGCCGGATCGGATTAGCGGGGATTTCTGGTGAGTAGATGTATTCATCTATGTGGGAATCGTCTGGATGGCGCGATACCCCCCTAGTTAGGATTACCCTACTTTGTGCAAGATTCATATTGTTAGCTAGCTCATCCATTCATGTACACTGCATACCCTTATAGCGAACAGTATATTAGATTGCATGGACATTCATCTATACTTATGCGATATCACTTCGTAGGACACGAACACCATTACCATTGGCATCTGTTGCACGCGCACTATTCATGTGACACACACGCCTTTGGTAATTGCCATGCCACGTGCACTATAGAACCTGTTTAGCTTAGTATCGCCATTTGCATCGTGCATGATATATGAAATTGCATAGCTTGCTTATACCTCGCATTATCATCATATTTACATAGATTCTATCCAAAATTCACATCATATACATTGATATCATAGACATTTATCATATTTAACATGTGGACACTATGATTTTCTTGAGGATTTCAGTTTTTCTGTGATTTCTGGATTTTTGGGGAAAACCGCAAGAATTTAACAAAAGCTTGTATTTATCATTTTTAAAACAAAGTTGCGGTTTTCTCTTGATGTATGTGTCGTCCACCATGAGTTTTCATGTTTTCTGTTGGATTTCGAGACCCGATTCGAGGAGTGGATGAACCGTTTCGGGTACATGGTGGGCCTGGTATGGTACCCCGGGGCAAGAAGATCGAGTTGTAGACGATGAGCCTGGCAGGGGAAGACTACCTACCGGTGATGTCTGGCGCGGCGGATATCCGGAGGATACCGACCGTTGTCGTGAGATTTATGATATGGGCCGATCCGGACTAACGGAGCCTGATATTGAGACAGATATGATTCCTATTTGGTGTCGATGCTTGACACGGGTTTTCAGATGATTTCTTGATGGTACTTAGCTATTATACAGATATTCATTTTCTAAAGTTAAGAATTCAATACCCTTAGCATTTAAAACACTTAAAGAGTTAGAAATGACATTGCATACATGTGCATGCATATTAGAGCTATTATATCACATATGGATATGCATGTTGTGGTGCATTGCGTGCATTCTTACGATTGCCTTATTAGATGTTATATTCTACTCACGAGCTGGCAACTCACCCCCGTTATGCCACAGTGTCTTGCAGGTCGGACCCGTCAGTCTTGTAGCGGTGGGCTATCTTATCATCAGTCCCTTTTGCTCAGACTCGCGACATCGCCCGTAGGTGGGTTGCGAGCACACTTTATTTCTTTTTGCTTTATCATTGTATCTAGTATTCTCCATCTACCACTTTATATTGTATATGCGACCTAGTGATGAGACCGAGAGATTTGTATATTTGTGGTTTCTTTTGGGTCGAGCTCACTTGAGCCGACGTGTGTTTTCTGATATTTTGCGTTTCTTTTATGCTCTTTTCCTGATATTGCTATTATATTGCATGTGGTTGTGATCCGCCTTGGGCGAAGAGCTAGCTCCCGCTTGGGGATGCCATTTTATGATTACAGGTTTATTATCTTGTTGTACCCATTTTGGGGGATAGAAAATACAGGGGAGACTCTGCCGAAATTTTCGGAAATTTTTAATGTTTTAAAAAAAGGGATTCTATGCAACTTAAATGATTTTAAAAACCATTTTTCATTAAAGGTTTTCCTTCACTCTCTTTGATTTTGGTTTAGATTCTTCTGGGCTTTGGCTGACTTAGGTTACGGTACGCCTTTAGACGTCTCGTAATCTAAGTGCCAGTCGCGTTCCGTACTTTCGGGTCGTGACAAAGTTGGTATCAGAGCGTAGGTTTTACCTTTCTGAGTGTAGGATGACCTTGGTAGATGGAGTAGGTGACTTAAGCAGAGTGGCGTAGAGTGGGTATGATCCGCGGCATACTTACGTTACGGTACTCCGCCTAAGTGACCTTAGGACATAATTGCTTGTATTTCCTTTCTTGATTCCTTGCATTCCTTGATTCAATTGCAATGATCTTATCAGTCCTGTTTCTTATTCCAGCTTCGATGCCGCCAAAGACTACGAGAGCTCAGCGGGCTGCCGCTAGGGATGAGATTCGGGCGGGCCCGTCTGAGGCGAGGATCGAGCGGGAGGATACGCCTACCCCTCAGGCTCATACTGATCTGCCTTATCCTGACCGTATTGCCAGATTAGAGGCCGGCATGCAAGAGTTGCGGCAGATGATGGGATCTTTAGTTGAGTCCAGTCGGGCACAGAGATCCGAGGACGTTCCTTCCACCGCACAGACCACGATCGTACCTGCTACACAGATGGTCACTCCTGCTGCTACTACGCAGACTATCCCTGTTTCACTACAGGAGTTCATGAGATTGAGACCTCCAGCTTTTACCGGTACAGATGCGACAGAGGACCCACAGGCATTACTTGATAGGATGGCTCGGATTTGCCGTTCGTTGAGGTGTTCTGATGATAGATTGGTGGAGTTTGCGAGTTTTCGTCTGGAGGGTCTTGCCTAGACATGGTACGACTCAGTAGAGAGAGGCCGAGCTGCAGGTCTGCCTTCTATGACCTGGGATGAGTTTACATCTGCATTTCTTGCCCGTTTTCTTCCGGAGAGTGTCCGAGATGCTCGAGCCCGTAGTTTTGAGTCTTTGCGCAAGATTCCTGGGATGACGGTGTCGGAGTATGATATACAGTTTACCCAGTTGTCTCGATATGCTCCGTACCTAGTCGACACAGAAGAGAAGAGAATAAAGAGGTTCGTCCGAGGGCTTGATACACAGCTATTCCTTGCCATCGGCACCCAGCACTTTGATACATACGCAGCCGCGATGGATGCAGCCTTACTTTTGGAGGAGCGTATTTCTGAGACTCCGGTCATTTCTGGGCCGAAGAGGATCCGTACTGATACGTCAGCTCAGCGGAAGATGGGCAGACACCGCGATAGATTATTTCCGGGAGATGGTGGAGGCAGAGGATTGAGACGAGGTCAGTTATTTGGTTCATATCCACAGACCCAGCAGTCGTCTCCAGGATGTTTTAGGTGCGGGAGTCAGTACCACCGTGTCAGAGACTGTACCATGGGACGCCAGGGCGCGGCGACAGTCCCGCATGTGACTTTACCACCCTCACCACCTTCTCAGAGAGCTTTACTTCCTACTCCTGATGACGCTCCACGCCAGCCAGATGCTTCTAGAGGCCGTGGGCATGGCGGTCCGGTTCAGAGAGGACGAGGCGACAGAGGCAGAGGCAGAGGCCGAGGTAGAGGCAGAGCACAGCCAGCTATTAGTGGTGGACAGGCCCGAGTGTTCGCATTGACTCCTCAGGATGCACAGGCATCCAATGCCGTCGTGACAGGTACTCTGCCAGTATGTTCTTTTGATGCACGGGTATTATTTGATCCAGGCTCCACACATTCCTATGTATCCACGTATTTTGCACCGAGGTTGGGCCGAGAGTCTTCTCCGTTAGATCAGCCGCTTGTCGTTATTACACCGGCAGGCGAGTCTTTTGTTGCCCGTTTTGTGTACCGATCGTGTTTCGTTCGTATCGGGGAGAGAGATTCTTCAGTTGATTTGATTCTCCTCGATATGCTTGACTTTGACGTTCTTCTTGGTATGGACTGGCTAGCCACCTGTTATGCATCCGTGGACTGCCGTGAAAAAGCAGTCAGATTCAGTTTTCCTGGTGAGCCGGTTCTTATTATTCAGGGAGATCGTAGTGCTACCTTTCCCAGCTTGATTTCTTCTCTTCGCGCTGGTCAGCTCTTAAGGAAAGGGTGTCAGGGATTCTTAGCTTATGTTTGTGATAATAGCTCCACGGAGGTTCCGTTGGACCAGGTCCCTGTTGTGAGAGAGTTCCCTGATGTATTCCCTGACGAGCTGCCTGGTCTGCCACCAGAGCGCGAGATTGAGTTCTGTATTGACTTGATCCCTGGCATGGGGCCTATCTCTATACCGCCTTATCGGATGGCCCCGGCAGAGCTGAGAGAGCTAAAGGATCAGTTACAGGACTTGCTGGACAAAGGGCTTATCAGACCGAGTGTGTCACCTTGGGGTGCTCCCGTCTTGTTTGTTAAGAAGAAGGACGGAAGTATGCGTTTATGCATTGATTATCGTCAGCTGAACCGGGTTACTGTGCGGAACAGGTATCCCCTACCCCGCATTGATGACTTATTTGATCAGCTCCAGGGTGCAGGGTTCTTCTCGAAGGTTGATTTACGATCAGGTTATCACCAGTTGCGAGTTCGGAAGGAGGATATTCCGAAGACCGCTTTCCGTACTCGATATGGTCACTATGAGTTCTTGGTGATGTCGTTCGGGCTCACCAATGCCCCGGCAGCATTTATGGATTTGATGAACCGCGTATTTAGGCCGTATCTCGATCAGTTCATCATTGTGTTCATTGACGACATCTTGGTTTATTCTCGGAGCCGGGAGGAGCATGAGCAGCACTTACGTATCACATTGCAGACTTTGAGGGAGCATCAGCTGTTCGCCAAATTCTCCAAGTGCGCATTCTGGTTAGACAGTGTCGATTTCTTGGGTCATGTGGTGACGAGAGACGGTATTTGTGTGGACCCGAAGAAGATCGAGGCTGTTCAGCGTTGGCCTAGACCAGTATCAGTTACAGAGGTTCGCAGTTTTCTAGGTCTGGCCGGCTATTATCGACGTTTTGTCCAGGATTTCTCCCGCATTGCTGCACCGTTGACCGGGTTGACCCGGAAGGGGGTTCCTTTTGATTGGACCCAGGCATGTGAGGATAGCTTCCAGCAGTTGAAGACTCGTCTGACTACTGCACCAGTGTTAGCATTGCCTTCAGGATCAGGCGGGTTCGTGGTATATTGTGATGCTTCTAGAGTGGGCTGGGATGTGTGTTGATGCAGCACGACAGAGTTATCGCGTATGCTTCTCGGCAGCTGAGGAAACATGAGCAGAACTACCCCACACATGATTTAGAGATGGCTGCAGTGGTATTTGCACTTAAGATCTGGAGACATTACATATACGGTGAGTCGTGCCAGATATTCACTGACCACAAGAGTTTGAAGTATATCTTCCAGCAGCGAGATTTGAACCTGAGACAGCGCCGTTGGATGGAGTTGGTGAAGGATTATGACTGCGAGATTTTATACCATCCGGGCAAGGCGAATGTGGTGGCAGATGCTTTGAGTAGGAGGCCCGGAGGTAGTTTATCTTGTTTGAGCGCAGTACAAATGCAGTCGACGGCGGATTGGCAGGTGTTATGTGGCAGCAGAGTGCAGTTTGAGTTTACTCCTACAGGGGGACAGCTAGCCCATTTCAGAGCACGCCCACAGTTACTTGACCGTATCCACGAGGCACAGTCCAGCGATGCCCGTACATTAGAGATTATTGAGCAGATTCGGCAGGGCAGAGTTCCTGAGTTCGTGATTGATGATCAGGGGATACTTCGATTTGGGACTCGACTGTGCGTGCCAGATTCAGAGGGACTGAGGCGTGATATTCTTGAGGAGGCACATAGATCAGTATACAGTGTGCATCCGGGTTCCACCAAAATGTACCGTGATTTGAGAGAGGTTTACTGGTGGGACGGGATGAAGAAGGATATTACAGACTTTGTGTCGAGATGCCTGACTTGTCAGCAAGTCAAGGCCGAGCACCAGAGGCCAGCCGGCGAGTTACAGCCTTTACCCATCCCTGAGTGGAAGTTGGAGCAGGTCTCCATGGACTTTATTGTGGGTCTACCCAGGACCAGTCGAGGGTACGACTCTATTTGGGTGATTGTGGATCGACTGACGAAAGCGGCTCACTTTCTGCCAGTGAAGACCACTTTTGGATTTTCTTAGTACGTCCAGATTTATATTGATGAGATAGTGCGACTGCATGGCGTTCCGACTTGCATCGTATCCGACCGTGGCACCCAGTTTACCAGCCGATTGTGGCAGAAACTCCAGGAAGCTTTGGGCACCCGATTGAGTTTTAGCACAGCCTTTCATCCGCAGACTGACGGTCAGTCAGAGCGTATGATTCAGACTCTTGAGGACATGCTCAGAGCTTGTGTTTTAGATTTCAGTGGTAGCTGGGATCGTCATTTGCCTTTGATCGAGTTTTCCTACAATAATAGCTTCCAGGAGACGATTCAGATGGCACCTTTCGAGGCTTTATATGGGAGGAGATGTCGATCGCCTGTATGTTGGATAGAGCTTAGGGAGAGCAGTATTTTGGGGCCTCAGATCGTACAGGAGACGACCGAGAAGATACAGCTGATTCGGGACAGGATGAGAGCGGCACAGAGCAGGCAGAAATCTTATGCTGACAGGCACCGTCGCCGACTCGAGTTCGCTGTTGGCGATCATGTTTTCCTGAAGGTCTATCCGATGAAAGGTGTGATGAGATTTAGGTGGAAAGGGAAACTGAGTCCTAGATATGTTGGTCCTTTCGAGATCCTAGAGCGTGTTGGTCCAGTCGCTTATCGGTTAGCTCTTCCGCCCAGCTTCCCCAATGTTCACCCCGTATTCCATGTCTCGATGCTCCGCAAGTACCTTCATGATCCTTCCCAGGCGATTCAGCACCAGACGATCCAGCTAGAGCGTGATCTTTCTTTCACCGAGCAGCCGGTGGTCATCTTGGATCGGCAGGTGAAGAAATTGAGGTCGAAGGTCATACCGTCTGTCAAGGTCCTTTGGCGTGGCCCGAACAGCGAGGAGGTCACCTGGGAGACCGAGGTCGAGATGAGGAAGAGATATCCCCATCTTTTTGAAGGTACGCGTAGTTAAATTTTAAATTCGGGGACCGAATTTCTTTAAGGGGGGAAGATTGTAACCCTACGAAAATCGTTTAGGCAGTTTTTCGGTAATCGGTTAATTTTTCGGTTTTTTCCGTAAAAAGTCAAAATAGATATTTTTTATTGTAGATCTAATTATACAAAATTTAGATAAGATATTACTATAATTTTGTCACTAAAATGTCACTTATAATTTTCTAGTTGAATAAAAAAAATTTCGTAATTAATTATTTTTTTAAATTATTTTAAGCCTTTTTAAATACATTAAATTAGTGATAAATACAAATTTAATTAGGTAAATTTCATAATTAGGAGTCTTTATAAGATAAAATATGGTGTTAATAAAATTGTATCATGGCTTGCAAACTTTTGGTTTTAGGGTGGGAAATTTAATGGAAAAATGGTGTAAAATGAGGTTTTTTTTGTAAATTGTTGTTATGAAAGCATTAAATGACAAAATGGGGTGTTTTTGGACCTAGAAAATTCTCCAAATTTCCCCACCTCCTCACCCTTGCTGCTGGCCGACCCCCCAAAGCTGCAGATTTCCCTCTCTCCCCACTTCTTTTTGCTTCTTTTTCTTGCTAAAAATTCAATAAAAATTCACAATTTCCATCTCCATTCAAACCAAAACCCTAATCCAACCTTTCCCAAACCCTAATTTGTTTGAGAAGTGGAGAAAGGAGGCATCTTTAGAGGCTAATTGCAATAGGATCATAGTTTAGGAGGTATAAATCCTAAACTAGTTGTTAATTTGTAGTTTAATAAAGCTAGTTTAGTATTTTAAAGTGATTAATTTCATTGTAATGGTTAGTTTTGAAATTTCAAGAATGGGTTTTGATGTTGAACTAGGGTTTGAAGCATGGTTGTTAGAGTTAAGTTAGGGTTTGGTTTTCTAATTGGTTAGAGTGGTAAATTTTGTAATGATACGCTCGCTAAATCGATAAAATTTCGATGTTTGTATCGAATCGGTATTGAAATTGCTTGCTAGATTTTTATAGAAATTAGAATGTGATCAAATTGCGTTATGTTAGCGATATAATTAGCTTCGTATAGGATTATTAGAGTGCGCGAACGCGGGGTTTCGTCTAGTCGGGTTGTAGTTTTGTCGATTTCCCCGAAATGACGATTCTAGTTAAAGGTTAGCGATTTTCGTGCGTTTTTCCGCGCACCGAGTGCATGCTATGATTAATTCGAGAGCGTTGATAATTTTATATTGTGACTTGCATCGTTTTAGGTTTTGTAATCTTATACTTGGTGTTGTGCAAATATAGGATCGGTCGGGGAAACATCGGACACGGCGCGAAAAGGCAAGGCGGTGGCTGGATCGGATTAGCGGGGATTTCTGGTGAGTAGATGTATTCATTTATGGGGGAATCGTCTGGATGGCGTGATACCCCCCTAGTTAGGATTATCCTACTTTGTGCAAGATTCATATTGTTAGCTAGCTTATCCATTCATGTACACTGCATACCCTTATAGCGAACAGTATATTAGATTGCATGGACATTCATCTATACTTATGCGATATCACTTCGTAGGACACGAACACCATTACCATTGGCATCTGTTGCACGCGCACTATTCATGTGACACATACGCCTTTGGTAATTGCCATGCCACGTGCACTATAGAACCTGTTTAGCTTAGTATCGCCACTTGCATCGTGCATGATATATGAAATTGCATAGCTTGCTTATACCTCGCATTATCATCATATTTACATAGATTCTATCCAAAATTCACATCATATACATTGATATCATAGACATTTATCATATTTAACATGTGGATACTATGATTTTCTTGAGGATTTCAGTTTTTCTGTGATTTCTGGATTTTTGGGGAAAACCGCAAGAATTTAACAAAAGCTTGTATTTATCATTTTTAAAACAAAGTTGCGGTTTTCTCGTGATGTATGTGTCGTCCACCATGAGTTTTCATGTTTTCTGTTGGATTTCGAGACCCGATTCGAGGAGTGGATGAACCGTTTCGGGTACATGGTGGGCCCGGTATGGTACCCCGGGGCAAGAAGATCGAGTTGTAGACGATGAGCCTGGCAGGGGAAGACTACCTACCGGTGATGTCTGGCGCAGCGGATATCCGAAGGATTCCGACCGTTGTCGTGAGATTTATGATATGGGCCGATCCGGACTGACGGAGCCCGATATTGAGACATATATGATTCCTATTTGGTGTCGATGCTTGACACGGGTTTTCAGATGATTTCTTGATGGTACTTAGCTATTATACAGATATTCATTTTCTAAAGTTAAGAATTCAATACCCTTAGCATTTAAAACACTTAAAGAGTTAGAAATGACATTGCATACATGTGCATGCATATTAGAGCTATTATATCACATATGGATATGCATGTTGTGGTGCATTGCGTGCATTCTTACGATTGCCTTATTAGATGTTATATTCTACTCACGAGCTGGCAACTCACCCCCGTTATGCCACAGTGTCTTGCAGGTCGGACCCGTCAGTCTTGTAGCGGCGGGCTATCTTATCATCAGTCCCTTTTGCTCAGACTCGCGACATCGCCCGTATGTGGGTTGCGAGCACACTTTATTTCTTTTTTCTTTATCATTGTATCTAGTATTCTCCATCTACCACTTTATATTGTATATGCGACCTAGTGATGAGACCGAGAGATTTGTATATTTGTGGTTTCTTTTGGGTCGAGCTCACTTGAGCCGACGTGTGTTTTCTGATATTTTGCGTTTCTTTTATGCTCTTTTCCTGATATTGCTATTATATTGCATGTGGTTGTGATCCGCCTTGGGCGAAGAGATAGCTCCCGCTTGGGGATGCCATTTTATGATTACAGGTTTATTATCTTGTTGTACCCATTTTGGGGGATAGAAAATACAGGGGAGACTCTGCCGAAATTTTCGGAAATTTTTAATGTTTTAAAAAAAGGGATTCTATGCAACTTAAATGATTTTAAAAACCATTTTTCATTAAAGGTTTTCCTTCACTCTCTTTGATTTTGGTTTAGATTCTTCTGGGCTTTGGCTGACTTAGGTTACGGTACGCCTTTAGACGTCTTGTAATCTAAGTGCCAGTCGTGTTCCGTACTTTCGGGTCGTGACAGTATAGAAGTAGATTGTTGGGAAATATACTTCTATGGAGCCTCTTCTATAAAGGTCGACAATAACGGTTTGTCCAAAGTCCAAGTAGGGATCGGCCTAATTTTTGTCACTACAGAAGGGAGGATCCTGCGCTATTCCATGGCCCTTTCTGATTCAAGAACTAACAATGAAGCAGAATATGAAGCACTTCTCGCCGGTCTCAAGATGGCCATAAACATGAAGATACAAAATGTTCGTATCTACAGGGACTCACAACCGGTGATCAATCAACTCAACGGCGAATACAACATATACAAACCTGAACTTGCCAGATATGAAAAGAAGGTTCAAAAACTGCTAAAGCAAATCCCTCTGTTCTCATTGGAAAATATTATTCGAATGGAGAATAGTAAAGCAGACGCTCTTGCAAAATTGGAAAACGAGCTAGCTGATGAAAACAATGACGAAATAAGAATAACGGTCTAAAATCAAAAGATAATACCATCGTTTGAACTCCCCGAAACATCAACCGAGGACATACCTGACTCATCAGTGATGACAGCCAAACAAGAGGAATATTGACGCCAGATATTTGTCGGCTACTTCAAATACAAGAAGCTCCCTGAGGACAATTCGCAAAGACGACAACTCGTGAAAAGAGCACTGTCGTATGCCTACGTCAGTGGCACCCTATATTGAAGATCCTTTGACCAGCTATGGCTAAGATGCCTTGTTCCTGGAGAATCTAAATTGGTTGTAAGCGAAGTCCATGACGGTTTTTGTGGTTCACACCAAACTGGACCCAAAATGAAATTTAAAATAAAAAGAATGGGCTAATATTGGCCCACTATGATAAAGGACTACATGGATTATGCAAAAAGTTGTCATGCTGTTAAATACATGGTGACTTCATCTATCAACATCCAAACCCTCTGCATCCAACTGTGGCATCATGGCCTTTTGAGATGTGGGGAAATGACATAATCGGGCCCATAGACCCGCCGTCATCCGGAGGACACAGATTCATCCTGGCCATCACTGACTACTTTTCCAAATGGGCTGAAGCTTTAGCACTTAAAGAAGTGAAGACAGAAAATATCTTGCGCTTCTTTAAGCAAAACTTGGTATATCGCTCTGGCGTTCCACGGCGTATTATCTCTGACAACAGACCGGCGTACAAAAGCTTCAAAATCAGCCATTTCGCAAATCAAAACGAAATAGATTGGAGATATTCGTCCATCTACAACCCGCGTGCTAACGGTTTAGCTGATGCATTCAACAAAACCCTTATGAAGCTATTAAAGAAGATGGTCTCTAAGAATAAAAGGGATTGGCACGAGAGACTACTGGAAGTTTTGTGGGCACACTATACCACATACATGAAAGTAACATTTCAGAAAATATAAAATATTATTTTGAGGATTTAAATAATAAAATAATAAATTTTACGAATATTATACGAATATAGAATTGAGTTTTTGTAGAATGGTATGATCATATACCTATACTTTAGAAAATATTTGGAAATTAAAATGAATTATTATTTGTGGAAACATTTATTTATTGGGCTTTTCAATAATTAATATATATAATTATTTACATATAAGTTTAATGTTAAACTTGATTAGTGTTTTCCTAATTATGTTTTAAACCAAGTTTGTTTTTGGTTAAACAATGTTTAAGTGTCATGACATATAACCATTGTATTTGTGACATTTGATTTTTGTATTTCCAAATAAAAGATAAAAGAAACGAAAAGAAATGATAAATGAAAAGAAAAGAAAATAAACGAGGGGGGACATGGAGGTGACATGGAGTTATGAGGAGAGAGAATGAGAGAGAGAGAGAGAGAGAAGATGGTTCTAGTAACCATGTTTTCATTCTTTATTCTTTTCTTCATCTTCTCCTTCTCCATCTTTCTCCACCTCCATCATCACTCTCACTACCACCCTTGAAAACCCTCAAAACCATCACAAAATCACATGACCCCTTCACAAAAAATGCTCCTAACCTCAATCTAAGCCATATGGAGCGACTTTTGGGGAGTTTTGGCCATCTTAGAAATTTCTTGAGTTGCTTTTTGAGATAATAACTCCACTTCTAAATTAGTTTTAAAGTTTCCAAATCTCATACTATAGTTTAGATGTTAGAAAGTGTATATTCGGTGATCTTGGAAAATTCTAAAGTGAAGTTTTGTAGACCAATTGAGTAGTAGTGGTGTAGTAAAGACTTACATGATGACAATAACCTTTTTAGGTGACAGAATTCCTAGTCTAGATGAACCTTGAAGTCTCAAACTTGAGTTTAGATTTTTCTCGATATTGGTTTTCTTTAAGCTTTGATGATCAATTGAAATCAGGTATTACTCAAAAACACTGAAAATTAAATAGCAGATACAGTGATATGTGCAGACCCATAGGAAGCTACCCTTGAAACCCAAGCTTAATCTAACATAACTTGGCCGCCAGTTAGTTCGTTATAGCTGCAAATTGCGGCTCATTTTTGGAGATAGGGTCTGAAACTTGGTCTGCAACTCACTCATTAGATAACTAGACCTACTTTATATGCAAAAAAGTCAAATTCCACCTTAAGAAAAATCTAGAGTTGTTTTACTTGAGTTCTGGCGATGTTTTGCGACTTTTGAAAACTTGATTCTGTAAGTCGATGTTCAACACCCCAATACTTATGGGGAGGCGGAAATATGAATAACAATCTTGTTCTATGGTTAAACATCGAATAACCGTATGAATCGTTTGCTAAATAATTTTTAACAAAAGCTATAGAGTTCTAAACTACTATGTTAAGAGATTATACCAAACGGTTCTAGTCCTTCGTCTTAATGTTATCTACGGTCTCTTTGGATCTCCACGTCCTCTTCGGCTTTCTTCCGTGATAGACGATCCACCCGAAAACCCTAATCCAAGCTATAACCTCTAAACTTGAGGTTAATTAGTTTCTCTAGTTGCTAAATAGAGTAGCTAAGGTGATGTAGAGATAGGTTATGGAGTAATTAGTCTTTCCTAATCCTTGTTCTCAACTCATGAGGGTAGGATTAGGGTTTGGTGAAGGAGAGAGAACTTGAAGAGAGAGAGTGAGAAGATGATAATGATAATAATAATAATAATGAAAAAGCTTCTCACTAGATATATGAAACATAATGAATTAAAAGAAAATGAATAATATGAGATTATTCATCATGTTTCAATAATGCAAGTGGGTGATTCATCATGTGAGTCATTAAGCATTTAATGATGCATTAATGACATGATGAATCACTCACAATGAGTCACTAATTCATTAAATGATAATGCCACCTCTCCCTCCAAGTCATTACCTTCTAGAAGCTTCTCGGAAAATTACGAGAACGCCCCTCCCATCCGTGAAAACACGGAAAAACTTTAGACTGTACAAATCCAATAACCTGATACTAGAATCTGGCTTAAACCAAAGCCGGCTAGTAAAAACTGTCCGAATGTCGTACGTGCGTTCAAACACGTATGCGTCCGAACTTTTGTCGTAAAACCATACGACCTCTATATCTTTTTGCCTGGGTTTGGGAAATCTCTGTGTGGGACTCTAAAGACTCAACTACTACGCTGGCAGTGGGTTTAACCACAGACCGCAAGCAGCACTAGCTGTACGTAACGGTCCCCAGGTAGTTGTCGATAAGAAAGCCGATGAGGTAACCCATCTGAAATCCTACTGAGCCTGTCCGTGACAATATCCGTGCAGTCCGGTCTGTTCGTCTAAGAGTATCGTATGTATGGTCTAGGGAGGTGGTGGACGTCAGACCTCTAATAACTGTACAAGTCGTGTCGGTATGGCTCAAGACCACCCGAGAATCTACTGATCAGTCCATCAGTAATTCTCAATCAGCCCTGGCCAAGGACTTATGGTAATGACCAACCGACCACAGTGCGATATCAACTCCCTATACCGGGAGAGATGAATCCCTAACAGTCGCTCACTGCCTCCACGTGGCTCGGGACTGTGCCCAACTAAAACCTGTTTGCACGACTCCTTTGAGCCGTGGTAGGGTAATAATCAAAGCACAGTGGGAACTCACACGAGACAAATGATGACCTTAAGTCAATGGACTATTTGCACACATGTCACCTGAGAATTGCTATCTGACATTAGGTATAATACCATCCAGTCAGTTCTCGGCGAGTCCTGTCCGGTGTACTCACACCCAGTGAGCATCTGTATACAATCTTAGGTGAACACCACCAATGGTTGCGGGACCAATCCATCGCCCCTCATCAGGGTCTAGATATGTATACACTAGTCTACTCCGGAGTATCGATGCCCAATCTAGATACTCCTGCGACCAGGGACATCTAAGGGTGTGTCTATTGACTATCCAGCTCCCACTAGTATGACTGCCATCACAACGCCGGTAGTCAGACAAACACCCTATGGGCTTTATCAACATATATATATAAATACCAAGTAAAATATATCATACGTTAAGACAAAGTCAAACCAAATAGCGTACTATCATATCAAGCAAGACTGTTATGTACATACATATCCCAAGCATCCTATACAATGTAGGCCTCTAGGGCATATATATCCAATAATCTCCCACTTGCACTAAGGCCTATAATTGGTGCAATGAGTACCCACTGTCTCTACCAGATCCAGTTGCTGGCGTACCGCATGCCCAACATCTCAAATAGCCTCTCGAACTGTACTTGAGGAATGGCCTTGGTGAATGGATCTGCCGTGTTGTCTTTTGTGTCCACTCTCCGTATCTCGATCTCCCTGATCAGGTGAAACCGCCTTAAGATATGCCTGGATTTCTGATGGGACCTTGGTTCCTTCGCTAAAGCTACAGCGCCATTGTTATCGCAATACAAAGGTATTGGATTGGCAATGGATGGAACCACCTGAAGTTCAGAAATGAACTTCCTCATCCAGACAGCCTCTTTTGCGGCTTCACTAGCAGCTATATACTCAGCCTCCATAGTTGAGTCTGCAACGGTATCTTGTTTGGAACTCTTCCAACATACCGCCCCTCCATTGAGAGTAAACACAAAACCCGAAATGGATTTAGAATCATCTTTGTCACTTTGGAAGCCGGAGTCGGTAAAAGCCTCTACCTGGAGGTCCCCATTACCGTAAATTAAGAACATCTCCTTAGTCCTTCTCAGGTACTTGAGAATGTTCTTCACCGCTATCCAATGTTTCTCACCTGGGTCAGACTGATACCTGCTTACCACACTAAGTGCTTAAGCTACATCCGGTCTGATACATAACATCGCATACATTATTGATCCTACCGCCGAAGTGTAGGGTATAATGCCCATGCGAGCCCTTTCTTCATCAGTCTTTGGAGACATCTCTTTGGAGAGGGTGATTCCGTGACAAGCGGGCATATTGTCGCGCTTGGAATCTTCCATACTAAATCTCTTTAGTATAGTGTCTATATACCTGGACTGTGAAAGTCCCAATGTTCTATTAGATCTATCACGATAGATCTTAATGCCCAGAATGTATGATGCATCTCCCAAGTCTTTCATGGAGAACTTCTGTGACAAGAAGAGCTTTACTGATTGTAGTATAGGGATATCATTCCTTATCAGTAGTGTGTCGTCGACGTACAAAACGAGGAAGACTACTGCTCCTTCTACAATCTTCCTATAAATACATGGTTCATCTATATTTTTGATAAAGTCAAATTCCTTGACTGTCTCATCAAAGCAGATGTTCCAACTCCGCGATGCTTGCTTTAACCCATAAATGGATTTAAGCAATTTGCACACTCTTCCGCTGCTCCCACTGTCTAAGAAACCTTCTGGTTGATCCATGTAAACACTCTCTTCCAAATGTCCATTTAGAAAAGCTGTTTTTACATCCATTTGCCAGATTTCATAGTCATGGAAGGCAGCAATGGCAAGCATGATCCGAATGGATTTAAGCATAGCTACTGGTGAAAAAGTTTCATCATAGTCCAATCCTGGTCTTTGACGAAAACCTTTTGCTACTAGTCTAGCTTTGTAGGTTTCCACTTGTCCAAATGTACCAATCTTCTTTTTGAAGATCCATTTGCACCCAACTGGTTTTACCCCAGGAGGATCAACTTCTAAAGTCCATACTTTATTGGTGTACATGGATTCCATTTCGGATCTCATAACATCCAGCCACTTCACTGAGTCGCTACTCGTGATAGCCTGCTGAAAACTAGTAGGCTCATCATCATCGATGATGCAATCCTCTCGATCCCCATCAAGAAGAAAACCATAGTATCTTTCAGGAGGATGAGAAAACCTACTAGATCTGCGGAGTGGCGTTGGTTCGTCATGTTCTATTAAAATCTGAGATTCTTCTAACTCCTCGGTAGCAGTTTGAGGTTCTGGAATTTCTTCCAGTTCTACCGCGCTCCCACTTATTTCTTTTGCAAGAAATTCGCTTTCTAAGAAGACAATGTGACGAGTGACAAACACCTTTTGTTCTTCAGTGTGGTAGACCATGTACCCCCTTGAATGCTTGGGGTATCCTACAAACTTGCATAAAACCGATCGTGCCTCGAGCTTGTCCGGATTATGCTTTTTAACATATACCGGACACCCCCATATCTTGATATACTTGAGATATGGTCTCTTCCCACACCACATTTCATATGGAGTGGTAGGTACAGACTTAGTTGGAACTCTATTCAATAGGTATGCGGCTGATTCTAGAGCAAATCCCCAGAAGGAAAGTGGCAACTCAGCACTACTCATCATTGAACGCACCATATCTAATAGCGTGCGATTCCTCCTTTCTGATACACCATTATGCTGAGGTGTATAAGGTGGAGTAAGCTGAGAGAGAATTCCATTCTCTTTTAAGTATTCAAGGAAACTGGTACTTAAGTATTCTCCACCTCGATCAGATCGAAGTGTCTTGATGCTTTTACCAGTTTGTTTCCCTACTTCATTTTTATACTCCTTAAACTTCTCAAAGGCCTCGGATTTATGTTTCATTAAGAATATATGTCCATACCTAGAGAAGTCATCAGTAAAAGTTATGAAGTAGGAGTGACCGCTTCGTGCATGTGCAGACATTGGACCACATACATCACTGTGTATAAGTCCCAAGAGTTGTGTGGCTCTTTCTCCGTGTCCGGTGAACGGAGATTTGGTCATTTTTCCTTTGATACATGATTGACAAGTTGCATATGATGAATATTCAAACGGATTTAGATATCCATCTTTATGTAACTTAGTCAACCTTGTTTCATTTATATAACCAAGTCTACAATGCCATAGGAAGGCTTGATTCGAATCTGGAGCCTTTCTTTTACGCGTGTTTTGAATATTGAAAATTTGAGGTTGATTAAGTATGTATATGCCGTTTTCCAGTGTGCCAAACCCAATCAGTTCTTGATTTAGGAGAATGTTCATGACATTTCTTTCAAGCGCAAAATTATATCCTTTATTAGACAACAAAGATACTGATATAATATTACACAACATACTGGGAATACAAAAACAGCTATACAATACCAAAATGTGTCCACTATTCAACCCTAGGTGATATTCCCCTATTGCA
This sequence comes from Agapanthus africanus, assembly GCA_030015575.1. Lineage (NCBI taxonomy): Eukaryota > Viridiplantae > Streptophyta > Magnoliopsida > Asparagales > Amaryllidaceae > Agapanthus > Agapanthus africanus. Next base: position 360,733,229 of record CM057349.1, on the reverse strand, counting down.
ACTGCATCTACATGCATTCCATTGCCCATCCGGAGAGTCATATCACCTTCCCCCAGTACTCTACTATTTCTCAGATCCTGCAAAGAATTACAGATGTGAGAACCAGAACCGGTATCAAGTACCCATGAAGTAGAGTTTACTGAAAGACAATTTTCGATTACGAACACACCTGAAGCAGAAGCAACAACTTGCTTCATGTCCTTGGCTTTAAAGGCCAAACAGTCCTTCTTCCAGTGCCCCTGCTTGTGACAATAGAAGCACTCGTTCTTTTCTGCCTTCACCCTTCCTGCCTTGTTCGTTCCCTGCACCTTCTTGACCCCACCCTTCGGTTTGGTGGCTTTCATCTTCTTCTTCCCTTTAGCTTTCGCTTTAGATTTAGAAGAAGATGATTGGCCAACATACAGAACGGTGGTCTTCTCCTTTTTCAAGGAGGTCTCTGCTACCCTCAACATATTGAGGAGCTTTGGAAGATCCGCTTCCATTTTGTGCATGTTGAAGTTCAGCACGAACTGAGAGAAGGTGTGGGGAAGGGACTGCAAAATCAAGTCGATATACAAATCATTCTCTAGCACGCATCCCAGGTTTGCGAGTTCCTCAATGAGGGTGATCATTGTGAGGACGTGCTCTCCAACAGGCGATCCTGGAGCTAACCTCATCTGGAAGAGTTTCCTTGAGGTTTCGTACCTCGCGATACGGGAGTGTTCACCATACAATTCCTTGCAATGGAGGAATATGGATACAATATCCATACTCTCATGCTATTTCTGGAGTTCATTATTCATGGACGCCAGCACGATACACTTAGCTCGCTCACAGTCTAGATCCCAGGTTTTGCGAACTTCCTTGTCCGCAACTGAGGAATCTGGTCCTGGGATAAGGGGAGGAACAACGGTGGTAACATATGCAACTTTGTCATAAGTCAGCGCAATATTGACGTTCCTTAGCCAATCTTTATAGTTCTGCCCGGTCAGTATATTCTTTTCAAGTAATAGTTTAAGTCCAGTCATGGTAGCTGCCAGAGAGAGAGAAAAGAAACACTCAGCATATGCTCTTGCAAGTTTAGATTGGTTATTAATTTATCTAAACAGGATGGCTCCCACTGTTTCCTCAAATCCTTCTTCAAAACCTAAAAGAAGAACTAGTCAGGATTTAATCACACGTCACAATTCTTGCTTAACCTTTCAGCCAGGCTAGTGTTGGTACTTCGAGGGAGGTTTTCCAACGCTTTCGCGAAGTTCCTTAATTAAAGAACCTCTTTTCCCTGGAGGCGTAGCCCCTCTAACACATTTCTAGGCACCTACTTGGTTTATAGCATTGATTGTTAAGTGAGAGAAATTCCCGAGAGTAATCCTACTCATCAGTGGGATCGGGATCCAACTATCATTGCATGATGCCCTAGATGGAAGCCACTCTAGTTACCACACTCCAGAAGGTAAGCTAAATCTACAAGTTTCCTTTATGTTTGAAACTCCCGATGTGATTTTTACCCCAAGCTCTTATAGACCTTGACGTAGGCCAACAAGTCATAAGACGCAAGTCAAGTTCTACCCGTCGTTGTCCTGATCAATTTAAATACATCGTACAAGCCCTTGACGTAGGCCAACAAGGTGTACGTCTGTATTAAACTAATGCATTTATCTATGCAACAAATAGGCACACACACTGCTACCATACACTATGCCTTGACGTAGGCCAACAAGCATAGCATGAATACGATGTGCTGTCTATCTGAAACGACGGAGGGTTACGGCTGGTTTTTGGAAAAAACCGTTAACGTAATGAACTTGATATGATCGAAGGAACAGTGATAGCTTTTATTTAAAAGGAGTGGTTTAAGCTCCGCATTTAAAATTTGCTTTTTCAAGAAAACCGAGTGGTTTTTAGAAATTGTTCCAACGATTCGGTTTAGGTTTTATTTTTTTTTCATTAATAATAATGCGTCCCATCATTAACCTATCATTACAGATAGCAACGAAAATACAACGTCCTCTTATGCCATTCGCATTCGCCATGGGGTCCCGTCATCACCCGTTAGGTTACTTAACTAACGACAGAGCGGGGGCTGGGCTAGCGCGGGTGTAAAACATAAGCGACGTCTAAATAGCAATCATATATAGATATTGTACATTCGTCAGACGCAATACTAGGCATTCCAGATCACAGATAAACAATATTGGATTTGCAAGCAATCCGCATTTCTTTTGAGCCTGCAATGAAAGACGGATTACACAGTTGTGATGAATAGCCATTTTCCCAACCCAGACCCCTACGGGTACGGCAAACTACCCGTCAAGTACCAGAAGTGAAGCGGTCTGCCCCAACACTTCAAAATACCCGGTAGTTTGTGCACCCCACCTTGGGTCTTTCCTAGGAGCAAAAGCAGTAAAAAGAAATAATACAACGGTGGCTACAACCGCAACCTGGATGTGCCCCGCAAAATAATATTACAACTTATTACATTTACATCAAATGAATTAATACAATAACCAATCACAAAACCCGGCTAATCACCACAACAGTCCAATACAGTTTATAAATACAAACAGTTATATATGACATCACAGATATGTGCAACCCCCTGCCAACCGACATACTAGCAGTTAGGGGAGGTTTACGAACACATAAAACATTTTACAGATATAATCAGACATGCAAACACCGTATAATTTCGATCGATTAAACACTTTTAATTTTGCTCCAATACTTCTCTGTAAATATGAAACCTGAGCAAAAATAAAAATTACCAGAAAACACCAAATATCACAGAGAATCAACACAAGAAACTTGGGCTGATGAGTCGTCCAAAGCGCGGCGGAATCGCGGCGGATCGGTGGGATCGGCCGCGGTTCCGCGGCGCTATGGCCGATTCATGAGCCCAATTTTCTTGGGTGTTCTAATACATTCATTTAGGTCATTCTGAAGGTCCCTGAAAAATTTTTGGACCTCATTTAAAATTCGACAGAAAGTACATGATATCGGGGTTTTTCCGGTTTGTTTTTTCGTTCGAAATTCATACAAATTTGCAAGTATGTTAAATATTGTTTAGCTAGGCTCTGATACCACTGTAAGTCGATGTTCAACACCCCAATACTTATGGGGAGGCGGAAATATGAATAACAATCTTGTTTTATGGTTAAACATCGAATAACCGTATGAATCGTTTGCTAAACAATTTTTAACAAAAGCTATAGAGTTCTAAACTACTATGTTAAGAGATTATATCAAACGGTTCTAGTCCTTCGTCTTAATGTTATCTATGGCCTCTTTGGATCTCCACGTCCTCTTCGGCTTTCTTCCGTGATAGACGATCCACCCGAGAACCCTAATCCAAGCTATAACCTCTAAACTTGAGGTTACTTAGTTTCTCTAGTTGCTAAATAGAGTAGCTAAGGTGATGTAGAGATAGGTTATGGAGTAATTAGTCTTTCCTAATCCTTGTTCTCAACTCATGAGGGTAGGATTAGGGTTTGGTGAAGGAGAGAGAACTTGAAGAGAGAGAGAGTGAGAAGATGATAATGATAATAATAATAATAATGAAAAAGCTTCTCACTAGATATATGAAACATAATGAATTAAAAGAAAATGAATAATATGAGATTATTCATCATGTTTCAATAATGCAAGTGGGTGATTCATCATGTGAGTCATTAAGCATTTAATGATGCATTAATGACATGATGAATCACTCACAATGAGTCACTAATTCATTAAATGATAATGCCACCTCTCCCTCCAAGTCATCACCTTCTAGAAGCTTCTCGGAAAATTACGAGAACGCCCCTCCCATCCGTGAAAACATGGAAAAACTTTAGACTGTACAAATCCAATAACTTGATACTAGAATCTGGCTTAAACCAAAGCCGGCTAGTAAAAACTGTCCGAATTTCGTACGTGCGTTCAAACACGTATGCGTCCGAACCTTTGTCGTAAAACCATACGACCTCTATATCTTTTCGTCTGGGTTTGGGAAATCTCTGTGTGGGACTCTAAAGACTCAACTACTACGCTGGCAGTGGGTTTAACCACAGACCGCAAGCGGCACTAGCTGTACGTAACGGTCCCCAGGTAGTTGTCGATAAGAAAGCCGATGAGGTAACCCATCTGAAATCCTACTGAGCCTGTCCGTGACAATATCCGTGCAGTCCGGTCTGTTCGTCTAAGAGTATCGCATGTATGGTCTAGGGAGGTGGTGGACGTCAGACCCCTAATAACTGTACAAGTCGTGTCGGTATGGCTCAAGACCACCCGAGAATCTACTGATCAGTCCATCAGTAATTCTCAATCAGCCCTGGCCAGGGACTTATGGTAATGACTAACCGACCACAGTGTGATATCAACTCCCTATACCGGGAGAGACGAATCCCTAACAGTCGCTCACTGCCTCCACATAGCTCGGGACTGTGCCCAACTAAAACCTGTTTGCACGACTCCTTTGAGCCGTGGTTGGGTAATAATCAAAGCACAGTGGGAACTCACACGAGACAAATGATGACCTTAAGTCAACGGACTATCTGCACACATGTCACCTGAGAACTGCTATCTGACGTTAGGTATAATACCATCCAGTCAGTTCTCGGCGAGTCCTGTCCGATGTACTCACACCCAGTGAGCATCTGTATACAATCTTAGGTAAACACCACCAATGGTTGCGGGACCAATCCATCGCCCCTCGTCAGGGTCTAGCTATGTATACACTAGTCTACTCCGGAGTATCGATGCCCAATCTCGATACTCCTGCGACCAGGGACATCTAAGGGTGTGTCTATTGACTATCCAGCTCCCACTAGTATGACTGCCATCACAACGCCGGTAGTCAGACAAACACCCTATGGGCTTTATCAACATATATATATATATAAATACCAAGTAAAATATATCATACGTTAAGACAAAGTCAAACCAAATAGCGTACTATCATATCAAGCAAGACTGTCATGTACATACATATCCCAAGCATCCTATACAATGTAGGCCTCTAGGGCATATATATCCAACAGATTTTTGATATTTGAGTTTTGACTCGGTCGTTTGACGTTCGTACGTCGACGTTATGGGTTGTTTTGTTGTTTAAGCACGCGTTGACCATAGGTTCTAACCTATGTGCTTTTCGCTTGTCGTATCGATTTTGGATATGGATTTCTATGAAATTCGATTTGGGTTTTCATTAGATTTTGGTTATGGACTTGATTTGTAGGTACAAGCGCGTGGACTTTCAGGACGACATAGGAGGGCAAGGCATCTGTTGGGATCGACTAGAGCGAGGCGTTGTAGATGAGTAGATGTATATCCACGGGGGAAGTCGGGTGGATAGGGTATAGCACCCCTACAACCGTAGAATTAGGATGTGTGTGTGTGTGTGTGTGTGTGTGTGTATACACCTACATAGATATGTATACTTAGTTAGTAAGGTGTCTAAAATATCATACCCTAGTAGTATACTTAGTAGAAGATATTCCCTAGTTCTATTTTCTTACCACTAGGCTATACATATATACACACCTATATATGATATGTGGATAATCATGATATGATGATGATACGAGTCGATATGACATGATGATGATATGAGTCGATATGATTTGATACGATGATACGAGGCAATATATATAATATGATAAGAAATGGCATGACACAATATAACATGAGGTGGTTTGATGAGATGAGATGAGATGATGTACGTGAATCTAGATCCGTACTATTTGATTGATGATATCGTACGATGAATTATACCGTACGTGATATGATGAGGATAGATCGCCGACTTATGTATATATCGACTCGAGATATATTGTTTTTAAATTACTTAAGTAGATATTAGGATATATTTAGAGCCATACCTATTTTCAAAACTAATAAATCGTTATGCACTTTTAATGATAACTTCAAGGGACGCTACGGATTTTCAAATGGTATCTTTTCAAAAAGATCGTAGCCCCTATTTTCAAAAACAATGATTCATACTATTTTAAACTATAACTGTATGGCTCATACATAGTTACATATTTTATACTGTTCGCGTTTACGTTTTCTTTTTTCTATTTACAATCGTGCTGCGATTTCTTATTTCCGCATACGCTCGTACTATTTTCATTTACGACATATATATTACGTTTCGTGTACTTATCTTTATACGACTTCGTCTGCTAAGACGCACGTACCATTACCGATGATGCGCATGTTGCACGTGTTAGTGATATATGCCCTAGAGGCCATTATTGTATCATACTGGTTTGTATATTACTTAATGAAAGCTTGGGATATTCACAATTGTATTAACAGTCTTACTCAAAATGGTAGTATGCTACCTGCTTTGTTTCTACCTCAATATGTGCATGTGTTTCTTTTAGCATATCGCTTATACATATTGGTAGAGCCCTTAGGATTTTTTTTGATTACCAGCATTGTGATGGCAGTCACACTAGTGGGGGCTGGGTAGTCTATAAGCATGTAACATTTCAGAAAATAAAATATTATTTTTGGAATTTAAGTAATTAAATAATAAATATTAAGGATATTTTAGAAGTATGGAGATTAGTTTTAATGAAAGGGTATAACTATATACCGATAGTTTGGAAAATTTATATAATTATTAGTTTTGAAGGTATTTATGTGATTTGGGCATTTTATGAACTATTATACAATTATTTGTATATGGGTTATTCACTAAACTCGATTAGTATTTGACTAAATTTTTGCATTGATCCGGTTTATGTGCATGGCATGCAACAAAGTATGTTACAAATACTTGCAACATTTTATTTATATGCACTATGGTTCTTTTTGAATGATTTGTTTTGAGTTTAAAACAAAAAGAAAAGAAAAGAAATAGATGAGAGAAAAGAGTGATGGGACATGTATCATGGTTGATGAGAAAGAGAGAGAGTGAGAAAGCTCTAGATTTTCCATGCTTCTTTCTTTGTTCTCATTTGTTCTTCATCATCTTCTTCATCTCATTCTCCTCCTTTTCCTCCACCCTCACAACCATCCCTAATTCACTCCAAAACCTTATACCCCCTTCACTAAAATTGTGCACAAGCTCACTACAAGTATGGTGGACCAAACAAGTCAAGATTTTGAGCACTTAGGGTAACTCAAGAAAATTCTTGAGTTGCCAAATGAGGTATTTCCTACACCCTTAGTTAATAATTTTGTTTCTTTAACTTCTTTTGTAGTTTGTAGTTGATATAGTGAGGTTTAGTGATCTTGGAATTTTCCAAGTTGAGATTAGGGTTTATTTTGAATTGATAAGGTGTATTTGAGAGTAATTAGTGACCATAAACCCTTGTAGTGTTAGTTTCATAGACCAACCCAAGACTTGATTTAGAAATACTTCAAATTTCGGTTTTGTGAATATTTTGTGGACTACAGGGAATCTGGAGTAACCTGAGGTATTTTTAAGAAAATCAAACAAGTAAAGTACCCTAGATAGACCATTATAAGACCACCACGAGAAGACGAGAACCCAATTCATCCATAGGACCGGCGAGATCGGGGATTTAGTGAATCTCACCGGTCAATGTTTGTATATGGGGTTGTATTTTGGTGTATTGCTCAGTTACCTCATAATCTAGCCTCTGTACTGGTTGTTTAGCACCAATTTACCTGAGTCAAAATCTGGAGCTAGTTTTCTGAGTTGCTGTTATGATGTTTTGTGGATTTTAAATAACTTGGGTTTTGATATAATGTTTTATCTCGGTCGATTGGCGTTCGTACGTCGATGTTGAAGGTTAATTGGTTGTTTTGCATGCGTGGTCCGTAGGTTCTAACCTATGTGCATTTCGTGTGCCGTATCGGTTTTTATTGTATTTGATTCTTTTTACGATATAACGTATTAGAAACTGTAGGTACCCCGCATGAACTTCGGGACGACAAGGGAGAGCGTGGCGTCATTGACTTCGGCAAGCGAGGATCGAGGTGAGTAGATGTATATCTACGGAGGAAGTCGGGTGGATGGTGTATAGCACCCCCGCAAACAGTAGAATAGGATGTTACTATATTGGTAAGTTTGGATGTGATAATTGGTTACTTAGCGAATAGGGTATTTAGAAGACTTTAGGTTAGATTAGATTGATCTAGGAAGACCTGTCCATAGGATGTTTACATTGGTGGCGAATCGCAGGGGATATGTAGACACACACACGCACACACACACACACACTTGATTTTGTGTGTATATATATACATGTATGTGTGTATATGTGTGTATATATACATGTATGTGTGTATGTGTGTGTGTGTATATATATATATACATATACACGGGTGATGAGGATAATATGTGATATGTGGAGATGAGTCGATATGACCGGGTATGATGCCGTGAGATTCTGATATGTGATTGAGTCGTGATATGAGATATTATATGATATTATAGTGGATCGTTGGGCGATATGTTTTCATACATACGATAATAAGTGAGTTGATGATATTAAATGTACGAGACACTAGAACTGTACTCCTGATCATGATATTGTACGATAGTGATACCATACGAATGATGATGTATATATGATATTTGACCCATACCCTCGATTTTGGGGATGCCGTATGATGAATTCTACCGTACGAGGTATATATAAGATGATTGATCTGCACTCTTGACTCGAGGATGCCATACTATGTATTATACAGTACACGACGCTATGATGTTGGATCGCCGACTACTAGGAATATCGACTAGAAATATATGTAGATTTTCTTATCCTTCCGACTAGTTTCTTAGTTTAGTCTTCTAATTGTTAAATAAATGCTAGAATAGGCTCGAGTCATACCTAATTTCAAAACTAACGAATTGTGAGTATTTTTAAAGACAGCCCGAAGGATATTACGGATTTTTCAAAAGACATATCTTTTCTCAAAAACACCGCAGTCCCTAATTTTCTAAAAACCACGATTCGTGTTATTTCAAAACACTAAAACTGTATGACTCGTATAAAGATATGTATATTTTATAATGTTACGTTTACTATTCACTTTTCTGTTATATTTATGTTGTTCTCATTGCATTGCATATTTATTACATGTGTTTTTTTAGCTATTATGAATCCCGTCTGTAAGGAAACCTGCACCATTACCGATGATGAGTATGTTCCACGTACACTTGCTTGCCGGCTCACACACATCATCATCGGTAATTGCCATGTCACGTACACTTTTGAAAATGTTACTTCATCGCTATAACCTGCTAGCTGGTAGTTTCACATATTATTAGTATGCTTGCTCTCATATGCTAGTTTAGATGTTACTGTAAGTCTACGGTAGCGCCCCGGCCGTCTATCCAAGGCCAAACGCGGAACAAAAACTTTTCTAAACTGGCACTGACGGAGACTTTCACCCGGATCGTGCCATTAACCTAAACTAGCTAACTACAAAGAAGTTTACAATGGCTATACCGATCGATCCGTGTCCTTCAGTCTTTAGCCACCATCCTTAGCTCCTCGCAGCATCTCCGATCTTGCTCAATCTCTGATCTCCTCGTCGAAAAGGGCACCACATCAAGAAGTCCTTTTACGGGCTCCCGCTTCAAACTGAAGCAACTCGGACATGAAGTTTGCTAGCCAACATGTCCAAGGTGAAGTAGAGAATGTGTGTGATAACTTTGTCTCGATCATCCATTGATTCTTAACACATGAGATTGTATGGATGGAGGTTAAAGAAGAAGCCATTGATGAGGAGATGGTGAGCTCAAGAGAAGAAAAAAAGAAGAAGAGCTTGCTTTTGTGTGGAATAAATTGTGAGAGCTTCAAAATGAAAAAAACAAGAGCTAACCCACACTAGTGGTTTCCCTCTCTCTCTTCACCCATCAATTCCACACAATAAACAAATATAAAATGGGTCATGGCACAAGAAAACACACCATGAGTCACCACCCATGCACATGCCACATTCAATGCTCTTCATGATGACTTGAGCTCATAATTTCCACTAGTAAACATTAATCCAAATGTTTATAACAATAAAAAGATATGGTATCAACTAAAGTAAACTCGTGACGGATCACAAGAATACCCCTCACCTGTATATACATACCTGCATCCTCATTCCGACTGAATGCGAATACAATGAGACAAAAGTAATCCAACAAATCTAATACTAGGATCCGGCTTAAACCAAAGCCCACTAGTATGATCCGTCCGATCATGATCAATGCACCATTGCACGTATATGATCGAACCCTGCCATAAAACCATACGGCCTCTACAACGTTTCGCCCGAACTTGGGAAACTATCTGTGGGGACTCTAAAGACTCGTCAATACGCTGGCAGTGGGTTAACCACAAGCACGTCAGTGGTACTAGCTGTACGTAACGGCTACCCTTGTATTGACCAAAAGGGAGGCTGATGAGTGAACTCATCCTGACACCCTACTGAGCTTGTCAGTGACAATATCCGTACAGTCCGGTCCGTTCGTCTATGAGTATCGCATATCAGGCCTAGGGGGCTGGTAAACGTCAGACCCCCAATAGCGGTATAAGTCGTGTCGGAGTGTAGCCCAGAACACCCTGAGAAACTACTAGAATACCTACCAGTAAATCTCACTTACTCTGGCCAGGGATTTTGTGTAATGGCTCTCCTAAACACAGCATGATCTCATCCCCAATACCGAGAGAGACGAATCCCCTGCCGATCCGCTCACTGCCTCTATGTGGCTCGGGACTGTACCCAACTAAAACCTGTTTGCACGACTCCTTTGAGCCGTGGTAGGGTAGTAATCAATGCACAGTGGAAACTCATACGAGACAAATGACGATATCAGGTCGATAGACTAACCTGTACATATGTCACCAGGGAACTGCTATCTGACGACAGGTATAATACCAACTAGTATGTTCCCGGCGAGTCATGTCCGGTGTACTCATAACCCAATGAGCATCTGTATACATCTTAGGTGAACCAACTCACACCAATGGCTTGTGAGACCGGCCACCGCCCCTCGTCGGGGTCTCGACTGTATACACCAGTCTACTAATGGAGTATTGATACCCAGTCTCGAAACTCCCATGACTAAGGACACATTAAGGATGTGCTTCTAGACTACCCCACTCTCACGTATATGATCTCCATCATACTGCTGGTAGTCAAGCAAGAATCCTAAGGGCTCTATCAACGTGTAATAGTGATCTGTAATGTCACCTAAATCATGTATACGATGATAAAGATAAACCAGATATCATACTATCATCTCGAGTAAGACTGTCCTACCGGTATAGGTCCTCTCTCAATCGTTGCAATCACATGCCTGGGATCCAATAATTGACTTTGAGGGCACTATATCCAATAATCTCCCACTTGCACTTAAGGCTAATTATTCCGATGTCCCATACTCACATCCCATGTGATACCGAACACCCAACTCCTCTACTAATCAGTTTCACAATGCTCGGTTGTAAAACTAATTCTTTCGAGAAACAGCCTCAGTGAGTGGATCTGTCCTGATGTTTCTTTCTATGTCTCTCTAATCTCAAGTTTGCGGAGAAAGCCATCTCCCGAAATGAGCAATATCTGTATTAGAATATGTCTGGATATCTTATGGGACCTAGTTCACAAAGGAACTTCGAATCCAAACCTCTTAGACTGTATCGTCAATTGAATTTAATCAGTATTCTACGCCATGCCTCTCTCAGTATCCGCTTGGTCTACCTGTCCAAACTACTGCCCCTCATCAGAGGGAAAACTATAACTCTGACAGTCGCTCTTTCAACCAGGTCACCTTGGAAGCCTGGAATGATAACTGTCTCCCGAAGGAGGATGTCGTTATCATATCCCTAGAACATCAACTTATGTACTAAAACTGCTTCCGAACGTTTCTCCAGGACTGGATCAATATATCAACTGATTGAATCTAGTGCAAAAACAACATCTGGTGTGGTACTTGACATCTCATGATTCACTCAATTGCCTAAGCAAGTGATATGTCAATCATGCACATCCCTATCCCTTTTAGTCTGTAAGACACCTTTAGAGAGGGTGACTCCATCACCTGCAGGTACACCACCATACCAGGAGTCGTCCATTATAAAACACTTTTAGAATGCTGTCTAAGTACCCAGATTGGGATACTTCCCAAATCTAGATCTAAAACTATAGATCTAGTAACCAGAATGTCTAATATAATATCCATGTCCTACGTGGAGAAACCACTGTATGACAACTACAGTATAACCGATCGTAGTATAAGAATTTAATTTCCTACTATGTGTATGTCATCCAAATACCAGGACATCACACCCTACTACCTTCTTAACAGATTCATCTCCTATTCTGAAGAAGTCAAAGCCTATGACTGTCACATCAAAAATAGATGATCTATCTCCGTTATATTTTCTTTAGTCTATAAATAGACATAAGCTACTTGTCCACTATACTTCCGCTGCTCCCACTGACTACGACAATCCTCTGGCAGAGTCATATACACGTGCACTTCTAAAGCTTGTTTAGAACGACGCTATACTTATCCTCCTGCCGGGTCTCATAGTCTAGAACAGCAGCAATGGCAAGTCTGGGTAAACAAGAACCTCCCTGTCACCGTCCTTGAGGCTACCGAAGTACCTCTCGGGTGCTTGAGGTTACCCACTATATCTGCGGAGTGGCTAATGGAATGTCAATCTTGATTGAATCTTTAGGTCCTATTAAATTTTCATTAATCGTTTGCGGTTCTGGAATTACTTCCAGTTCTACCATACTCCCACTTCTTTTTTTTCTGAAAAAGTCCATTTTACTAAAACCGTGGAGAGTCAAGAACAATATCACTATCGATCTTCCAGATGGTAGAAAGTCAACCCTCGTCACAGCCCGGGTTAACCCACAAACAGCCATTACAGAAACGTGCCTTGAGTTATCCAGAGTCTGGTTTTAAGTATAAGCGGGAAAACTCCATATGCCTTAACATCGTTAAGATATGAGCCATTCTATATCCAATATAGAAACGGAGGCACTGATTTAATTGGATCCAGATTCAAATCATGCAGCTGTCTCAAGTGCATGTCAACATAATGGAGAGAGGCCGATCATCATTACTTAACTTAGGAGTGCATCCAATTATGAATAACCTGAAAGAGAAATAAGTTTCTCAGAACCATTACTATCAACTGAATACCCAACACAAGTATCTATATCTTCGATCATCTTGAAGAATCCTGATACTTGCAACAGGTGGTTCTCTACTTTATTCTAATACCTATAACTTCTCAAAACTTAGACCATGTATTTCTACGAAACACTTGTCTAAGAACTAGAGAAGTCACAAGTAAACAGAATATAGTACGAGGACTAACCCCACTGTCCTGATGAACACTTGACAACATACAATACTTTGTATAAGCCCCCTGAGTTGAATAACTCAAACCCTGTGCGTCGTAGCTTGAAAAATGTACTTATGGTTAAGAAGAATTACACCGCTGTTTAATGCTCGTTACCTAACCATCAACTGATATAGGTAAATGTCACGGACATAATTTCAAAAAGTTATATCTCACTTTATAAAAATAAACGTACAGATATATCAGTTTGAAATTGGTGCATAACAACGGATATTCAAAACCAAATATTTGCCGTCCGGCAAAAACCCAAGCTATTTCCTCAAATATCACCAATTGCAACGAATTCTGATATAATGAGGATGATCGCCTAATTTCCAATAACTTACTCCCACTCATCATCTGTAAAACCATACAGATGTGAGAATCATACCTGGTAAATACATACCCTGGAGTAAGTATCTAATTGGGAAATCAGTTTTCAATTAACAACCCATAGTGAAACCGAAACATGAAAATATTTCGAAGAGGTATCCGGGTATTCGTAGTAATGCCTCTTCCACTATCCAGATTCATGACTGTAACCTTATATTTCTTTGCCATCTCTCCAAATCCCTTTATTTGTCTTTAGTCGTTACCTTCTGTACACCATCGTTAGGCTAAATGGTTTTCTTCCTTCCCTACCGTTCGACATTAGCCTATGGTTTGGAAGAAGACTATCCAATAAGCATAATAGGTGTACTATCCTAATCCTAGGAGAACTTGCAATTTGAGAGAAGGTAAAGATAAAAGACAACTGAATAAACCTTATTCTTATTTCTCCTGAACCAGAATCCATCCCCGAACTGGAATATGATCTTTCGAGTTCGTATATAACCATACGATGGATTATCCAATAAACTGTGGATTTTCGTAGTGATATAGGGTGTTCTGGAGAAATACAAAGGTGAAGTAGGAGTGGCGATGAGATACACGGTTTGATCGTGAATGATAGCAGTCGCAATTTACTTTGCCCTCTTTCTAATCCCTTTATTTGTCTTTTACTTATTACCTTCTGCACACCACACTTAGGCTAATTGGTTTTCTTCCTTCCCCACCGTTCAGCACCTGCCTAAGGTTTGGAAGAAGACTATCCAATAAGCGTAATAGATGTACTTTCTCCTAATCCTAGGAGCCCTCAAAACCTGAGAGAAGGTAAAAGGGAAAGACAATTGAATAGCCCTATTCATTCTCTCCAGATCCAGAATCCATCCTCAAATCTGGAACATGTTCTTTCGAGTTCGTATATAACCATACGATGGATTTATCCAATGGAAGTGGATGTTCGTAGTAATACGGGGTGTTCTAGAGAAAAACAAAGGGTAAAAGGAGTGGCAATGATGTATGCAACTCAGACAATCCAAAAGCCAGTGTTTTTAAGAAAGTTCGGTCAACTTGATCACTAAGTTATAGTCCAGGGTCGGGTCATGGTCGCTGCCAAAGAGAGAGAGAAAAGAAACACTCTGCGTGCACTCTAACCTAGATCGGAATGGTTATCAATTTATCTAATCAGGAATCCTCCCACTGTATTCTCAAATTCTCCTCCAAACCTGAAAGAAGAATTGGTCGGGATCACCCGAGGAGTAAACCAACTCATCAGTGGGAATCTGGATCCAACTATCATCGCATGATAACATGATGAAATCCACTCACGTTATCACACTCCAGAAGGTATGCGCATGCCCGGCAAGTTTCCTGTATGTTTGAATCTCCCGATGTGATTTTTATCCCATGCTCTTATGACCTTGACGAAGGTCAACAAATTATAAGTCACATGTCAAGTTCTACCCGTCATTGTCCAGGTTAATTTGAACCCACCCGTATAAGCCCTTGACGAAGGTCAACAAGGCTGTACGACTGTCCCAAACCAACGCATCTATCTATGCAACAGAAATGTAACAAACAGCTACTATACACTATACCTTGACGAAGGTCAACAAATATAGCATGAATACTAAGTGCTACCCGTCTGAAATGACGGAGGGCTACGAATGGTTTTTGGCGAAAAACCTTTCACGTAATGAACTTGATATCGTTCAAGGAACCGGATAGCTTTTTACAAATATATAGTGGCGAAAACCTTTGCTAAAGAGGTCACTCCCGGTGAAGGGATCTCGGCTTTTTCCCCGTAGAATGAGGTGAAGGATATTCCAAACTAAATACCGCGATGCAAAGAAAAAAGTAATCGACTATAGTGAAGTTATTATCCTGACGCAAACCTCTGTCCAAGGGGTCACTCCCGATGAAGGGATCTCGGCCCTTGCCTCGTCGAATGAGGTGCTGGGTATTCATAACCGAATACCACTGTGCAAAAAAAAAGAGAACGTCCTTACAATAACAGCTTTTTGAAAAATGTTCCAACAACATCGAATAGGTCTGTTTTCCTTGCATTTATCAGAATCAATGCAGTCCCATCAATTAATCACACCAATAAAGAACGAAAATATGATGTACGTATATGCTATCCGCATTCGCCACTGGGTCCCGTCATCACCTGTTAGGTTACTTAACTAACGACAGAGCGGGGACTGGACCAGCGCGGGTGTAAAACATATACAACATCTACTATTATATATATATCAAAATATAATAATCGCTCCAGGCCTGATAAATGAAACATCACAGAAAAGTAATAAGTATCACAGAACAATACATATAATCTGGGATCCCCGGGTTTCATTGAGCCGCAAGTGAAACCCGACGTTCCCTTGGTCGTGTGGATAGCCTGTGTAATGAAACCTAGACCTCTATGGGCGGGGCAAGTTACCCGCCAAAACCAGAAGAGAGGCAGCCCCTCCTTAGGTCAACCTGTACCCCCTACGAGTGCGGCGAATAGACCGCCAATTCTAGAGTGAAGCCCCCTCCATCTCAAAGCCATGAGATGCGGGCCCGTTGCCCTCTAGAACTTAGCTATCCGTGCACTCCACCGCGGGGTAATCCTAGTACAGAAAAGAAAATATGTACAACGGGTACAACGACCTCAACCCGGTCGTGCCCCAAACATAATATACAAACATGCAGTGACGGCAGTCCACATATCGGAGGCTCGCCCCGCGATATCAAATGTACAAATAAGGCTAAACTGTACTAATATTGCACCAAGCTATCCACCACGACAAATCCGCAACAACGCAGCATAACACAGAACATCAACGTGAATGTCACGATCGCAAACCCGTCTAAAAGAGCTATAGCAATTAGACAAGATTTACCGCTCGAATAACATTCACGGTCGCAGATAGTAATGTATGTACTGTAAACTAACATATTTAAAATTCCAATCGACAAAATTTCCCGATGTGGGCCCCAAGCACAAATCCAGTACTCTAACAAATCTGGGCCCAAACAAAATATTCCAGAAACCACAATTCCATGTACCTGACACCAGAAGAAAAACGAAACGCTGAGTCCACAATTCCACCGCGCAACCGCAGCTAACATGCCTATTCTGCCGTGGTTCCGTGGTGTTATGGTGTGATCGTGCTTTCAAATTTCTTCAGAGGTCACAAAAAAGCCTGCACGATTTTCTGACATACTGAAAATAATTTTTCGACCACAAAAAAATTTCGACAGAAACTTCATGAATGGAAATGCGGTTTTGGAAATTTTGTTCGATCGAGGTTTTAAACATGTTAGAACTAGCTAGTATGAGTTAATGGCGTGGCTCTGATACCATGTAAGTCTACGGTAGAGCCCCGGCCGTCTATCCGAGACCAAACACGGAAAAAAAACTTTTCTAAACTGGCGCTGACGCAGACTTTCACCCGGATCATGCCATTAACCTAAACTAGCTAACTACAAAGAAGTTTAGAATGGCTATACCGATCGATCCGTTTCCTTCGGTTTTTAGCCACCATCCTTAGCTCCTCGCGGCATCTCTGATCTTGCTCGATCTCCGATCTCCTCATCGAAAAGGGCACCACATCAAGCAGTCTTTTTACGGGCTCCCGCTTCAAACTAAAGCAACTCGGACATGAATTTTGCTAGTCGACATGTCCCAGGTGAAGTAGAGAATGTGTGTGACAATTTTGTCTCAATCATCCATTGATTCTCAACACATGAGATTATATGGATGGAGGTTAAAGAAGAAGCCATTGATGAGGAGATGGTGAGCTCAAGAGAAGAAAAGAAGAAGAAGAAGAGCTTGCTTTTGTGTGGAATAAATTGTGAGAGCTTCAAAATGAAAAAACAAGAGCCAACCCCTACTAGTGGCTGCCCTCTCTCTCTTCACCCATCAATTCCACATAATAAACAAATATGAAAATGGTTGTGGCACAAGAAAACACACCACGAGTCACCACCCATGCACGTGCCACATTCAATGCTCTTCATGATGACTTGAGCTCACAATTTCCACTAATAAACATTAATCCAAATGTTTATAACAATAAAAAGATATGGCATCAACTAAAGTAAACTCGTGACGGATCACAAGAATACCCCTCACCTGTATATACATACCTGCATCCGCATTCCGACTGAATGCGAATACAATGAGACTAAAGTAATCCAACAAATCTAATACTAGGATCCGGCTTAAACCAAAGCCCACTAGTATGATCCGTCCGATCATGATCCGTGCACCATTGCACGTATATGATCGAACCATTCCATAAAACCATATGGCCTCTACAACGTTTCGCCCGAACTTTGGAAACTATCTGTGGTGGACTCCAAAGACTCATCAATACGCTGACAGTGGGTTTAACCACAAGCACGTCAGTGGTACTAGCTGTATGTAACGGCTACCCATGTATTGACCAAAAGGGAGGCTGATGAGAGAACTCATCCTGACACCCTACTGAGCCTGTTAGTGACAATATCCGTACAGTCCAGTCCGTTCGTCTATGAGTATCGCATATCGGGCCTAGGGGGCTGGTAAACGTTAGACCCCCAATAGCGGTATAAGTCGTGTCGGAGTGTAGTCCAGAACACCCTGAGAAACTACTGGAATACCTACCAGTAAATCTCACTTACCCTTACCAGGGATTTCGTGTAATGGCTCTCCTAAACACAGTGCGATCTCACCCCCAATACCGGGAGAGACAAATCCCCTGCCGATCCGCTCACTGCCTCCATGTGGCTCGGGACTGTACCCAACTAAAATCTGTTTGCACGACTCCTTTGAGCCGTGGTAGGGTAGTAATCAAAGCACAGTAGGAACTCATACGAGACAAATGACGATCTCAGGTCGATAGACTAACCTATACATATGTCATCAGGGAACTGCTATCTGATGACAGGTATAATACCAACTAGCATGTTCCCGACGAGTCCTGTCCGGTGTACTCATAACCCAATGAGCACCTGTATACATCTTAGGTGAACCAACTCACACCAATGGCTTGTGAGACCGGCCACCGCCCATCGTCGGGGTATCGACTGTATACACTAGTCTACTAATGGAGTATCGATGCCCAGTCTCGAAACTCCCATGACTAGGGACACATTAAGGATGTGCTTATAGACTACCCAAATCTCACGTATATGATCGCCATCATACTGCTGGTAGTCAAGCAAGAATCCTATCAACGTGTAATAGTGATCTGTAATGTCACCTAAAGCATGCACACGATGATAAAGATAAACCAGATAGCATACTATCATATCGAGTAAGACTGTCCTACCGGTATAGGTCCTCCCTCAATCATTGCAATCATGTGCCTGCGATCCAACAATTGACTTTGAGGGCGCTATATCCAACAGTTACATTCCTTACTTAGATACCCCATGCATTTATATATTCATTCTATATGCAATATTGTGGGCTTTATGCCGATGTTCACTGTTTATTGACTCTTGATTTTAGGATTTTGGGTTTTCATGAGATTTCTGGATTTGGGGGAAAACCGCAAGAATTTTATAAACTCATTATCATTTTAAAAATGCAAGTTGCGGTTTTCTCGTGATATGATGTGTATGGTGTCCACCATGAGTTTTCTCGGTTCTTTAGCTGTATCATATACCCGATTCGAGGAGTGAGATGCACTGTCTGCGGGTACATAGTGGACCCGGTGAGGTATCCCGGGGCAAGATGGACGTGTTGAGAAGGAGTTGAGCCCGGCAGGCGAGCATTACCTACCGGTGATATTTGGCGCGGCGGATATCCGGAGGATACCGACCGTAGTCGTGAGATTGGATGATATGGGCCGATCCGGATTGACGGAGCCCGGGATATTGAGGATTTGGTGTCGATATTTAACACGGATTTCTGTTGATTTCATTGATGATACTCCAGGTTTTACACTAAAATCTTACTGAGATAAGAACACGGCTTTCTCATACAGATATATTCTGATTTCATTCTTGATGCATTCGTACATCATATATATGACATGTTGCTACTTGAGGCACTGACATGAGCACATGTTATGACACTTATGTTTAGATGATTACCCCTTTCACTACTAGATGTTTCAGTGTATATTATGAGTACATTATGGTATGACCTAGGAGATCGTCATACATTCGGTTTCTACTCGGTGATATCTTCTACTCACGAGTTGGCAACTCACCCCCGTTGCGCCACAGTTTCATACAGGTTTAGCCGTACAGGTTCCATGACGGCTTTGCTGGCACACTATTTTCTTCCAGGTGATTGCTTTGGTGGGGGGGGGTCACTTGCATCGTGACCACCGTTGCACTTTTATTCATTTCAGTTGTATCTAGTAAGCTCCATCAACAAGACTTGTATATTTGATAGACTTAGATGACCACAGTTTGTATATTCTATCGGCCTTAGAGTCGTGCTCGTGGATTATTGTTGCTTCTGGTATTTTTATGATGTTTAGTTTTCTTGTTTTCTTTCTGAGTTTTGACCCTCGCCTTTGGTGTTGTATACTTATATATTATCTTGCGTGGTTGTTTCTTCCAATTGGCGAAGAGCTAGCTCCCGCTTGGGGATGCTTCATATTATATTGTTGTACTAGTTTCGGGTTAAGATTTACAAAGGAGGTGCTGCCCAAATTTTCAATAACGAAAATGTTTTCAAGTGGATGCAAACATTGGGTTTTCGTCTAATACTATTTATGTTTCGTCAAAATAACCTGATTTTGGTAACCTTATTTCAAAACTGCACCTCCACAATTTTTCCCTAAAAAGGTTTAGATTTCTGGGCTTTTGGCTTACTTGAATTAGGTGGGGTCCTATAGAGTTTACATGATTCAAGTTCCAGTCATGTGCCTTTTCCGGGTCGTGACAAAGTACATCCTATATAGGTCCCTAGTTGTAGGATTATCGAGACGGGACATCGATACTCCAGAGTAGACTAGTGTATACGCTTCTCATCCCAGCAGGAGAGATGGTCTGTCTTACAGCCATTAGTACATAGTACTGGAGATAGTATGCAGGTGCTCATTGGGTTATGAGTACACTGGACAGGACTCGTTGGGAGCTGCTGGTGGGTATTATACCTATCGTCGGGTAGCAGTTCCCAGATGACATGAGTACAGATTAGTCTATCGACTTGACACTGCTACTTCGCCTAAGGTGTGTTTCCACTGTTCTTAGATTACTATCTTACTACGGCTTAAAGGAGTCGTGCAAACATGTAGTAGTTGGGTGCAGTCCCGAAGTACTTGGAGGCAGTGGTGGTTAGATAGGATTCGTCTCTCCCGGTATTGGGGTTTGATATCGTGCTGTGTTCGGAAAGCCATTACACAAAGTCCCAGGCCAGGGCAAGCGAGATTTACTGGTAGGTACTCCAGTAGTTTCTTAGGGTGTCTTGGGCTATTCTCCGACATGATTTATTGCGCTATTAGGGGTTTGACGATTACCGCCTCTAGGCCCGATATGCGATACTCTTAGAAGAACAGACCAGACTGTATGGAGATTGTCACAGATAGGCTCAGTAGGAGTTCAGATGAGTTTGCTCATTGGCCTTCTTATCGACAGATACCTAGGTAGCCGTAACGTGCATCTAGTATCGCTGACATGCTTGTGGTTAAACCCACTGTCAGCGTAGTGTCGAGTCTTTAGAGTCCCATACAGAGGGTTTCCCTGCACCGGGCAAAAGATGTAGAGGTTGTATGGTTTTTACGACTGGGTTCGATCACGTACGTGTACTTGTGCACGTATGATGATTCGGACAGATAATACTAGTGGGCTTTGGTTTAAGCCGGATCCTAGTATTATACCGATGGATTATTTTCGTCTCTTTTGTATTTGTATTTTTCGGAATACGGATATGGGTATGTATATACGGTTGAGGGGCATTCTCGTAATTTACTCGGGTTTGCTTCTAGAAGAAGAAACCTCATTAGGGTTTTTATTCTTTTTGATTAAAGATTAATGAGATGGAAGAAATGAGGTGGAGATATTTGTTAAGTGAGGCATAGCTCTTGGTGACTCATAGCTTTGACAAAATAGATATTTTGAAGCATGCTTGATATTTTGATGAGATGTTTTATCTCCTCAATTATTAGTATGCTTCATTATTCTTCACAAGAGAGCCATCTTTATTCTTAGCTCATTTCTTCACTAGCTTTTCCTCAAGCTCCTTCTTCTTCCTCTAGCTTTTCATATCTCATGTGTTGAGAAACTGTAACAACCTAGTTCGTTTATACCAATTCCAGTTCTCGTATTCCTTAGCTGTGGTATTTTTCTTGATTTATCGTGTTTTGGGTGCGAATAGTATTTTACATTTTACATTGCATTCGACCTGACCCGCTTGCTTGAACTTGTTGATTCATATTTATAGACTACCCTGGCTTGTTAAACAGACACGTGCATCTCATGGATACTGCATATTGACTTTTCATCTGACATCGCACATTTTATCATATTACATTTTAGGTCATATAAAATAAATTAAAATTGTATTTCATAGCCTGCATGATACCCCTAACCTCTTGGTAGCGTCCGCGCATCGTGTTCTCGTTCCGTTCAGTGAAACGGACATGTTTGGATGGCTACGCGCATGTCACGACCCGCAGGATACGGAACGTGACTGGCACTTAAGTTTACGAAACGTCTCAAGACGTCCGTAAAATAAGTAAGCCAAAGCCCAGAAACCAAAACCAAATAAGCAAAAGAGTGAAGAAAAACCAATCAATTGAAAGCGAGTTTATCAAATCAGTCATATAAACCCTTTTTAAAAACAATACCAATTTTTCCGAAAATTTCGGCAGAGTCTCCTTTGTAAATACTGGCCCCCAAAATGGGTACAACAAGAATATATATGAATCCAACAAAATAGGGCATCCCCAAGCGGGAGCTAGCTCTTCGCCACAAGACGGTCATAAATTCCACGCAATATAAAGCAACAACATGCTAAATAATCATAAGGAAGCATAAGAAAAACAGCATGTCGACTCAGGTGAGCTCGACCCCAAAATACAGTATAAAAAGTCCACAAATCTCACAGTCTCATCTCTAGGTCAATATACAACAATACTGATAGAAACAGTAGATGGAGTACACTAGATACAAAGAATATACAAGGTGGTACAAAAATAATGATATAACCCATCTAAGAGCAAAACCTCGAGTCCAGGCAAAAGAGGCAAGTGCGCCCGCCGCTACTGTACTGACGGAGCGGACCTGCAAAAGGCTATGGCACAACGGGGGTGAGTTGCCAACTCGTGAGTAATAAATAACATCTACACAGGCTATCGAATGCATGCACACAAGCATCCTAGCATCTATAATACAGGTATGGCAGGACATAATGGCAGGTAGGTATGCAATGCGAATCAACTCGTGATCTGAATGTGTAAGTATAAGAAATCATGTTTTTCCCTTTAAAAATCCCTTTTGAAATACCAGCACAATACCAATAGAATCAACAAGAACCTGTGTCCAGCAACGACACCTCAAAACTATCACAAATCTCATATACCCATGTCATAGTGTCTCTAGCTTCAGCCATCCGGCTGACCCAGCTCAATATCAAAATCTCATCATCTCGCGGCCACGGTCGGTATCCTCTGGATATCCGCCGTGCCAAACAGTCACCGGTAGGTAATCCGTCCCCTGCCAGGCTCAACGTCAACACCACATTCATCTTGTCCCGGGGTACCATACCGGGCCCACCATGTACCCGTGACGGTTCCTCCACTCCTCGACACGGATCTCGAAAACCACAGCAAACTCATGGTGGACGACACTTATATCACTAGAAAACCGCAATTTACATATTTTAAAATATAATAAGTTTAGAAATTTTGCGGCTTTCCCCCGAAATCCAGAAATATCATAAAATCTCAAGAAATCCTCATAAGTGCATATGTCAATGATAATGAATGCATATGATATCAATAATCAAGTTGCGATGCGTGATTAATAGACTAAGCATGAACAAATAATATGATGAGGTACATGCACATGAATAGCAATCCTACGATTTCATTTTAAGGAATTAAAGAAATAGCGCGAGTTTAAATATCAATTATAGTAAAAGGTTTCAATTTAAAGGTTATCTAGTGTGGTGGCATGGCAATTACCAGGGCGTGTGTGTAAGCATGAATAGTGCTCGTGCTGCATATAAAAACCCTGGCAATGGTGCAGGTGTCCTATAAAATGGTTTCGTATATGTATGTCAATATAGGGCATGAATGCAGCAATTAATCATATAAGTATTACACCCCTAATTACTAACATCACTAAGAATTTTTTAAGTTACTAAAACTATCGGGCGGCTTGCGCCATCCAACGATAGTCCCCCGTAGATGTTACATCTACTCACCGGAATCCCTAGCTAGTCACGTCCAATCACCGCTTTTCCCTTTCGTGCCGCGTCTGACGTCTCCGCGACCGAACCTGGAATTTACATCAATACCAAACATAAGGTTACAAATCAAGAACGACGCAATTTCCTAACGAAAATACCAACGTTCACTAGCTAGGTACAACGTGCACAAGGTGCGCGGAACACACGCGAAAATCGCAAAAACTGCAAAAATCGCCGATTTGGTCGCCCGGCAAAACTAAAACCCGACTACTCAAAAATCCGCACTCACGCATCCTAAATGTCATAGGATAAGCCAATACAATCATCAAGATATCAAAACTAATTTATCACATACTTTTATCACAAAACTAGTAAGCACAAACATTCTAAAAAAAACGACGCAACATCGCCGTTATGCGATAAAGTGCTCACAATCCAACACAACATCCAACTAACCCACTAGATAGCCATTACATTAGTTTTAAACCATTAGCAATGCTTAAAAACCTAATTTCCATAAACAAAACCTTTCTTGATTTTCATCATTAGCAATTTCAATCCAAAACTAAACATGACAATACCAAATTAGCACTAATTTGAATCCCACACAAATAAAGTAACCTCATTAACTTAGATTAGCAAACAACTAGATAGCAAAATAGATTTAATTAACTAAATAATGGTTTCTAAAACCCTAGTTTAATTTCAACCATGAACTTTTTAAAAAAAATCTAGAATGAAACTAACACTAAATTTAACACTAAACAAATTTCAATGTTCTAGTTTAGCACACTTAAGCTATAATTTAACCATTTGATTAGAAATTATACCTCAAAAGATTAATCCTAAGATTGCTCAAGCCTCCCAATACACCTCCTTTCACCTCGATTGAACCAAATTAGGTTGGAGAAGAGATGGAATATGGTTTTGCTTTGAAATTGTGAAGAAATTTGTTGATTTTGTTGATTTTTGAGATGAATTTGTGAACAAAAGAGAGAGGAAAAATGAAGGGGGGGAGCTGCTGGTTTCTGGCCAGAAATGAGGGAGAGGGGAGTGGTGTGGGTGTGGGAAAAAGTCTCTAGTCAAACTCCCCCAAAGTCAAAGCACCATACCCACTTAACAATTCAAAAACCTTTAAAAAAAACCCTCATTTCCACACAATAACACAAGTCAAAGAGCATGGAATTTTTTTTCCCATGAGCTACTGGAAATGGCCGGCCTAGGGTGAGGGAAAAGTGAGAGGGAGTGCACAAAAAAATTTTTATGCAAAAAGATCCCCTACAAGTCCAAAATTGCAAGTTTAAGCTTAAATTCAATAAAATTTTGTTTTCTATAATAAAAATTAGTTAAAACTCAAAATAAATTACTAAAAATTTATGTTACAACTAGATTTTAATTAACATGATTTTAAAGCTTAATTTTAGCCCATTTAAATTTGTATTTATCGCTAATTTAATGTATTTTCTTACCGGCTTAAAATAATATTAAAAAATTGAAAAATAGGGAAATTTTTTTAAATGACCAAAATTTCATAAGTAACTCATTAGCTACTAAAAACAAGCAATTAGCTATCCATTTTAGGTATAATTAGTCCTAAACTGCAAAATAACAAAAAGGACGGTTTTCGGAAAAATACCGAATTTTCACCGATTTTCAGGAAAACACCAAAACGACTTTTCAAGGCGCTACAATTTTCCCCCCTTAAAGAAATTCGGTCCCCGAATTTAAAAATATAGCTACGCGTACCTTCAAAGAGATGGGGATATTTCTTCCTCATCTCGCCCTCGGTCTCCCAGGTGACCTCCTCGCTGCTCGGGCTACGCCAAAGGACCTTGACGGTTGGTATAATCTTCGATCTCAACTTCTTCACCTGCAGATCCAGGATGGCCACCGGCTGCTCTGCAAATGAAAGGTCGCGCTCTAGCTGGACTGTCGGGTGCTGAATCGCATGCGAAGGGTCGTGAAGGTACTTGCGGAGTATCGAAACATGGAAGACGGGGTGAACATCGGGAAAGCTGGGTGGAAGGGCCAAACGATATGCAATAGCGCCGACACGCTCGAGAATCTCGAAGGGACCCACAAATCTGGGACTAAGCTTCCCCTTTCGCCCAAAACGCATCACGCCCTTCATCGGAGAGACTCTCAGAAAAACATGGTCGCCAACTGCGAACTCTAATCTGCGACGGCGCCTATCTGCATAGTATTTCTGCCTGCTCTGAGCCGCTCTCATCCGGTCTCGGATCAACTGTATCTTCGCTGTCGTCTCCTCAACAAGCTGCGGCCCCAAAATACTGCTCTCGCTGAGCTCTGTCCAACAGACGGGCGATCTGCATCTCCTCCCATACAATGCCTCGAAAGGTGCCATCTGAATAGTATCCTGGAAGCTGTTGTTGTAGGAGAACTCCACTAGAGGTAAATGACGATCCCAGCTACCGCCGAAGTCTAAAACGCACGCTCTGAGCATGTCCTCGAGAGTCTGAATGGTCCGCTCTGACTGTCCGTCGGTCTGCGGATGAAACGCTGTGCTAAAGCTTAAACGAGTGCCCAAAGCCTCCTGAAGTCTCTGCCATAGTCGGCTGGTAAACTGAGTGCCTCGATCTGACACGATACAAGTCGGTACGCCATGTAGTCGCACGATCTCGTCAATGTAGAGCTGAGCATACTGAGCGAAGCTGAAAGTCGTCTTCACTGGCAGGAAGTGAGCCGCTTTCGTCAATCTATCCATGATCACCCAGATGGAGTCGTACCCTCGACTGGTCCTGGGTAGACCCACAACGAAATCCATCGAAATCTGCTCCCATTTCCACTCCGGAATGGGTAACGGCTGCAGCTCTCCTGCGGGCCTCTGGTGCTCGGTCTTGACTTGCTGACAAGTCAGGCATCTCGATACAAACTCCGCAATGTCCCTCTTCATCCCGTCCCACCAGTAGGTCTCTCTCATATCATGGTACATCTTAGTGGAACCGGGGTGGACACTATACACTGATCGGTGTGCCTCCTCAAGAATGTCGCGCCGCAATCCATCAGCATCTGGTACGCACAGTCTAGATCCATATCGTAAAATCCCTTGATCATCAATCACGAACTCAGAAAATCTGCCCTGTCCCATCTGTGCCATGATCTCTGAACAACGGTCGTCTCTGTGCTGTGCCTCATATATACGGTCAAGCAACTGTGGGTATGCACGAACATGCGCGAGCTGTCCCCCTGTCTGAGTGAACTCGAACTCAATTCGGCTGTCACATAAAATCTGCCAATCTGCTGACGACTGCCTCTGCACTGCGCGCAAAAAGGATAGACTACCCCCGGGCCTCCTACTCAACGCATCTGCCACCACATTCGTCTTACCTGGGTGATATAAGATCTCGCAGTCGTAGTCTTTCACCAACTCCATCCAACGACGCTGTCTGAGGTTCAGGTCTCGCTGCTGAAATATGTATTTTAAGCTCTTGTGGTCTGTAAATATTTGGCACGACTCGCCATATAGGTAATGTCGCCAAATCTTCAATGCAAAGACCACTGCAGCCATCTCCAAATCGTGAGTGGGGTAGTTCTGTTCATGCTTCTTCAACTGCCGAGAAGCATAAGCGATCACCCGGCCATGCTGCATTAGTACGCACCCTAATCCCACTCGTGAAGCATCACAGTAGACCACAAATCCGCCTGATCCCGAAGGCAAAGATAATACCGGCGCCGTAGTCAAATAAGTCCGTAACTGCTGAAAACTGCGCTCGCACTCCTCTGTCCAAACGAAAGGAACTCCCTTCCGGGTCAAACCGGTCAAAGGTGCAGCTATACGGGAGAAGTCCTGAACAAAACGCCTGTAGTAGCCCGCCAGGCCTAGAAAACTACGGATCTCAGTAACTGATGTAGGTCGGGACCACTGCTGAACAACCTCAATCTTCTTCGGGTTCACACATATGCCGTCTCTCGTAACCATGTGACCCAAGAATCCGACGCTGTCCAGCCAGAATGCACACTTGGAGAACTTTGCGAACAGCTGGTGCTCCCTCAGAGTCTGTAACGTAATCCGCAAGTGCTGCTCGTGCCCCTCTCTGCTCCGGGAGTACACCAAGATATCGTCGATAAACACGATGATGAACGAGTCAAGATACGGCCTGAATGTACGGTTCATCAAATCCATGAATGCTGCTGGGGCGTTGGTGAGTCCGAACGACATCACCAAAAACTCATAGTGGCCATAGCGTGTACGGAAGGCTGTCTTCGGTATATCCTCCTGTCGGACTCGCAGCTGGTGGTATCCTGATCGTAAGTCGATCCTCGAAAAATACCCCGCACCCTGAAGCTGGTCGAACAAATCATCAATGCGTGGCAACGGATATCTGTTCCGAACGGTAACTTTGTTCAGCTGGCGGTAGTCGATACATAAGCGCAAACTTCCATCCTTCTTCTTGACAAACAGGACCGGAGCACCCCACGGAGAAACACTAGGTCGAATAAGCCCCTTATCTAACAAATCCTGCAACTGATCCTTCAGCTCTCGAAGCTCTGCCGGGGCCATCCGATAAGGCTGTATAGAAATAGGCCCCGAGCCGGGAATCAAATCAATGCAGAACTCAACATCGCGCTCAGGCGGTAGCCCAGGTAGCTCATCAGGGAAAACATCAGGGAACTCGCAAACAACCGGGACCCGGTCCAACGGAATCTCTGCAGCTCGAGTATCACAAATAAACGCTAAGAATCCCTGACATCCCTTCCGCAAGAGCTGACCAGCGCGAAGAGACGAAATTAAGCTGGGAAGGGTGACGCTGCGGTCTCCCTGAATAACAAGGACTGGCTCTCCCGGAAAGCTAAATCTGACTGCCTTCTCACGGCAGTCCACCGAAGCATAACAAGTGGCTAGCCAATCCATGCCCAGAAGCACATCAAAGTCCAACATATCGAGGAGAATCAAATCAACTGATGAAACCCTCTCCCCGATACGAACGGAACACAAACGAAATACAAAACGAGCGACAAACGACTCGCCTACCGGAGTAACAACAACAAGCGGATGATCTAACGACGACGACTCACGGCCCAACATTGGTGCAAAATGTGTAGATACGTACGAATGTGTGGAACCTGGGTCAAATAATACCCGTGCGTCGAAAGAGCAAACTGGCAAGGTACCTGTCACAACGGCATTGGATGCCTGTGCATCCTGCGGTGTCAAAGCAAATACTCGGGCCTGTCCTCCACCGATAGCGGGCTGACCTCGACCTCGGCCTCTGCCTCCTCGTCCTCTCTGAACAGGACCGCCGCGTCCACGGCCTCTGGGTGCACCTAACTGGCGTGGAGCATCGCCGGTGGTAGGAAGTAGGGCTCTCTGAGGAGGGGGTGGTGATGGTGGTAGGGTCACATGCGGAACTGTCGCTGCTCCCTGTCGTCTCGCCGGACAATCTCTGACAAGATGGTGTGGACTCCCGCACCCAAAACACCCTGGCGACGGCTGCTGTCCCTGGGGATAAGAACCATATAACTGTCCCCGTCCAAATCCTCTGCCAGGCCTATCTCTCGGGAAGAATCTGGCGCGCTGCCTCTGAGACGGTACATCGGTGCGAATCCTCTTCGGCCCAGAAACGGCCGAAGTCTGTGATATGCGTGCCTCCATCCGTAATGCCGTATCCATAGCAGCTGAATAAGTGTCGTAGTGCTGGGCGCCAATGGCAAGATATAGCTGGGCATCAAGTCCCTGTACAAACCTCTTCACCATCTTCTCTTCGGTATCCACCAAATACGGAGCATATCGGGATAACTGCGTAAACTGGATGTCATACTCAGACACAGTCATCCCAGGTGTCTTTGACTAAGGCCTCGAAGCTGCGAGCTCTGGCGTCACGAACGCTCTCTGGGAGGAAACGAGCTAGAAAGACCGCTGTAAACTCGGCCCAAGTCATAGGCGGTAGACCTGCAGCTCGACCTCTCAAGACTGACTCCCACCATGTCTGCGCGAGACCCTCTAGTCGGAAACTCGCAAGCTCTACCCATCGATCATCCGAACATCTCAGCGAACGGCAGATCCTGGCTAAACTGTCAAGGAACGTCTGTGGGTCCTCCGCTGCCTCGGTGCCGGTGAATACTGGAGGTCTCAGCCTCATGAAATCCTGTAGTGAAACCAGGATGGCCACGGTGGTAGTAGTAGGAGAAGGTATCATGGTCGTCTGTGATGTAGTAGGTACGTCATCCGGCCTCGGTGTACGACTGGCTGCAACTAGGGATCCTACCATCTGACGTAGCTCCTGCATGCCCCCCATCATCTGTCGCAACTCCGCCATACCAGTTTCGAGCCTATCCATACGGCCTGGGGAAGGTGGATCGGTCTGTCCCTGCGACGTAGGCATACCACCCTGCTCAGTCCTAGTCTCGGACGAGCCAGCTCGAATCTCGTCTCGGGCGGTAGCCCTCTGTGCCCTCGTAGCCTTCGGCGGCATAGTGGCTGTTACAGGAAAACGGATAATAAGAACAGTGCAATAGGATCACAGGATACACGGAATTGAAGAAGGAATTTTCAAGCAAGTATATCCTAAAGTCACTTAGGCGGAGTACCGTATCGCAAGTATGCCGCGGACATACACACGCTACGTTACCCTAATTAAGTCACTTACTCCATCTACCAAGGGTCATCCTACACTCAAAAAGGTAAAACCTATCGCTCTGATACCAACTTTGTCACGACCCGCAGGATACGGAACGTGACTGGCACTTAAGTTTACGAAACGTCTCAAGACGTCCGTAAAATAAGTAAGCCAAAGCCCAGAAACCAAAACCAAATAAGCAAAAGAGTGAAGAAAAACCAATCAATTGAAAGCGAGTTTATCAAATCAGTCATATAAACTCTTTTTAAAAACAATACCAATTTTTTCGAAAATTTCGGCAGAGTCTCCTTTGTAAATACTGGCCCCCAAAATGGGTACAACAAGAATATATATGAATCCAACAAAATAGGGCATCCCCAAGCGGGAGCTAGCTCTTCGCCACAAGGCGGTCACAAATCCCACGCAATATAAAGCAACAACATGCTAAATAATCATAAGGAAGCATAAGAAAAACAGCATGTCGACTCAGGTGAGCTCGACCCCAAAATACAGCATAAAAAGTCCACAAATCTCACAGTCTCATCTCTAGGTCAATATACAACAATACTGATAGAAACAGTAGATGGAGTACACTAGATACAAAGAATATACAAGGTGGTACAAAAATAATGATATAACCCACCTAAGAGCAAAACCTCGAGTCCAGGCAAAAGAGGCAAAAGAGGCAAGTGCGCCCGCCGCTACTGTACTGACGGAGCGGACCTGCAAAAGGCTATGGCACAACGGGGGTGAGTTGCCAACTCGTGAGTAATAAATTAAATCTACACAGGCTATCGAATGCATCCACACAAGCATCCTAGCATCTATAATACAGGTATGGCAGGACATAATGGCAGGTAGGTATGCAATGCGAATCAACTCGTGATCTGAATGTGTAAGTATAAGAAATCATGTTTTTCCCTTTAAGAATCCCTTTTGAAATACCAGCACAATACCAATAGAATCAACAAGAACCTGTGTCCAGCAACGACACCTCAAAACTATCACAAATCTCATATATCCATGTCATAGTGTCTCTGGCCTCAGCCATCCGGCTGACCCAGCTCAATATCAAAATCTCATCATCTCGCGGCCACGGTCGGTATCCTCTGGATATCCGCCGTGCCAAACAGTCACCGGTAGGTAATCCGTCCCCTGCCAGGCTCAACGTCAACACCACATTCATCTTGCCCCGGGGTACCATACCGGGCCCACCATGTACCCGTGACGGTTCCTCCACTCCTCGACACGGATCTCGAAAACCACAGCAAACTCATGGTGGACGACACTTACATCACTAGAAAACCGCAATTTACATATTTTAAAATATAATAAGTTTAGAAATTTTGCGGCTTTCCCCCGAAATCCAGAAATATCATAAAATCTCAAGAAATCCTCATAAGTGCATATGTCAATGATAATGAATGCATATGATATCAATAATCAAGTTGCGATGCGTGATTAATAGACTAAGCATGAACAAATAATATGATGAGGTACATGCACATGAATAGCAATCCTACGATTTCATTTTAAGGAATTAAAGAAATAGCGCGAGTTTAAGTATCAATTATAGTAAAAGGTTTCAATTTAAAGGTTATCTAGTGTGGTGGCATGGCAATTACCAGGGCGTGTGTGTAAGCATGAATAGTGCTCGTGCTGCATATAAAAACCCTGGCAATGGTGCAGGTGTCCTATAAAATGGTTTCGTATATGTATGTCAATATAGAGCATGAATGCAACAATTAATCATATAAGTATTACACCCCTAATTACTAACATCACTAAGAATCTTTTAAGTTACTAAAACTATCGGGCGGCTTGCGCCATCCAACGATAGTCCCCCGTAGATGTTACATCTACTCACCGGAATCCCTAGCTAGTCACGTCTAATCACCGCTTTCCCCTTTCGTGCCGCGTCTGACGTCTCCGCGACCGAACCTGGAATTTACATCAATACCAAAAATAAGGTTACAAATCAAGAACGACGCAATTTCCTAACGAAAATACCAACGTTCACTAGCTAGGTACAACGTGCACAAGGTGCGCGGAACACACGCGAAAATCGCAAAAACTGCAAAAATCGTCGATTTGGTCGCCCGGCAAAACTAAAACCCGACTACTCAAAAATCCGCACTCACGCATCCTAAATATCATAGGATAAGCCAATACAATCATCAAGATATCAAAACTAATTTATCACATATTTTTATCACAAAACTAGTAAGCACAAACATTCTAAAAAAAACGACGCAACATCGCCGTTATGCGATAAAGTGCTCACAATCCAACACAACATCCAACTAACCCACTAGATAGCCATTACATTAGTTTTAAACCATTAGCAATGCTTAAAAACCTAATTTCCATAAACAAAACCTTTCTTGATTTTCATCATTAGCAATTTCAATCCAAAACTAAACATGACAATACCAAATTAGCACTAATTTGAATCCCACACAAATAAAGTAACCTCATTAACTTAGATTAGAAAACAACTAGATAGCAAAATAGATTTAATTAACTAAATAATGGTTTCTAAAAACCCTAGTTTAATTTCAACCATGAACTTTTTAAAAAAAATCTAGAATGAAACTAACACTAAATTTAACACTAAACAAATTTCAAGGTTCTAGTTTAGCACACTTAAGCTATAATTTAACCATTTGATTAGAAATTATACCTCAAAAGATCAATCCTAAGATTGCTCAAGCCTCCCAAGACACCTCCTTTCACCTCGATTTGAACCAAATTAGGTTGGAGAAGAGATGGAATATGGTTTTGCTTTGAAATTGTGAAGAAATTTGTTGATTTTGTTGATTTTTGAGATGAATTTGTGAACAAAAGAGAGAGGAAAAATGAAGGGGGGGAGCTGCTGGTTTCTGGCCAGAAATGAGGGAGAGGGGAGTGGTGTGGGTGTGGGAAAAAGTCTCTAGTCAAACTCCCCCAAAGTCAAAGCACCATACCCAATTAACAATTCAAAAACCTTTAAAAAAAACCCTCATTTCCACACAATAACACAAGTCAAAGAGCATGCAATTTTTTTTCCCATGAACTGCTAGAAATGGCCGACCTAGGGTGAGGGAAAAGTGAGAGGGAGTGCACAAAAAAATTTTTATGCAAAAAGACCCCCTACAAGTCCAAAATTGCAAGTTTAAGCTTAAATTCAATAAAATTTCGTTTTCTATAATAAAAATTAGTTAAAACTCAAAATAAATTACTAAAAATTTATGTTACAACTAGATTTTAATTAACATGATTTTAAAGCTTAATTTTAGCCCATTTAAATTTGTATTTATCGCTAATTTAATGTATTTTCTTACCGGCTTAAAATAATATTAAAAAATTAAAAAATAGGGAAATTTTTTTAAATGACCAAAATTTCATAAGTAACTCATTAGCTACTAAAAACGAGCAATTACCTATCCATTTTAGGTATAATTAGTCCTAAACTGCAAAATAACAAAAAGGACGGTTTTCGGAAAAATACCGAATTTTCACCGATTTTCAGGAAAACACCAAAACGACTTTTCAAGGCGCTACAGCGCATGTACGTGCATCCGCTCTTGGGGGTATGCATTTTTGTTACCTGGGCATTCATTTGGAAATTTGGACGTTGTATATATTTTTCATATTTTAAATCTGATTTTTTTAGACCCGACCCGGACGTGTTTTAGACTACTTTTGTATTAACCTAATTATCCAAAATTTAACTAATATAATATTTCTTTTAAATTTTAACAGTTTGAAATTCAACCAACTAAAAGATTTCTAAAAAATTTAATTAACTAAACATATTTTTTCAAATTAAGATCTTAACTATTTTTTTATTCACAACAAACCATTCTCCTTCTCTCTTTCCTCTCTCCCTCACTCGAGCTTCTCTCTCTTCTCTTTCTCTTTCTTTATTCCCCTGCTTTTCTCTCTCTCTCTTCCACTACAAGACAATTTCATCTCTCCTTTCGCACCTCTCTCTCCTCTCGATCTCTCTCCTCTCTCTCTCTATGCACTCTCTCTCTCTCTCTCTTCCCCTCACAGATCCCTCATCTATTTATTTTTCTTCTTCGTTTTTTTGAAAACCCATATGCAACCGCGACAAGAACCTAACCTTAACCCACTCTCCTCTGCCTCCTCTTCACTCGCCGTCGTCGACCACCGCCATCACCCTTACTTAAACCTCAACCTCTCCTCGTCCTCATCCCCCGACCTCGTCGACCTCATCTCTCTCTCCTCATTTTCCCGATGACCACGACCCAAAGAACCCATCGCCCAGAAACCTTAGATCTTAAAATCGGAG
Organism: Agapanthus africanus; assembly: GCA_030015575.1. Taxonomy (NCBI): domain Eukaryota; kingdom Viridiplantae; phylum Streptophyta; class Magnoliopsida; order Asparagales; family Amaryllidaceae; genus Agapanthus; species Agapanthus africanus. Next base: position 360,698,390 of record CM057349.1, on the reverse strand, counting down.
CTCCAGCAAGTCGATATCTTTCACCTCTCTTAGATCCAATAAGATCATCGAGCATGGGGAGCACGTGGAGGAAGGCGAGGACGACCCTAGGGCTCAACCTGTCCGTTACCGCTCCGAGGACGTCGGATGACGACGGCGATGAGAATAGCAGGAGGTTCCCGGACGCGGATACGACGGCGAGTTCACCGGCGAGTTTAGGTTCGGACTATCGGGCATTGCCGCCGATTGCTCCAAATCCGACTGCGCCTGGGCTCAGGATCTCCAAATCTGGAAGCAGATCCTCCAAGATAAGCAGCAGCAGCAAGCCTCAAGCAGTGTCCATTTTGGCAGTGTGTGCTCTGGTAAGAAGAGACAGCTATTGGAATTGGATCAGACTGTTTGGGATTGCTGTTACTTCATTAGATTCTTGATGTGCATGGTTTGCGATTATTTAAAGGTTATCAACTTGTTGGGATCATAGTACCACAAATGGTCGATAACATCCAACAGATGATCCACTGGTGTGACTCCCGTCAAGTCATACACGAGCAATGTGCACTGATCTGACAAGTGAAGACCGCATCAGTCAGAGGATGTCGAGAGCAAATCTAATGAGGGACTTGACGCGTAGCAACAACGACCATGGAGGATGAGAAACTTCCTACAGCCGCTTGGAAATAACAATAGTTGCCATCCTTATAATAGTGCCAATACTTGCATAAGGGGTCGGGCGGTCAAGTCCACAAAGAAGAAGAAGAAGAGGAAGAAACTGCCATCTCATAGATCGCCGGAGCCGTGACGACGTCGACGATCCCGACGACCCAGCGAGCGTAGCTGACTCGTGTGATCACCTTGTGCGTTGTTTGGATCCGTTCCGTGTACCGTGCGCGCGTCGCGACTTTTCCACCGATGTGAGACGTTCCGTACACCTGTTTCTTGATCTGTCGAGGCAAGTTAATCTTGCTACATGCTATTTAAATTATTTTGTACCTATTTAAATATAGATTATACCTGTAGCGTAAATCTTATACCACTTCTTGTACTTTATCACGTTTTGATGTTCCATTTGCATTCGCTTATATCATTTTTAGATCTAGATCATGAAAATAATATTGTTACATAGTAGATTACATTACAAGGCATCCATACCAATATTTATATCACGTACTGCTTAGTTGTATAACCCACATTACCATTTGATAGTTCTTTATAATGTTTCGGATACCATTTTTTGCACTCATCTCTTTTAAGAATATAGATAATTGAGTCCTTAGATTATATTAGTGCATTATAGTGTGATATTAATATTCTATGTTTAATAAAGTGCGTTTAATTAATATTGGAACGATAACCTTAACCCAAATCGATAACTGTGTATCCATATGTTTTAATCTGTACCTATTTGCATACCACATCACAATATTCCATTTTATTTTTCCATTAGTACCCCATGCTTGTTTTGTATACCCATGCTTATTTTAGTTTGATTATGAGCACCCACGTGACATTTTGTGCACCCCTGACATGACTTGATATACATTACTTGACACGACGTGATACCGTGCACTTCTTGACATGACATGATACCTATTTATTACCTGACTTGACCTGAGGTACCATGGCTTTCTCTGTTACCTGATCCTGTTACTAATGCCAACAAACCTGACCTGTTGTCCCTACGGACATTTCCTGTTGTCTATCCAGACAAACCTGTACCTGCCTGATCCCGTGTTGGCATTAGCTCCAGATTATTTAATACCTGACTTGAACACATATAACTTGGGGGTATGGGGAAATCAATGATGAAACCTGACTTGTAACTCGATAGTTCGATACTTTTTCTGATCAGTCTTACGGGCTAGGCTAGCCCCGGGGTGATGCTGCTGACATCACTCGTCATTACCTACTACCTTTTACTGCCTTGCGGCATGTCTCGGATTCAGCCGAGAGTCTTAGACTGTGATCCCGGGCACGCACGGGATACTATCCACCCCTTTACTGTCTTGCGGCACGTCTCGGATTCAGCCCGAGAGTCCTAGACCATGATCCCGGGCACGCACGGGATACTATTGAGTTACATCGATGATTCATCAAATTGATTTCAAAGACTTGAGAGTAGTTAACCCAGTAGACCAGTTTAGATTACTCACTACACATTACCCTCACTGTCCTCATTTATATTACTGTTATACCTGTTTTACTGTTCATACACATACCTGTATGTCTTGCTACCCCTGTTTATAGTATTGCTTGATATTATGACGCACTGACGTCTGGGTTTTGTATGGCCCAGATCCTCTACCTTTGTTGCAGACTGTTTAGGAGTACTGCCGCTGTTAGACCGAGCGGTGAGGACTCTGTTGGTATCCAGACTTACTATTCCAGGTGATTTATTTATTGGATCTTTTGCTTCCACATATTATATTATTTCTTGACTCATTTACTCTGGCTTATGGACATGTATTAGATAGTTTAGTTTACTTTTCTGTTTTTGATATCTCTACAGCCGTAATGTGACCGTGGAAGGATTTTTTCCTATCCACAGGTAGCATGGTTGGCTATGTCACGTGCCTATCTTAGTGTACTCTGAGAAGCGGGGCGTGACAAAAACCTAAGACTATTAGAGATATATTAATCTATCTACACTCTCTATATCACCTAGGTCATCTAGTTTAGCGAACTAGGTTCCATAGTTACCTCGGATTTGAGGTTGGAGCTCAGACTATAGACTTTCGGGTGGATCGTTTTTGACTCGAGGAGACCGACGAGGAAGCATGGATCCATTACGATCCTCGGAGCTTATGACGAGGAGGAGGACAACAAAGAATACCCGATGGACATGTAACGTGAGGTATAACTTCCTATCCGAGTAGTTAACCTCTTACAAGTTTGCTAGTTAGGGTTTAGTATCGATCCTGGAGTTCGAGTCGGTGTTACGAGCTTTGAAAAATCATTTTTACATATTCCGCCTCCTCGCGAACCCGCGGGGTGCGTGACATCGACTTAAAGTGGTATCAGACCCTACTAAAACTTTATCAGCTTGTTAGCAAGTAGTTAGAATTTCAATCGTTGGAAAACACGAAAACGGAACACCCGCACCCTCAAGTTTCTGTCGAATTTTAAAACTGCAAGAAAAATTATTTCAGAGGGATGAAAATTCAGTGCAGGGAATTCTAAGATCACTGTAGAAAAACGAGTCACTGACTCGCCAAGAAGACCGTGGAAGCACGGAGAAACGGTGGGTTTCGCTGCGGTTCCGTGGCCGATTCGAGGCCGAGTCGGCTCGTTTTTCCACTGTGTTTCTTATTTTGGGTGTTCTGTCTTCTTGTATATTTGGTTTCTACCCAGTATTTTTCTGAGTGTTGGTTTGCACTTGGGGTAGACATAGAAAATAGTTTTCGATCGAAATTCTAAAGTTCTTGGCTAATCGGGGTTTATCCGTGTTCGTAAACTTCAGCTAATTGCTATACGTCGGTTAGTTTGGGGTTGCACATATCTGTGATGTTAGTTTGTGTATATGAACTTTATTGGATCGTCATGGATGAATAGCTGGGGATATGAGAAGAGGGTTTTCTTTTATTCGATGTAAATTGTAAAGTGATGTAATATTATTTTGCGGGGCACATCCGGGTTGAGGTTGTAGCCACCGTTGTTTTATTTCTTTTACTGTTTTTGCTCCTAGGATAGACCCAAGGTGGGGTGCACAAACTACCGGGTTCTTTGAAGTGCCGAGTGGCCTACTCATTTTACTGAGGGAGGCTGCTTCACTTCTGGAATTTGACGGGTAGTTTGCCGCACCCGTAGGGGTCTAGGGTAGGGTTTGGTTATTCATCACGACCGTGGAATCTGTCTTTCGTTACAGGCTTAAACGAAACATGGAATTCCTAGTATATCTAATATGTTCATCTGTGATCTGGAATGTCTATTATTGTGTGAGACGAATGGTTATTATATATATGCTATATAGTAGACGTTGCTTATGTTTTGCACCCGTGCTAGTCCAGCCCCCGCTCTAGCATTGGTTAAGTAACCTAACGGTGTTAGACGGGGCCCAGTGGCAAATGCAGATGGTATAAACGGACAAGTTATTTTCGTTTCTCTCTGTGATGATAGGTATAAATGATAGGACTGCATTAGATTAATGCAAAGCAAATAAACCAAAGTTGAATCGTTGGAACACTTTTAAAACCACTCGGTTTTTTCAAAACAGAAACTTTTAAAATGCGGAGCTTAAATCACTCCTTTAAAAGCTATCATGGTTCCTTCGACTATATCAAGTTCACTATGTTCACGGTTTCGCCAAAAGTATTTGTAGCCCTCCGTCATTTCATATGAATATTCAATAGTATTCAAGCTTTGTTTGTTGACCTTCGCCAAGGCATAATGATTGGTAGCTGCTGGGTGTTCATATGCAGCGCGCGCACGCACACACACACACACACATATATATATGCGTTGGTTTTGGGCAGTCGTACTACTTTGTTGGCCTTCGTTAAGGGTATGTATGGGTGTGTTAAAATTAACCTGGACAATGACGGGTAGAACTTGACATGTGATTTATGATTTGTTGGCCTTCGTCAAGGTCATAAGAGCATGGGGAAAAAATCCACATCGGGAGTTTCTAAAGAAAATGAAACTTTCTAGTGTTGCATATCATTTGAAGTGTGATAATGTTGGTAGGATTCCTTCAGAATTATCACACAATGATATTTGGATCTCGATCCTACTATGAGTATATGCTACTCCTCGGAAGATTTTTCACTAAACGATCAATGCTATAAACCAAGTAGGTGTCTAGAACGGTGTTAGCGGGGCTACGCCTCCAGGGAAAAGAGGTTATGTAATTAAAGAACTTTGCGAAAGCATTGGAAAACCTCCCTCGAAGTACCAACACCAGACTGGCTGAAAGGTTAAGCAAGTATTGTAGGGTGAAATTAATCCTGACTAATTCTTCTTTTATGGTTTGAAGAAGGATTCGAGATACAGTGGGAGCCATCCTGTTTAGATAAACTAAAAACCAATCTAAACTTGTAAGAGCGTCATGCTAAGTGTTTTCCCTCTCTCTTCTATTTACAGCGACCAGGTGACCAGATATAGGTTACAACTAGATAATAAAATGACTAAGTTATACTATATTGACTGGCAAAGGTTTGTCCAGATGTCCATTGCCTATGACAAGTTGGGCCACCTCATTACTATTCAAGCCCCCGCCGTCCCAGGTCTAGTTTCCACCATCGCGGATGGTGATATCCGTAAGACAACGGAAAAAGACAGTGTGAATGCCAAGTGCTCCGTGTTGGCCTCAGTAGATGGTGTAAACTAATGGCAGCATGAAAAGATGGACTTAGCTTCTATCTTCCTCCATAACAAATATTTATATGGAGAGCAATCTCGTATCGCAAGATATGAGACCTCAAAAGAATTGCTTCAAGCGAGGTTGGCTGTCGGGTCATCTGTAGGGGACGACGTCCTTACGATGACTAGCTGTATTGATGAGCTCACGGACCTGGAGAACACGTTGGAGAACGAGTCATATGCTGACTTGATTCTACAGTCCCTACCTTCTACTTACACCCTGAAGGAAACCAGGGAGACACCCGTTCTGATTATTGGGGAATCTTCTTCTTCTGGATCCAAGGCGAAAGCCAAGGGTAAGGAGAAGAAGACCTCCACCAAACCGATAGTCGGTGTCAGTAAGGTAGACGGACATGGCAGGGCAAAAGTTTCGGGGTTAACAGTAGGGAAGTAAGGTTGTTCCTATTGTCACGGGAAAGGGCATTGGCAGAAAGAATGCAAGGTTTGGAAAGACAGAATCCAGGATCCGAAGCATGTTGTGGCTTCGATTTCGGGTGTGTTTGTGATTGAAAACTGTATGTCAATTAACTCTACTTCCTGGGTAATAGATACCGGATCAGGATCTCATATCTGTAATTCATTACAGGCTTTGAGAAACCGTAGAGTTATCAGGGCAGGTGATATGACTCTCAGGGTTGCTAACAGAATGAGCATGGACGCTGTATCCGTAGGGGAATATCACCTAGGATTGACAAGTGGGCAGATATTGATTTTACGTAACTGTTTATGTGTACCTAGTCTAGCTTGTAATATCATATCTGTATCTTTACTTTCTAAAGAAGGATATGATTTTACATTTATAAGCGATGTGGTCCACATCTACCTAAATCAAAGTTTGATTAGGTCAGGTACACTAGATAACGGTATATACGTATTAAATCAAGCTCAGGTTTTCAACGTCCAGAACACACTTAAAAGAAAGTCTCCAGAGTTAAATCAGGCTTTCTTATGGCATTGTAGACTGGGTCACATCAATGAAACACGGTCGACGAAGTTACATAGAGAGGGATATTTGGATCCGTTCGAATATCAGTCTTATGCAACTTGTCAATCTTGTCTTATAGGAAAGATGACAAAGACTCTGTTCACTGGACACGGAGTAAGAGCGAGCGAGCTCCTGGGACTCATACACAGCGATGTGTGGTCCAATGTCTACACATGCACGAAGTGGTTATTCCTATTTCATTACTTTTATGGATGATTTCTCTAGGTATGGACATGTCTTCTTGATGAAACATAAATCCAAGGCCTTTGAGAAATTTCGAGAATATGAGAATGAAGTGGAAAAACAAACAGGCAAAAGTATCAAGACACTGAGATCTGATCAAGGTGGTGAATACTTAAGTGCCGAGATCCTGGATTACCTAAAAGAGAATGGAATTCTCTCTCAGCTTACTCCTCCATACACACCACAACACAACGGTGAATCAGAAAGGTGGAACAGAACCCTATTGGATATGGTTCGTTCCATGATGTGTAACGCTGAGTTGCCGTGATTCTTCTGGGATTATGCATTAGAATCAGCTAAATATCTTTTGAATAAGGTTTCTACCAAGACTGTGTCTACCACACCATATCAGATGTGGAGTGGGAAGAAACCCTATCTTAAGTACCTTAAGACATTGGGATGTCCAGCTTTAGTAAAAAAGCGGTATGTAGACAAGCTCGAGACACGCTCAGTACCGTGTAAGTTTGTGGGATACCCAAAGAACTCTAGGGGGTATCTTTTCTATTACGCATAGGAACACAAGGTCTTTGTTTCTTGTCATGCCCACTTCTTGGAAACTGAATTTTTAGAAAATCAGATAAGTGGGAGCGCAATAGAATTGGAAGAAATTCCAGAACCACAAGCTATTATTGAAAGCATAGTAGAACCAGAGGTTTCAGAAGAACCGGATATCCCCGCGCCACTCAGTAGAACTAGTAAGCAGTCTCATCCGCCCGAGAGATACTACGGTTTTCTCATAGACAGGGATTGAGAGGATTGCATCATTGACAATGATGAGCCAACTAGCTTCCAGCAAGACATTCAGAGCGGCGACTCGGTAAAATGCCTGTATGCAATGCGGACCGAGATGGAGTCTATGTACACCAACAAAGTATGGACTTTGGACATTGCTCCAAAAAGGGTAAAACCCGTAGGCTGCAAATGGATCTTCAGAAAGAAGATTGGTGTAAATGGACAGGTTGAAACCTATAAGGCTAGACTTGTTGCAAAAGGTTTTCGTCAAAGACTTGGTTTGGACTATGATGAAACCTTTTCTCCAGTGGCTATGCTCAAATCCATTCGGATCCTTTTTGCCATTGCTGCCTTCCACGATTATGAGATCTGGCAGATGGATGTAAAGACGGCTTTTCTAAACGGAAATTTGGAAAAGTGCATCTATATGGATCCGCTAGAGGGTTTCATTTAGAGTGGGAGAAGCGGGAAAGTGTGCAAGTTGCTTAAGTCCATTTATGGACTAAATCAAGCATCGCGGAGTTGGAACATCTATTTTGATGAGACGGTCAAAGAATTTGACTCCATCAAAAATCCAGATGAACCATGCATATATAGTAAGATTGTAGGGAGAACTGTGGTATTCCTCGTCTTGTACGTGGATGGCATTCTTTTGATAGGAAATGGCATTCCTATGCTACAATCAGTCAAATAATTCTTATCACAGAGGTTCTCTATCAAAGACCTGGGTGATGCCTCCTACATTCTGGGGATCCAGATCTATCGTGATAGATCTAAGAGGATGTTAGGACTTTCGCAGTTCAGGTACATCGACACCATAATGAAAAGATTTAGTATGGAAGATTCAAAGCATGGTAATCTACTGGTTTGTCATGAAATCACCCTCTCCAAAGAGATATCTCCCAAGACTGATTTGGAAAGGGCTCGCATGACATCTATAACCTATGCTTCTGCGGTAAGCTCTATAATATATGCGATGTTGTGTACCAGACCAGATGTTGCTTACGCACTAAGCGTGGTAAGCCGGTATCAGTCAAACCCAGGGAGAAGCACTGGATAGCAGTAAAGAACATTCTCAAGTACCCGAGAAAGACTAAGGAGATGTTCTTGGTGTACGGCGGAAAAGACCTCCAGATCGAGGCCTTTGCTGACTCCAACTTCCATAGTGACAAGGATGACTCCAAATCCATGTAGGGTTATGTCTTTACCCTCAATGGAGGGGTGGTCTGTTGAAAGAGCTCCAAGAAGGACACCATTGCTGACTCGACAATGGAAGCGGAGTATATAGCTGCTTGTGATGCTGCAAAAGAAGCAGTCTGGATGAGGAAATTCCTAACAGAACTTCAGGTGGTTCCATCCATTATAGATCCAATACCTCTGTATTGTGACAACAACGGCGCTATAGCTTTAGCGAAGGAACCCAGGTCCCATCAGAAGTCCAGACATATCTTGAGGCAGTACCACCTGATTAGGGAGATCGTTGATCGCTGGGAGTTCGAGATGCGAAGAGTAGATACGGAGAACAATACTGCTGATCAACTCACTAAGGCCATCCCTCAGACACATTTCGAGAGGCTACTCGAGATGATAGGTCTACGATATGCCAATACAAGGCCTTAGTGCAAGTAGGAGATTGCTAGTGATATATGTCGTAGAGGCCATTATTGTATCATACTGGTTTGTATATTACTTAATGGAAGCTTGGGATATTCACAGTTATATTAACAATCTTGCTCAAAATGGTAGTATGCTATCTGGTTTGTTTCTACCTAAATATGTGCATGTGTTTCTTTTAGCATATCGCTTATACATATTGGTAGAGCCCTTAGGATTTTTGCTTGATTACCAGCGTTGTGATGGTAGTCACACTAGTGGGGGCTGGATAGTCTATAAGCATATCCTATACAGGTCCCTAGTCGTAAGATTATCGAGACGGGGCATCAATACTCCAGAGTAGACTAGTGTATACGCTTCTCATCCGAGTAGGGAAGATGGTCTGTCCCACGGCCATTAGTATGTAGTACTGGAGATAGTATGCAGGTGCTCATTGGGTTATGAGTACACTAGACAGGACTCGTTAGGAGCTGCTGGTGAGTATTATACCTATCGTCGGGTAGCAGTTCCCAGGTGACATGAGTACAGCTTTGTCCGTCGACTTGACACTGCTACTTTGCCTCAGGTGTGTTCTCACTGTTCTTAGATTACTACCCTACCACGGCTCAAAGAAGTTATGCAAACAGGTAGTAGTTGGGTGCAGTCCCGAAGCACTTGGAGGCAGTGGCGGTTAGATAGGATTCGTCTCTTGCAGTATTGGGGGTTGATATCATGTTGTGTTCGGAAAGCCATTACACAACGTCCCTGGCCAGGGCAAGCGAGATTTACTGGTAGGTACTCCAGTAGTTTCTCAGGGTGTCTTGGGCTATTCTCCGACATGACTTATTGTGCTATTAGAGGTCTGACGATTACCGCCCCCTATGCCCGATATGCGATACTCTTAGATGAACAGACCAGACTGTACAGAGATTGTCACAGATAGGCTCAGTAGGAGTTCAGATGAGTTTGCTCATCGGCTTTCTTATCGACAGATACCTGGGTAGCCGTTACGTGCAGCTAGTACCGCTGAAGTGCTTGTGGTTAAACCTACTGCCAGCGTAGTATCGAGTTTTTAGAGTCCTACACAGAGGGTTTCCCTGCACCGGGCAAAAGATGTAGAGGTCGTATGGTTTTTACGACAGGGTTCGATCACGTACGTGTACTTGTGCATGTATGATGATTCAGACAGATAGTTTTAGTGGGCTTTGGTTTAAGCTGGATCCTAGTATTATACCGATGGATTATTTTCGTCTCTTTTGTATTTGTATTTTTCGGAATACGGATACGGGTATGTATATACGGTTGAGGGGCATTCTTATAATTTACTTGGGGTTGCTTCTAGAAGATGACACCTCATTAGGGTTTTTATTCTTTTTGATTAAAGATTAATGAGGTGGAGGAAATGAGGTGGAGATATTTGTTAAGTGAGGCATAGCTCTTGGTGACTTATAGCTTTGACAAAATAGATATTTTGAAGCATGCTTGATATTTTGATGAGATATTTTATCTCCTCAATTATTAGTATGCTTCATTATTCTTCACAAGAGAGCCATCTTTAATCTTAGCTCATTTCTTCACTAGCTTTTCCTCAAGCTCCTTCTTCCTCTAGTCTTTCATGTCTTATGTGTTGAGAAACCTAAGGCTATTAGAGACATATTAATCCATCTACACTCTCTATATCACCTAGATCATCTAGTTTAGCGAACTAAGTGCCATAGCTATCTCGGATTTGTGGTTGGAGCTCGGACTATAGACTCTCGGATGGATCGTCATTGACTCAAGGAGGCCGACGAGGAAGCATCGATCCGTTACGATCCTCGGAGCTTCTGACGAGAAGGAGGACAACAAAGAAGACCCGATGGACATATAACATGAGGTATAACTTACTATCCGAGTAGTTAACCTCTTACAAGTTTGCTAGTTAGGATTTAGTATCGATCCTGGAGTTCGAGTCGGTGTTACGAGCTTTGAAAAATCGTTTTTTACATATTCCGCCTCCCCGCGAATCCGCGGGGTGCGTGACATCGACTTACAGCACGTACACATACACGCCGACTCACACACACATCATCGGTAATTGCCATGCCATATACACATTAGAAATCGCTATGTCACTGTATCGCCTTATAACCTGTAGAATTTTAGTTATTGTTTAGTATCCAGTACCACAAATACTAGTTCAGATGTTGTACTTCCTTACCTACTTGCACGACACGCTCATATGAACACACTTGCTATACATTAAAGTATTGTTCTTTGCCTGTACATATTGTTTCATCATTGTTTCATGCTTATAAGATTATGTTTTCATGAGATTTCTGGATTTGAGAAACCGCAGATACATTTTAAAAACTTATGATTTTTTTAAAAACACAGTTTCTTTTGATATGATATTTCGATGTCCACCATGAGTTTTCTCGGTGCTGAGCTATGATGATTACCCGATTCGAGGAGTGAAGAGTCACCGTCTATGGGTACATGGTGGACCCGGTATGGTACCCCGAAGCAAGAAGATCGTATAGAAAGGCGTTGAGCCCGACAGGGGAAAACTACCTACCGGTGACAATATTGGACTCAGCGGATATCCAGAAGATACCGACCGGAGTGATATGAGACAGATGGATATGAGGGCCGATCTGATAAGACGGCTCCTGAGATATGAGGATATACGTGTCGATGTTGGACATGGGTTTTATGATAATTTCGAGTGTCGATGCTGGGCACTCAGGTTTTATGATGATTTGATGTATCGTTGAGGGACACGCGTTGAATGATACATACACATACACACATATATGACATAGATGACATGGTACCATATATTACCTCAGGCACGAGATTATTATATAATTATACTTATGTATACACGATCACCATCTATTCCATATGATATTATATTTCAGTATGACCTAGGAGATCGTTATACATTCGATTTCTATCTGATGATGTCTTCTACTCGCGAGTTGGCAACTCACCTCCGTTGTGCCATAGTTTTCTTACAGGATCGACCGCTCGGATTCAGTAGCGACTTGCTGGCATATTGCTCTTTTCTGGGTGACTTGCATTGGTAGGTAGGTTACAGTTCAGAGCGTAAGTACCATTACTTTTATATTTATTGTATCTAGTTAAAAGCTCCATCAACCAGACTATATATATTTGATAGACCTAGAGATCAGTTTATATATTCTTTGTATTTTGAGTCGAAACTTGTATATATTACTATATTGGATTTGATAAGTTTTGGTTTTCATCATTTTCTTTCTGTGTTTGATCTTCGCCTTGGGCGTCGTATATTTCATATTGCGTGGTTTTGATTTCGCTAATTGGCGAAGAGCTAGCTCCCACTTGGAAATGCCATATTATACTTGTTATGTACTGGTTTTGGATTGAAATTTACAAAGGAGGTGTTGCCCAAATTTCAAATGAAGAAAACGTTTTCAAATTATAATAAATAATTCACTTGCATTTCAAACGAACTTTATCTATACTTTAAAAAGAGAAATTGATTTCATTTATACCCCCTTTTCAAAACTCCACCTCCTCTATTTTTACTAAAAAGGTTTAGATTTCTGGGTTTTCGGCTTACTTGGGTTACGGTTGTTGGATATGTATGCCCTAGAGGCCAGTATTGTATATGCATACATATAGATACTAGGGATATGTATGTACAGAACAATCTTGCTCAGTTATATAGTATATTATTTGACTTGTCTTTGTCAGGATATGTGTATTTATTTGTATTGTTATTATATCTAGCTTGCACATATTGACAAAGACCCGATACGGTAGTATACTATTGTGGTTTGTCTTTATCTTAACATGGTATATGTCATACTCGTTATTATATATTGCGGTTACATGTTTATAAAGCCCTTAGGATCTTGCTTGACTACCTGCGTTGTGATGGCGATCATACCTGTGGGAGCAGGGTGGTCTATAAGCACATCCTTAAATGGTCCCTAGTCGCGTGAATATCGAGACTGGGCATTGATACTCCAGAGTAGAATGGTGTATACGTTTCTAGCCCCGTCGGGTGATGGTTGGTCCCGCAGCTATTGGTTTGATGCACCTAAGATTGTATACAGGTGCTCACTGGGTGTGAGTACACTGGACGGACTCGCCGAGAACTTCCAAGTGGTACTATACCTATCGTCAGATGGAAGTTCTCAGGTGACATGTGTACAGGTTAGTCTTTGGACTCGAGATCGGCATTTGTCTCGTGTGAGTTCCCACTGAGCTTTGATCACTACCCTACCACGGCTCTACTGAGTCGTGCAAACAGGTTTTGGTTGGGTTCAGTCCCGAGCCACATGGAGGCAGTGAGCGATTGTCGATGATTCGTCTCTCCCGGTATAGGGAGTCGATATCGCACTCGATTAGTCAGGACCATAATACCTTGGCCAAGGCAGATGAGATTTACTGATAGATTGATCAGTAGTTTCTCAGATTGGTCCTGAGCCAAATTGGCATGACTTATCAGGTTATTAGGGTCTGACGTTCACCATCCCCTAGACCAGGTATGTGATACTCTTTGACGAAGAGACTGGACTGTACAAATATTGTCACGGATAGGCTCAGTAGGAGTTCGGATGAGTTTGCTCGTCGGCCTTCCTTTTCGACAAGTACCTGGGTAGCCATTACGTACAGCTAGTGCCGCGGACGTGCTTGTGGTTAAACCCACAGCCAGAGTACTGTCGAGTCTTTAGAGTCCCATACAGAGGGTTTCCCTGATTCAGGCAAAATGATGTAGTAGCTGTATTGGATGCGTGCAGAGTTCGATCGATTGATGTACTTTGTATTCGGACTTTCGATCGGACCGTTGGTAATACTAGTCGGCTTGGGTTTGAGCCGGATTATTAAATCAGGTATTGATTTAATAATTTACGTATATGTATTTTGATATATATATATATATATTCTAGTATTACGTTCTTCGTGTTATTCTATCTCTTTGGGCTTCGGATTTTTATCTGATTGCCGGTATGTATGTACAGTAGACTGAAATCCATATTTATTACAGATTTTCTTCTAGAAGGTGGCCACCTCATTATGTATTTTCCTTTTATTTGATAATTGGAAATGAGGTGTAAAGTGAGAGGTGTGGGAGGAATGGAGGTGACCATGCTTCAATAGTTATCAAATGAATTTGTAATTCATTTTGGAGTTACTATTGAAGCATGGTTGCTAATTGTTTAATGAAAGAATTCATACACAAAACCTAGGTGTGTATTTTCTCTTTCATGCTTGATTCATTATTTTCTTGAGCTCCATTTTGCTCTCCATCTCTTCCTTCCTATCTAGCTTCCTCCACCTTCATCTTCTTCCTCTTCACTACCTTCTCATGTGTTGAGAATCAAGTGAAGAGGCAAGAAAGAGATAGCTTTACACTTAGAACTCCAAACTACATCCTAAATTACTTGGACTAGCATCCCAAGTTCTCTAGTTTCTCTTTTGACACTTAGCAAAGAGCTAAAGCCATGGATCACATCCCTCGGGTGGATCATCAAGGACCAAGGATGACCCGAGAACAAGCTCGATCCCGGGGAACCGACGGAGCAACAAAAGAAGATCAAGCAAGTTCAAGGTGGTTACGAGGAGCTAAGGATGAAGAACGAAGATCGAAGGACTTGGTTTGTTTGGTAAGAATTCCTCATCATAGTAGATAGAGCTCTAATGTGCTAACTAGGTTTATGGTAAAGATCCAGTTAGGGTTTTATTCTAGCGCTAAGTTTTATTTCTTTAGAAAATTTTTGTTCCGCATTTGGCCACGGAAGTTGGCCGGGGAGCTAGGGTAACCCTTCATGGTATCAGAGCCAGCCCATAAACCCTAGGTTAGTAAGTTTAAGCAATGTTAAAACAACGAAACCGAAACAAGTCCGTAACATCAAACCCAAAGCTGCAGTTTCTGTTGTTTTAAAAAGGGCTTCAATTTTTTTTAAACAACTGCAGAGTGATCCTTACACTATAAGATGTACCCAGAACAAAAACGAGCCACTTACACCATGTTTGGGCTGGCCAAAACACCCTAAAAACCGGCCTCCTCGGTTCCTTCATGCTAGAATGGGTTGAATTTTGTTCTGGGCACTTATCACTAGGAGTTTGGGTTTCTGGTGTTTGCTTTTTTCCAAAATTTGATTCTCTGTTGTTTTCAATACGGGGAAATTTGAACTGTTTCGAATTCGTTAAATTTAACACTATTTAACAGTTAACAGTACTTTCACTTTTATCTGCGACCGGGAATGTCACTCGATCGGTAAAACTCGTCTGATTGCTATATGTTCCTTTAGACGGGTTTTGCGAACGTGACATTCGTGTTGATGTTTTGTGCTTGTGCTGTGATTGTGGTTGGATAGTCATGATGGATAGCATGTGATGCAATGTTAGAAATACAGTTTATATTCATTTGTACATTTGTTATTGCAGGGCGAGCGTCCGACATGTGGACTGCCGTCTTTGCCGGATTGTATATTATTTTGGGGCACGACCGGGCTGAGGTAAATGTCACCGTTTGTACATATTATTTTCTTATTCTGTACTAGGATTACCCCACGGCGGAGTGCATGGATAGCCTAGTTCTAGAAGGCAACAAGCCCGCATCTCATGGCGTTGAGACGGAAAGGGGCTTCATTCTCATGGCGTTGAGACAGAGGCGTCTTCATTCTAGAATTGGCGGGCTATTCGCCGCACTCATAGGGGGTACATGTTTTCATTGCATAGGCTATCCATACGACATGGAACGTCGAGTTTTATTTGCGGCTCAAATGAAACCCGGGGCTCCAAGATTATCCACCATTCTGTATTGTTGACTGAGATTCTATGATGTTGTTATTATCATGCCTGGGACGAATGTTATATATACTTATATATATATACTAGTAGATGTTGTATATGTTTTGCACCCGCGCTAGTCCAGCCCTCGCTCTATCGTTAGTTAAGTAACCTAACGGGTGATGACGGGGCCCAGTGGCGAATGCGGATGGCATATACGTACATCATATTTTCGTTCTTTTTTGGTGTGATAGGTTACAAATTGATGGGACCGCATTAATTTTGATTAATGCAAGATAATAAACCTAAAAGATGTTGTTGGAACCAAGCTTTAAAAACTGACATTACAGACGTTCTCTTTTGCTTTGCACAGTGGTGTTCAGTTTGGAATATCCAGCACCTCATTCGATGAGGTAAGGGCCGAGATCCCTTCACGGGAGTGACCCCTTGAGTAAAAGTTTGCGTCAACGTAATAACTTCAATATAGTCGAATATTTTTTCTTTGCATCGTGGTATTCAGTTTGGAATATCCTGCACCTCATTTGACGAGGAAAGAGCCGAGATTCCTTCACAAGGAGTGACCTCTTTAGCAATGGTTTTCGCCACTATTTATATTTGTAAAAACCACTCAGGTTCCTTCAATGATATCAAGTTCATTATGTCAATGGGTTTTTTCACCAAAAACCCAGCCATAGCCCTCTGTCGTTTTAGATAATTACTACATAGTATTCGTGCTGTGTTTGTTGATTATTCGTCAAGGCACAGTGAACGGTAGCTGAGTAATAGTTCTCTGTTGCACAGATAGTTGCGATTGGTTAGGACGGTCGCATGATTTTGTTGATTATTCATCAAGGATCATGCGGGTGGGTCTAATGCAATCCAGGATAACGACGGGTTGAACTTGACTAGGACCTTTTGATTTGTTGATTATTCGTCAATGTCACTTGGGTCCTAGGGGTAAAAACCACATCGGGAGTTTCAAACATACAGGAAACTTGCAGATTTAGCATACCTTCGAGAGTGTGGTGACTAGAGTGGATTCCATCTAGTGCATCACACAATGATAGTTGGATCCCGATCCCACTTATGAGTAGGATTACTCTTGGGAGATTTTTTCACTTAACAATCAATGCTATAAACCAAGTAGGTGTCTAGAACGGTGTTAGCGGGGCTACGCCTCCAGGGAAAAGAGGTTATGTAATTAAGGAACTTCGCGAAAGCGTTGGAAAACCTCCCTCGAAGTACCAACACCAGCCTGGCTGAAAGGTTAAGCAAGTATTGTGACGTGCGATTAATCATGACTAGTTCTTCTTTTAGGTTTTGAAGAAGAATTTGAGAAAACAATGGGAGCCATCCTGGTTAGATAAATTAATAACCAATCTAATCTCGCAAGAACGCACGCTGAGTGTTTTCCTTCTTTCTCTCCAGGTAGCAACTATTTCACGTCCTAATCAAGATAATAAAATGTATCGCTTGACCGATCCGAATTCTAATTCGGGGCTGCGAAACGTCGGTTCGGCTCTAACTTATGATAACGGTCATGAGTATGAGCATGGGAAAGATGTTTGTTTGAATTACTTGAAGACCCCATCGAAGAAGAAACATACTGTTGCATCTTCTTCAGGTGTTCTTGTAGTTGAGAACTGCTTTTCGTTCAGTCCTACCTCCTGGGTACTAGATACTGGATCAGGATCTCATATCTGTAATTTATTGCAGGGACTGAGAAAAAGTAGGATAGTTGGACCTGGTGATATGTCCCTCAGAGTAGAGAACGGAGTACAAGTTATTGCTGCGGCCGTCGGTGAATATCACCTAGTGTTGCCAAATGGAAATACTTGTAGGGTTCCTAGGCACACTAGTGAAGGTTCATAAAGTATCAAACATGCCCAAATAAAATTTTACATGTGCCGAACAACCCAAAGACGGGATCTTTGCTAGATTATTAGGGTTTAGCATGCAAGATGATATATTTAAAGCTAAGTGTGAGGGATTACAACCTTTGTAGTCCGCTCCTTCAATTCACAAGCTCCGAGTAGAAGTCCCTTCGCCACGATCCACGATCTCCCGGACTCAAGAGAGGCTCCACGACTCGAACGATCCATGCTAGCTTGAAGTGTTCCGATTCTCCGATGATCTACGTCGAAATTGCTATAACCCAAGCTTTCTCACTCTAAAGAGATGAACACCCTAATCTAATAGGCTAGATTAGATGAGGATGATGGAGTAGTATTTATGCTTTCTTTTTAATTCACTTTCTCACAATAAATCATCACGAAAAGGATTAACTAGTGAGCTCTCTCTCAAAACTCAAGAGAGAAGAAGATGAAGAATAAGAGAATAATCCTTTTGTGATGAATAGTATTCAAGTGTATATGATTGATTATGTAACCATGGTCAAGGATGATAGGATAAAAGTTGTAGAGAATAAACTAGAGTTAGGGTTTAGTTAGGTTAAGGATAAGTATCAACCATAATATCTTAACCAAGACAAAATAGAATCTTTCTAGAATGAACAAGAAGAAGCTAACCCTAATCAAACCCTAATCCCTTTTTATCATCCTTAAACATGTTTTATAATAAATCATATTATGTCACAATAATATATATCACATATATATTATATATTTCCAACAAAAGAAAATAGTACATTTAACATATATCGCATATATATCAATGTATTAATCCGGTGAGAAAATGAAATAATAAAGCGAGCCAATATTAGATAATGTAATACAATATATCATATATATCATTATACATTAAATCATCGAATCAACACTTGATCCAACGATCCGGCTATATCGAATATAACCGGCTAATATATCATGTACCGATTCATCGAATCAACACTTGATCCGATGTCCCGATTCATATCTAAATATCTCAAGAATATAATACGGTATCTCATATCGCATTATCCTCGGTCCTGCACATATCACATACGTGCCTCTACTCCGTTTCGCCTGAGCCAAGAAACCTCTGTGTAGGACTCTAAAGAATCGTCAATACGCCGGTAGCAGGTGATGATCATATCAAACACCCACAAGCTGCAAGCGGTCAGCTAAACGTAACAGCCACCCAGGTATTGAGCGATCAGAAGATCAACAAGCTAGCCTGTCCTTTCTCCTGTGAATCTAATGAGTAACACTCCCGTACAGTCTGGTCTGTTCGTCTGATATGTCGCATATCAAGTCTAGGGGTGGTATACGTCAGACCCTAGTAACCGATAAGTCGTGTCGGTGTGAGGTTCATAACAGGTCGAGATACTACTGGTAACACTTACCAGTATATCTCTATATCAGCCCTGGCCAGGGACTTCCAGTTATAGCCAATCGAACACAGCACGACATCAACTCCCTATACCGGGAGAGACGAATCCCCTCCTATCGCTCATTACCTCCATGTGATTCAGGACTGTACCCAAAAGCCACC
Organism: Agapanthus africanus; assembly: GCA_030015575.1. NCBI lineage: Eukaryota > Viridiplantae > Streptophyta > Magnoliopsida > Asparagales > Amaryllidaceae > Agapanthus > Agapanthus africanus. The sequence continues at coordinate 360,679,303 of CM057349.1, read as the reverse complement.
ATTTTGCACGCCCTCTTGGACGTGGTAAGGTGGAAATCAAAGCACAGTGGGAATCACACAAGACTCTATGATGATCTCGGGTCTACAGACTACCCTGTACCAGTGTCACCGGAGAACTGCCATCTGACGTGTGGTATATCACCATCTGGGAGTTCTCGGCGAGTCCGTCCAGTGTACCCAGTCTCCACTGACCACCCCTACACCATCCTTGATGTCAAACACCGAATATGGGATCATCCATCGCCCATCATATGGGTCAAGATGCGTATACGCTAGTCTACTCTGGTGTATCGATGCCCTGTCTCGATATACCCTCGACTAGGAACATTTATAGGATGTACTCATCGACTACCGTGGCCCCACTAGTATGATCTCATCATAATCCCAGTAGTCGAGTATAGATCCTAAGGGTTTTATCAACATGTGAGAGAAAGACAGTAAACCAATACAAGTCAACATGTTAAGATAAAGTGAAACCAAATAGCATACTATCATGACGAGCAAGAAAGTCCTCTCCGTATATATCCAAGCATCCATCATAATATACATCATATGTACAACAATGGCCTCTAGGGCATATACATAACTAACAATCTCCCGCTTGCACTAAGGCCAGCTGCTGTAGTATCTCATACCTAGTATCCCGAATAATCTCTGAAACTGTATCTGGGGAATGGTCTTCGTGTGTGGATCTGCAGTGTTGTCCTTCGTATCTACTCTCCTGACCTCGATCTTCCTGATCAGGTGATACCGCCTCAGAATATGTCTGGATTTCTGATGGGATCTGGGTTCCTTGGCCAAAGCCACAGCTCCATTGTTATCGCAATACAAAGGTATTGGATGTTCAATGGATGGAACCACACCAAGTTCAGTGATGAACTTCTTCATCCAGACAGCCTCTTTGGCAGCATCGTTGGCAGCGATGTATTCATCCTCCATCGTTGAGTCTGCAATGGTATCTTGTTTGGAACTCTTCCAGCATACCGCCCCTCCATTGAGGGTAAAGACAAATCCCGAGTGCGACTTAGAGTCGTCCTTATCACTTTGGAAGCTGGAATCGGTAAAGGACTCCACCCGGAGTTCTCCGTTACCATACACCAAGAACATATCTCTAGTCCTTCGCAAGTACTTGAGAATGTTCTTCACAGCTGTCCAGTGACTCTCTCCAGGATCTGCTTGATACCGACTCACTACACTTAGTGAGTATGCTACATCGGATCTGGTACATAGCATCGCATACATGATAGAGCCTACTGCCGAAGCATAGGGTATCCCTTGCATGCGAGCTCTCTCCAAATCAGTCTTGGGAGACATCTCTTTGGAGAGAGTGAGTCCAGAGATCATGGGTTGGTTCCCATGCTTGGATTCTTCCATACTAAACCTCTTTAGTATGGTGTCAATGTACCTAGATTGGGACAATCCCAGTATCCGTTTGGATCTATCTCTATAGATCCTAATCCCCAATATGCATGAGGCATCACCTAGATCTTTCATTGAGAATCTTTGTGATAAGAAGAGCTTGACTGATTGTAGCATAGGAATATCATTTCCTATCAAGAGTAAGTCATCCACGTACAATACGAGGAAGACAAGCTTACTCTCTGCTACCTTCTTATAGATACAAGGTTCATCTATGTTTTTGATGAAGTCAAACTCTTTGACTACAACATCAAAACAGATGTTCCAACTCCGCGATGCTTGCTTTAACCCATAAATGGATTTAAGCAGTTTGCACACCTTTCCGCTGCTCCCACTATCTACGAAGCCCTCTGGCTGAGTCATGTACACGCACTCTTCTAAATCACCATTTAGAAAGGCGGTCTTAACATCCATTTGCCAGATTTCATAGTCATGGTATGTAGCAATGGCAAGTAAAATCCGGATGGACTTAAGCATAGCCACTGGAGAAAATGTTTCGTCATAATCCACACCTGGTCATTGACGAAATCCATTTACTACAAGTCTAGCTTTGAAAGTCTCAACTTTTCCATCTACACCAAATTTCTTTTTAAAAATCCACTTGCTCCCAATGGGTTTTACCCCTTCAGGAGCATTTTCTAAAATCCATACTTTATTGGTGTACATGGATTCCATCTCAGATCGCATTACATCCAGCCATTTCACAGAGTCACCACCCGTGATGGCCTGCTTGAAACTAGTTGGGTCATCATCTTCCATGATGCAATCCTCGCTTCCACCATCAATGAGAAAACCGTAGTATCTCTCAGGATGACGAGAAACCCTACTAGATCGGCGGAGAGGCTGGGGTTCATCGGGTACTACTGAATCCTCTGGTTCTACTAAATCTTCAGTTGCAATTTGTGTTTCTGGAACCTCTTCCAGCTCTACATCTTTGCCACTAATTTCTTTTGCAAGAAATTCCTTTTCTAAAAAGGTGGCATGTTGAGCAACAAACACTTTTTGTTCCTCAGTGTGGTAGAAAAAATATCCTTGAGAATTCTTTGGATATCCTACAAATTTGCAAAGAACTGATCGTGTCTCGAGTTTGCCCGGATTTTGTCTTTTGACATAGGCCGGACAACCCCATATCTTAACTCGTTTAAAATATGGTCTCTTCCCACTCCATATCTCATATGGTGTGGTAGGTACAGATTTAGACGGAACTAGATTCAATATGTATATGGCTGTCTCAAGCGCATACCCCCAGAAGGAAATAGGTAACTCAGCTTCGCTCATCATAGATCGCACCATATCTAATAGGGTCCGATTCCTTCGTTCTGATACACCGTTGTGCTGTGGTGTATAAGGAGGAGTAAGCTGAGAGAGAATCCCATTCTCTTTTAGATAATCTAGGAACTCATTGCATAAGTATTCTCCTCCTCGATCAGATCGAAGGATCTTAATATTTTTGCCCGTTTGTTTTTCTACTTCGTGCTTATATTCTCTGAATTTTTCAAAAGCTTCATACTTGTGTTTCAACAGGAACACATGCCCGTATCTAGAGAGATCGTCAGTGAATGTAATGAAGTAGGAAGAACCGTTCCTGGCATGTGTAGACATGGGACCGCATACATCACTATGTACCAGTCCTAAGAGTTCGGTAACTCTTTCTCCGTGTCCACTAAACGGAGCTTTGGTCATTTTTCCTTTGAGACATGAATGGCAAGTATCATAAGATGAAAATTCGAATGAATTCAAATATCCATTTTTATGTAACTTAGCTAGCCGTGTCTCATTGATATGGCCAAGTCTACAATGCCACAAGAAGGATTCGTTCATTTCTGAACTTTTCCTCTTGTGTGTGTTTTGTATATTGAGAACTGTATTCTGATTTAGAATGAATATGCCATTATGTAACAAGCCTGATGCAATCAACTTTTGATCTAGAAATATGTTCATAACATTATCCTGTAGCACAAAATTATATCTTTCTTTACTTAATAAAGAAACTGATATAATGTTGCACATCATGTTCGGTATATAATAGCACTCATTTAGAATCAGTGTATTACGACTTGGCAATACAAGGGGATATTCGCCAACTGCTTTGGCTACAATACTTGCACCGTTCCCTACTTGAACGGAATGATCACCTTTTCCCAGTTCTCTACCTTTACGTAGCCCATGTAACAATTTACATATGTGGGATCCTGATCCGGTATCCAATACCCAGGACGTAGGGTGAACTGAGAAACAGTTCTCAATTACTAACACACCTGAAGAAGATGCATCAACATGCATGTTCTTTTGGGCGGCGTGAGAATCCAGATATTCTGCTGTTTCCTGTTCAGTCTTATAACTCTTATAAGAAAGAACGGGTCCAACGTTCCCCTGCTCAGTATAATAAGCGGGTTCAGTCAATACATCCATATTATTATCTTGATTATGGCCTGATATGGTCGCTACCTGGAGAGAGAGAGAAGAAAACACTTTAGCGTATGCTCTTGCAAGATTAGATTGGTTATTATCTTATCTAATCAGGATGTCTCCCACTGTTTTTATCAAATCTACCTTCAAACCCTAAAAAGGTAAGATTAGCCGGGATTAATTACACCCTACAATTTCGTCAATCTTTCAGCCAGATCAGTGTCGGTACTTTGAGGGAGGTTCCCCGTGCTTTCGCACGGACCTAATTAAAGTAAACCTCATTTTCCCAGGGACGTAACCCCGTTAACACTTTTCTAGACACCTACTTGATCGACTAATTATCCTGTGTAAAACTCTCCCAGGAGTAACTCTTACTCGCAGTGGGTATCGGGATCCAACTATCTCATAGAAGGTATGCAATCTCATTGCAAATTTCAACACTTGAAATTCCCGATAATATTTTGCCCCTAGCAATCTATGACCTTGACTAAGTCAACAAACCATAAATCGCAAGTCAAGTTCAACCCGTACATTTCTCGATTGAATTAAACCCACCCGTACGACCCTTGACTGAGTCAACAAGGCCGTGCGAATACCCTAATCTAATCACATCTCATATTTTAGCAGATAAACACTACTTAGCTACCGTACACTACGCCTTGACTAAGTCAACAAACATAGCACGAATACTAAATAATATCTATCTGAAATGACGGAGGGCTACGCAGGTTTTTTCAGAAAAACCATGAGCGTAATGAACTTGATATCGTCGTAGAATCATGTGAAATTTTGAATTGGAGTGTTTTTGAGGCTTTCATTAGTTTTGCTAAAGAGGTCACTCCCGGTGAAGGGATCTCGGCTCTTTCCTCATCGAATAAAGTGCAAGACATATCATATATATCACTGTGCAAAGCAAAACTCTAAAAGCAATCAAAAGACAAACCGAGTTTTGTAGCATCTGCCGGTTTTGCTAAAGAGGTCACTCCCGGTGAAGGGATCTCGGCACTTTCCTCATCGAATAAGGTGCAGGGTATATCATATATACCACTATGCAAAGCAAAACTGTAGCTACCCTTTTATAAAGTTTTGATTCTACAACATCTTTTAGGTTTCTTTTCTTTTTATTAATCTCATTAATAAAAAATCCCATCAGCTTATGCTTCCTAAGCATCACAGATAAATACGACGTACACTTATGCCATCCGCATTCGCCTCGATGTCCCCTTGTGCACCGTTAGGTTAGGTAACTAACGACAGAGCAGGGCAGGGCTAGTGCGGGTGTAAAACATAAGTAACGTCTATATAATATATCATATATACTATATACTGTATCCATCACAACATATCAAATGATCACATCACAGATATCGCAGCAGAAACATAGATATAATGTAGGATATACTAGGACGTCCGTATTTAGTATTTAGCCAACAATAGAAAATACGGATTTCACAGTCACGATGAATAGCCAAGCCCACACCCTGGACCTCTACGAGAGCGGCAAGAGACCCTACCAATTCTGGAGTTTAGGAGACCCGGTCTCGACTCCTCGAGATGGCCTCCCACTGAACCCCAGAACCCAGTCGCCTGTGCTCCCCTCCTTGGGTCCATCCTAATGCGGAAAAGTAAATAATATACAACACTGGTGGCATCAACCTCAACTTGGAAGTGCCCCAAATAAAAGAATATTATATTACATTTGAATTTACATGAATGAAAATATAAAACTCTCATCTCACATAAAACCCCCGGCTATTCAATCGCGACAATCCTGCACATCATATCTCAGCAACACATAATATCTCATATCATCAACGTAAGTAAGTATGCATACACCGATCGTCGTCGATGTATAACAACGACAACCGGCAATACAACTACATACTACACTTACGGTCACAGAAAAGAAATTATAAAACTACAATATTTGGAATCCACAATCACTTTAGATATCGTAAATCCGAAATATCACATACTTCGTATTTCATGCCTAACACAATGAATTCCACATATTGTATCACATTCCAGATAAATAGACAGTATTAAACTTTTCGAACAGATAATCAAATACCCAGAATTTCCCAAACAGCTCAACACTTGAGCGGAGTTCAAATAATCCCAGAATATGTCACAATACTAGTGATCCAGTCGTAGAAGGGTCAAGCCAACGCCTCACATGTGGCACGCCGTACTGCCCCAAACCCAAAGGTTCAAAAGGCAGTTCAAGATGGTCACATAATCGAGTTAAGGTTTGTTGTCTTCTAGAGGGTCCACCGCTTAACTTGTACACATTTGCGAAAGATTTAAACTCGAGAAAAGATTCAACACTTGAAAATTTTTTGTATCGGGAAAAATTGAGTTAATGATATCCGTTCGAACTTTTTAACAGTTTCTAAATATCTGGAAAAACAATAACGAATTTAAAATTCCCGATTGAATCGACGATTACAAAATAAACCCCAGAATACTCAACACTTGAGTGAGATTAAAAATACCCATAAAATAGTAAACACAGAGACAAGAATTACTGTGAAAACATCCGTACCTAATACCCTTACATTGCCGTGGAACCGCCGCCAAAGGTGGGTCATTGTCGCGGTTCCGCGGCCGTATAGTGGAATTGGGGGCACATGTTTCACCATAATTCTTATATTTTCCTGCTGATTTTTTTAGGTATTTTTAATTCTGGAAAAACCCAGATTTTAAAAAATGTACAGAGAGGAGTTTTATATGTCGTATTCGGGTTCGATTGGGGTTTTAACTTTGTTAACACATCGCCTAATGCTATAGCTAGGCTTTGATAGCACTGTAGGGTTCCTAGGTATACTAGTGAAGGTTCATAAAGCATCAAACATGCCCAAATAAAATTTTACATGTGCCGAACAACCCAAAGACGGGATCTTTGCTAGATTATTAGGGTTTAGCATGCAAGATGATATCTTTAAAGCTAAGTGTGAGGGATTACAACCTTTGTAGTCCGCTCCTTCGCTTCACAAGCTCCGAGTAGAAGTCCCTTCGCCGCGATCCACGATCTCCCGGACTCAAGAGAGGCTCCACGATTCGAACGATCCATGCTAGCTTGAAGTGTTCCGATTTTCCGATGATCTACGTCGAAGTTGCTATAACCCAAGCTTTCTCACTCTAAAGGGATGAACACCCTAATCTAATGGGCTAGATTAGATGAGGATGATGGAGTAGTATTTATGCTTTCTTTTTAATTCACTTTCTCACAATAAATCATCACGAAAAGGATTAACTAGTGAGCTCTCTCTCAAAACTCAAGAGAGAAGAAGATGAAGAATGAAAGAATAATCCTTTTGTGATGAATAGTATTCAAGTGTATATGATTGATTATCTAACCATGGTCAAGGATGATAGGATAAAAGTTGTAGAGAATAAACTAGAGTTAGGGTTTAGTTAGGTTAAGGATAAGTATCAACCATAATATCTTAACCAAGACAAAATAGAATCCTTCTAGAATGAACAAGAAGAAGCTAACCCTAATCAAACCCTAATCCCTTTTTATCATCCTTAAACATGTTTTATAATAAATCATATTATGTCACAATAATATATATCACATATATATTATATATTTGCAACAAAAGAAAATAATACATTTAACATATATCGCATATATATCAATGTATTAATCCGGTGAGAAAATGAAATAATAAAGCGAGCCAATATTAGATAATGTAATACAATATATCATATATATCATTATACATTAAATCATCGAATCAACACTTGATCAACGATCCGGCTATATCGAATATAACCGGCTAATATAGCATGTACCGATTCATCGAATCAACACTTGATCCGATGTCCCGATTCATATCTAAATATCTCGAGAATATAATACGGTATCTCATATCGCATTATCCTCGGTCTTTCTCATATCGCATTATCCTCGGTTTTGCACATATCACATATGTGCCTCTACTCCGTTTCGCCTGAGACAAGAAACCTCTGTGTAGGGCTCTAAAGAATCGTTAATATACCGGTAGCAGGTGATGATCATATCAAACACCCACAAGCTGCAAGCGGTCAGCTAAACGTAACAGCCACGCAGGTATTGAGCGATCAGAAGATCAACAAGCTAGCCTGTCCTTTCTCCTGTGAATCCAATGAGTAACACTCCCGTACAGTCTGGTCTGTTCGTCTGATATGTCGCATATCAAGTCTAGGGGTGGTATACATCAGACCCTAGTAACCGATAAGTCGTGTCGGTGTGAGGCTCATAACAGGTCGAGATACTACTGGTAACACTTACCAGTATATCTCTATATCAGCCCTGGCCAGGGACTTCCAGTTATAGCCAATCGAACACAGCACGACATCAACTCCCTATACCGGGAGAGACGAATCCCCTCCTATCGCTCATTGCCTCCATGTGATTCAGGACTGTACCCAAAAGCCACCGTTTTGCACGCCCTCTTGGACGTGGTAAGGTGGAAATCAAAGCACAGTGGGAATCACATAAGACTCTATGACGATCTCGGGTCTACAGACTACCCTGTACCAGTGTCACCGGAGAACTGCCATCTGACGTGTGGTATATCACCATCTGGGAGTTCTCGGCGAGTCCGTCCAGTGTACCCAGTCTCCACTGAGCACCCGTACACCATCCTTGATGTCAAACATCGATGGATATGGGATCATCCATCGCCCATCATATGGGTTAAGATGCGTATACGCTAGTCTACTCTGGTGTATCGATGCCCTGTCTCGATATACCCTCGACTAGGAATATTTATAGGATGTACTCATCGACTACCGTGGCCCCACTAGTATGATCTCATCATAATCCCAGTAGTCGAGTATAGATTCTAAGGGCTTTATCAACATGTGAGAGAAAGACAGTAAACCAATACAAGTCAACATGTTAAGATAAAGTGAAACCAAATAGCATACTATCATGACGAGCAAGAAAGTCCTCTCCGTATATATCCAAGCATCCATCATAATATACATCATATGTACAACAATGGCCTCGAGGGCATATACATAACTAACAATACTATGATTTTGAACAATTGCTACTATATACGTTCCATGTTATGCAACATAATATCAGTTTCTTTACTTGATAAAGATGGATATAACCATGTTCTTGATAGAAATATCATGAACATCTACCTTCATACGGTATTCGTTGCAGAAGGTACACTATGTAATGGTATCTATGTTCTAAATTAGAATACAGTTCTGAACGTACAAAATACACGCAAGAGGAAGAGTTCAAATACGAACGAATCCTACTTATGGCATTGAAGACTTGGTCATATCGGAGAGAAAAGACTGAGTAAGTTACATAAAGATGGATTCTTGAATACGTTCGAATTTTCATCTTATGAAACTTTTTAGTCTTGTCTCAAAGGAAAGATGACCAAATCTCCGTTCACCGGACATGGAGAAAGAGCAGCAGAGCTCTTAGGACTCATACACAGTGATGTGTGTGGTCTGATGTCTATACATGCAAGGGGAGGGTTCTCATACTTCATCACATTTACTGACGATCTCTCTAGATTCGGATATGTGTATCTTATGAAACACAAATCTGAAGTTTTTGAGAAATTCAAAGAATTCAGGAATAAAGTAGAGAACCAGATTGGCAAAAGTATTAAGATCTTCCGGTCTGATAGGGGAGGGGAGTACTTGAGCACGGAATTCCCAGATTACTTAAAAGAGAATGGAATTCTCTCTCAGCTTACTCTTCCTTACACACCACAGTACAACGGTGTATCGGAGCGGAGGAATCGTATCCTATTGGATATGGTTCGCTCCATGATGAGTAATACTGACTTGCCTCTTTCATTCTGGGGATATGCACTTCAGACAGCAACATACCTTTTGAATCAAGTTCTATCCAAATCTGTGCCCAACACTCCATATGAAATATGGAGTAGCAAGAAACCATGTCTTAAATTTATTAAGATATGGGGTTGTCCGTCCTATGTGAAAACACAGAAACCGGACATACTAGAGGCACGGTCAGTTCTATGTAAATTTGTGGGATATCCTAAGGATTCACTAGGATATCTGTTATACCATACTGAGGAACAGAAGGTGTTTGTATCTCTCCATGCTACCTTCTTAGAAAGGGAGTTTCTTGCAAAAGAAACTAGTGGGAGTACGGTAGAACTGGGAGAAATCCATGAACCACAAAATGTAACTGAAGATTTGGAGGAACCACTAGATTCAGTAATCCCAGACGAACCTCAGCCACTCCGCAGATATAGTAGGATTTCTCATCCGTCCGAGAGATACTATGGTTTTCTCATAGATGAGGATCGAGAGGATTGCATCTTGGAAGAAAATGATCCTACTAGTTTCAGGTAGGCCATTATCAGTAGGTTCTCTGATAAGTGGCTGGATGCTATGCAATCTGAAATGGAGTCCATGTACACTAATAAAGTGTGGACCCTGGAAGTTGCTCCACCTGGGGTAAAACCCGTTGGATGCAAATGGATCTATAAGAAGAAACTTGGTGTAGATGGGTTGGTGGAAACCTATAAGGCTAGACTCGTTGCAAAAGGTTTTCGTCAAAGACCAGGAGTGGACTATGACGAAACCTTTTCTCCAGTGGCTATGCTCAAATCCATTAGGATCCTGCTTGCCATTGTTGCCTTCCATGACTATGAAATCTATCAGATGGATGCAAAAACGGCTTTTCTAAACGGAAGTTTAGAAGAGTGCGTTTATATGGATCAGCCAGAAGGTTTTGTAGACAGTGGGAGCAGCGGAAAGGTGTGAAAGCTGCTTAAATCCATTTATGGATTAAAGCAAGCATCGCGGAGCTGGAACATCTGTTTTGATGAGACAGTCAAGGACTTTGACTTCATCAAAAATGAGGATGAGCTTTGTATTTATAAGAAGATTGTAGGACGAACGGTCGTGTTCCTAGTCTTGTACGTGGACGACATTGTTTTGATAGGAAATGACATTCCTATGCTTCAATCGGTTAAGCTATTCTTATCACAAAGGTTCTCTATGAAAGACCTAGGTGATGCTTCGTACATTCTGGGGATCAAGATTTATAGAGATGATCCAAGAGATTACTGGGACTTTCGCAGTCCAGGTACATAGAGACCGTACTAAAGAGATTTAGTATGGAAGATTCCCAGTGCGGTAACATACCCGCATTGCACGAAATCACCCTCTCCAAGGAGATGTCTCCTAAGACTGACGAGGAGAGGGTTCGTATGAGCACTATACCCTATGCTTCGGCGGTAGAATCTATATCACGACCCGAAATAGCACGTGACTGGCCCTTGAATTATATGAAGTCTATAGGACCTCATCTAATTCAAGTAAGCCAAAAGCCCAGAAATCTAAAACCATTTTAAATTATGAACGAAGGAAAACTAGTTTTAAAGAAGTGAAGAAAACATGTTTTTTAAAAACAAGGTTTTTAAATAAGTAAGCCGAATATGCATTTTTAAATACTCAAGTCTGTTTTGAAAATTTCGGCAGAGTTTCCTTTGTAAAAACTGGCCCTAAACGGGGTACAACAAGAATAATATATGCATAATGTTAAAAGTCATCCCCAAGCAGGAGCTAGCTCTTCGTCAATCAACGGTCATAACCACGCAAGCAATAATAATATACAACGCCGAAGGGCGAGGATCAAAACTCAAAAGGAAACTCAAATAGCATGAAATCCATAATAATACAACGGGCGACTCTAAGGTCGAAATAATAAACAACTGGTCTCTAAGTCTGAATAAATATACAAGTCTGGTTGATAGAATTTTTCTAGATACAACTGAAAAATAAATAAGTACAATAGTGGTCACGATGCAAGTAAACCCACCTACCAAAGTAATCACCCAGAAAGGAAGCAGTGTGCCAGAAAGCCGCAATGGAACCTGTACGGCAAAACCTACAAGAAACTGTGGCACAACGGGGGTGAGTTGCCAACTCGTGAGTAGAAAACATCACAGAGCAGAAATCGTATGTATGACTAAATCCTAGGTCAAACGATCAGTAATATATCCTCAATATGATAAAGTCTAAAGCATAATAAAAAGGCAAGGGTAAACATCTAAACATAAGTGTAATCCCATGTGCTCGTGTCAGTGCCTCAGGTAGCAAAATATCGTAAATATGAGGTATGAATGCGGTAAAATGAAAATAGATATATCATGAATGAGATAACCGTTTTCTTAATATAGTGAGATTTTTGAATAAACATTCAAATATCATCAATGTAATCATCAGAAAATCAGTGTCGAGTATCGACACAAAATATATATCTCCATATCCTAATATCAAGTAAATCTCATATATCATGTATCCAATATGTATTTCATGAAGGTACTCTATCAGGTACTACTAATACATGAAGCAATAAATGGTAATGTGTATATGCAATAGTCATGAAGGTACTCTATCAGGTACTACTAATACATGAAGCAATAAATGGTAATGTGTGTATGCAATAGTCATGAAGGTACTCTATCAGGAACTACTAATACATGAAGCAATGCATATAAAATAAATGTAGGGTAGGGGATATAACAAGCCATCCATTCATCGACCATATAGGCCTCTCATATCGACCATATAGGCCCCTCATATCGACCATAAAGGCCCTTTCACATCGACCATATAGGCCCCTCATATCGACCATAAAGGCCCTTCACATCGACCATAAAGGCCCCTCACATCAACCATATAGGCCTCACTCGTATATAATGAATAAGTAAATTTGCATAGATCATTATGATGATATATTATGCAGGTGTGTGTGTGTCTATATATATATATATATCAGCGTCCCATACCACTACTATATATATATATATATATGATGGGTATACATATATATTTCAGCGTCCCATACCACTGATATAAATACGCAGGGGTAAAACAATCCAGAAAAACATCATATGAAACCATATCGCAATGCGAAATCCATGAATTATAGTATATGCAACGTGAAACAGTAATATGAGCATGTAACTATGTAAAGACATATGTGTAAGCATATAAGTATACAGGGATGCTATATGTCATATGCACAAAGAAATATGAATGAATAACTTATAAGCATGCAATGCAATGCGAATAGTAGAATAAATGGTAAATGAATAATAATGCAGCAATAAAGAAATATACATTTCTATATACGAGTCATGCAGTTTTTTGGTATTTGAAAGTTGCACGAATCATGGTGTTTAGAAAATAGGGCTACGATGTTTTTATGAAAAAGTACATCCTTTGGAAATATTCGTAGTATCCCTTGGCCTGTCTTTAAAATACCCACGATTCGTTAGTTTTTTGAAAAAGGTATGACTCGGGTCTAGTCTAGCATCAACTGAGTAAACTACAGATCTAAATAACAAACTAATCGAAAGGATATGGAAACCACGTAAATCTGAGTCGATATTTATAAATATAATAGTCGGTGATCCCGCCTCAATAGTATCACATACGATACAATATACAATATGACATCCTCGAGTCAAGAGTGCGGATCTATCGTCAATATAAATAGCTCGTATGTAAATCCGTCGTACGGCATCCCAAATCTGGGTACGGGTCGAATCTCACATTTATCCCATCAATTATCTGGTATCCTTATCATCATATCTCATGAACTGGGGTACAGATCTAAGTCTAGTATAAACTGATACCATCGATATATATATATATGTGTGTGTATGTGTGTGTGTGCGCGCGTGCACGCGCGCGTGTATGAAATCACAAGCCTAAAGGCCCGCTAAAAATCTCATGTCGTATCCCAAATACGAACCACATCATATCACCGATCTCATGGCACTATGCCCAATATCATCGACTCATCTCCAAATATCATCCACTATCCTCATCATCCAAGCATAAGTATAGCTAGTAAGCATGTGTGTGCGTGTGGGTGTAAACCTATTCTAGGGTTCGCAACTAAGAAGCTATGCTAGTTTACTTCTAAAAACCTTAATCTAACGATAGTACACCTAATCACATCTTGAATATCCATGTCACACATAACGCTATCATATATAAATATATATATAGTATATATATAGTATACTAAATATCGAACTGCGGGGGTGCTATGCGCCATCCACCCGACTTCCCCCGTAGATATAATCTACTCACTTTGTATCTTGCGTGTCGGTGTCGATGTCGCCTTCATCTTCTTCATCGTATGAAAGCCACGTGAAGGTACCTACATAGATAACACAATTGGAAATGCATATTAAAATCATATAGGAAAACCAAAACGACATGCTAAAGGCCTATAGGTTAGAACCTATGGACTACGCTTCCAAAACCACCACCAACCCTCAATATCGTCGTACAAACGTCAAATGATCGAGGAAAAACACAATTACAAAATTCTAGAATTCAAAATACGAGAAACGGAACACCGAATCAAAACAGCAACTCTTGTAAATGGTCCCAGATTTCACGCTAGGTCAAATTGGTCAATTTTGCATATGCCAGGTGTCTAGTTTACAGGATATGGAGCTACAGACAAAGAACGAACCAAAAACAACCCACCCTGGCCGCAAGCTAGATTGAATAAATCTGCGGCCCAAAGGTGGAAGTGTTAGTTGTATGTATGCCCTAGAGGCCAGTATTGTACAGATGATGTATATTATATTGGATGCTTGGACATATATAGAGATGACTTTCTTGCTCGATATGATAGTATGCTATCTGGTTGCTCTTTATCTTAACATGTACACTTGTCTCTTTAAACTGTCTTATAGTTACATGTTGATAAAGCCCTTAGGATGTGTACTTGACTACCTGGACTATGATGCAGATCATACTAGTGGGGACATGGTAGTCTATAAGTACATCCTTCAAGGTCCCTAGTCGTGGGTATATCGAGACAGGGCATCGATATACCAGAGTAGACTAGCGTATACGCTTCTCGACCCATGAGATGGGCGATGGATGATCCCATATCCATTGGTGTTTGACATCAGAGATGGTATACGGGTGCTCAGTGGAGACTGGGTACACTGGACGGACTCGCCGAGAACTCCCAGATGGTATTATACCTCACGTCAGATGGCAGTTCTCAGGTGACACTTGTACAGGTTAGTCTGTAGACCCGAGATCATCATAGAGTCTTGTGTGATTCCCACTGTGCTTTGATCTCCACCTTACCACGTCCATGAGGGCGTGCAAAACGGTGGTCTTTGGGTACAGTCCTGAGTCACATGGAGACAATGAGCGATAGGAGGGGTTTCGTCTCTCCCGGTATTGGGGGTTGATGTTGCGCAGTGCTCGATTGGCCGTAACAGGGAAGTCCCTGGCCAGGGCTGATCAGAGATTTGCTGGTAAGTGTTACCAGTAGTTTCTCGACCCGTTATGAGCCTCACATCGGCACGACTTATCGGTTATTGGGGTCTGACGTATACCACCCCTAGACTTGATATGCGACATATCAGACGAACAGACCGGACTGTACGGTAAGTGTTACTGGTTGGATTCACAGGAGTATGAGCGGACTAGCTCGTCGATCTTCTGATCGCTCAATACCCGGATGGCCGTTACGTTTAGCAGACCACTTGCGGCTTGTGGGTGCTTGATATGATCATCATCTGCTACCGGCGTATTGACGAGTCTTTAGAGTCCTACAAAGAGGTTTCCTGGCTTAAGCGAAACGAAATAGGAGCGCATATGAGATATGTGCGGGACCGAGAATAATGCGTGTATGTGATACCGCATTTCATTCTCGCGATGAATGTTTCGATTGGTTGTATGCGATATGACCTAGTTATCGAATCATTGATTCGATAAAACAATACATTGGATACTGGTCGGTTATATGCGATATGACCGGATCGTTAAATCAAGTGTTGATTTAATGATTTAATGTATAATTATATATTTGATATATTACTTTGCATTAACTGGTATTGGTTCACTTTAAATGGATTTTCTCACTTGATGTACATATTATATATGTGATATACTTTTGTGCACATCTTTGTATCATGTTTGATGATACTTGCTCATTTGGTTAAGTGTGAAGAATTAAACCATGGTTAAGAGATGATTAGGGTTTAGCCTTTTTATTTATTTATTTGTTTATTTATTTAGAAAAGGTTTAGATGAGAATGGTGGCTTTCTTTGTCTCTTATTGAAGCTTCATGAAGCTTTGACTTATGCAACCATTCTTGTCTTCATGCTTAACCCTAACTCATCCAAGTAACCATGGTATATTCTCTACACTTAACCTTAGTTAGGATATGATAAGTATGGTTTTTCTTTTTGATTTTAAATAACTTATCATATTCTTTCTTCTTCTTGACCTTCTTCTTCAAGATAGAAAGCTTGATGCCATCAATGGCAACTTGAGATCTAAAGTGAGAAATCCAATTCTAAAGTGAACCCACCTCCTATTTCTTCACCCTCTACCTCTTGCCAAGTTGTTTTGGGTGTTTTCTTCACAAGTTTCACAACTTTGTGAAGTCGGAGCTTGAACTTGTGATGCCTCGACGTAGATCATCTTCGGCACGAAGCCGACGACCTAGTCCGCCCATTTCTCCGATCAAGCCGACGCATGAGTCCGAGATTCGAGATGGACAGCGAGAGGACGCCTACGTGGAGCCAAGGAAGTGGATATCCGGATCTACAAAGGTTGTAGCTTCTTATCTTTAGTTAAGTTGTTAACTAGATTCATATTTCGCCTAAACTTCTAGTCAACGTCCGTATTATGGTTTCTCGGCACCCATAATTTTTGAAATTGGCATGGTTGATGCCTTGTGAGACCTCTTGAGAGTGCCTAGGAACCCTACAGTGGTATCAGAGACTAGCTAGAGCCTTAGACGAAGTCTAGACGATGTTTGAAACCCGATCGAACCCGAAAACCTAACTTTTTGATGCTCTCTGGACTTTTTCTAAAAACTGGGATTTTTCCAGATTAAAAATTGCTAAAAAATTCAGCAGGGCAATCTATGAATTACGGTGCAAAAATAACTTACTGAAGAGTCTACAGTGCGGCGGAACAGCGGCAGAAGCCTTGCTTCTGCGGCGGTTCCGCGGCAAATTTATTGAATTATAAAATAATTTTTGCACAGTAACTGATTGATTCTGGTGTTGGATTTTCTGGGAATTTTTAAAAATTTATTCAAGAGTTGAATATTCCAGGTTGTTTTGGGGATTCGATGATTCGATCGGATTATCAGATTTTGTCTATGTGGATTCCGGATAATTGTTTTGAATTTGTTAAAAAGTTCGACCGGATATAAATACCCAACTTTTCCCCTGTCGGGAAATTTCCAAGTGTTGGATTTTTCCGTAGTTTAACGACGTTCTAAGTAGTGCAAGTAACACGATGGACCCTCTAGAAGACAACAAACCTTAACTCGATTATGTGACTGTCTTGAACTGCCCTTTGAACCTTCGGGTTTGGGGCAGTACGGCGTGCCACATGTGAGGCGTTGGCTTGACCCTTCTACGGCTGGACCGTTGGTACTGAGGCACGAACTGAATGTTGTTAGACTTATTTCATGTGTTGAGCTGTATCGGGAAAACTTGGGTATTCGACTGTTCGATCGGAAAGTTTAACATTTTCTGTTTATCTGGAATGTGATACAATAATTGGAATTCACAAACAGTTATGAGATAACTGAATGAATGTTATAAATCTAGCGGTTTAGTTTCACTTGATATTGAAAAGAGTTTTCGATAATGAGACTAAAATGCGGGGTTTATAACTGTTAGGCATGTGATGTCTAAGTATTTCATTTGATTAGGCATATGATGTCTAAAGAGGTTGCGGATTCCAACTGTTGTAGTTTTACACTTTCTTTTCCGTGACCGTAAGTGTAGTATGTTCATATCGCCGGTTTCGTTGCTATACGTCAACGACAATTGGGGTATGCATACTTACTTACGTTGATGACATGTGATGTTATGTGTTGCTGCATATGTTATATTGGATCGTCGTGTTTGAATAGCCGGGGGTTTTTATGTGAGATGAGTGTTTTTCATTTTCATTCATGTAAAAACTTGTATGTAATATTCTTTTATTTGGGGCACTTCCAGGTTGCGGAAGTTGTCACCTTTTGTATATTGTTTACTTTTCCGCATTAGGATAGACCCAAGGAGGGGAGCACAAGTAACCGGGTTCTGGGGTCCAGTGGGAGACCAACTCGAGGAGTCGAGTCCGGGTCTCCTAACCCTAGAATTGGCAGGGTTGCTTGCCGCTCTTGTAGGGGTCTAGGGGTGTGGGATTGGCTATTCATCACGACCGTGGAATCCGTGTTTTATACTGGCTCGTATTGAAAACACGGACGTCCTAGTATATCCAATATTTCATATGATATTTTCTGCTGCGATATCTGTGATGTGATCATGTGATGTTCTGTGATAGATACAGTATATAGTATATATGATATATTATATAGACGTTACTTATGTTTTGCACCCGCACTAGCCCTGCCCTGCTCTGTCGTTAGTTACCTAACCTAACGGTGCACGAGGGGACATCGAGGCGAATGCGGATGGCACAAGTGTACGTCGTATTTATTTGTGATGTTTAGGTATTTAAATGATGGGACTTCATTAATGTGATTAATGAAAGAAAAGAAACCAAATGATGTTGTAGAATCAAATTTTAAATAAAACAGGTAGCTACAGTTCTTGCTTTGCATAGCGGTATATATCATATACCCTGCACCTTATTCGATGAGGAAAGGACCGAGATCCCTTCACCGGGAGTGACTCCTTTAGCGCTAACTGGCAGATGCTACACACTCGGTTTGACTTTTGATTGCTTCTATAGTTTCTGCTTTTCACAGTGATATATATGATATATCCCACACCTCATTCGACGAGGAAAGGGCCGACGATCCCTTCACCGGGAGTGACCCCTTTAGCAAAACTAGAAAAGCCTCAAAATCACTCCATTTCAAAACTACATTTGATCCTACAACGATATCAAGTTCATTACGCAATAAGTTTTCTGAAAACCTGCGTAGCCCTCCGTCATTTCAGATAAGTACTAATTAGTATTCGTGCTACGGTAGTTTGGCATTCGTCAAGGCGTAGTGTACGGTAGCTAACTAGTATTTATCTGCTTATGCATATGATGCAGATTGGATTAGGATATTCGTACGGCGTTGTTTGGCATTCGTCAAGGGTCGTGCGGGTGGGTTTAATTCAATCAAGAAATGTACGGGTTGAACTTGACTAGTGAACTATGGGTTGTTTGGCATTCGTCAAGGTCATAGAACACTAGGGGTAAAATATTATCGGGAATTTCAAGTGTTGAAATTTGCAATGAGATTGCATACCTTCTATGAGATAGTTGGATCCCGATACCCACTGCGAGTAAGAGTTACTCCTGGGAGAGTTTTACACATTGCAATTAGCTGATCAAGTAGGTGTCTAGAAAGGTGTCAACGAGGTTACGCCTCTGGGAAAACGAGGTTTACATTAATTAGGTTCGTGCGAAAGCACGGGGGACCTCCCTCAAAGTACCGACACTGGCCTGGCTGAAAGATTGGCGAACTTGTAGTGTGTAATTAATCCCGGCTAGTCTTTCCTTTTAGGGTTTGAAGGAAGATTTGATAAAAACCAGTGGGAGCCATCCTGATTAGATAAGATAATAACCAATCTGATCTTTCACGAGCATACGCTAAAGTGTTTTCTTCTCTCTCTCTCCAGGTAGCGACCAGTTCATGCCTTAATCAAGATAATAATATGGATGTATTGACCGAACCCGCATGTTTTACTGTGCAGGGGAACGTTGAACCCGTTCTATCTTATAAGTGTTATAAGAATGAACAGGAAACAGGAGAATATCTGGATTCTCACACCGCCCAAAAGGAGAACATGCATATTGATGCATCATCTTCGGGTGTGTTTGTCATTGAGAACTGTTTCTCAGTTCACCCTACGTCCTGGGTATTGGATACCGGATCAGGATACCACATATGTAAGATGTTACATGGGCTACGGAAAGGTAGAGAACTGGGAAAAAGGTGATCATTCCGTTCAAGTAGGGAATGGGGCAAATGTTGCAGCCAAAGCAGTTGGCGAATATCACCTAGTATTACCAAGTGGTGATACACTGATTCTGAATGAGTGCTATTATATACCGAACATGATGTGCAACATTATATCAGTTTCTTTATTGAGTAAAGAAGGATATAATTTTGTAGTACAGGATAATGTTATGAACATATTCCTAGATCAAAAGTTGATTGCATCAGGCTCGTTACATAATGGCATATTCATTCTAAATCAAAATACAGTCCTCAATATACAAAACACACACAAGAGGAAAAGTTCAGAAATGAACGAATCCTACTTGTGGCATTGTAGACTTGGTCACATCAATGCGACACGACTGGCTAAGTTACATAAGGATGGTTATTTGAATCCGTTCGAATTATCATCTTATGATACTTGCCATTCATGTCTCAAAGGAAAAATGACTAAAACTCCGTTTAGTGGACACGGAGAAAGAGTTAATGAACTCTTAGGACTAGTACATAGTGATGTATGCGGTCCCATGTCTACCCATGCCAGGAACGGTTCTTCCTACTTCATTACATTCACTGACGATCTCTCTAGATACGGGCATGTGTTCCTTTTGAAACACAAGTCTGAAGCTTTTGAGAAATTCAGAGAATATAAGCAAGAAGTAGAGAACCAAACGGGCAAAAGTATTAAGATCCTTCGATCTGATCGAGGAGGAGAATACTTGAGCAATGAGTTCCAAGATTATCTAAAAGAGAATGGGATTCTCTCTCAGCTTACTCCACCTTATACACCACAGCACAACGGTGTATCGGAACGAAGGAATCGCACCCTATTAGATATGGTGCGTTCAATGATGAGTACAGCTGAGTTACCTATTTCCTTCTGGGGGTATGCGCTTGAGACAGCCATACACCTATTGAATATGGTTCCTACTAAATCAGTGCCTACCACTCCATATGAGATATGGAAAGGGAAGAGACCATCTCTTAAGTATGTTAAGATATGGGGTTGTCCAGCTTATGTCAAAAGACAAAATCCGGACAAACTCGAGGCAAGATCAGTCTTATGTAAGTTTGTGGGATATCCCAAAAATTCACAAGGGTATATCTTCTACCACCCCGAGGAACAAAAGGTGTTTGTTTCTCGACATGCCACTTTCTTAGAAAAAGGTTTTCTTATGAAACAGATTAGTGGCATTGAGGTAGAACCGGAAGAGGTTCCAGCAACACAAACAATAACGGAAGATTTAGTAGAACTAGAGGATTCAGTAGTACCCGACGAACCCCAGCCTCTCCGCCGATCTAGCAGGGTTTCTCGTCCACCTGAGAGATACTACGGTTTTCTCATTGACGGTGGAAGCGAAGATTGCATCATGGAGGATGATGACCCAACTAGCTTCGAGCAGGCCATCACGAGTAGGGACTCAGTGAAATGGCTGGATGCTATGCGGTCCGAGATGGAATCCATGTACACCAACAAAGTATGGACTTTGGAAATTGCTCCTGAAGGGGTAAAACCCATTGGGAGCAAGTGGATCTTTAAGAAGAAACTTGGTGTAGATGGGAAAGTGGAGACTTTCAAAGCTAGACTTGTAGCAAAAGGTTTTCGTCAAAGACCAGGTGTGGACTATGACGAGACCTTTTCTCCAGTAGCTATGCTTAAATCCATCCGGATCATGCTTGCCATCGCTGCATATCATGATTATGAAATCTGGCAAATGGATGTTAAGACCGCCTTTCTAAATGGTGATTTAGAAGAGTGCGTGTACATGACTCAGCCAGAGGGCTTCGTAGACAGTGGGAGCAGCGGGAAGGTGTGCAAGCTGCTTAAATCCATTTATGGATTAAAGCAAGCATCGCGGAGTTGGAACATCTGCTTTGACGTCGTTATCAAAGAGTTTGATTTCGTCAAAAACCCAGATGAACCTTGTATTTACAAGAAGGTGGCAGAGAGTAAGGTTGTCTTCCTCGTATTGTACGTGGACGACCTACTCTTGATAGGAAATGATATTCCTATGCTGCAATCGGTCAAGCTCTTCTTATCACAAAGATTCTCAATGAAAGATCTTGGTGATGCCTCCTGCATATTGGGAATTAGGATCTATAGAGATAGATCCAAACGGATTTTGGGATTGTCCCAATCCAGGTACATTGACACCATACTAAAGAGGTTTAGTATGGAAGAATCCAAGCGTGGGAACTTGCCCACGATCTCTGGAGTCACTCTCTCCAAAGAGATGTCTCCCAAGACTGATTTGGAGAGAGCTCGCATGCAAGGGATACCCTATGCTTCGGCTATAGGCTCTATCTTGTATGCGATGCTATGTACCAGACCCGATGTAGCATACTCACTAAGTGTAGTGAGCAGGTATCAAGCTGATCCTGGAGAGAGTCACTGGACAGCTGTGAAGAGCATTCTCAAGTACTTGCGAAGGACTAAAGAGATGCTCTTGGTGTATGGTAACGGAGAACTCCAAGTGGAGTCCTTTACCGATTCGAGCTTCCAGAGTGATAAGGACGACTCTAAGTCGCAATCGGGCTTTGTCTTTACCCTTTACGGAGGGGCGGTTAGCTGGAAGAGTTCCAAGCAGGAAACCGTGTCAGACTCGACGATGGAGGCTGAATACATCGCTGCCAACGATGCTGCCAAAGAGGCTGTCTGGATCAAGAAGTTCATTACTGAACTTGGAGTGGTTCCATCCATTGAGCATCCAATACCTTTGTATTGCGATAACAAAGGAGCGGTGGCTTTGGCCAAGGAACCCAGGTCCCATCAGCGATCCAGGCATATTCTGAGGAGGTATCACCTGATCCGGGAGATAGTTGATCGCCGGGAGATCGAGGTCAGGAGGGTTGACACGAAGAACAACACGGCGGATCCACTCACGAAGGCCATTCCCCAGATACAGTTTGAGAGACTCTTCGGGATGCTCGGTATGCGATACTACAGCAGCTGGCCCTAGTGCAAGTGGGAGATTGTTAGTTGTATGTATGCCCTAGAGGCCAGTATTGTACAGATGATGTATATTATATTGGATGCTTGGACATATATAGAGATGACTTTCTTGCTCGATATGATAGTATGCTATCTGGTTGCTCTTTATCTTAACATGTACACTTGTCTCTTTAAACTGTCTTATAGTTATATGTTGATAAAGCCCTTAGGATGTGTACTTGACTACCTGGCCTATGATGCAGATCATACTAGTGGGGACATGGTAGTCTATAAGTACATCCTTCAAGGTCCCTAGTCGTGGGTATATCGAGACAGGGCATCGATATACCAGAGTAGACTAGCGTATACGCTTCTCGACCCATGAGATGGGCGATGGATGATCCCATATCCATTGGTGTTTGACATCAGAGATGGTATACGGGTGCTCAGTGGAGACTGGGTACACTGGACGGACTCGCCGAGAACTCCCAGATGGTATTATACCTCACGTCAGATGGCAGTTCTCAGGTGACACTTGTACAGGTTAGTCTGTAGACCCGAGATCTTCATAGAGTCTTGTGTGATTCCCACTGTGCTTTGATCTCCACCTTACCACGTCCATGAGGGCGTGCAAAATGGTGGTCTTTGGGTACAGTCTCGAGTGACATGGAGGCAATGAGCGATAGGAGGGGTTTCGTCTCTCCCGGTATTGGGGGTTGATGTTGCGCACTGCTCGATTGGCCGTAACAGGGAAGTCCCTGGCCAGGGCTGATCAGAGATTTGCTCGTAAGTGTTACCAGTAGTTTCTCGACCCGTTATGAGCCTCACATCGGCACGACTTCTCGGTTATTGGGGTCTGACGTATACCACCCCTAGACTTGATATGCGACATATCAGACGAACAGACCGGACTGTACGGTAAGTGTTACTGGTTGGATTCACAGGAGTATGAGCGGACTAGCTCGTCGATCTTCTGATCGCTCAATACCCGGATGGCCGTTACGTTTAGCAGACCGCTTGCGGCTTGTGGGTGCTTGATATGATCATCATCTGCTACCGGCGTATTGACGAGTCTTTAGAGTCCTACAAAGAGGTTTCCTGGCTCAAGCGAAACGAAATAGGAGCGCATATGAGATATGTACGGGACCGAGAATAATGCGTGTATGTGATACCGCATTTCATTCTCGCGATGAATGTTTCGATTGGTTGTATGCGATATGACCTAGTTATCGAATCATTGATTCGATAAAACAATACATTGGATACTGGTCGGTTATATGCGATATGACCGGATCGTTAAATCAAGTGTTGATTTAATGATTTAATGTATAATTATATATTTGATATATTACTTTGCATTAACTGGTATTGGTTCACTTTAAATGGATTTTCTCACTTGATGTACATGTTATATATGTGATATACTTTTGTGCACATCTTTGTATCATGTTTGATGATACTTGCTCATTTGGTTAAGTGTGAAGAATTAAACCATGGTTAAGAGATGATTAGGGTTTAGCCTTTTTATTTATTTATTTGTTTATTTATTTAGAAAAGGTTTAGATGAGAATGGTGGCTTTCTTTGTCTCTTATTGAAGCTTCATGAAGCTTTGACTTATGCAACCATTCTTGTCTTCATGCTTAACCCTAACTCATCCAAGTAACCATGGTATATTCTCTACACTTAACCTTAGTTAGGATATGATAAGTATGGTTTTTCTTTTTGATTTTAAATAACTTATCATATTCTTTCTTCTTCTTGACCTTCTTCTTCAAGATAGAAAGCTTGATGCCATCAATGGCAACTTGAGATCTAAAGTGAGAAATCCAATTCTAAAGTGAACCCACCTCCTATTTCTTCACCCTCTACCTCTTGCCAAGTTGTTTTGGGTGTTTTCTTCACAAGTTTCACAACTTTGTGAAGTCGGAGCTTGAACTTGTGATGCCTCGACGTAGATCATCTTCGGCACGAAGCCGACGACCTAGTCCGCCCATTTCTCCGATCAAGCCGACGCATGAGTCCGAGATTCGAGATGGACAGCGAGAGGACGCCTACTTGGAGCCGAGGAAGTGGATATCCGGATCTACAAAGGTTGTAGCTTCTTATCTTTAGTTAAGTTGTTAACTAGATTCATATTTCGCCTAAACTTCTAGTCAACGATCCGTATTAGGGTTTCTCGGCACCCATAATTTTTGAAATTGGCATGGTTGATGCCTTGTGAGACCTCTTGAGAGTGCCTAGGAACCCTACAGGAAGTGGGGTCTTGGGTCTTCAGGGTATGTTCTAAATCACCTGCACATCTCTCTGTGTTTGCAAAATAATTTTCAGAGGCTCCGGGTGTTGGCAGATTTAAAAATACACTCACAGAATCCATAATTCCTCCGATATCGGGTTTCTAAATCCGTATCCTGGGGTTCTAGTCTCTGGTTGGGTCTGAATTCTAGCACTAGGGGGTTTGTGTGGCCTTTACTAAGCTCAATTACCCACCACAACTCAAGAATTCCAAAACCCTTAACTAGAATTTTCCTACCCTCACTAAACATCGCTATATCGGTTTAAAGTTATCATGGATGTAAAAAATTGGAAATACTAAGGTAATGGTTCAGAAATACTTCATTTGGCTCTCAAGAATCCCCTAGGGCACCACAATCAAATTTTTCTTGGTCCATAGTGTAGCTTGTGAGCTTGTGCATCTTTTTTGTGAAGTGGGGAAGATGTTTTGATGAAGGAATGAGGGTGTTTGTGAAGGTGTATGGGAGGATGGAAAGTGGGCAGTAGCTTGAGAGGGAGAGGAGAAGAGAAATGAAGAAGATGATGAAGTGAGATCAAGTCAAGAGAACCCCTCACCTCACTCTCTCTCATGCCCATACCCATTTGTTTACTATATCCCTTTTTCTTTTTCTTTTGCTTTTCTTTTCGTTTCCTCTCATTCTAAAACCCAAACAAAGCATGAAGGGAAAAAAAGAAGCCATGGTAGAAATCGTAACAAGTGTAAAAATGTTGTGGTACATGTTTTGCACAAAACACGCTTAATACGCGATTAGCAATATTTAATCGCGATTAGCACTAAATTAGTGTATAATTAATCATAAAAACTTAAAATTTGCATAATTCACATAAAACACCCTCTTTTTACTAATTTCTATAATTTTCAAAATTTTTCCTAATTTATCGGTATTTAATTATACCGCAATATTAAAATATTCAATATAATATTATTTAATTATAAAATTTCCCATAAATAATATTTTATTTCTTCTGAAATGTTACAATCTTCCCCCCTTAAAGAAATTCGGTCCCCGAATTTAAATTTAAACCCCTCAAATACTAAAACATTTCAGTAAAAAGTCTAAGCCGTCGGGGCTCCGAAATCATCAATACATAAAACGCATAATAGCGCAATGCATGCGCATGAACAATGAGCAGATAACTCAAAATCAAAACTTCTTCAAGAATCCTGCAATCATCGGAGTCATGGTAAAGACACAATGTCAAATCCAATACGAACCAATATGATATAGATCAAAACTATACATGTAAATATCTGTAGGAAAGGCATGCCAAATCTTTCATGTTGCTGTGCAATGCTCGTATCGCGGCACAGAGGCGGACGTCTATTGTAAGAAAATAGCTATATATATTTATACTTTGTTTAATATGTGCGTTCCTCCGTTTTTGAAAATAATTTAGAAGGGTTTCCTTGTTTTAAACGTTTCGTGTCATATCAGACACGTAGGTAAATACTGAGACTATAGCTCCCCCTTTTTTTTGAAATCCCTTCGATAACTATCAATGCATGCAAAATATATTCAGGTACTGTCCTATGACTAGTCTTGCTCAGTATGAAAACCATAGCAAATATCATAAAAACGTACTGCTCCATAAGAAATCAATCCCCAAATGTGCATATGAATTCTACGTGCGTCTGGTGCGCATGGAAATCAAAATCCATATATGTGCACAGAACAACATCTAAGTGCAACGGGTGTGCACGAAACACCTGTCAAAGGCAACGGGTGTGCCTGACAACAAATATCAGGTGCATCTGATATGCACGAAGAATCCCGATTCAGTACATCCGGTGTGCACCAAAATCGCATCTCATAACATGCGCCCAACATGCGCGAAAATCCAAATCAGGTGCATCAAATATGCGTCAGAATCCAAATCAAATGCACAGAGTGCACGAAATCAATATCAATATCAGAATAGAAATCGACGGTATACAATACAGCTCAATCCAAATCAGGTATACCACGGTATATAATCTCACAACCATGTGCATCAGCGTGCATAAATAAATCAAAACACTAAAAGTGCATGAAAACTATGCCGAAATCATAAGTCAAATCACATCCATAACATAGGCATGAAATCAAAATCAACATATCGAATGATATCAAACCGAAGTCAGGTGAAACCGTGGTGCACAAAAACAAATGTCATGAAACTCGGTCGTCAAAACTAAATCATGCGAATAGATCGCCCGAAATACCGAAATCCAAGGTGACAGATACGTGATAATCGAATCACGAAATCACAAATCATAAATACCGTCATCGATATGTCCTCCTTCAAAGTTGAGAAGGTGTCAGTGCATCCAATGCTAGCAGAGAAAGTTATCTACTTGCCTCCTGTTCATGATCTGGCGCCTGGTGCTTTTAGGCTCTTGTCTCTCACTGTGCGTTACTAGAAATATCGCTCCTCGGCTCAACGGCCCAATATGGAACGACGACGGAAACAGTCCTGCTCTGGCACATCCTCTACAGATCTCTGTCCAACTATCTCGTTGACGATGCCGAACTCTGGCCTGCTGGGTGTGCGCAATATGACCGCTCCTGGGTCCAAGTCTTCTCGTATAGTATTCCAGAAAGGTCCTGTTGAGGTCTCTCTTAAATCGCGTTTCTGCCAAACTGTCCGGAGGTTATCACCCTCTTCTAATTCTGTCTCTTGCTCTAGAACGGCTGCATACTCATCGTGAATCTTTCTGGAAGATATATCATTAATCAACGCCTCTGCATGCGTATCGCATCTCTGATGTCGGCGGAGTGGAACGCCATCTCATCAAGATTTCGTACGAACCTCTTACTCCACTTTTCTCTGCTGTTGACTGCTTCGGACTTGTCTCATCGTGGCTGCATGGACTGCACTCCGACGGCTATACTCGTATCTGGAGTCTCCCAAGCAATGCATCCCATCACATGATATCCAAAAGATGTCGAACCATTCGATCGATTGGTCAAAACCTCATAATCCCCCAAGAGCTCAACATCTTGGGTACAGTTTAATAGTATCGAGTACATACCACAGCATCGGTGGACCAGCCGTAGAAGGACAAACCCAAGCCTCACTAATGGCACCGCGGAACCGCCGCAAACCCTAAGGTTCGAAGGCTTTCGTATGGTCATTATGTCGAGTTAGGATTTCATTCTTCTAGAGGGTCCATAGAATCGCTTGCATGTCTTTCCGAATACTTCAAACTTGGAAAATGGGCTCCTGACATTCGATAATCTCCATCGACTCTCAACATACCTGCGTGAAGTCGTCTCTAGCTGGAATCAACCAATCTGATGACCTCGTATCGGGGTAAGCGAACGAATCACAGGTCCTAGTCATTCATCCTCGGGTGACTAGCGACCTTCCATCATATCTCTAAGTACAACTCGTATTGCAATAGCTCCAACATCTGGGGCAATATCTCATCGTTCGCAGCAACAACTGGCTCATTTATCCGTACGCTGAACAGTGCCTCAATCATCCAATAATCAGTGCATCAATGGTCATCACATTCCGGCTGGCCTCTAGCAGTAGCTTGATCCTCTGGTGCTGATCTTCACATCCGAGAAACCTCGTAAAAGCGATCCATCAACGCTCATGGAGCGAAAACACAAAAAGACGACGCCTCTATATGCAATCGTATGTCCCGGGAATCACGCCCTGGTCAGTCCTCGTCCGTGACGAGCTCGTGCTGGCCGCAACTCTAGCCGTAGCATCCTCTGCCCGTGTAATCGTGGCGGCAAAATCATAACCAACATCGAAGATGATAGATCATAGGATTGAATATAATACTGTGCAAGAAAATGTACATCTTAAGGCTCCTTAAGCGGAGTGGCGTATCGTAAGTATGCCGCGGAACATACACACGGTACGTCACTCTCCTCAAGTCACCTACTCCATCAACCAAGGTCAACCTACGTGACGAAAGTTCGGGTCTAATACCCCCCTCGACTAAGTCTAAGTTCCGTAAGGTCAAGCCTAAGTTCCGTAAGGTCAAGTCTAAGTTCCGTATATGTACAAACGCTTTAGGCTCCGTATAGTCAAACTTAGACTCGAACCAAGGTTAACCTAGCGCTCTGATACCAACTTTGTCATGACCCGAAATAGCACTTGACTGGCCCTTGAATCATATGAAGTCTATAGGACCTCATCTAATTCAAGTAAGCCAAAAGCCCAGAAATCTAAAACCATTTTAAATTATGAACGAAGGAAAACTAGTTTTAAGGAAGTGAAGAAAACATGTTTTTTAAAAACAAGGTTTTTAAATAAGTAAGCCGAATATACATTTTTAAATCCTCAAGTCTGTTTTGAAAATTTCGGCAGAGTTTCCTTTGTAAAAACTGGCCCCAAACGAGGTACAACAAGAATAATATATGCATAATGATAAAAGGCATCCCCAAGCGGGAGCTAGCTCTTCGTCAATCGACGGTCACAACCACGCAAGCAATAATAATATACAACGCCGAAGGGCGAGGATCAAAACTCAAAAGGAAACTTAAATAGCATGAAATCCATAATAATACAACGGGTGACTCTAAGGTCGAAATAATAAACAACTGGTCTCTAAGTCTGAATAAATATACAAGTCTGGTTGATGGAATTTTTCTAGATACAACTGAAAAATAAATAAGTACAATGGTGGTCACGATGCAAGTGAACCCACCTACCAAAGCAATCACCCAGAAAGGAAGCAGTGCGCCAGAAAGCCGCAATGGAACCTGTACGGCAAAACCTGCAAGAAACTGTGGCACAACGGGGGTGAGTTGCCAACTCGTGAGTAGAAAACATCACAGAGCAGAAATCGTATGTATGAATAAATCCTAGGTCAAACGATCAGTAATATATCCTCAATATGAAAAGTCTGAAGCATAATAAAAAGGCAAGGGTAAACATCTAAACAGAAGTGTAATCCCATGTGTTCGTGTCAGTGCCTCAGGTAGCAAAATATCGTAAATATGAGGTATGAATACGGTAAAATGAAAACAGAAGACATCATGAATGAGAAAACCGTTTTCTTAATATAGTGAGATTTTTGAATAAACATTCAAATATTATCAATGAAACCATCAGAAAATCAGTGTCAAGTATCGACACAAAATATGTATCTCAATATCCCAATATCAAGTAAATTTCATATATCATGTATCCAATATGTATGCAACATTCATGAAGGTACTCTATCAGGTACTACTAATACATGAAGCAATAAATGGTAATGTGTATATGCAATAGTCATGAAGGTACTCTATCAGGTACTACTAATACATAAAGCAATAAATGGTAATGCGTGTATGCAATAGTCATGAAGGTACTCTATCAGGTACTACTAATACATGAATCAATGCATATAAAATAAATGTGGGGTAGGGGATATAATATGCCATCCATACATCGAGCACATAGGCCCCTCACGCCGACCATAAAGGCCCCACACATCGACCATATAGGCCCCTCACATCGACCATATAGTCCCCTAGGCCCCTCACATCGACCATAAAGGCCCCTCACATCGACCATATAGGCCCCACTCGTATATAATGAATAAGTAAATTTGCATAGATCATCATGATGATATATTATGTAGGTGTATATATATATATATATACATATATATATAGATACACACACACACACACACATATATATATATACATACACACACACACACACACATACATATATACATATATATATATATATATATATATATCTACATACATACATACATATATATATATACACATACATACACACACATATATATACATACATACATACATACATACCTATATATATATATATATATATATATAGAGAGAGAGACACACACATACATACATACATACATACATACATATATATATATCAGCGTCCCATACCACTAATATATATATATATATATATATATATATATATATATATATATATATATATGATGGGTATACATATATATTTCAGCGTCCCATACCACTGATATATATACGCAGGGGTAAAACAATCCAGAAAAACATCATATGAAACCATATCGCAATGCGAAATCCATGAATTATAGTATATGCAACGTGAAACAGTAATATGAGCATGTAACTATGTAAAGACATATGTGTAAGCATATAAGTATACATGTATGCTATATGTCATATGCACAAAGAAATATGAATCAATAACATATAAGCATGCAATGCAATGCGAGCAGTAGAATAAATGGTAAATGAATAATAATGCAGCAATAAAGAAATATACATTCCTATATACGAGTCATGCAGATTTTTGGTATTTGAAAGTTGCACGAATCGTGGTGTTTAGAAAATAGGGCTACGGTGTTTTAATGAAAAAGTACATTCTTTGGAAATATTCGTAGATCCCTTGACCTGTCTTTAAAATACGCACGATTCGTTAGTTTTTTGAAAAATGTATGACTCAGGTCTAGTCTAGCATCAACTAAGTAAACTACAGATCTAAATAACAAACTAATCGAAAGGGTATGGAAACCACCTAAATCTGAGTCGATATTTATAAATATAATAGTCGGTGATCCCGCCTCAATAGTATCACATACGATACAATATACAATATGACATCCTCGAGTCAAGAGTGCGGATCTATCGTCAATATAAATAGCTCGTACATAAATCCGTCATACGACATCCTAAATCTGGGTACGGGTCGAATCTCACATTTATCTCATCAATTATTTGGTATCCTTATCATCATATCTCATTAACTGGGGTATAGATCTAAGTCTAGTACAAACTGATACCATCGATATATATATATGTGTGTGCGTGTATGAAATCACACGCCTAAAGCCCGCTAAAAATCTCATGTCGTATCCCAAATACGAACCACATCATATCACCGATCTCATGGCACTATGCCCAATATCATCGACTCATCTCCAAATATCATCCACTATCCTCATCATCCAAGCATAAGTATAGCAAGTAAGCATATGTGTGCATGTGGGTGTAAACCTATTCTAGGATTCGCAACTAAGAAGCTATGCTAGTTTACTTCTAAAAACCCTATTCTAACCATAGTACACCTAATCATATCTTGAATATCCAAGTCACACATAACGCTATCATATATATATATATATAGTATATATATATATATATAGTATATATATAGTATACTAAATATCGAACTGCGGGGGTGCTATTCGCCATCCACCCGAATTCCCCCGTAGATATAATCTACTCACTTTGTATCTTGCGTGTCGGTGTCGATGTCGCCTTCATCTTCTTCATCGTATGAAACCCACATGAAGGTACCTACATAGATAACACAATTGGAAATGCGTATTAAAATCATATCGGAAAACAAAACGACATGCTAAAGGCCTATAGGTTAGAACCTATGGACTACTCTTCCAAAACCACCACCAACCCTCGATATCGTCGTACAAACATCAAATGATCGAGGAAAAACACAATTACAAAAATCTAGAATTCAAAATACGAGAAACAAAACCGCGAATCAAAACAGTAACTCTTGTAAATGGTCCCAGATTTCACCCTAGGTCAAATTGGTCAATTTTGCATATGCCAGTGGTCTAGTTTACAGGATATGGAGCTACAGACAAAGCACGAACCAAAAACAACCCACCCTGGCCGAAAATTGCGGCCAGATTGAATAAATTTATGGCCCAAAGGTGGAAGTGGGGTCTTAGGTCTTCAGGGTATGCTCTAAATCACCTGCACATCTCTTTGTGTTTGCAAAATAATTTTCAAAGGCTCCGGGTGTTAGCAGATTTAAAAATACACTCACAGAATCCATAATTCCTTCGATATCGGGTTTCTAAATCCGTATCCCGGGGTTCTAGTCTCTGGTTTGGGTTTGAATTCTAGCACTAGGGGGTTTGTGTGGCCTCTACTAAGCTCAATTACCCACCACAACTCAAGAATTCCAAAACCCTTAACTAGAATTTTCCTACCCTCACTAAACATCACTATATCGGTTTAAAGTTATCATGGATGTAAAAGAAATGGAAATACTAAGCTAATGGTTCAGAAATACCTCATTTGGCTCTCAAGAATCCCCTAGGGCACCACAATCAAATTTTTCTTGGTGCATAGTGTAGCTTGTGAGCTTGTGCATCTTTTTTGTGAAGTGGGGAAGATGTTTTGATGAAGGAATGTGGGTGTTTGTAAGGGTGTATAGGAGGAGGGAGAGAGGGCAGCAGCTTGAGAGGGAGAGGAGAAGAGAAATGAAGAAGATGATGAAGTGGGACCAAGTCAAGAGAACCCCTCACCTCACTCTCTCTCATTCCCATACCCATTTGTTTACTATATCCCTTTTTCTTTTTCTTTTCTTTTCTTTTCCTCTCATTCTAAAACCCAAACAAAGCATGAAGGGAAAAAGAAAAGCCATGGTAGAAATCGTAACAAGTGTAAAAATGTTGTGGTACGTGTTTTGTGTATGGTTACTTGGCACCATCACAAGGGTCTACAAGGCATCAACCATACCCGATTTAAAAATTAGCCGTGCCGAACAACCCTAAACCAAGATCTTAAACTAGAGATTAGGCGAATCAAAGCATGTTGAACACTTTAACATCTAAGAGTTTGGGATTACAACCTTTGTAGTCCGGTCCTTCGCTTCATAAGCTCCGTGTTGAGGTCCTTTCGCTGCGATCATCATGTACCCGGACTCTAGAGAGGCTCCACGAAGAGAATGATGCAAGCTTGCTTCCGATCTTCGATAACAAAGATGATCTACCTTGAAGTTTCGTTAACACAAGCTCCCACTTACTAATGAAGTGAATACCCTAATCTAATTGGCAAGAATAGATTAGGATGATGAAGTAGGATTTATGCTCTCATTTGTTTTTTTAATCTCACTCATTTTCATGACTACTTAAAAATCTAGAAACCTTTTCAAGCAAGAAGAAGGAAGAAGAAGAACCATTCTCTTTGTGATGAATAATGAATCCATGTGAGGTTAGAAATGCAACCATGGGTTAAGTATGATAACTTAACCCATGTAGAGAATGAACCATAGTTAAAGAGTTGGGTTGGGTTAACTAAATATCTACAAAAATATCATAACAAAATATCTTTGCAAAAACAAAACAAAAAGCTTCTAGAAGCTTCTAGAAAAATTAACCCAAATCAAATCTTAACCATGTTTAATCCCCACTAATCATGTTGCATTAGTAACCTTAACTTGTTACAATATTATATATCACATATATAATATTTATTGTAACAAAATAAAATAATACAATTAACATATATCGCATATATATCAATGTATTACCCGAGTGAGAAAAAGAATCTTTTAGTGAGCTAATATTAGTTAATGTAATTTAATATATCAAATATATAATTATACATTAAATTATCAAATCAACACTTGATCCGATAATCCGGTTATCTCACAAATAACCGACCAATATAATCTGTATCAGTTCATCGAATCAACACTTGATCCGATGACCCGGCTATATCTCATATACCCGGCCGATATCTCATATCGTGAGAATCTAATACGGTATCACATACACGCATTGTTCTCGGTCCCGCACATATCATGTGCTCCTACTACCTGAGTCAAGAAACCTTTGTGTAGGACTCTAAAGAATCGTCAATACGCCGGCAGTAGGTGATAATTATATCAAACACCCATAAGCTGCAAGCGGTCAGCTAAACGTAACAGCCATCCAGGTATTGAGCGATCAGAAGATCAACAAGCAAGCCTGTACTTTCTCCCGTGAATCCAATCAGTAACACTCCCGTACAGTCCGGTCTCTTCGTCTGACATGTCGCATATCCCGCCTAGGGGTGGATAACGTCAGACCCCAATAGCTTGATAAGTCGTGTCGATATGAGGTCTATAACAGTTCGAGAAACTATTGATAACACTTACCAGTAAATCTCAACAACCCTGACCAGGGATTTCTAGTTATAGCCAATCGAACACAGCGCAACATCAACTCCCTATACCGGGAGAGACGAATCCCCTCCTATCGCTCATTGCCTCCATGTGATTCGGGACTGTACCCAAAAGCCACCTTTTTACACCCCCTCATGGACGTGGTATGATGGAAATCAAAGCACAGTGGGAATCAGACTCTATGATGATCTCGGGTCTACAGACTACTCTGTAACATTATCACCGGAGAACTGCCATATGATGTGAGGTATAATATCATCTGGGAGTTCTCGGCGAGTCCGTCCAGTGTACCCAGTCTCCAATGAGCACCCGTATACCTTCTCTGATGTCAAACACCAATAGATATGGGATCATCCATCACCCATCATATGGGCCAGGAAGCGCATACGCTAGTGTACTCTAGAGTATCGATGCCCTGTCTCGGTAGTCCCACGACTAGGAACATTTGAAGGATGTACTTGGCGACTACACTGTCCCCACTAGTATGATCTGCATCATAGTCCTGGTAGTCAAGTACTCATCCTAAGGGCTTTATCAACATGTGACATAGAGACAATCAGAGTACATGTTAAGATAAAGAGTAACCGGATAGCATACTATCATGTCGAGCAAGAAAGTCCTCCCAATATATGTCCAAGCATCCACTACAATATACAACGCATGTACAGTAATGGCCTCTAAGGCATACATATAACTAACAATCTCCCACTTGCACTAGGGCCATCTGTTGTGGTATCGCATACCCAACAATCAGCTGTGGTTGAAGTATCTCATACTCAACCATCTCATAAAAGTCTCTACTGGGAAATAGGACTTTGTGAGTGGATCCGCACTGTTGTCCTCTGTGTCTACTCTCCTAACCTTAATCTCCCTGGAGATTAACCATCTCCATGATCAGGTGATACTGCCTAAGAATTATATCTGGATTTCAGATGGGATGGGGGTTCCTTGGCATAAGCCACAACTCCATTGTCACACAATGGTAGGAACGAAGTCCAACTCATGAACTTATATATTTATCCAAACTGCCTCTTTGGTAGCATCCTTGGTAACGACATATCTTGCCTTTAATCGTCTAGTATGTCACGGTATCTATCTTGGAACTCTTCCAATATACCGTCCCTCCACTGAGGGTAAAGACAATGCCTGCAACTGACATTCAGTCGTCCTTATCACCCTGGAACCTTTCCAGTGATTCTCCCCAGGATCGATTGATACCATCTCACTACAACTAGTGAGAATCCTAACATCTAATTACATCTATCTCATAGATCAAAACCCAGATTTATGAGGTATCACTTTGATCCTATATGGAGAATCCTTGTGATAAGCGGAGATTGACCAAATGTAGCATAGGAAACTCCTTCCCTATCAAGAGTATGTCATCCATGTGCTCTACAAGGATCACCACCATACTCCCTACTATCTTTTTGTATATACAAGGTTCATCTCATTTTGATGAAGTCAAACTCTTTGACCACCACATCAAAACAGATGTTCCAACTCCGCGATGCCTGATTTATCACATAAACATTTGCACACGTTTCCGCTGCTCCCACTGTTTACGAAGTCCTCTGGCTGTGTACTTATAGACGCTCTCTTCTAAATTATTATTTAGAAAAATAGTCATGACACCCAACCGCTAGATATCGTAGTCATGGTATGTAGCCGTGGCAAGTAGGATTTGGATAGAGTTAAGCATAGCTTTGAAAGTCTCAACTTTTCCATGTACACCAAGTAATCTTCTCAAGATATTCTTGCTCCTGATGGGGATTTAACCCTTCAGATAAAGCAACCAAAGTCCATACTTTGTTGGTGTATAAGGATTCCATCTCAGATTGCTAAGCATCCAGCCATTCTCACAGAGTCCCGCTCCTGATGGCCTACTCGAAAGAAGTTGGGTCATCATCTCATGATGCAATCCTCGCTCCCACTGTCATAGAGAAACCGAAGTATCTCTCAGGTGGGTGAGGAACCCTATTTGATTGGCGGAGAGGCTGAGATTCATTGGAAACTATTGAATCCTTTGGTTCTACCAAATCATCAGTTGCAGTTTGTATAGCTGGAACTCCTTCCAGTTCTACCTCATGACCACTAATTTCTTCATAAGAAATTCCCTTTCACAAAGGTGGCATGCTGAGAAACAAAACATCTTTTGTTCCTCGATTTAGTAGAAGATATTCCCTTGCTAATACTTGGGATATCCAACAAATTTCCACAGAACTAACTTTGCCTCGAGCTTGTCCGGATTATGCTTTTAGACATAGGCTGGACAACCCCAAATCTTAACATACTTAAGATATGGGCTCTTCCCATTCCATATCATATATGAAGTGGTAGGAAATTGATTTGATTAGAACCCTATTCAATAGGTATGAAACTTCTCAAGAGCATAACTCCCACAAGGAAATAGGCAACTCAGTAGTACTCATCATAGAGCACACCATATCATATAGGGTGCGATTGCTCCGCCCCGATACACCGACGTACTGTGGTGTATTCGGAGGAGTAATGCTGAGAGAGAATCTCATTCTCCTTTAGAAAAGTCCAGGAATTCCGTGCTTAAGTATTCTCCTCCTTGATCACATCAAATGACATAATACTTATACCCATTTTTGGTTCTCTACTTCTAACTTATATTCGTTGAATTTCTCAAAAGTTCCAGACTTGTGTTTCAACAGGAACATATGTCCGAATCTTGAGAGATAATCAGTGAATGTAATGAAGTAGAAAGAACCGGTCTTGGCATGTGTAGACATGGGACCTTCATACATCAACATGTATCAATCCCAAGAGTTCGCTAACTCTTTCTCTGTTTCCAATAAACGGAGCTGTGGTCATCTTATCTTTGTGACATGACCGGAAAGTTTCACAAGATGTAAATTCAAACATATTTAAATATGCATCTAAATGTAACTTAGCTAGTTGGGTCGCATTGATATGACCTAGTCTACAATACCTCAAGTAGGATCCGTTCATTTCTGAACTCTTCCTCTTGTGTGTGTTTTGTATACTAAGAAATGTGGTTTGATTTAGAACGTCTATGCTTTTAGATAACGTGCCTGAACCGATCAACTCTTGATATAGGAAATGTTCAAAACATTATCCAACTATACAAAATTATATCCTTCTTTACTAATAAAGAGATCGATATTATGTTGTCTATCAGGTTCGGTATCTAATAACATTTGTTCAGAATCATTGTATTTGTTAATACAGGGTGATAACTACCAACAGACTTGGCTGCAACACTTGCACCGTTTCTATCTCATGAAACTTATCACCCGTTCTCAGTTCTCTACCTGTCTGTAGCCCATGTAACAGATTACATATGCGGGATCCTGATCCGGTATCTAATACCCAGGACGTAAAGGATACTGAGAAATAGTTCTCTGTAATGAACTCACCCGAAGAAGATGCATCGGCATGCACTTTCTTCGTTTGGGCGGCACGGGAATTCTGGTAATCCCCAATTTCCTGCTCTATCTTATAACAATTATAAGTTAGAGCGGGACCAACGTTCCTTAGCGCAGTATAACAAACGGGTTCGGTCAATACATCAGTATTATTATCTTGATTAAGGCGTGATATAGTCACAACCTGGAGAGAGAGAGAAGAAAACACTCAGCGTGCGCTTTTATAAGATTAGATTGGTTATCAATTTATCTAATTAAAATGTCTCCTACTGTTTTAGTCAAATCTTCCTTCAAACCCTAAAAGGAAAGACTAGCCGGGATTAATTACACCCTATAAGTTCGCCAATCTTTCAGCCAGGCTAGTGCCGGTACTTTGAGGGAGGTTCCTCGTGCTTTCGCACGGACCTAATTAAAATAAACCTCGTTTTCCCAGGAGCGTTGGTGGATATAGTGTCCTCTAAGTCAATTATTGGATCGCAGGTATGTGATTGCAATGATTGAGGGAGGACCTATACCGATATGACTGTCTTACTCGAGATGATAGTATGCTATCTGGTTTGTCTTTATCATCATATACATGCTTTAGTTCACTATTGCACGTTGATAGAGCCCCTAGGATTCTTGCTTGATCGCCAGCAGTATGATGGCGATCATATACGTGGGAGCTGGGGTCTATAAGTACATCCTTAAAGTGTCCCTAGTCGTGGGAGTTTCGAGACAGGGCATCGATACTCCAGAGTAGACTAGTGTATACAGTCGAGACCCCAACGAGGGGCGGTGGCCGGTCTCACAAGCCACTGGTGTCAGTTGGTTCACCTAAGATATATACAGGTGCTCATTGGGTTATGAGTACACCGGACAGGACTCGCCGGGAACATGCTAGTTGGTATTATACATATCGTCGGATAGCAGTTCCCTGGTGACATGTGTACAAGTTAGTTTGTCGACCTGAGATCGTCATTTGTCTCGTGTGAGTTCCCACTGTGCTTTGATTTCTACCCTACCATGCTCAAAGGAGACGTGCAAACAGGTATTTTTTGGGTACAGTCCCGAGTCACATGGA
This sequence comes from Agapanthus africanus, assembly GCA_030015575.1. NCBI lineage: Eukaryota > Viridiplantae > Streptophyta > Magnoliopsida > Asparagales > Amaryllidaceae > Agapanthus > Agapanthus africanus. The sequence goes on along the minus strand of CM057349.1, from coordinate 360,639,918 downwards.
GGCAGTGAGCGGATCGTCGGGGATTCGGCTCTCCTGGTATTGGGGGTTGATGTCGCACAGTGCACGGGTGGCCATCACTAGAAATCCTCGGCCGAGATAGTGGAGAATTACTGATTTGGATCAGTTGTTTCTCAGGAGGTGATGGGCTTCATGCCGACACGATTTATCGCGTTATTAGGGGTCTGACTTTATCCACCCCCCTAGACTCGATATGCGATACTCTTTAGACGAACGGACTGGATTGTACGGATATTGTCACTGTTAGGCTCAGTAGGGTTTATGGATGAGTTCGCTCGTCAGCTTCCTTTCTAATCAATACATAGGCAAGGTCCAACTTTGTGGAGAAGCCAAGGGTGATTCGTACTGCTTGTACCTCTGGTGTGCTAGTGGTTATGCCCAGTGTCAGTGTGTTGATGAGTCATTAGAGTCCCCCACAGACAGTTTCCCAAGTTCGGGCGAAACGTTGTAGAGGCCGTATGGTTTTATGGCAGGGTTCGGAAAATGCACGTGCGTTTACGCACGTGTCATATTTCGGGCAGATAATACTGGTAGGCTTTGATTTAAGCCGGATCCGAGTATTATACTGTGTAGATATAATATCTTTGTCTCAGTTGCATTTGTATTCGGTCGTAATAAAAATGCGGGTATGTTTATACTGTTACGGGGTTATCCTGAAATTCGTTTCAGGATCACTTTTGGAAGTTGCCAGTTTCCAGTTTTCTATCACACGTATTTGACATTCGGTTAAATGCGGATTTTTCTTTTCTTGGGTGAGTCATGGTTCTAGAAGTTTCTAGATGATGACTAGGATGATGAGGTGGCTAGTGATGTTAGTGTATATGCCCTAGGGGCCATTATTGCATTATACTTGTATGTATATTACTTAATGGAAGCTTGGGATATTCACAGTTGTATATACAGTCTTGCTAAAAAAGGTAGTATGCTACTTGGTTTGTGTCTACTTTAATATGTGCGTATGTTTCTTGTAACGTATCACTTATACATATGAGTAAAGCCCATAGGTTCTTTGCTTGATTACCAACATTGTGATGGCATCACACTAGTGGGGGCTGGGTAGTCTATAAGCAACATCCTATACATGTCCCTAGTCGTCGGATTATCGAGACAGGGCATCGATACTCCGGAGTAGACTAGTGTGTACGCTTCTCATCCCAGTTGGGGAGATGGTTTGTCCCACAGCCATCAGTACGTCATACTGGAGATAGTATACAGGTGCTCGTTAGGTTACGGGTACATCGGACAGGACTTGCAGGGGAACTGATTGGTTGGTATTATACCCGTCGTCAGTTAACAGTTCCCAGGTGACATGAGTACAGCATAGTCCGCAGACTTGACACTGCTACTTCGCCTCGAGTGTGTCCCACTGTTCTTAGATTGCTACCCTACCATAGCTCAAAGGAGTCATGCAAACAGGTAGCAGTTGGGTGCAGTCCCGAGCACTTGGAGGCAGTGGCGGTTAGACAGGATTCGTCTCTCCCGGTATTGGGAGTTGATATCGCGCTATGTCAGAGAGCCATTACGCAAAGTCCCTGGCCAGGGCAAGCGAGATTTATTGGTAGGTTCCAGTAGTTTCTCAGGGTGTAATGGGCTACACTCCGACACGACTTATACCGCTATTAGGGGACTGACGCTTGCCGCCCCCTAGGTTCGATATGCGATAGTCTTAGACGAACAGACCGGACTGTACGGAGATTGTCACATCAGGCTCAGTAGGAGTTCGGATGGGTTTCCTCATCGGCCTTCTTATCGACATCTACCTGGGGACCGTTACGTACAGCTAGTGCTGCTTGCGGTCTATGGTTAAACCCACTGCCAGCGTAGTGTCGAGTCTTTAGAGTCCCACACAGAGGGTTTCCCTGCTCCAGGCGAAACGATATAGAGGTCGTATGGTTTTACGACAGGGTTCGGACGCATACGTGTGTTTACGCATGTGCGACGTTCGGACAGTTTTTACTAGTTGGCTTTGGTTTAAGCCAGATTCTAGCATCGGGTTATTGGATTTATACAGTCTAAAGTTTTTCCGTATTTTCACGGATTGGAGGGGCGTTCTCGTAATTTTCCGGGAAGCTTCTAGAAGCGTGGTGAGTTGGAGGCTAAGGTGGCATTTGCATTAATTGGATTAGTGAGTCATGTAGTGATTCATGCTATGAGTTAATGATTCATTTATTGATTTATATGACTCATATGATGAATCACTTAGGGTATTAATGAAACATGATGATAAAGCTTAATTTATTATTTACTTAATAATATCATATTTTTCATATATACACATATGATTTCATTCATCCAAAGTAATTCATATTCTCACCTTCTCTCTCCTAAAGCTCTCCCTCTTCACACCCTAAGCATAACCTCTCATGTATTGAGATCAAGAGTTAGCTAGACTAATACATCCATAATCTCACTCTATATCCCCTAGGTAGCTTAGATTAGCATTTTGAGCAACGTAGTTATCTCAAGATAGAGATCAAGCTTGGCATAGGAGCTCTCGGGTGGATCGTCTTTGACTCGAGGAGGCCGTTGAGGTGCTGATGTTCCAAAGAGCCAACGAGGAGTGGAGGATAGCAATGAAGACCCGAAGGACAAGTAACATGAGGTATAACTTCGAATCCGAGTAGTTAAACCTCTCGTAGTTTGCTAGTAACGGTTTAGATACGATTCATGCGCTCAAGTCCGTGTTACGAAGCTTTAATAATCGTTTTTCATATATTCCGCCTCCTCGCAAGTTAGTGGGGTGCGTGACATGGACTTACAGTGGTATCCGAGCCAACTAAACTATTACTAGCTTTTTAGCAACTAATTAGAAGTTCGATCGACGGAAAACATGAAAACGAAACACCCCGGACCCTAACAGTTTCTGTAAATTTTAAACGTGTCTAAAATTTTTTTTGATATGCCTTAAAATTCACAGCAGGGTATTTTAAGAGTTCTGGGAAAATACGAGGACACATTTCGGCAATACGGCCGCGGAACCGCGGCCAAACGGTGCTTTTGGCCGCGGATCCGCCGTCGAGTCAACGCCAAGTTGACTCGGAGTTTCACAGTAATTCATAGTTTCTGGTGTTTTGTTTTCCTGTATATTTTTTTTCTACCCAGGTTACTTCAGTGCAGGTTTGTTTTTGGGGTAGACACGGATAAAGGTTTTCGATCGATGTTCTAAGTTATTTTCTAATTGGGTTTTTATCTGTAATGTTTAATGTGTTCGTAAACCTCCTCTAACTGCTAGTATGTCGGTTGGCAGGGGGTTGCACATTTCTGTAATGTTTACTGTTTGTGTATATGGACTTGATTGGAATGTTGTGATGATTAGCCGGGGTTTGAGTTACGTTTAATATTCATTCATTCGATGTAAATGTAATATGATATAATATTCTTTTGCGGGGCGCATCCAGGTTGCAGTTGTAGCCACCGTTGTATTATTTCTTTTTACTGTTTTTGCTCCTAGGATAGACCCAAGGCGGGGTACACAAACTACCGGATACTTTGAAGTGTTTAGTGGCCTACTCACTTTGTTGAGGGAGATCGCTTCACTTCGGGTACTTGGCGGGTAGTTTGCCGTACCCGTAGGGGTCTAGGGTGGGGTAATGGCTATTCATCACAACTGTGTAATCCGTCTTTTATTGCAGGCTCAAAGCAAATGCGGATTGCTAGCATATCCAATAAAGTTTATCTGTGATCTGGAATGCTTATTATTGCGTCTGACGAATGTACAATATCTATATATGATAGCTATTAGACGCCACTTATGTTTTACACCAGCGCTAGCCCAGCCCCCGCTCTGTCGTTAGTTAAGTAACCTAATGGGTGATGACGGGACCCCATGGCAAATGCGGATGGCATAAGAGGACGTGGTATTTTCGTTGTTTTCTGCAATGATAGGATAAATGATGGGACGCATTATTATAATGCAAAGAAAATAAACCATAGTTTAATCGTTGGAACAAATTTAAAAGAAACCACTCGGTTATTTTAAAAGATCAGGTTTTTTAATTGCGGAGCTTTAACCACACCTTTTAAAAAGTATCAGGTTCCTTCGGTTATATCAAGTTCACTACGTTCACGGTTTTTTGCCAAAACCATTCGTAGCCCTCCGTCATTTTATTTGGGTATTCAGTAGTATTCAAGCTATGTATTTTGACCTAACGCCAAGGCATAGTGTGTAGGGTTCCTAGGAACACAGTAGAGGTCTCACAAGGCATCAACCATGCCATTTTAAAAAAATATGGTGCCGAGAAACCCTAGTTAACGGATCGTTGCTAGAAATCTAGGCGTTAACACTTAACTACTAGAGTATGGAAATTACAACCTTTGTAGATCCGGATATCCACCTCCACGGCTTCGCAACGATGTCTCCTCGCTGTCCAAGTCGAACCCCGGGCTCTAGCGTCGGCTTCATCGGAGAATGAACGGGCTTGGTCATCGACGACGATGCCGAAGATGATCTACGTCGAGGCATCGCTAGATCAAGCTCCCACTTCACAAAGTGATGAAACTTGTGAAGAAAACACACTCTACTACTTGGCAAGAGGTAGAGGATGAAGAAATAGGAGGTGGGTTCTCTTTAGAATTGGATTTCTCACTCTCAAGCTCAAGTTGCCAATGATGGCCTCAAGGTTTCAAACTTGAAGATGAAGAAGAAGATGAGCTAGAATTATGAGAAGTCTATTTTAAAATGAAAAGAAAAACAATACTTATCATAATCAAACTAAGGTTAAGTGTAGAGAGCAAACCATGGTAAGTGGGAATAGTTAGGGTTTAACATGAAGACAAAATGGTCTTTGAGTCAAACCTTCATGAAGCTTCATCAAGCTTCATGACAAAAAGAAAACCATTTTGTTTTCATAAAATTATTTAAATAAAAAGGAATGGATAAATAAATGAGTGATTAAAACAAAACCCTAATTATCTACTTAACCATGGTTTTATTCTTTATACTTAACCATATAAACATGCATCATCAAATATGATACATACAAGTGCACAAAAGTATATCACATATACATCATGCACATCAAGTGAGAAAATCCATTTAAAGTGAACCTATATTAGTTAATGTAAAGTAATATATCAAATATATAATTATACATTAAATCATTAAATCAACACTTGATTTAACGACCCGGTCACATCGCATATAACCGACTAATATCAATAGTAATAACTTACCGAATCAACACTTGATCCGATAACCCGGCTATAACGCATATAACCGATCAATATTACAAATCGCGAGAATCGAATACAGTATCACATACTGGAATTATTCTCGGTCCCGCACATATCTCATATGCGCTCCTATTTCATTTCGCTTGAGCCAGGAAACCTCTGTGTAGGACTCTAAAGACTCGTCAATACTCCGGTAGCAGATGATGATCATATCAAGCACCCACAAGCCGCAAGCGGTCTGCTAAACGTAATGGCCATCCGGGTATTGAGCGATCAGAAGATCGACGAGCTAGCCCGCTCACACTCCTGTGAATCCAACCAGTAACACTTACCGTACAGTCCGGTCTGATCGTCTGATATGTCGCATATCTCACCTAGGGGTGGTAAACGTCAGACCCCAATAGCTCGATAAGTCGTGTCGATATGAGGCTCATAACGGGTCGAGAAACTACTGGTAACACTTACCAGCAAATCTCTGATCAGCCCTGGCCAGGGACTTCCCTGTTACGGCCAATCGAGCACAGCGCAACATCAACCCCCAATACCGGGAGAGACGAAACCCCTCCTATCGCTCATTGCCTCCATGTGACTCGGGACTGTACCCAAAGACCACCGTTTTGCACGCCCTCATGGACGTGGTAAGGTGGAGATCAAAGCACAGTGGGAATCACACGAGACTCTATGACGATCTCGGGTCTACAGACTAACCTGCACAAGTGTCACCTGAGAACTGCCATCTGACGTGAGGTATAATACCATCTGGGAGTTCTCGGCGAGTCCGTCCAGTGTACCCAGTCTCCACTGAGCACCCGTATACCCTCTCTGATGTCAAACACCAATGGATATGGGATCATCCATCGCCCATCACATGGGTCGAGAAGCGTATACGCTAGTCTACACTGGTATATCGATGCCCCGTCTCGATACACCCACGACTAGGGACCTTGAAGGATGTACTTATGGACTACCATGTCCCCACTAGTATGATCTGCATCATAGTCCAGGTAGTCAAGTACACATCCTAAGGGCTTTACCAACATGTAACTATAAAACAGTATAAAGAGACTAGTGTACATGTTAAGATAAAGAGCAACCAGATAGCATACTATCATGTCGAGCAAGAAAGTCATCTCTATATATGTCCAAGCATCCAATATAATATACATCATCTGTACAATACTGGCCTCTAGGGCATACATACAACTAACAATCTCCCACTTGCACTAGGGCCAGCTGCTGTAGTATCGCATACCGAGCATCCCGAAGAGTCTCTCAAACTGTATCTGGGGAATGGCCTTCGTGAGTGGATCCGCCGTGTTGTTCTTCGTGTCAACCCTCCTGACCTCGATCTCCCGGCGATCAACTATCTCCCGGATCAGGTGATACCGCCTCAGAATATGCCTGGATCGCTGATGGGACCTGGGTTCCTTGGCCAAAGCCACCGCTCCATTGTTATCGCAATACAAAGGTATTGGATGGTCAATGGATGGAACCACTCCAAGTTCAGTAATGAACTTCTTAATCCAGACAGCCTCTTTGGCAGCATCGTTGGCAGCGATGTATTCAGCCTCCATCTTCGAGTCTGCCACGGTTTCCTGCTTGGAACTCTTCCAGCTAACCGCCCCTCCGTAAAGGGTAAAGACAAAGCCCGACTGCGACTTAGAGTCGTCCTTATCACTCTGGAAGCTCGAATCGGTAAAGGACTCCACTTGGAGTTCTCCGTTACCATACACCAAGAACATATCTCTAGTCCTTCGCAAGTACTTGAGAATGTTCTTCACAGCTGTCCAGTGACTCTCTCCAGGATCTGCTTGATACCGACTCACTACACTTAGTGAGTATGCAACATCGGGTCTGGTACATAGCATCGCATACATGATAGAGCCTACTGCGGAAGCATAGGGTATCCCTTGCATGCGAACTCTCACCAAATCAGTCTTGGGAGACATCTCTTTGGAGAGAGTGAGTCCAGAGATCGTGGGTAAGTTCCCACGCTTGGATTATTCCATACTAAACCTCTTTAGTATGGTGTCAATGTACCTGGATTGGGACAATCCCAATATCCGTTTGGATCTATCTCTATAGATCCTGATTCCCAATATGCAGGAGGCATCACCAAGATCTTTCATTAAGAATCTTTGTGACAAGAAGAGCTTGACCGATTGCAGCATAGGAATATCATTTCCTATCAAGAGTATGTCGTCCACGTACAATACGAGGAAGACAACCTTACTCTCTGCCACCTTCTTGTAGATACAAGGTTCATCTGGATTTTTGACGAAATCAAACTCTTTGATAACGACGTCAAAGCAGATGTTCCAACTCCGCGATGCTTGCTTTAATCCATAAATGGATTTAAGCAGCTTGCACACCTTCCCGCTGCTCCCACTGTCTATGAAGCCCTCTGGCTGAGTCATGTACACGCACTCTTCTAAATCACCATTTAGAAAGGCGGTGTTAACATCCATTTGCCAGATTTCGTAATCATGATAAGCAGCGATGGCAAGCATGATCCGGATGAATTTAAGCATAGCCACTGGAGAAAAGGTCTCGTCATAGTCCACACCTGGTCTTTGACGAAAACCCTTTGCTACAAGTCTAGCTTTGAAAGTCTCCACTTTCCCATCTACACCAAGTTTCTTCTTGAAGATCCACTTGCTCCCAATATGTTTTACCCCTTCAGGAGCAATGTCCAAAGTCCATACTTTGTTGGTGTACATGGATTCCATCTCGGACCGCATAGCATCCAGCCATTTCACTGAGTCCCCACTCGTGATGGCCTGCTCGAAGCTAGTTGGGTCATCATCCTCCATGATGCAATCCTCGCTCCCACCATCCATGAGAAAACCGTAGTATCTCTCAGGTGGGCGAGGAACCCTACTGGATCGGCGGAGAGGCTGGGGTTCATCGGGAACTACGGAATCCTCTGGTTCAACCAAATCTTCTGTTGTAGTCTGTATTGCTGGAACCTCTTCCAGTTCTACCTCAATGCCACTTATCTGTTTCATAAGAAAACTTTTTTCTAAGAAAGTGGCATGTCGAGAAACAAACACTTTTTGTTCCTCGGAGTGGTAGAAGATATACCCTCGCGAATGTTTGGGATATCCAACAAACTTACATAGAACAGACCTTACCTCGAGCTTGTCCGGATTTTGTGTTTTAACATAGGCCGGACAACCCCATATCTGAATAAAATTAAGACATGGTCTCTTGCCATTCCATATCTCATATGGAGTGGTAGGCACTGATTTGGTCGGAACTCTATTCAGTAGGTATGCAGCAGTCTCCAGTGCATATCCCCAGAAGGAAATAGGTAACTCAGCTGTACTCATCATAGAGCGCACCATATCTAATAGGGTGCGATTTCTCCGCTCCGATACACCGTTGTGCTGTGGTGTATATGGAGGAGTCAGCTGAGAGAGAATCCCATTCTCTTTTAGGAAGTCCAGGAATTCATTGCTTAAGTATTCTCCTCCTCGATCAGATCGAAGGATTTTAATACTTTTTCCGGTTTGGTTCTCAACTTCTTGTTTATATTCCCTAAATTTCTCAAAAGCTTCTGATTTGTGTTTCATCAGGAACACATACCCGAACCTAGAGAGATCGTCAGTGAATGTAATGAAGTATGAAGAACCATCCCTGGCATGTGTAGACATGGGACCGCATACATCACTATGTATCAGTCCCAAGAGTTCGGTAACTCTTTCTCCGTGTCCCGTAAACGGAGTCTTGGTCATCTTTCCTTTGAGACATGACTGGCAAGTGTCATAAGATGAAAATTCAAACGGATTTAAATATCTATCTTTATGCAACTTAGCTAGTCGTGTCGCATTGATGTGACCCAGTCTATAATGCCACAAGAAGGATTCGTTGAGTTCAGAACTCTTCCTCTTGTGTGTGTTTGTTATGCTTAGAACTGTTGATTGATTTAGAACATAAATGCCATTGCATAACGTGCCTGATCCAACCAACTTTTGGTTACGGAAAATGTTCATAACATTGTCCTGTAATACAAAATTATATCCTTCTTTACTCAATAAAGAAACTGATATAATGTTGCATATCAGGTTCGGCATGTAATAGCATTCGTTCAGAACCAATGTATTACCAGTTGGTAATACAAGGTGATATTCCCCGACAGTCTTAGCTGCAACAATTGTACCATTTCCGACTCTTATGTCTTTATCACCTTCTCCAAGTTCTCTACCTTTCCTAAGCCCATGCAACTGATTACATATATGGGATCCTGACCCGGTATCTAATACCCAGGACGTAGAGCAAATGGAGAAACAGTTCTCTGTAACGAACACACCCGAAGAAAATGCATCAACATGTACTTTCTTCAAACGGGTGGCATGGGAATCCTGGTATTCCCCTATATCCTGTTCATTCCTATAACTCTTATAAGAAAGAACGGAACCAACGTTCCCCAGCACAGAATAACATGCGGGTTCGGTCAATACATCCATATTATTATCTTCATTAGGGCATGAAATGGTCGCTACCTGGAGAGAGAGAGAAGAAAACACTTTAGCGTATGCTCGTGCAAGATCAGATTGGTTATTATCTTATCTAATCAGGATGGCTCCCACTGCTTTTTATCAAATCTTCCTTCAAACCCTAAAAGGAAAGACTAGCCGGGATTAATTATACACTACAAGTTCGCTAATCTTTTAGCCAGGCCAGTGTCGGTACTTTGAGGGAGGTCCCCCGTGCTTTCGCACGAACCTAATTAATGTAAACCTCGTTTTCCCAGAGGCGTAACCCCGTTGACACCTTTCTAGACACCTACTTGATCAGCTAATTGCAATGTGTAAAACTCTCCCAGGAGTAACTCTTACTCGCAGCGGGTATCGGGATCCAACTATCTCATAGAAGGTATGCAATCTCATTGCAAATTTCAACACTTGAAATTCCCGATAATATTTTGCCCCTAGCGTCCTATGACCTTGACGGAGGCCAAACAACCCATAGTCCGCTAGTCAAGTTCAACCCGTCATTTCCTGATTGAATTAAACCCACCCGCACGACCCATGACGGAGGCCAAACAACGCCGTACGAATACCCTAATCCAATCGCATCATATGCAAGCAGATAAGCACTAGTTAGCTACCGTACACTGCGCCTTGACGGAGGCCAAACTACCGCAGCACGAATACTAACTAGTACTTATCTGAAATGACGGAGGGCTACGCAGGTTTTTCATAAAAACCATGAGCGTATAGAACTTGATATCGTTGTAGAATCAAATGAAGTTTTGAAATGGAGTGATTTTGAGGCTTTTCTAGTCTTGCTAAAGGGATCACTCCCGGTGAAGGGATCGTCGGCCCTTTCCTCGTCGGATGAGGTGCTGGATATATCATATATATCACTGTGCAAAGCAGAAACTCTTAAAAGCAATCAAAAATCAAACCGAGTGTGTAGCATCTGCCAGTTATTGCTAAAGGAGTCACTCCCGGTGAAGGGATCTCGGTCCTTTCCTCATCGAATAAGGTGCAGGGTATATCATATATACCACTGTGCAAAGCAAGAACTGTAGCTACCTGTTTTATTTTAAAATTCGATTCCACAACATCTTAGGTTTTTTATCTTTCATTAATCATATTAATGAAGTCCCATCATTTAAATACCTAAACACCACAGATAGATATGACGTACACTTATGCCATCCGCATTCGCCTCGATGTCCCCTCGTGCACCGTTAGGTTAGGTAACTAACGACAGAGCAGGGCAGGGCTAGCGCGGGTGTAAAACATAAGTAACGTCTATATAATATATCATATATACTATATACTATATCCATCACAGAATCTCATCTCAGAAATCGCAGCAGAAGAAACATATGAAATATTGGATATACTAGGACGTCCGTGTTTTCAATACGAGCCAGTATAAAACACGGATTCCATGGTCGTGATGAATAGCCAATCCCACACCCCTAGACCCCTACGAGAGCGGCAAGCAACCCTGCCAATTCTAGGGTTAGGAGACCCGGACTCGACTCCTCGAGTTGGTCTCCTACTGGACCCCAGAACCCGGTTACTTGTGCTCCCCTTCTTGGGTCTATCCTAATGCGGAAAAGTAAATAATATACAAAGGGTGACAACTTCCGCTACCTGGAAGTGCCCCAAATAAAAGAATATTACATACAAGTTTTTACATGAATGAAAATGAAAAACACTCATCTCACATAAAAACCCCCGGCTATTCAAACACGACGATCCAATATAACATATCCAGCAACACATAACATCACATGCCATCAACGTAAGTAAGTATGCATACCCCAATTGTCGTTGACGTATAGCAACGAAACCGGCGATATGAACATACTACACTTACGGTCACAGAAAAGAAAGTGTAAAACTACAACAATTGGAATCCGCAACTTCTTTAGACATCGCATGCCTAATCTAATGAAATACTTAGACATCACATGCCTAACAGATATAAGTCCCGCATTTTAGTCTCATTATCGAAAACTCTTTTCAATATCATGTGGGACTAAACTGCTAGATTTATAACATTCATTCAGTTATCTCATAACTGTTTGTGAATTCCAATTATTGTATCACATTCCAGATAAACAGAAAATGTTAAACTTTCCGATCGAACAGTCGAATACCCAAGTTTTCCGGATATGGTCCAACACATGAAATAAGTCTAACAACATTCAGTTCGTGCCTCAGTACCAACGGTCCAGCCGTAGAAGGGTCAAGCCAACGCCTCACATGTGGCACGCCGTACTGCCCCAAACCCGAAGGTTCAAAGGGCAGTTCAAGACGGTCACATAATCGAGTTAAGGTTTGTTGTCTTCTAGAGGGTCCATCGCGTTATTTGCACTACTTAGAACGTCGTTAAACTACGGAAAAATCCAACACTTGGAAATTTCCCAACAGGGGAAAAATTGGGTATTTATATCCGGTTGAACTTTTTAACATATTCTGAAAATTATCCGGAAATACACAAAAGACGAAATTTGATAATCCGATCGAAATACCGAATCCCCAAAACAACCCCAGAAAATTCAACTCTTGAATGAATATTAAAAATTCCCAGGAAAATCACCACAGAAAACTGAGAATTACTGTGAAAATTAAAATGCACAAAACGACAAAAGCGCCGCGCATCCGCCGCACAAGCCATGCTCGTGCCGCGGATCCGCGGCTCTTTAATGGAATTAGTCCATCGAAATTCACAGTAACTCTTAGATTAGCCTGCTGATTTTTCTGCATATTTTTAATGTGGAAAAATCCCCGATTTTAGAAAAAGGACAGAGAGCATGTTTGGTTTGGGGTTTCGGGTTCGTTCGGGCTTCAAACGCCATCTAGACTTCGCCTAAGGCTCTAGCTAGGCTCTGATACCACTGTAGGGTTCCTAGGCACACAGTAGAGGTCTCACAAGGCATCAACCAAGCCATTTTACAAAAATATGGTGCCGAGAAACCCTAGTTAACGGATCGTTGCTAGAAATCTAGGCGAAAAGTACACTAGTTAACACTTAACTACTAGAGTATGGAAATTACAACCTTTGTAGATCCGGATATCCACCTCCACGGCTCCGCAACGATGTCTCCTCGCTGTCCAAGTCGAACCCCGGGCTCTAGCGTCGGCTTCATCGGAGAATGAACGGGCTTGGTCATCGACGACGATGCCGAAGATGATCTACGTCGAGGCATCGCTAGATCAAGCTCCCACTTCACAAAGTGATGAAACTTGTGAAGAAAACACACTCTACTACTTGGCAAGAGGTAGAGGATGAGGAAATAGGAGGTGGGTTCTCTTTAGAATTGGATTTCTCACTCTCAAGCTCAAGTTGCCATTGATGGCCTCAAGGTTTCAAACTTGAAGATGAAGAAGAAGATGAGCTAGAATTATGATAAGTCTATTTTAAAATGAAAAGAAAAACAATACTTATCATAATCAAACTAAGGTTAAGTGTAGAGAGCAAACCATGGTAAGTGGGAATAGTTAGGGTTTAACATGAAGACAAAATGGTCTTTGAGTCAAACCTTCATGAAGCTTCATCAAGCTTCATGACAAAAAGAAAACCATTTTGTTTTCATAAAATTATTTAAATAAAAAGGAATGGATAAATAAATGAGTGATTAAAACAAAACCCTAATTATCTACTTAACCATGGTTTTATTCTTTATACTTAACCATATAAACATGCATTATCAAATATGATACATACAAGTGCACAAAAGTATATTACATATACATCATGCACATCAAGTGAGAAAATCCATTTAAAGTAAACCTATATTAGTTAATGTAAAGTAATATATCAAATATATAATTATACATTAAATCATTAAATCAACACTTGATTTAACGACCCGATCACATCGGATATAACCGACTAATATCAATAGTAACAACTTACCGAATCAACACTTGATCCGATAACCCGGCTATAACGCATATAACCGATCAATGTTATAAATCGCGAGAATCGAATACAGTATCACATACTGGTATTATTCTCGGTTCCGCACATATCTCATATGCGCTCCTATTTCGTTTCTCTTGAGCCAGGAAACCTCTGTGTAGGACTCTAAAGACTCGTCAATAATCCGGTAGCAGATGATGATCATATCAAGCACCCACAAGACGCAAGCGGTCTGCTAAACGTAACGGCCATCCGGGTATTGAGCGATCAGAAGATCGACGAGCTAGCCCGCTCACACTCTTGTGAATCCAATCAGTAACACTTACCGTACAGTCCGGTCTGATCGTCTGATATGTCGCATATCTCACCTAGGGGTGGTAAACGTCAGACCCCAATAGCTCGATAAGTCGTGTTGATATGAGGCTCATAACGGGTCGAGAAACTACTGGTAACACTTACCAGCAAATCTCTGATCAGCCCTGGCCAGGGACTTCCCTGTTACGGCCAATCGAGCACAGCGCAACATCAACCCCTAATACCGGGAGAGACGAAACCCCTCCTATCGCTCATTGCCTCCATGTGACTCGGAACTGTACCTAAAGACCACCGTTTTGCACGCCCTCATGGACGTGGTAAGGTGGAGATCAAAGCACAGTGGGAATCACACGAGACTCTATGACGATCTCGGGTCTACAGACTAACCTGCACAAGTGTCACCTGAGAACTGCCATCTGACGTGAGGTATAATACCATCTGGGAGTTCTCGGTGAGTCCGTCCAGTGTACCCAGTCTCCACTGAGCACCCGTATACCCTCTCTGATGTCAAACACCAATGGATATGGGATCATCCATCGCCCATCACATGGGTCGAGAAGCGTATACGCTAGTCTACACTAGTATATCGATGCCCCGTCTCGATACACCCACGACTAGGGACCTTGAAGGATGTACTTATGGACTACCATGTCCCCACTAGTATGATCTGCATCATAGTCCAGGTAGTCAAGTACACATCCTAAGGGCTTTACCAACATGTAACTATAAGACAGTATAAAGAGACTAGTGTACATGTTAAGATAAAGAGCAACCAGATAGCATACTATCATGTGGAGCAAGAAAGTCATCTCTATATATGTCCAAGCATCCAATATAATATACATCATCTGTACAATACTGGCCTCTAGGGCATACATACAACTAACATAGTGTTTGGTAGCTGCTGGGTATTCATTTGTTACATAGATAGATGTGTTAATTTTGGGACAGTCGTATTATCATTTTGGCCTAATGTAACATTTCAAAAAAAAAAAAATATTAATTTTTGGAAATTTTTATAATTTAATATTATTTTAATGAATATTTTAATATTTTGGTATTATTAAATACAAATAAAGGGGAAAATTTTTGGAAAAGTTATGGAAAATTCTAAAATAGGGTAATTTATGGAATTATGCCATTTTAAAGTTTTTATGATTAGTTATATACTAATTTAGTGCTAATCGCGATTAAAAATCGCTAATCGGATTCTTAGCTTTTTTGTGCAAAAGTGTGCACATATCATTTTCCACACTTGTCACTTGTTACATATTTTGGGAATATGGTTTCTTAGGGCTTGCCATTGAGTGAGAAGAAAAGAAAAAGAAAAGAAAAAGAAAAGAAAAAGAAAAGGCTTCATGATGAGAGAGAGAGAGAGACCAAGTCAACTTTTACCTTTTTGAACCATACTCCCATCATTTCCCTTCTCATTTTCTCTCCCCCCTTCATGAAGAGCTGCTGCTGCTCCTGCTCCTGCTCCCTCTTCTTCCTCCTCTCTCTTCAACCCTAGATCCACAATGAAATCCACCCCAAAACCCTATTCCCATTTCACAATAAATGTTCCCGAGCTCACTAACTACACATTGAACCTAGCAAGATTGGATTTGGACTTTGAGCAACTCAAGAATTTTCTTGAGTTGCCGAAGAAGGTAATTTCTAAACCCCTAGTTTAGTATTTCAATTCTTATTGCATCAATTCTAGTTTCATGTCGATATGACGTCGTTTGATGGACTTGTGAACTTCAAGTTAGGGTTTAGGGTTAGACCTGAGATTAAAAGTGAAATTGAGGCTTGTGATGACCCTAGAACCCCTGGTGTGATGATAGATTGGACCAAACCTGAAGCTAGAACACAGAATAATGATTGATGAAATCGATATCGGGGAAAACTGTGAATCTGTGATCGTATTTAGGAATCTGCTATCACCCCGAGACCCCAAAAATAAAACTGAGTTGACAGTGAGATGTGCAGGCACCATGGAGCCACCACACCAAACCTTAGCCCCCAACTCCAACTCCAGGCCGCCAATTTATTGCAATTGGCCGCAATTTGTGGCCATACCTGTCCCATTTCGCCTCGTTTTGGTTCTGCTGCTCCTACATGTATAGATTAGACCCCTGGTATATATAGATTTGTCTAATTTGACCTAGGGTGTAATCTGGGGCATTTTTCCTTAGTTGCTATTTTGGATTCATGTTTCCGTATTCCGTATTTTTTAAATCTGAATTGGTGTATTGTGTTTTACCTCAACTATTTAGCGTTTATACGACGATATCGAGGGTTGTTGTTGGTTTTGGAAGGCGTTGTCCATAGGTTCTAACCTATAGATCATAGCGTATCGTTTTGGGATTCGTATGCCGTTTTAGTTTGGATTTGGTTTTGATACGCATTTGCGATACGTTAATGTATAGGTACCCCATGAAGACTTCGGGACGACAAGCAAACACGTGGTGACGTCGACAACGAAGACGCAAGGTGAGTAGATTATATCTACAGGGGGAAGTCGGGTGGATAGCGTATAGCACCCCCGCAGTCCGTAGTTGATATACTATATATATATATATGATAGTTATAGTGCGTCATGAATATTATGTTAGGTGTATTATGGATAGTTTAGGGTTAAAGGTAACTAGTGTAGTTCATAGTCGCGAACCCTAGAATAAATTTACACCTACACACACACCCTTGCATATTCATTATACCTGCACTGTGTTTGATGATATTGGATGACATTGTAGGTGAGTCGATGATGCTGGGCGTTGTGCCGCGAGATCGGTGATTTGATATGATTCGTATTTGGGATACGACATGTGATCTTTAGCGGGCCTTTGGACGTGTGCTTACACACCGGTAATAGATGGTATCAGTTGTACTAGACTTAGATCAGTAACCCAGATTATGTGATATGATGATGAGGATACCAAATAACTGATGAGCTGATTGTGATATTGACCCGTACCCAGCCATTGGGATGACGTACGACGATTTACCGTACGAGCCTATATTGATGACAGATCCGCACTCATGACTCGAGGATGTCTTACAATATACTGTATCGTACGCGATATCATTGAGGCGGGATCACCGACTATTATATCTATATATATATCGACTCAGATTTAGGTGGTTTCCATACCTCTCCCGATTGACTTGATACTTAGATCTGTAGTTTGCATAGTAGATTCTTCACTGTGGTGTTGATTATTTGATTTCCGCATATTCATGCTATTCGCATTGCTTTGCATATGTTTATTGCTATATTTTTATCATGCTGTTAGGACACCAGCACCAATATCGATGATGCGTATGTTCCACGTACACTATTTGCCGGCTCACACACTTCATCATCGATAATTGCCATGCCACTACACTGTAGTACTGTTGCATTCATGATATGATTCTTGCGTGGCATATGGTACACTTATACTTGTACACATACATAGATGATTCTGACTTGATTAGAGATTTGGGAACCGCAAGATATTCTTCAAAACTGATCCATTTTAAAAGAGCGGTTTCCCTCGACATGTGCACGTTACTATTTCATTTTGCATGACTTACTGTTATGCTTACCTTTCTTTACATGTCGCATACATCATGTTTTGATTATACGCATCGAGATATGTTGTTTCCATGACATTTTTGAATTTGGGAACCGTGGGTATTTCAAAAGAGAATATATAATTGTTTTAAAAACCTGGTTACCCTTGATATGATATTTCAGTGCGTCCACCATGTGTTTTCTCGGTGCTGAGAGCGACATGTGAAACCTGATTCGAGGAGGCGGATGAGGCCGATTGCGGGTACATAGTGGACCCGGTATGGCACCCCGGGGCGAGAACGGTTTCGCTGTGTAGTAGACGGTGAGCCTGGCAGAGGGACTACTACATACCGGTGATTGTGTTTGAGCTCGGTGCATATCTGGAGGATACCGACCGGAGTTGAGAGATGGACATGGGCTGACCCGTACTGCCGGGGCTGAGGGCTGATACCGCAGACGAAGCCCCATATGGATGAGGATTTACGTGCTGATGCTAGGCACGGGTTTCATGATGATTTCCATGATTTTGATTACATCCTCATATTTGCATGCATGCTGCTTATTGTCATTGGGTGACAGGTGGACGGGATCCACATATATACAGACATTGATTACATACAGACTTTGACTACATTGATCTTACTTCATTTGTATATATAACAGGGTATGAGGGCGCTGTTATATATATACCTTTACACCAATATTAGTGGAATGGGACGCTAATATATATGTATTGATTTTCATTTGATACTTCATCATATTTACTTCATGCAGACATACCTTATATTTATGACATGTTATTACCTGAGGCACTACCTACATGTTAGATGTTACATTGCCACCTTATCACGCTTCATACTTACTCTTGAGGTTTATATCATATACTGATCGTATTGACTTAGGATTATGTCTTGCATTCGGTTTCTGCTTGTAGATATTTTCTATTCACGAGTTGGCAACTCACCCCCGTTGTGCCACAGTTTTTGCAGGTTTTTCCGTACAGGTTCCATAGCGGCATTTCTGGCACACTGCTTCCTTGCGGGTGAATTGCTTTTTGTAGGTGGGTTCTTTTGTATCAAGAACCACCATTGTACTTGTATTATTCATTGTATCTAGAAATCCCATCAACCAAAACTTGTATATTGTTTCAGACTTAGACATTAGTGATGTATTTTTCGACTTTAGAGTCGCGCTTAGTAGTATTGCGGTTTTCATGCTTATTGAGTTTCTTTTTTGGATTTGACCCTCGCCATTCGGCGTTGTATATTATTGCTTGCGTGGTTGTGACCGTCAATTGACGAAGAGCTAGCTCCCGCTTGGGGATGCCTTTTATCATTGTATATATATTGTTCTTGTTGTACCCCGTTCGGGGCCAGTATTTACAAAAGAAACTCTGCCGAAATTTTTAGAAAAGACTTTACATTTTAAAATGTATATTCGGCTTAGTTATTTAAAAACCTTGACTTCAAATATGTTTTTCTTCACTTCTTTAAACCAGTTTTCTTTACTTACTCTTAAAATGGTTTTAGATTTCTGGGCTTTTGGCTTACTTGGATCAGATGGAGTCTTATAGACTTCATATGGTTCAAGGGCCAGTCACGTGCTCTTTTGGGTCGTGACACCTAACGTCAAGGATATGCACGGGTGGGTTCAAATTAACCTGGATAATGACAAGTAGAACTTGACATGTGACTTATGACATTTTGACCTAACGCCAAGATCATAAGAGCATGGGGCAACAATTTATATCGGGAATTTCTAAAGAAACTAAAATTTGTAGAGAGTGCATACTATTTTGGAGTTTGATGAATGTTGGTAGGATTCCTTCAACATTATCATACGATGATATTTTGGATCCCGATCCTACTGTGAGTATATACTACTTATCAGGAGATTCGTCACTTAACGATCAATGCTATAAACCAAGTAGGTTCCTAGAAAGGTGTCAGCGGGGCTACGCCCCCAGAGAAAAGAGGTTATTTAATTAAGAAATTTCGCGAAAGCGTTGGAAAACCTCTCTCGAAGTATCGACACTGACCTGGCTGAACGGTTAAGCAAGAATTGTACGGTGAGATTAGTCCTGGCTAATTCTTCTTTTATGGTTTGAGGAGGGATTCAAGAAACAGTGGGAGCCATCCTGTTTAGATAAATTAAAACCAATCTAAACTTGTAACAGCATCATGCTAAAATGTTTTCTTCACTCTCTTAATTGCAGCAACCTTATGACCACACATAGGTTACATCTAGATAACAATTAAACTGAATCTGACTTATATGACTGGCAAAAATCTGTCCAGATGTCCATTGCCTATGACAAGCTGGACCACCCTATTACTACTCAAGATCCCGCCGTCCCAGGTCCAGTTTCCACTGTCGCGGATATGAATATCCGTCAGACAAGGGAAAAGGATAAAGCGAAACCCAAGTGCCTCGTGTTAGCTTCAGTTGATGGTGTATACCAGAAGCAGCACGAGAAGATGGACTCAGTTTCCATCTTTCTCCATAATAAAGTTTTATATGGAGAGCAATCTCATATCGCAAGATATGAGACCTCGAACGAATTAGTTCAAGCGAGGTTGGATTTCGGGTCATCTGTAGGGGACAACGTCCTTACAATGACTAGTTATATTGATGAGCTCCAGGACCTGGAAACCACGTTAGGAAACGAGTCAGATACTGACTTGATTCTACAGTCTCTGCCTTCTACCCTGAAGGAAACCAGGGAAGTAGAAGGAAAGAGAAGGGCAAATGTTTCGAAACTGAATGTAGTAAAAGAGGAACGTTCCTATTGTTATGGGATTGGGCATTAGCAGAAAGATTGCAGGGCTTTTGAAGCCAGTAGCCAGGATATGAAGCATGTTGTGGCTTCAGCCTCTAGTGTATTTGTAATTGAGAACTGTTTGTCAATTAACTCTACTTCCTGGGTACTAGATACCGGAGCAGGATCTCATATCTGTAATTCATTACATGCTTTGAGAAACCGTAGAGTTATGAAGATAGGTGATTTGTCTCTCAGAGTTGCAAACGGAATGAGCGTGGACGCTGAATCCGTGGGAGAATATCGCCTAGGTTTGACAAGTGGGCAGATATTGATTCTACATAACTGTCTGTATGTACCTAGTATGACTTGCAATATCATATCAGTGTCCTCACTTTCAAGAGAGGGATATGATTTTACATTCGTAAGCGATATAGTTAACATCTACCTAAATCAAGTTCTGATTGGGTCAGGTACATTAGATAACGGTATATACGTATTAAGTCAAGCTCAGGTTTTCAATGTCCAGAATACACTTAAAAGAAAGTCTCCGAAATTAAATCAGGCTTTCTTATGGCATTGTAGACTAGGTCACATCAATGAGAGAAGGTTGACTAAGTTACATAGAGAAGGATATTTGAATCCGTTCGAATATCAATCTTATGCTACTTGTGAATCTTGTCTCATAGGAAAGATGACAAAGACTCCGTTTACTGGACACGGAGTAAGAGCAAGCGAGCTCTTGGGACTCGTACACAGTGATGTGTGCGGTCCAATGTCTACACATGCGCGAAGAGGTTATTCCTACTTCATTACTTTTACGGATGATTTCTCTAGGCTTGGATATTTCTTCTTAATGAAGTATAAATCCGAGGCCTTTAAGAAATTCCAAGAATACAAGAATGAAGTGGAAAACCAAACCGGCAAAAGTATCAAGACACTGAGATCTAATCGAGGTGGTGAATACTTAAGTGACGAGTTCTTGGGTTACTTAAAAGAGAATGGAATTCTCTCTCAGCTTACTCCACCATACACACCACAACACAACGGTGTATCAGAAAGGAAGAATCGAACCCTATTAGATATGGTTCGTTCCATGATGAGTAAGGCTGATTTACCGCGATCTTTCTGGGGATATGCGCTAGAATCAACGACATATCTTTTGAACATAGTTCCTACCAAAACTGTGCTTACCACACTTTATCAGATGTGGAGTGGGAAGAAACCCTATCTTCAGTATCTGAAGATTTGGGGATGTCCAGCTTTTGTTAAAAAGTAGCATGCGGACAAGTTCGAGGCACGATCAGTACAGTGTAAGTTTGTGGGATATCCAAAGAACTCCAGGGGATATCTATTTTATTACGCAGAGGAACAAAAGGTTTTTGTTTCTCGTAATGCCCATTTTCTAGAACATCAGTTTTTAGAAAAGGAAATAAATGGGAGCGAAATAGAACTGGAAGAAATTCCATAACCACAAACTACCACTGAAATATTGGTAGAACCAGAGGTTCAAGAAGAAAGGAACATACCAGCGCCTATCCGCAGAAGTAGTAGGCAGTCTCATCCGCCCGAGAGATACTACGGTTTTCTCATAGACGGGGATAGAGAGGATTGCACTATTGACTATGATGAGCCTACTAGCTTCCAGCAAGCCATTCAGAGCGGTGACTCAGTGAAATGGCTGGATGCAATGCGGACCGAAATGGAGTCCATGTACACTAACAAAGTATGGACTATAGACATTGCTCCAGATGGGGTAAAACCCGTAGGATGCAAATGGATCTTCAAAAAGAAGATTGGTGTAGATAGACATGTTGAAACCTATAAGGCTAGACTTGTTGCAAAGCGTTTCCGTCAAAGACCTGGTTTGGACTATGACGAAACCTTTTCTCCAGTGGCTATGCTCAAATCCATTAGGGTCCTTCTTTCTATTGCTGCCTTCCACAATTATGAGATCTGGCAGATGGACGTAAAGAAGGCCTTTCTAAATGGTAATTTGGAAGAAAGCGTCTATATGGATCAGCCAGAGGGATTCATTCAGAGTGGAAGCAGCGGTAAAGTATGCAAGTTGCTTAAGTCCATTTATGGACTAAAGCAGGCATCGCGGAGTTGGAACATCTGTTTTGATGATGCTGTCAAAGAATTTGACTTTATCAAAAATCCAGATGAACCATGCATATACAGTAAGATCGTAGGGAGAGCTGTAGTATTTCTCGTCTTGTACGTGGATGACATTCTCCTAATAGGAAATGATATTCCTATGTTACAGTCAGTCAAAAGATTCTTATCACAGAAATTCTCCATGAAAGACCTGGGAGATGCCACCTACATTCTGGGGATCCGGATCTATCGTGATAGATCAAAAAGGATGTTGGGACTTTCGCAGTCCAGGTACATAGACACCATAGTGAAAAGATTCAGTATGGATGATTCTAAGCGCGGTAATCTACCGGCTTGTCACGGAATCACCCTCTCCAAAGAGATGTCTCCCA
The DNA here is from genome assembly GCA_030015575.1 of Agapanthus africanus. NCBI lineage: Eukaryota > Viridiplantae > Streptophyta > Magnoliopsida > Asparagales > Amaryllidaceae > Agapanthus > Agapanthus africanus. The sequence goes on along the minus strand of CM057349.1, from coordinate 360,617,228 downwards.
TGACTGATTTGGAAAGGGATCGCATGTCTATTATACCCTACGCTTCTGCGGTAGGCTCTATAATGTATGTGATGTTATGTACCAGACCAGATGTACCATACGCATTGAGCGTAGTAAGCCGGTATCAAGCAAACCCAGGGGAGAAGCACTGGATAGCCGTAAAGAACATTCTCAAGTACCTGAGGAGGACTAAGGAGATGTTCTTGGTGTATGGTGGAAAAGACCTCCAGATGGAGGCCTTTGCCGACTCCGGCTTCCAGAGTGACAAGGATGACTCCAAATCCATGTCGGGTTATGTCTTTACCCTTAATGGAGGGGCGGTCTGTTGGAAGAGTACCTAGCTTCTTGCGATGCTGCAAAAGAAGTAGTCTGGATGAAGAAGTTCCTTACAGAACTTCAGGTGGTTCCTACCAGTGTTGATCCAATACCTCTGTATTATGACAACAACGGCGCTATAGCTTTAGCGATGGAACCCAGGTCCCATCAGAAGTCCAGACACATCTTAAGGCAGTATCACCTGATCAGGGAGATCGTAGATCGCTGGGAGATCGAGGTGAAGAGAGTAGAGACGGAGAATAACATTGCTGATCCATTCACAAAGTCCATTCCTCAGACGCAGTTCGAGAGGCTATTCGAGATGATAGGTCTACGATATGCCAGCTCATGGCCCTAGTGCAAGTGGGAGATTGTTAGTGTATATGCCCTAGGGGCCATTATTGCATCATACTTGTATGTATATTACTTAATGGAAGCTTGGGATATTCACAGTTGTATATACAGTCTTGCTAAAAATGGTAGTATGCTACTTGGTTTGTGTCTACTTTAATATGTGCATATGTTTCTTGTAACGTATCACTTATAAATATTAGTAGAGCCCATAGGTTCTTTGCTTGATTACCAGCGTTGTGATGGCAGTCACACTAGTGGGGACTGGGTAGTCTATAAGCAACATCCTATACATGTCCCTAGTCATAGGATTATCGAGACAGGGCATCGATACTACGGAGTAGACTAGTATGTACGCTTCTCATCCCAGTTGGGGAGATGGTCTGTCCCACAGCCATCAGTACGTCGTACTGGAGATAGTATACAGGTGCTCGTTAGGTTACGGGTACATCGGACATGACTCGCAGGGGAACTGATTGGTTGGTATTATACCCGTCGTCAGTTAATAGTTCCCAGGTGACATGAGTACAGAATAGTCCGCAGACTTGACACTGCTACTTCCCCTCGAGTGTGTCCCACTATTCTTAGATTGCTATCCTACCACGGCTCAAAGGAGTCGTGCAAACAGGTAGCAGTTGGGTGCAGTCCCAAGCACTTGGAGGCAGTGGCGGTTAGACAGGATTCGTCTCTCCCGGTATTGGGAGTTGATATCGCGCTGTGTCAGAGAGCCATTACGCAAAGTCCCTGGCCAGGGCAAGCGAGATTTACTGGTAGGTTCCATTAGTTTCTCAGGGTGTAATGGGCTACACTCCGACACGACTTATACCTTATTAGGGGACTGACGCTTGCCTCCCCCTAGGCTCGATATGCGATAGTCTTAGACGAACAGACCGGACTGTATGGAGATTGTCACATCAGGCTCAGTAAGAGTTCGGATGGGTTTCCTCATCGGCCTTCTTATCAACATCTACCTGGGGACCGTTACGTACAGCTAGTGCCGCTTGCGGTTTGTGGTTAAACCCACTGCCAGCGTAGTGTCGAGTCTTTAGAGTCCCACACAGAGGGTTTCCCTGCTCCAAACGAAACGATATAGAGGTCATATGGTTTTACGACAAGGGTTCGGACGCATACGTGTGTTTACGCACGTGCGACGTTCGTACAGTTTTTATTTGTCGACTTTGGTTTAAGCCAGATTCTAGTATCGGGTTATTGGATTTATACAGTCTAAAGTTTTTCCGTGTTTTCACGGATTGGAGGGGCGTTCTCGTAATTTTCCTGGAAGCTTCTAGAAGCGTGGTGAGTTGGAGGCTAAGGTGGCATTTGCATTAATTGGATTAGTGAGTCATGTAGTGATTCTTGCTATGAGTTAATGATTCATTTATTGATTTATATGACTCATATGATGAATCACTTAGGGTATTAATGAAACATGATGATAAAGCTTTATTTATTATTTACTTAATAATATCATATGTTTCATATATACACATATGATTTCATTCATCCAAAGTAATTCATATTCTCACCTTCTCTCTCCTCAATCTCTCCCTTTTCAAACCCTAAGCCTAACCTCTCATGTGTTGAGATCAAGGGTTAGCTAGACTAATACATCCATAAGCTCACTCTATATCCCCTAGGTAGCTTAAATTAGCACTTTGAGCAACTTAGTTATCTCAAGATAGAGATCAAGCTTGGCGTATGAGCTCTCGGGTGGATCGTCTTTGACTCGAGGAGGCCGTTAAGGTGCCGATGTTCCAAGGAGCCTACGAGGAGTGGAGGACAGCGATGAAGACCTGAAGAACAAGTAATGTGAGGTATAACTTCGAATCCGAGTAGTTAAACCTCCCGTAGTTTGCTAGTAACAGTTTAGATACGATTCATGCACTCAAGTCCGTGTTACGAAGCTTTGATAATAGTTTTTCATATATTCTGCCTCCACGAAAGTTAGTGGGGTGCGTGACATGGACTTACAAGTGACTCATTTGTTGCATTAATTGAATGGTGACTAGGTTAATGACTAGGTTAGTGATTCATAGTTTGCATTTAATGGTTTCATGATGTGTTTATATGACTCACTCCTTCATTTATTCTTATGGTCACCATTTATCCTCCTACACTCACCTCCCCTCTCTTTTAAAGTGGCCGGCCCCCTCTTGCAACAGAGATTGTTGTTATTTTTTGAAAAGAATATAGTTTGGGATTCATGGAAATTAGATAGCCTCATTTCTCATTTCATCCGATCCAAAAGGCAACTTCATTAACCGTTCGTCCATGGCTTTAGACGAAGCGGGACAAAGTGTTCTACTCATTTTCTACATCATCTTGGTCGTCTCTTTTGGCAAACTTGACGACCGAGTTGCCTCGGTTCGGAGGCGGGAGCCCGTTTAAAGATCCGTCGACGTGGAGCCACCTGGACGAGAAGACTGGAGATTCAGGAGATCGGAGCAGCCGCAACAAAGCATGGGATGATGGTTGAAGACCGAAGGACTCGGATCGTTCAGTATAACATTTCTACCCACTTTGTAGTTTGTTTGTTTAGCTTTAATGGCAGATTCGGGTTATAGTAAGCGATAGCGCCAGTTATAAAAGTTTTTGTTCCGCATTTGGTGTCTGTTAGACGGCCGGGGCGCTACCGTGTACTTATAGTGGTATCAGAGCCTCGCCATTAAGCTTTACTAACTTGTGCTAACATGTTTAAAATATCGATCGAACCGATTTTCAAAAACTACACTTTTTCTGTTCAAACTTTATGTCGTTTTTTAAAAGGGTCTAAAATTTTTTTTGCATATCACAGAAAATCAAGCAGGGTTTTTTATGAGCACTGGAGAAAATTGGACATCTGATCTCATTGTACAGCCGCGGATCTACGGCCCAAGCTAGGGTTTGGCTGCGGATCCGCCGCCATATTGGGAGATCATTAATCCAAATTTCTACAGTAGCTTATAGATAGTAAATTGTGGTTTTTGGTATATTTCTTTTGGGCCCAGATTTTAGTTACTGTACAGCAGATGTACGTAGGGCCCACTTCGGAAGTTTTGTCGATAGAAATTTTAAACTTGTTAGATGCAGTATTTACATTATATCTCCGACCGGGAATGTCATTTGAGCGGTAAATTGCGTCTAATTGCTATAGTCCTTTTAGACGGATTTGCGAACGTGACATTCACGTTGATGTTCTGTGTTGTGCTGTGATGTTGCGGATATGTCGTGGTGGATAGCAGTGTGCAATGGTAGTGCTGTTTGGATTTATTTATACATTTGATATTGTGGGGCGAGCGTCCAACATGTGGACTGCCGTTACTGCCTGTTTGTATAATATTCTTTTGGGGCACGACCGGGCTGAGGTCGATGTACCCGTTGTACATATTTTCTTTTATGTACTAGGATTACCCCGCGACGGAGTGCACGTATAGCCGGGTTTTGGAGGGCAACAGGTCTGTATCTCATGGCTTTGAGAGGCAAAGGGGCCTTACTCTAGAATTGGCAGACTATTCGCCGCACTCGTAGGGGCTACAGGTTGACCCAAGGAGGGGTGCTCAAGTTACCGGATTCCGTGAAGTGCCGGGTGGTCCATTCACTATGCTGTAGGGGGTTGCCTCGCTTCAGCTTTTGGTGGGTAACTTGCCGCACCCGTAGGGGTCTAGGTTTCATTGCACAGGCTATCCACACGACCATGGGAATGTTGGGTTTCAGTAGCAGCTCTGTGAAACCCGTGGATCCCAAATTATCTGTATTGTTCTGTGATGCTTATTACTTTTCTGTAATGTTGCATATTATCACGCCTGGAGCGATTATTGTATGTTGGTATATATACTATTAGATGTTGTATATGTTTTACACCCGCGCTAGTCCAGTCCCCGCTCTGTCGTTAGTTAAGTAACCTAACGGGTGATGACGGGACCCAGTGGCGAATGCAGATGGCATATACGTACATTTTTTTTCGTTCTTTTCTGGTGTGATTAATTGATGGGAATGCGTTGATTCTTATCAATGCAAGTAAAACAAACATATATTTGATGTTGTTGGAACCAATTTAAAAAGTGTTATTACAAAGACGTTTCCTTTTGTTATGCATAGTGATATTCGGTTGGAGTATCCTGTACCTCATTCGATGAGGCAAGGGCTGATATCCCTTCACCGGGAGAGACCCCTTGGGCTGAAGTTTGTGTCAGGGTAATAACTTCAATATAGTCGATTACAAGTTGCTTTGGATCGCGGTATTCAGTTGGAATATCCTGCACCTCATTCCACGAGGAAAGAGCTGAGATCCCTTCACCGGGAATGACCTCTTTAGCAAAGGTTTTCGTCACTATATTTTATAAAAAGCTATCAGGTTCCTTCAACGAGATCAAGTTCATTATGTTAAAGGTTTTTCGCCAAAAACTAGCTGTAGCCCTCCGTCATTTCTTATGGATAGTCAGTAGTATTCAAGCTATGTTTGTTGGCCAATGTCAAGGCATAGTGTTTGGTAGTTGCTGAATATTCATCTGTTGCATAGATAGATGCGTTGGTTTGGGACAGTCGTAATACTTTGTTGGCCAAAGTCAAGGGTATGTACGGATGGGTTCAAATTAACCTGGATAATGACGGGTAGAACTTGACATTTGACTTATGATTTGTTGGCCAAAGTCAAGGTCATAAGAGCATGAGGCAAAAATCACATCGGGTGTTTCAAATATAAACTGAAACTTGCCAGGTATGCGCACACCTTCTGGAGTGTGATAACTTGAGTGGCTTCCATCAAGTTATCATGCGATGATAGTTGGATCCCGATTCTTACTGATGAGTTGGTTTACTTTTCAGGTGATCCCGACTAATTCTTCTTTCAGGTTTGGAGGAGAATTTGAGATTACAGTAGGAGGTTTCCTGATTAGATAAAGTGATAACCATTCTGATCTAGGTTAGAGTGCACGCAGAGTGTTTCTTTTCTCTCTCTCTTTGGCAGAGACCTTTGACCGACCCTAGACTATGACTCAGTGACCAAGTTGACCGAACCTTCTTAAAATACTGGCTTTTAGATTGTCTATAGTTGCATAAGTCATTGCCGCTCCTTCTTTTACCCTTTGTATTTCTCAGAACACCCCGTATTACTACGGACATCCACTTCCATTGGATAGATCCATCGTATGGTTATATACGAACTCGAAGGGACTTCTTCGAGGATGGATCCAAGTTCAGGAGAAATAGAATTGGTTTATTCAGTTGTCTTTTATTATTACCTTCTCTCAGGTTGCGAGGGCTCCTTAGTATAGGAGAGTACACCTATTACGCTTATTGGATAGTTTTCTTCCAAACCATAGGCAGGTGCCGAAAGGTAGGGAATGAAGAAAACCAATTAGCCTAAGTAAGGTGTGCAGAAGGTAATAACTAAAGACAAAATAAAGGGATTAGAAAGAGGGCAAAGTAAATTGCGACTGTTATCATTCACGACCAAACCGCGTACTTCATTGCCACTCCTTTTTCACTTTTGCTTTTTTCCCCAGTTCGGGAGAAATAGAATAAGGTATTATTCAGTTGTCTTTTATCACCACCTTCTCTCAAGTTGCGAGTACTCCTTGGTTTAGGAGAGTACACCTATTATGCTTACTGGATAGTCTTCTTCCAAACCATAGGCTGGTGCCGAACGGTAGGGAAGGAAGAAAACCATTTAGCCTAACGATGGTGTACAGAAGGTAAAGACTAAAGACAAATAAATGGATTTAGAGAGATGGCATAGAAATATGCGGTTATAGTCATGGATTGGATTATGGAAGAGGCATTACTAGGAATTCCAGGATACCCCTACGAAATATATTCATGTTTCAGTGCATTGTTAAAGGAAAACTGATTTCCCGATTAGATACTTACTCCAGGGTATGTATTTACCAGGTAAGATTCTCACATCTGTATAGTTTTACAGATGATGAGCGGGAGTAAGTTATTGGGAATTAGGTAATTATCCTCATTATATCGGAATTCGTTGTAATTGGTGATATTTGAGGAAATCGCCTGGGTACAGTTTTCAACCTACGTTGCACAGGTTTTGAGTTATTCAACTCAGCGGATTTATACAGAGTATTGTATGTTGTCCAGTGTCCGTCAGGACAAAGGGGTAGGTCCTCATACTATGTTCTGTTTACTTATGACTTCTCTAGTTTTTAGACAAGTGTTTCGTAGAAATACAATGTCTAAGTTTTGAGAAGTTGTGGGTATAAGAATAAAGTAGAGAGCCAGGTATCTCAAGTATCGGGATTGTTCAAAGAGATCGAAGATGTAGATTCTTATGATTGGTATTCAGATAATAGTAGTGGTTTTGAGAAACTTGTTTCTCTTTCAGGTTACTCATAATTGGATGGATTCCTAAGTTGAGTAATGCTGAGTAGCCTCTCTCCATTAAGTTGATATACACTGGAGACAGCTGCATGATTTGAATCTGGTTCCAATTAAATTAGTGCCTCTATTTCTATATTGTATATAGAATGGTTCATATCTTAACGATGTTAAGATACGGGGAGTTGTCCAGCTTATGCTTAAAACCAGACACTGGATAAATCAAGGCACGTTTCTGTAATAGCAGTTTGTAGGTTGACCCTGGCTTTGACGAGGGTTGATTTTCTACCATATGGAAGATCAATAGTGATATTGTTCTTGACTCGCCACAGTTTTACTAAAATGGATTTTTTCAGAAAACAGTAGTGGGAGTATGGTAGAACTGGAAGTGATTCCAGAACCGCAAACGATTACGGAAAATTTAATAGGACCTATATATTCAATCAGGTTTGACTTTCAATAGCCACTCCGCAGATATGGTGGGTAACCTCAGACACCCGAGAGGTAATCCGGTAGCCTCAAGGACGGTGACAGGGAGATTCTTGTTTACCCAGACTTGACACTACTGTCGTTCCAGACTATGAGACCCGGCAGGAGGATAAGTATAGCGTCGTTCTAAACTAGCTTTAGAAGTGCACGTGTATATTATTCTGCCAGAGGGTTATTGTGGTCAGTGGAAGCAGCGGAAGCATAGTGGGCAAGCAGCTTATGTCTATTTATAGGCTTGAGCAGATATAGCGGAGATAAGATCATCTAATTTTGATGTAACAGTCATGGCTTTGACTTCATCAGAATAGGGGATGGATCTGTTAAGAAGGTAGTAGGGTGTGATGTCCTGGTATTTGGATGACATACACAGAGTAGGAAGTAAAATTCCTATACTACGATCGGTTGTACTTTGGTCGTCACATAGTTGTTTCTCCACAAAGGATATGGATATAATATCAGACATTTTGGTTACTAGATCTATGGTTTTTGATCTAGATTTGGGTAGTTTCCCAATGTGGGTATTTTGACAGTATTCTAATGGTATTTTAGAGTAGATGACTCCTGGCATGGTGGTGTAGCTGCAGATAATGGAGTCACCCTCTCTAAAGGTGTCTTACAGACTAAAGGAAAGAGGGATGTGCATGACTGGCAGATCACTTGCTTAGGTAATTGAGTCAATCGTGAGATGTCAAGTACCACACCAGATGTTGTATTTGCACTAGTTGCGATAAGTTTATATTAATCCAATCCTGGAGAAACATTAGGAAGCAGTTTTAGAACATGAATGGATGTTCTATAGATTTGATAATGGCAGCCTCCTTGAGGAGACGGTTATCATTCCAGGCTTCCAAAGTGACCTGGATGACAGAGTGATTGTTAGAGTTATAGTTTTCCCTCTGACGAGGGACAGTATTATGGACAGGTGGTTCAAGAGGATACTGTGGGAGGCATGGTGCTGGATACTGATTAGGTTCAGTGATCAATAAAGTCTAAGAAGTTTGGATTTGGAGTTCATTTATGAACTAGATCCCATCAGATATTCAGACATATTCTAAGATAGGTATTACTCGATTCGGGAGATGGCTTTCTCCGCGAACTTGAGATTAAGAGAGACATAGAAAGAAACATCAGAGCGGATCCACTCACTGAGGCTGTTTCTCGAACACAAGAGTTTTACAAACTAGCTTTGTGAAACTGATTAGTAGAGAAATTGGGTGTTCGGTATCACACGGGCTGTGAGTATGGGACATCGCAATAATTAGCCTTAAGTGCAAGTGGGAGATTGTTGGATATAGTACCCTCTAAGTCAATTATTGGATCGCAGGTACGTGATTGCAATGATTGAGAGAGGACCTATACCGATATGACTGTCTTACTCGAGATGATAGTATGCTATCTGGTTTGTCTTTATCATCGTATACATGCTTTAGTTCACTATTGCATGTTGATAGAGCCCATAGGATTCTTACTTGACTGCTAGCAGTATGATGGCGATCATATACGTGGGAGCTGGGGTCTGTAAGCATATCCTTAAAGTGTCCCTAGTCGTGGGAGTTTCGAGACAGGGCATCGATACTCCAGAGTAGACTAGTGTATACAGTCGAGACCCCGACGAGGGGCGGTGGCCGGTCTCACAAGCCACTGGTGTCAGTTGGTTCACGTAAGATGTATACAGGTGCTCATTAGGTTATGAGTACACCGGACAGGACTCGCCGGGAACATGCTAGTTGGTATTATACATATCGTCAAATAGCAGTTCCCTGGTGACATGTGTACAGGTTAGTTTGTCGACCTGAGATCGTCATTTGTCTCGTGTGAGTTCCCACTGTACTTTGATTTCTACCCTACCACGCTCAAAGGAGACATGCAAACAGGTATTTTTTGGGTACAGTCCCGAGCCACATTGAGGCAGTGAGCAGATCGTCGGGGATTCGTCTCTCTCGGTATTGGGGGTTGATGTCGCACAGTGTACTGGTGGCCATTACTAGAAATCCTCGGCCGAGGTTGTAGAGAATTACTGATTTGGATCAGTGGTTTCTCAGGAGGTGATGGGCTTCATGCCGACACAATTTATCGCGTTATTAGGGGTCTGACTTTATCCACCCCCCTAGACTCGATATGCGATACTCTTTAGACGAACGGACCGGACTGTATGGATATTGTCACTGTTAGGCTCAGTAGGGTTTATGGATGAGTTCGCTCGTCAGCTTCCCTTCTAATCAATACATAGGCAACCGTTACGTGCAGCTTGTACCTCTAGCGTGCTAGTGGTTATACCCAGTGCTAGTGTGTTGATGAGTCATTAGAGTCCCTACAGACAGTTTCCCAAATTCGGGCGAAACGTTGTAGAGGCCGTATGGTTTTATGGCAGGGTTCGGAAAATGCACGTGCGTTTACGCACGTGTCATATTTCGGGCAGATAATACTGGTAGGCTTTGGTTTAAACCGGATCCGAGTATTATACTGTGTAGATATAATATCTTTGTCTCAGTTGCATTTGTATTCGGTCGTAATACAAATGCGGGTATGTTTATACTGTTACGGGGTTATCCTGAAATTCGTTTCAGGATCACTTTTGGAAGTTGCCAGTTTCCAATTTTCTATCACCCGTATTTGACATTCGGTTAAATGCGGATTTATCTTTTCTTGGGTGAGTCATGGTTCTAGAAGTTTCTAGATGATGACTAGGATGATGAGGTGGCTAGTGACTCATTTGTTGCATTAATTGAATGGTGACTAGGTTAATGACTAGGTTAGTGATTCATAGTTTGCATTTAATGGTTTCATGATGTGTTTATATGACTCACTCCTTCATTTATTCTTATGGTCACCATTTATCCTCCTACACTCACCTCCCCTCCTATTTTAAAGTGGCCGGCCCCCTCTTGCAAAAGAGATGGTTGTTATTTTTTGAAAAGAATATAGTTTGGGATTCATGGAAATTAGATAGCCTCATTTCTCATTTCACCCGATCCAAAAGGCAACTTCATTAACCGTTCGTCCATGGCTTTGGACGAAGCGAGACAAAGTGTTCTACTCATTCTCTACATCATCTTGCTCGTCTCTTTTGGCAAACTTGACGACCGAGTTGCCTCGGTTCAGAGGCGGGAGCCCGTTTAAAGATCCGTCGACGTGGTGCCACCTGAACGAGAAGACTGGAGATTCAGTAGATCGGAGTAGCTGTAACAAAGCATGGGATGATGGTTGAAGACCGAAGGACTCGGATCGTTCGGTATAACATTTCTACCCACTTTATAGTTTGTTAGTTTGGCTTTAATGGCAGATCCGGATTATAGTACGCGATAGCGCCAGTTGTAAAAGTTTTTGTTCCGCATTTGGCATCTGTTAGATGGCCGTGGCGCTACCGTGTACTGGTCGCACGCTTTTGGCGTGTCGGATGTTCAAAGAATTAAAGTATAACCGCGATCAGGACGGTGTCGCTATGCAGCTAGCCGGTGAGCACGGGTCGGTCTACAGGGAGATGGTGGTATCTTACCTTCTAGTCTTAGACGAGTCAATAAAGAATCTGTATGTTTGTTCAGTCTAACCTATGTGTTTATTTGCAAGTATAAAGTTGTTAAGAAAAGATACGAGATTGTAAGCTAAGAAATCCGTACTCAAAACCTTTGAGCCGAGTCTTGACCAATTGAAGCTAAGCAATCGGCAACAACGTGGATTAGGGGATTTAATCGCGGTATTCGTGGAATCCGGCTTATTTACCCTTGTCCTTCCGTTCTTGTCTCTTTCTTTCCCCTCCGGCCAAACCGAACGCAACCGGCCGCGGTTAGGAATCACCGTTACCTTGCCAGGGTACGGTGCCTAACGGAGCGCTTGCGTATGGTTTGGGCGAAGTTCAAATGGAAAATAACGGGAAAAGGAATTGGCAAAGAAACGTTAACTTACAATACCGTATTAATTCTTAACAACGACGATAATTACAACATTCACAATATAAACAAAAGAGAACAAAAAGAAAAGAACAAAGAAAAGAAAAGATACAAGTATTAAAGTGCATGAATAAAATTGCAAGTAAATAAAGACAAGGTAATAAAAAGCAAGTAATAAAAAGCGATAAAAAGAACACGGAACTAGGACTCAAGACAAGCATGTGCTCAATAGCCAACCCTTAAACTTGCAAGCTCAATGAAGAGGTTGCAAGATCAAGGGAAGGGTAGAAAACGCATGTGAAATGAAGTGCTAGTCCCGGGAGAAAATACGACCCTTGAGATCAATAACTAACTCTTACCAATTCAAGCTCAATGAAGAGGTTGAATGAGCAAGAGAAAGCAGAAATCTCAAGGGGGAGCAAACTAACAAGAAAGATAAAGAACCCTCATCTTCATTAATCTTCCACTCAAAAGCTCTCACTACAATTTAATGGAGAAAGAATGAAGAAGAGGAGGAAGAAGAACAAAATAACAAAAATCAAGAACAAAGAAAAGCTCCCTTGGTTAAGCTCAAAACTGCTGTATTTATAGGCAGGAGAATGGAGTTCTAGGGCAACCACCAGACCCAAAATAAGATTACCAAAAAGCCCCTGAAAAACGACAGAACAAGGCCACTGTACGGCCGCGGATCCGCCGCCTATAGCCCCCTATGGCCGCGGATCCGCGCCCCTACTGTGGGTTTAGGGTGTGGGCTTCTGAGTGTTTTCCTGGTCTCCTGTCCCCTCTTGTCTGGTACATGTATTTTCTGATAATTTCTTCCAGAATATCAGCAGAATTCATAGTCCAAGATTGTTATCTTTTCTTCACTTTTGACTTTATCTCTCTTGAGCTCCGCGCACCCATTGATTCTTGTGCAGCCCCTCTCGTGCTTCGTGCTTGTCCGAGACACGAATGACTGCTGTCATATGTCTTGTCCCTGGAACCGGTACGCAGCACCGGACGGATATGGATGACCGGAACCCGGCTTTTATCTGTTGTCAACAGATGTTCTGTATTTGGTGTAACTGTGGAGATTTTGTCATGATTTGCAATATTTGGACTGAAAACCTGTACTCTGTAAATATGTAACAAACACAGATCAAAAGCACCTACCTATAAACACACGAGCGTAAGAATGGGCGGTATAAAGTGCAGTATTCTGTGATGAACAAATACCCCCAAACTTAACTTTTGCTCGTCCCGAGCAAAACCAATTATTCACAAAAATAAAATGATAACCGCACTTTCGCAGGGAACGCGATTGCACTGAGCGCGTGCAACAAGCCGTTAAACCTCTAGGTGTTCCTAGTAGGAGGAGTGTTGTCTCCTGAGGGTTTTCAGCGGATACTACCCACAAAATCCGGTCAAGCTGGTTTTGTAAAATAACTAAGATTCAAACCCTAAAGTTTTTGTTTCAGAAAATAACAATTCTATAATCCTAAGTCTAGACTATCGAACCTTTAGTTTTCACACCTCGCTTCATATTTAACTACAGATTTTATATGTCTTTACGTGTAGTGCAAATAGTGCCGTTAAGTTCCAGAAAGGTCGATTAAAGTCCTCATGTCGCACAATAAAGCCTAGATAACAATTTTAAAAGGATCACATAAGTTTTATAAAGAGTTAAGCATTTTTCAAGTTTCGTTTTCCAGTAAGGTTTCAACTTCAGAATTTCTATCTTCCATAACAGGAAACTAAGTCGTATTTTTCACTCCACCTTTTTCTTGTTTTCATTTCATACACACCTCTGTGAACGTGCAATAGTCTTTATCATAGAATAAAACCTTCATATCTCCGTTAAATTTTTTATAAAAGCCTGTCTTTTATCAAGATTATTCTCACACAAAGAACCGTTAGGAATTTTAACTCGGAGAGAACACTTGCTTGACTTTGTTTTAAACTGGACTTTCTACGCTTCTTAGCGAGCTTTGGGCCAATGCACCCAAACCAGTTGGTTTTAGGGCATTAGGTGTAGAAACACCCCAGCGGACTTAATTACTCAAGTTACCTAGGTCCAAAAAACAAAAGACAGTTTGGCGTAAAAATCAGATGATTTGATACGAACGGAGATATAACCGGCAGTTCAAATATTTTTTGGATAAAAGACGTGTTTAGTGGGTTTGGTGTGTAATCATTCCAATCAAGTTTTAGATGGGTTATTTTTCAGACTTAGTTCCAATTACGGCATCAATAACATTCCTTCCTATTCGCTTTACTTCATAAACTATTCTTGGCATTACTTATTTCAGAACAAACCTATTTGATCCTTAGAAAATCATTTATCTATTTAAAAGTTTTTAAACATAAAAGACTTGTCATCTAATTTCCAAGACTCACAACACGTGTAGTGTGATGTAAAGACGTATATCAACTATAGTTAACTTCAAAGGAGAGTTATCTTTCAGGTTTTCACAATCCAAACATAGTATTTAGTTATTCCTATTTTTTCAAACAAAAACCGTCGAATGTTGAATCAGAGTTCTTCCACAAGCTAACTTGACAAAAAAGTTTTTATATTTTTAGAAAATTTTTAAATTTTTATGGGTTTTTAAATGAGGTATGCAAATGCAAAATATACAAATGAATGCGAAGGAAGAAAGCTTACCGAGCACACCCCCAAACTTAAACTTGACAGTGCCCTCACTGTCAGGCTATACCAAGAGGGTCAAAATAGTCGGCGCTCCTCCTAAAAACAAATTATATACAAAAACAGAAGAAAAAAAAAAAATATATATACAAAAAAAAGTGTCCCCCCCAAACTTAAGTAAAACAGTGTTTCCACTGTTAAGCGATGAAGTTCAGGATTGGGGGGGAAAGAACAGTATCCATCTATACAAGGCCTTACACAGGCCAAAAGTTAACACCAACCATTCAAAGATTTTATCATGGTACAGCAGTGGTTGGTGAAAGAAGGTGAAGAGGTAAGAAATGGAGATTACGCGAGACCGCTTGTGGAGAGAAGTGGAATGCGGTCTCGGTAGATGAGGGGAAGAAGAATGGCGGAAGGGAAAAAGAAGTGGAATACGAACTTGAGGGTGCAAATGGAGTAAATAGATTAGCACAATTTGTGATGACCGATGTGTGGAAAGCGATTGTGCTAATATATTTACCCGTCGAGAGATTGGGTCAAATTCCTCAAGGTTCGTGAGAAACCATGGGTACGCCGAACTTGGTAAACCAGACATATGAAATGTAAGTGATACGGGTTCTTGCAAGGTCGGAACGATGGAAAGGATGGAGGGAAGTAGTTGAGGAAGGGTATCGGTTAAGGGTTCAGGAGGGTGTACACAGTCAGTGGAAGGATTAGGATGAATTGGAAAATCCGACTCATCAATTAAAACTGTATCATCCTCAGTGCTATCCTCAATATCCTCCTCAAAATTCAGCTTATCCATGCAAATTTCATCAAAATCAAGACGCATATGGGGTTCGGGAAAAACATTTAAAGAATCGGGATGATGATTTGAAGAGAAAAACTCAGCCAAATCTACGGGTTCATCATCCAAAATGTTCCCAGCGTTAATATCCTCAATCAAGTGAAAATCAAAATTCTCTGACACCTCAACCAAAGCATGGATATTAATCAATTCAGGTTCTAAGATGGAGGTGTAAAGGTCAAAAGGTTTAGGATTGGTTTCACTTGGAAGAGACCCTTCGCAGTCGGGCAAATCAAACACTACGAAGTCGCACAACTCATTAATCATTCTATCTTCAACTGATAATTCATTTGGGACACTTGATAGACTTTCAAAACAAGAGTTGTGGGATTCAACTTGAGACGGGTAGGTTTGATTTGGAAGGGGTTACATCTCACTCTCTCCACTCAAATTCACAGCCTGTCCTGCCGCCTCATCATACATTGAAAAAGTTGGAGCTAGTTGAAAACTAGCTACCGGATCACTAGGCTGTATGAGGGCGGCCATGGACGCATTCAAATCCATCATTTGTTGGCTTGACGCTACCCTAAAGTCTTCCAACGACTGTTCTAGACTAGACATTGGTTGTGAAGGGGTTTCAGTGAAAGATTCACAGTTGTATGGATACTGAAAACTCCCAAAAGGCGGTTCTGAAGCAATGTCTAGGGAAGGTGTATAAGTAGGGTAGGATTGGTAGGAATTGAATGGCTGGACAGGAGTGGGATCAACATTGGGATAAGAAGGTGAATGGAATTGTTGATCCCAAGAATTTGAAGTGGTGAAAGGAGTGAAAGATCGGCTACGAGATTGTTCAATACGTTCTGCAATAGACATAGGTCTTGGAATTGCAACATGACTCGAAGAAGGGGTATCAACGTAAGAAGGGGTGACTGTTTGAAATGGTTGATATGAAGTGGATTGCGGAGTCAAATTGTTTGTCCTAGACGCGTCTATCCGATCTTTCAAAGAAATTTTTGGCATGGAGGGGTCGTTCGATGTTCGGCCAAAGCAAGAACCATAAGAAGTAATGTCCGGTTGTGGGTACCAAAGTTCGGCAAGAGTTTTGCGAGGTGGAGTACCCATGATATGAAGAGAGAGTGAAAGAAAGGAAGAGAAAAGGAGGGGAAAAAGAATGTGATTTTTTTTTTATTTAGTTAGTTGTTAGCAAAAGAATGAAGTATACACAAAAAAAGAATATGGACAAAAATCACGACACAAAAATACCACACACCTAATCGTTCTAGGGTTCACCTAGGTCAACTAGACCTGCTCGAGAACTTGATTGTCGAAGTAAAACTGTGTCGAGAAACAGGCTCAAGATACACTGATCACGAGGCCAGGTAAGTGCAGAGATAAGGGGAGGTTTTCCAACGCTTTCGCGAAGTTCCTTAATTAAATAACCCTTTCTCTTTTGGCGGTTTCGCCGTTAACACTTTCCTAGACACCCCGTAAACAATATACCGTTAAGCAAGCTTCTAAATACAGTTAACTTCTCCTAGTGAGCGCGAAGTCCTTAAGGCTTAAAGTCTAGTTTCTTTTAAAATTTGTGCGGGTTATCGTTATGCGCAAGTTCGTGATTTGTGGGCCACGGAAAAGGTGATGAAATCCTTTACCGTATGTTGTGGGGTTCGCTTGCCCTTAAGTCCGTATTAATTGATGCAATGCGCAATTCAAAAAATTCTTATAAAGAATCAAAACAATCGTTTTTTTAGTTTAAGCGCGGCGCTGCAACAAATACGGGTTAGTCAAGTTTTAGCGTTTGCTAGCGAACTTGCAAAGAATCCTGCAAAGAATAGTATATTGGAAGCGTCGGATTTGAGAAGAAGGTGTTAGTAAAGTACGTACCGTTAAGTTTTTGGGTTAGGAAACCCCCGTTGAATCAAATCCGGTAAGCTTGAAAGGTTTGCTTGCGCGGGTTAAACTACCCGGATCTTTGGCACTGTACTTCGTAAATCACCCTTGCCTTGAATGCACACTTTACTTCCCCACTATCGCAGTTTGCAAACTTGCAAAAATCTGCACTCTTGCCCACAAGAATTATCCAAAAAGAACAAAAAGAATATTTTTTTTTATATTATTTTTTTTATATATACAAAAAGAATATCAACCCGAATAACAAGAAAGAAAATACGCTACCGTCTCCCCGGCAACGGCGCCATTTGGTCGCACGCTTTTGGCGTGTCGGATGTTCAAAGAATTAAAGTATAACCGCGATCAGGACGGTGTCGCTATGCAGCTAGCCGGTGAGCACGGGTCGGTCCACAGGGAGATGGTGGTATCTTACCTTCTTGTCTTAGACGAGTCAATAAAGAATCTGTATGTTTGTTCAGTCTAACCTATGTGTTTATTTGCAAGTATAAAGTTGTTAAGAAAAGATACGAGATTGTAAGCTAAGAAATCCGTACTCAAAACCTTTGAGCCGAGTCTTGACCAATTGAAGCTAAGCAATCGGCAACAACGTGGATTAGGGGATTTAATCGCGGTATTCGTGGAATCCGGCTTATTTACCCTTGTCCTTCCTTTCTTGTCTCTTGCTTTCGCCTCCGGCCAAACCGAACGCAACCGGCCGCGGTTAGGAATCACCGTTACCTTGTCAGGGTACGGTGCCTAACGGAGCGCTTGCGTATGGTTTGGGCGAAGTTCAAATGGAAAATAATGGGAAAAGGAATTGGCAAAGAAACGTTAACTTACAATACCGTATTAATTCTTAACAACGACGATAATTACAACATTCACAATATAAACAAAAGAGAACAAAAAGAAAAGAACAAAGAAAAGAAAAGATACAAGTATTAAAGTGCATGAATAAAATTGCAAGTAAATAAAGACAAGGTAATAAAAAGCAAGTAATAAAAAGCGATAAAAAGAACACGGAACTAGGACTCAAGACAAGCATGTGCTCAATAGCCAACCCTTAAACTTGCAAGCTCAATGAAGAGGTTGCAAGATCAAGGGAAGGGTAGAAAACGCATGTGAAATGAAGTGCTAGTCCCGGGAGAAAATACGACCCTTGAGATCAATAACTAACTCTTACCAATTCAAGCTCAATGAAGAGGTTGAATGAGCAAGAGAAAGCAGAAATCTCAAGGGGGAGCAAACTAACAAGAAAGATAAAGAACCCTCATCTTCATTAATCTTCCACTCAAAAGCTCTCACTACAATTTAATGGAGAAAGAATGAAGAAGAGGAAGAAGAAGAACAAAATAACAAAAATCAAGAACAAAGAAAAGCTCCCTTGGTTAAGCTCAAAACTGCTGTATTTATAGGCAGGAGAACGGAGTTCTAGGGCAACCACCAGACCCAAAATAAGATTACCAAAAAGCCCCTGAAAAACGACAGAACAAGGCCACTGTACGGCCGCGGATCCGCCGCCTATAGCCCCCTATGGCCGCGGATCCGCGCCCCTACTGTGGGTTTAGGGTGTGGGCTTCTGAGTGTTTTCCTGGTCTCCTGTCCCCTCTTGTCTGGTACATGTATTTTCTGATAATTTCTTCCAGAATATCAGCAGAATTCATAGTCCAAGATTGTTATCTTTTCTTCACTTTTGACTTTATCTCTCTTGAGCTCCGTGCACCCATTGATTCTTGTGCAGCCCCTCTCGTGCTCCGTGCTTGTCCGAGACACGAATAACTGCAGTCATATGTCTTGTCCCTGGAACCGGTACGCAGCACCGGACGGATATGGATGACCGGAACCCGGCTTTTATCTGTTGTCAACAGATGTTCTGTATTTGGTGTAACTGTGGAGATTTTGTCATGATTTGCAATATTTGGACTGAAAACCTGTACTCTGTAAATATGTAACAAACACAGATCAAAAGCACTTACCTATAAACACACGAGCGTAAGAATGGGCGGTATAAAGTGCAGTATTCTGTGATGAACATGTACTTACAAGCGTAACCCCATTAACACCTTTCTAGACACCTACTTGATCGGCTAATTATAATGTGTAAAACTTTTCCAGGAGTAACTATTACTCGCAGCGGGTATCGGGATCCAACTATCTCATAGAAAGTATGCAATCTCATTGCAAATTTCAACATTTGAAATTCCCAATAATATTTTACCCTGAGCGATCTATGACCTTGACAAGGTCAACAAACCATAGACCGCAAGTCAAGTTCAACCCGTCATTTCCTGATATGAATTAAACCCACCCGCACGACCCTTGACAAGGTCAACAAAGTCGCACGACTACCCTAATCCAATCGCATCATATACTTATACAGATAAGCAGTAATCAGCTACCGCACACTACGCCTTAACAAGGTTAACAAACGCAGCACGAATACTAACTATTACTTATCTGAAATGACGGAGGGCTACGACATGTTTTTAAGAAAACCCATTGCGTAATGAACTTGATATCGTTATAGAATCGAGTGATTTTAAATGGAATGTTTTTTAGGCCTTTTCTTCTTTTGCTAAAGAGGTCACTCCCGGTGAAGGGATCGTCGGCTCTTTCCTTATCGAATAAGGTGCAGGATATTTCACAAATACCACTATGCAAAGCAAAAACTATAGAAACAATCAAAAGACAAACCGAGTTTGTAGCATCTGCTAGTTTCTCTAAAGAGGTCACTCCAGGTGAAGGGATCTCGGCTCTTTCCTTATCGAATAAAGTGCTGGATGTTCTACAAGGAACACCGCTATGCAAAGCAAGAACTAGAGCTACCAGTTTTTAAATAAGTTTCTACAAGATCTTTAGGTTTCTTTTATTTCATTAATCTCATTAATGAAGTCTTATTTTATTATGTTTCACAATCATCACATTTGAAACGAAATCAGCAATATAACATATATCTCATATATATAATATAAACATTCGTCTCAGGCAGTAATATGATCTCATCACAGAACACTGCAGCAGAAGAATAACATATGAAATATTGGATATACTAGGAGGTCCGTGTTTTAATACGAGCCTGTATAAAACACGGATTCCACGGTCGCGATGAATAGCCAAACCCACATCCTTAGACCCCTACGAGAGCGGCAAGTAAGCCTGCCAATTCTAGAGTTAGGAGACCCGGTCTCGACTCCTCGAGATGGTCTCCCACTGGACCGTAGAACCCGGTTACTTGTGCTCCCCGCCTTGGGTCTATCCTAATATGGAAAAGTAAATAATATACAATGGTGACATCATCCTCTGCCCGGAAGTGCCCCAATAAAAGAATATTACATACAAATGAATTTTAAATGAATGAACAAGAAAACTCTCATCTCACATAAAACCCCCGGCTATTCAAAACACGACGATCCAATATAACATATCACAGCAACACATAATATCTCACATCATCAATGTAAGCAAGTATGCGTATCCCGATTGTCGTTGATGTATAGCAACGAAGCCGGCGATACACCACATACTACGCTTACGGTCACAGAAAAGAAAGTGTAAAACTACAACAGTTGGAATCCGCAACCTCCTTAGACATCGCATGCTTAACCAAATGAATTCCTTAGACATCGCATGCCTAACAATTATAAACCCCGCATTTTAGTCTCATTATCGAAAACTCTTTTCAATATCTAGTCGGGTAATTCAACAAGATTCCCAACATCCTGATCGAATGCTCGTCCCAAACTTTAGTAGACGGCCGCACCCCCGGATGCCGTCGACGAAGTGCACTAAGGCGGAACACCGCTGCCGCGAGCACCCGAACGAATGCTTTTGGCGACAGGGTTCTCCTACAGTCACTTGGTCGGGGCTATGGGGTGTGGCTGTCTATTAAGTTTACCCGGCGAGTATCCGTGTACGCTACGTGATTGCGACGGATTTTTGATCGCATCAAAATCCCGTGGCAACCGATCATCTGAGACTGAACTGCTAGATTTATAACATTCAAATTAGTTATCTCATAACTACTTGTGGATTCCAAATATTGTATCACATTCCAGATAAATAGACAATGTTAAACTTTCCGATCGAATTATCAAACACCCAAGATTTCCCAAATAATTCTCAACACTTGAAATTAGTTTAAAAACATCCATCACATGCCACAGTACCAATGGTCCAGCCGTAGAATGGCCAAGCCAACGCCTCACCTGTGGCAACGCCGTACTGCCACAAACCCTAAGATTTAGAGGCCGTTCAGACGGTCACATAATCAAGTTAAGGTTTGTTGTCTTCTAAAGGGTCCATCGCGTTACTTGCATGACTTAGAACGTTCTTAAACAACGGAAAAATCCAACACTTGGAAATTTTCCGGCAGGGAAAAAAGTGAGTTATTGATATCCGGTCGAACTTTTTAACACGTTCTAAAATTACCCGGAAAAACTTAAACGAAGTTAAACTTTCCGATCGAATCAACGAGTTCCCAATACAACCCAGAAAACTCAATACTTAAGTAGAATTAAAAATTCCCAGAAGAATCAGGAAATCTGTACGGATATTGCTGTGTAAATGTCAAACCCCAATTCCACTGTTTGGCCGCGGAATCGCCGCGCAAGGCATGGTCTTGCCGCAGTTCCGCGGTGGTTTAAGTGAATTAATGGCTCGTTTTTCACAGAACTCCATAGAATTCCCTGCTCATTTTTGAGTATTTTTAATACAGAAAAATCACCATTTTTATAAAATTTCCAGAGATGGGTAAAATATGGGGTTTCGGGGTTCGATCGGACTTCTAACTTCGTCTAGACTTCGCCTAAAGCTCTAGCTTGGTTATGATTCCACTGTAGGGTTACTTGGTACTGTCACAAGGGTCTACAAGGTATCAACCATGCCCGATTTAAAATTTAGCCGTGCCGAACAACCCTAAACCAAGATCTTAAACTAGAGATTAGGCGAAACAAAGCATGTTAAACACTTTAACATCTAAGAGTTTGGGATTACAGCCTTTGTAGTCCGGTCCTTCGCTTCATAAGCTCCGTGTTGAGGTCCCTTCACTGCGATCATCATGTACCCGGACTCTAGAGAGGCTCCGCGAAGAGAATGATGCAAACTTGCTTCCGATCTTCGATAACAAAGATGATCTACCTTGAAGTTTCGTTAACACAAGCTCTCACTTACTAATGAAGTGAACACCCTAATCTAATTGGCAAGAATAGATTAGGATGATGAAGTAGAATTTATGCTCTCATTTGTTTTCTTAATCTCACTCATTTTCATCACTACTTAAAAAGCTAGAAAGCTTTTCAAGCAAGAAGAAGGAAGAAGAAGAACCATTCTCTTTGTGATGAATAATGAATCCATGTGAGGTTAGAAATGCAACCATGGGTTAAGTATGATAACTTAACCCATGTAGAGAATGAACCATAGTTAAAGAGTTGGGTTGGGTTAACTAAATATCTACAAAAATATCATAACAAAATATCTTTGCAAAAACAAAACAAAAAGCTTCTAGAAGCTTCTAGAAAAATTAACCCAAATCAAATCTTAACCATGTTTAATCTCCACTAATCATATTGCATTAGTAACCTTAACTTGTTACAATATTATATATCACATATACAATATTTATTGTAACAAAATAAAATAATACAATTAACATATATCGCATATATATCAATGTATTACCCGAGTGAGAAAAAGAATCTTTTAGTGAGCTAATATTAGTTAATGTAATTTAATATATCAAATATATAATTATACATTAAATTATCGAATCAACACTTGATCCGATAATCCGGCTATTTCATAAATAATCGACTAATATAATCTGTATCAGTTCATCGAATCAACACTTGATCCGATGACCCGGCTATATCTCATATACCCGGCCGATATCTCATATTATGAGAATCTAATACGGTATCACATACACGCATTGTTCTTGGTCCCGCACATATCATATATGTGCTCCTACTCCGTTTTGCCTGAGTTAAGAAACCTCTCTGTAGGACTCTAAAGAATCGTCAATACGCCGGCAGTAGGTGATGATCATATCAAGCACCCACAAGCTGCAAGCGGTCAGATAAACGTAACAGCCACCTAGGTATTGAGCGATCAGAAGATCAACAAGCAAGCCTGTACTTTCTCCCGTGAATCCAATCAGTAACACTCCCGTACAGTCCGGTCTCTTCGTCTGATATGTCACATATCTCGCCTAGGGGTGGATAACGTCCGACCCCAATAGCTTGATAAGTCATGTTGATATGAGGTCTATAACAGTTCGAGAAACTACTGATAACACTTACCAGTAAATCTCAGCAACCCTGGCCAGGGATTTCTAGTTATAGCCAATCGAACACAGCGCAACATCAACTCCCTATACCGGGAGAGACGAATCCCCTCCTATCGCTCATTGCCTCCATATGATTCGGGACTGTACCTAAAAGCCACCTTTTTGCACGCCCTCTTGGACGTGGTATCATGGAAATCAAAGCATAGTGGGAATCACACAAGACTCTATGACGATCTCGGGTCTACAGACTACTCTGTACCAGTGCCACCAGAGAACTGCCATCTGACATGAGGTATAATACTATCTGGGAGTTCTCGGTGAGTCCGTCCAGTGTACCCAGTCTCCACTGAGCACCCGTATACCTTCTCTGATGTCAAACACCAATTGATACGGGATCATCCATCGCCCATCATATGGGTCAAGAAGCGCATACGCTAGTCTACTCTGGAGTATCGATGCCCTGCCTCGGTACTCCCACGACTAGGAACATTTGAAGGATGTACTTGGCGACTACAATGTCCCCACTAGTATGATCCGCTTCATAGTCCTGATAGTCAAGTACTCATCCTAAGGGTTTTATCAACATGTGACATAGAGACAATCAGAGTACATGTTATGATAAAGAGTAACCGGATAGCATACTATCATGTCGAGCAAGAAAGTCCTCCCTATATATGTCCAAGTATCCACTACAATATACAACGCATGTACAGTAATGGCCTCTACGGCATACATATAACTAACATTTTGCACAAAACACACTTAATGCGCGATTTGCAATATTTAATCGCGATTAGCACTAAATTAGTGTATAATTAATCAAAAAATCTTAAAATTTGCATAATTCACATAAAACACGCTCTTTTTAGTAATTTCTATAATTTTCAAAATTTTCCCAATTTATCGGTATTTAATTATACCGCAATATTAAAATATTCAATATAATATTATTTAATTATAAAAGTTTCCCAAAAATAATATTTTATTTTTTCTGAAATGATACAATCTATAATGTATGCGATGCTATGTACAAGACCAGATGTAGCTTACGCACTGAGCGTGGTGAGCCGGTATCAGTCAGGCCCAGGTGAGAACAGCAGTAAAGAACATTCTCAAGTACCTAAGAAAGACTAAGGAGATGTTCCTTGTTTACTGTGATGGAGACTTCAGGGTCGAGTCCTTTACCGACTCAAGCTTCCAGAGTGAAAAGGATGACAGCAAGTCTGTCTCGGGTTTTGTGTTTACCCTCAAGGGAGGGACGGTGTGTTTGAAGAGTTCTAAATAGGATACCGTCGCAGACTCGACGATGGAGGCTGAATACATTGCTGCAAGCGATGCCGCAAAAGAGGCGGTCTGGATAAAGAAGTTCATAGCTGAACTTCAGGTGGTTCCGTCCATTATTGATCCAATACCAGTGTATTGTGATAACAATGGGGCTATAGCTTTAGCAAAGGAACCACGGTCCCAACAGAAATCCAGGTACATCTTAAGGAGGTATCACCTGATCAGGGAGATCGTAGATCGCCAGGAGATTGAGGTCCGGAGAATGGATACGAAAGACAACACGGCGGATCCATTTACAAAGGCCCTCCCTCAAGCACAGTTCGAGTGACTTTTTGGGATGTTGGGTATGCAGTACGCCAGCAGCTGGCCTTAGTGCAGACGTTGGGTATACTGTACGCCAATTACTGGCCTTTAGTGCAAGTAGGAGATTGTTGGATATGTATGCCCTAGAGGCTAGTATTATATATGTATAAATATAGATACTAGGGATATGTATGTACAGAACAATCTTGCTCAGTTATATATTATATTATTTGACTTGTCTTTGTCAGGATATGTGTATTTATTTGTGTTGTTGTTATATCTAGCTTGCACATATTGATAAAGACTCGATACGGTAGTATACTATTGTGGCTTGTCTTTATCTTAACATAGCATATGTCATACTCGTTATTACATATTGCGGTTACATGTTTATAAATCCCCTAGGATCTAGCTTGACTACCTGCGTTGTGATGGCGATCATACCTGTGGGAGCAGGGTGGTCCATAAGCACATCCTTAAATGGTCCCTAGTCGCGTGAGTATCGAGACTGGGCATTGATACTCCAGAGTAGACTGGTGTATACGTTTCTATCCCCGTCGGGTGATGGTTGGTCCCGCAGCCATTGGTCTCACCTAAGATTGTATACAGGTGCTCACTGGGTGTGAGTACACTGGACGGACTCGCCAAGAACTTCCATGTGGTACTGTACCTATCGTCAGATGGAAGTTCTCAGGTGACATGTGTACATGTTATTCTTTGTACCCGAGATCGGCATTTGTCTCGTGTGAGTTCCCATTGAGCTTTGATCACTACCCTACCACGGCTTTACTGAGTCGTGCAAACAGCTTTTGGTTGGGTTCAGTCCCGAGTCACATGGAGGCAGTGAGCGATTGTCGAGGATTCGTCTCTCCCGGTATAGGGAGTCGATATCGCACTGTGATTCGATTGGTCAGGACCATAAGACCTTGGCCAAGGCAGATGGGATTTACTGATAGGTTGATCAGTAGTTTCTCGGATTGGTCCTTATCCAAATTGGCACGACTTATCAGGTTATTAGGGTCTGATGTTCACCATCCCCTAGACCCGGTATGCGATACTCTTTGATGAAGAGACTGGACTGTACGAATATTGTCACGGATAGGCTCAGTAGGAGTTCAGACGAGTTTGCTCGTCGGCCATCCTTTTCAACAAATACCTGGGTAGCCGTTACGTACAGCTAGTGCCGTTGACGTGCTTGTGGTTAAACCCACAGCTAGAGTATTGTCGAATCTTTAGAGTCTCACACAGAGAGTTTCCCTGATTCAGGAGAAATGATGTAGTAGCCGTATTGGATACGTGAAGGGTTCGATCGATTGATGTACTTTATACTCGGATTTTCGATCGGACAGTTGGTAATACTAGTCGGCTCGGGTTTGAGCCGGATTATTAAATCAGGTATTGATTTAATAATTTACGTATATATATTTCGATATATATATATATATATTCTAGTATTACGTTCTTCATGTTATTCTATTTCTTTGGGCGTTCGGATTTTTATCTGATTGCCGGTATGTATGTACAGTAGAGTGAAATCCGTATTTATTACTGATTTCCTTCTAGAAGGTGGCCACCTCATTATGTTTTTTCCTTTTATTTGATAATTGATAATGAGGTGTAAAGTGAGAGGTGAGGGAAGAATGGAGGTGACCATGCTTCAATAGTTATCAAATGAATTTATAATTCATTTTGGAGTTACTATTGAAGCATGGTTGCTAATTGTTTAATGAAAGAATTCATACACAAAACCTAGGTGTGTATTTTCTCTTTCATGCTTGATTCATTATTTTCTTGAGCTCCATTTTGCTCTCCATCTCCTCCTTCCTCTCTAGCTTCCTCTACCTTCATCTTCTTCCTCTTCACTACCTTCTCATGTGTTGAGAATCAAGTGAAGAGGCAAGAAAGAGATAGCTTTACACTTAGAACTCCAAACTACTACCTAGATTATTTGGACTAGCATCCCAAGTTCTCTAGTTGCTCTTTTGACACTTAGCAAAGAGCTAAAGCCATGGATCACATCCCTCGTGTGGATCATCTAGGACCAAGGAAGACCGGAGAACAAGCTTGATCCTGAAGAACCGACGGAGCAACAAAAGAAGATCAAGCAAGTTCAAGGTGGTTACGAGAAGCTAAGGATGAAGAACGAAGACCGAAGGACTTGGTTTGTTTGGTAAGAATTCCTCATCATAGTAGATAGAACCCTAATGTGCTAACTAGGTTTATGGTAAAGATCCGGTTAGGGTTTTATTCTAGCTCTAAGTTTCATTTCGTTAGAAAATTTTTGTTCCGCATTTGGCCACGGAAGTTGGCCGGGACGCTAGGGTAACCCTTCAATGGTGGGGTCCTATAGATTTCATATGATCCAAGTGCCGATCACGTACCATTTTCAGGTCGTGATAAGGACGGTCACCAAGGAGACCCCTTATTCGCTGGTGTTCGGTACCGAAGCTGTATTACCACTGGAGATTGAAGTTCCTTCGCTCCGTATCGCTATCCAACACAAGCTAACCTCTGAACAGAATGCTCAACTTCGTCTCGATGAGCTGGATTCTCTAGATGAGACCCGCCTGATGGTGCAATAGAACATGGAAGTCTATAAGGCGCTGATGTCATGAGCCTATGCTAAAATAGCACGACAATGTTCATTCCGAAAGAATGAGTTAGTGCCCGTCTTATGCCAACCCATTATCCTGAACCGTGCTAAACGCAAAAAATTCAAGCCTAATTATGAAGGCCCATATGTTATTGAAAAAGGTCTTCCAAGGTGGAGCTTACTAACTGAATGACATGAATAGTGAAAGGCCAATACCTCCTATAAATGGTCGGTTTATGAAGAAATATCATGCTTAGTTCAAAAACCGTCCTATGACAGGTTAATATAAAACAACCTTCCATATACAATCCACGGGCAGCCATCATGGCATAGAAGCCAACAAATCATGATATTAAAGTCAACAATTCTCTCCTACTGCCCTATAGCGAGTAAACTAGCTTTCCATACGCTATCCACTGGTAACAATAGACCACTAAGTCTTTAAAACTGGAATGGTCCGTAAACTGGAATCATGTTATGCGGACCTCCGAGCCCTTAAATCCACAAGCACAGCAGCGAGTCGTGATACATATTATCATGGACTCTATTTAAGCTTCACGTTGATGAAATTGATTCCTGATTGGTTGCTTGGCGACCATATTGCTTCATTCATAACAATTTGAGCAAAGCCACTGGGTCATCATGATAAGGATGCTCGCCGCCCAGAATGGTCAAGGCTGAAAAGTTGTTGATCATTCCATAAATAATAATGATTCTCAAATGGTGTACTTTCCCAGCCGATTAGGGTTACAAAACGATACCACTGCTGAAAAAACATCCGACTTACTATCGAACCGACCGGATCGGCTGTTGCATTGGATAGACAAATACAAAATGAAATGAAAGTTGTATCAGATTAAGACAGCCATGCCCAGACTAGCGATACACTTACCCTTAATTCTGTAATCGGAGGTTCAATCCTGTTAGTTGTATGTATGCCCTAGAGGCCAGTATTGTACAGATCATGTATATTATATTGGATGCTTGGACATATATAGAGATGACTTTCTTGCTCGATATGATAGTATGCTATCTGGTTGCTCTTTATCTTAACATGTACACTTGTCTCTTTAAACTGTCTTATAGTTACATGTTGGTAAAGCCCTTAGGATGTGTACTTGACTACCTAGACTATGATGCAGATCATACTAGTGGGGACATGGTAGTCCATAAGTACATCCTTCAAGGTCCCTAGTCGTGGGTGTATCGAGACGGGGCATCGATATACCAGTATAGACTAGCGTATACGCTTCTCGACCCATGAGATGGGCGATGGATGATCCCACATCCATTGGTATTTGACATCGGAGATGGTATACGGGTGCTCAGTGGAGACTGGGTACACTGGACGGACTCGCCGAGAACTCCCAGATGGTATTATACCTCACGTTAGATGGCAGTTCTCAGGTGACACTTGTGCAGATTAGTCTGTAGACCCGAGATCGTCATAGAGTCTTGTGTGATTCCCACTGTGCTTTGATCTCCACCTTACCACGTCTATGAGGGCGTGCAAAACGGTGGTCTTTGGGTACAGTCCCGAGTCACATGGAGGCAATGAGCGATAGGAGGGGTTTCGTCTCTCCCGGTATTGGGGGTTGATGTTGCGCAGTGCTCGATTGGCCGTAACAGGGAAGTCCCTGGCCAGGGCTGATCAGAGATTTGCTGGTAAGTGTTACCAGTAGTTTCTCGACCCGTTATGAGCCTCACATCGGCACAACTTATCGGTTATTGGGGTCTGACGTTTACCACCCCTAGACTTGATATGCGACATATCAGATGAACAGACCGGACTGTACGGTAAGTGTTACTGGTTGGATTCACAGGAGTGTGAGCGGGCTAGCTTGTCGATCTTCTGATCGCTCAATACCCGGATGGCCGTTACGTTTAGCAGACCGCTTGCGGCTTGTAGGTGCTTGATATGATCATCATCTGCTACCGGCGTATTGACGAGTCTTTAGAGTCCTACACAGAGCTTTCCTGGCTCAAGCGAAACGAAATAGGAGCGCATATGAGATATGTGCAGGACCGAGAATAATGCGTGTATGTGATACCATATTCCATTCTCGCGATGAATGTATCGATTGGTTATATTCGATATAACCTAGATATCGAATCAAGGATTGATTCGATAAGCCGATACATAGGATACTAGTCGGTTATATGCGATATGACCGGATCGTTAAATCAAGTGTTGATTTAATGATTTAATATATAATTATATATTTGATATATTACTTTGCATTAACTAGTATTGGTTCACTATAAATGGATTTTCTCACTTGATGTGCAAGTTGTATATGTGATATACTTTTGTGCACATGTTTGTATTATGTTTGATGATGCATGTTTAATTGGTTAAGTGTAAAGAATCAAACCATGGTTAAAAATGCTTAAAAAATTCTGCAGGGAATTCTAAGAATTACGATGCAAAATCTATCCCATGATCTGCTTAGGGCACGGCGGAACCGCGGCAGAAGCCTGGCTTCTGGGGCGGTTCCACGGCCATCTGATGACATCATCTGTCCATTTTTGCACAGTAATTCCTATTTTATTATGCTGAATTTTCTGGGAATTTTTAATTTGACTCAAGAGTTGAGTGTTCTGGAGTTGTATTGGGAATCGACGATTCGATCGGATTATCAAACCTTGTCTATGTGGCTTTTCGGATATTTTAGAATATGTTAAAAGGTTCGACCGGATATAAATACCCAACTTTTCCCCTGCCGGAAAATTTCCAAGTGTTGGATTTTTTGTAAGTGCACGGCGGCGTCCCGGCCGTCAAACCGACGGCCAATTGCGGAAGCGGTGAATAACTTTAATTTTCTTGAATTGGCAAACCGCCGCGCACTAATACCCGGATCGAACCATTAACTAGTCCTAACTATCTACAAGAAAGGGAATAGAGATATACCGACGATCCAAGTCCTCCGGTCTTCTCGTCATGGTCCCGATCTCCTGCGGAAAAGTCCCGTCTCCTCCTTGTCGCCGGAAGTGCACCACATCGCCTACTTTGTTTACGGGCTCCCACCTCAATGCCGAGGCAACTCGGGCACGAAGCCGGCTACTCGACGTGCCCAAGGTTCGCTGTAGAATATGTAGTCCTCAAGTCTCACTTTGGGGTTCATGGAGATGCCATTTTAGGTGGAGGGATGACACAAGAACAATGTGGAGGAACTTGGGGATTTTTCTAACATCAAGAGAGCAAAAATCCCCACTACAAAAAATGGGCAACCCCTCCTCCAAGCTTGGCCGGCCATAACTAGAGGGGGAGGAGAGAATGAGAATGAGAGAGTCAAGTGTGTAACAAAAGAGGGAGCCATTCTCATAATCCAAAAAAGGGAGAGAGAGAGAAGGCTATCATGCAAAAAGGAAATGATCACCAAAAAGATCCTCACTCAACAACCATACCATCTCCCATCATCAACAATCATCAAGCATGATGACTTCAAAAAGTCAAGCCATCATGAAGAGGTCAAGGTCAAGGAATGGTGCTCATCATGAAAACCATCATGACACAAATAAATATGCAAAGACCCCCTCCACAATTGCTTATTTGCAACAATGCAAATAAGCCCTCCTCCACCAATCTTCGGCCAATGAACGGAACAATGGAAATCGGCCGAAACGGAAAGCAAACTGGCAACTCCAGAAAACTGGTCCCGTAATAAATTACAGGAAAACCCCGATACTGTGCATACACACCCGCATTTGTATTCCGACCGAAACACAAATGCAATGAGACAAAATCTACACTGTACTATACTAGGATCCGGCTTAAACCAAAGCCGGCTAGTAATATCCGTTCGATCCTGATCCGTGCAATACCGCACGTATCTGATCGAACCCTGCCATATAACCATACGGCCTATAGTACAGACTGTCCGATCCTGATCCGTGCAATACCGCACGTATCTGATCGGACCTTGCCATATCTCCATACGGCCTCTACAACCTTTCGCCCGAAAGCCGAGTAACTGAATGTGGGGGACTCTAAAGACTCGTCAACACCTCGGTTGTGGATTTAACCACTAGCACGTCAGAGGTATAAGCCAATACGTAACGGGCTACCAAGTATTGACTAAAAGGGACGTCTGTGAGTGAACTCAGCCTGACAACCCTACTGAGCCTGTCAGTGACAATATCCGTGCAGTCCGGTCCGTTCGTCTATGAGTATCGCATGGCGGGCCTAGGGGGTTGGTAAAAGTCAGACCCCCAAAAGCGGTACAAGTCGTGTCGGAGTGTAGCCCAGAACACCCTGAGATACTACTGGAATACCTACCAGTAAATCTCCTTGCCTTGGCCAAGGACTTTGTGTAATGGCTCTCCTAGACACAGCACGACCTCACCCCCAATACCGGGAGAGACGAACCCCTGAAGATACGCTCACTGCCTCCATGTGGCTCGGGACTGTACCCAACTAAAACCTGTTTGCACGACTCCTTTGAGCCGTGGTAGGGTAGTAATCAAAGTACAGTGGGAACTCACACGAGACAAATGACGATCCCCAGGTCGATGAACTAACCTGCACACATGTCACCAGGGAACTGCCATCTGACGTCTGGTATATGACCAACTAGCATGTTCCCGGCGAGTCCTGTCCGGTGTACTCATAACCCAATGAGCACCTGTATACATCTTAGGTGATCCAACTGACACCAGTGGCTTGTGAGACCGGCCACCGCCCCTCGCCGGGGTCTCGACTGTATACACTAGTCTACTAATGGAGTATCGATGCCCAGTCTCGAAACTCCCACGACTAGGGACCTTTTAAGGATAAGCTTATAGACCCCAGCTCCCACTTATATGATCGCCCTCATACTGCTGGTGGTCAAGCAAGAATCCTAGGGGCTCTATCAACGTGTAATAGCGACGTGTCAGGTCACCTAAAGCAGTATACGATGATAAAGGTAAACCAGATAGCATACTATCATCTCGAGTAAGACTGTCCTACCGGGATAGGTCCTCCATCAATCATTACAATCACGTACCTGTGACCTAATAATTGACTCTGAGGGCACTATCTCCAACAATCTCCCACTTGCACTCAAGGCTAATTATTGCGATGTCGCATACTCACAGCCCGTGTGATACCGAACACCCAACTCCTCTACTAGTCAGTCTCACAAAGCTCGTTTACGAAACTATTGCGTTCGAGGAATAGCCTTAGTGAGTGGATCCGCCTTGATGTTTCTTTCTATGTCTCTCTAAATCTCAAGTTCGCGGAGAAAGCCATCTCCCGAAATGAGCAATATCAGTCTTAGAATATGTCTGGATGTCTGATGGGACATAGCTCATAAATGAACTCCAAATCCAAAACTTCTTAGACTGTATCGACAACTGAACTTAATCAGTATCCTGCGCCATGCCACCCTCAGTATTGCCTTGGACCACCTGTCCAAAATACTGCCCCTCATCAGAAGGAAAACTATAACTCTGACAACCTCCTTGTCGTCCATGTCACCTTGGAAGCCTGGAATGATAACTGTCTCCTGAATGAGGCTGTCGTTATCATATCCCTAGAACATCCACTTATGTTCTAAAACTGCTTCCGACTGTTTCTCCAGGATTGGATTAATGTCAACTTATTGCATCTAGTGCAAGAACAACATCTGGTGTGGTACTTGACATCTCACGATTGACTCAATTGCCTGAGCAAGTGATCTGCCAATCATGCCCGTCCCTCTCCCCTTTAGTCTGTAAGACACCTTTGGAGAGGGTGACTCCATTACCTGCAGGTACACTACCGTGCCAGGAGTCGTCCATCCTAAATACTCTTAGAATGCTGTCAAGTACCCTGATTGGGAAACCACCCAAATCTAGATCTAAAACCATAGATCTAGTAACCAGTATGTCTGATATAAAATCCATTTCCTTTGTGGAGAAACAACTGTGTGACGACCAAAGTATAACCGATCGTAGTGTAGGAGTTTCTTTTCCTATTCTGTGTATATCATCCAAATACCAGGATATCACACCCTACTACCTTCTCAACAGATCCATCCCCTATTCTGATGAAGTCAAACCCATGACTGTCACGTCAGAAATAGATGATCTATCTCCGCTACATCTGCTTTAGTCTATAAATACATATAAGCTACCTGTCCACCAATGCTTCCGCTGCTCCCACTGACTACGACAACCCTCTGGCAGTCATATAGACGTACACTTCTAAAACTGGTTTAGAACGACGCTATACTCATCCTCCCGCCGGGTCTCGTAACCTGGAACAACAGCAATGGCAATTGTGGGTAAACAAGAACTTCCCTGTCACCGTCCTTGAGGCTACCGTAGTGCCTCTCGGGTGCCTGAAGTTACCCACCTTATCTGCGGAGTGGCCAATGGAATGTCAATCCAGATTGAAACTTTAGGTTCCTTATCAAATCTTCAGTAATCGTTTGTGGTTCTGGAATCACTTCCAGTTCTACCATACTCCCACTACTGTTTTCTGAAAAAATCCATTTTTAATAAAACTGTGGCGAGTTTAGAACAATATCGCTATTGTTCATCCAGATGGTAGAAAGTCAACCCTCGTCATAGCCTGGGTCAACCCACAAACAGCCATTACAGAAACGTGCCTTGAGTTGTCCAGTGTCTGGTTTTAATCATAAACCGGACAACTCCCCGTACCTTAACATCGTTAAGATATGAACTGTTCTATATCCAATATAGAAACAGAGGCACTGATTTAATTGAACCAGATTCAAATCATGCAGCTGTCCCCAGCGCATGTCAACTAAATGGAAGGAGGCCGATCAGCGTTACTCAACTTAGGAATACTTCCAATTATGAGTAACCTGAAAGAGAAGCAAGATCTCTTTATCATTACTATCAACTGAATACCATACACAAGTATCTACATCTTCGATCTCTTTGAAGAATCCCGATACTTGCTATACCTGGTTCTCTACTCTATTCAAATACCTATAACTTCTCCAAATTCAGACCCTGTGTTTCCACGAAACACCTGTCTAAAAACTAGAGAAGTCATAAGTAAACCGAATATAGTATGAGGACCACCCCTCTGTCCTGATGGACCCTGGACAACATACAATATTCTGTATAAGTCCCTTGAGTCTGATAACTCATTCACTGTGTGTCGTAGGTTGAAAACTGTACTAATGGTTAAGAAGAATTACACCGCTGTTTAATGCTCCTTACCTAACCATCCACTGATATAGGTAAATGTCGTAGACATAATTTCAGAAAGGTATATCTCACTCTATGAAAATAGACGTACAGATATATCAATTTGAAATTGGTGCATAACAGCGGATATTCAAAACCAAATATTTGCCGACCGGCAAACAGCCCAGGTGATTTCCTCAAATATCACCGATTACAACGAATCCCGATATAATGAGGATAATCACCCAATTCCCAATAACTTACTCCCACTTATCATCTGTAAAACCATACAGATGTGAGAATCGTACCTGGTAAATACATACCCTGGAGTAAGGACTAATTGGGAAATCAGTTTTCCTTTAACAGTACACAGTGAAACTGAAACATTGAAATGATTCGATGGGGTATTCTGGTATTCTTAGTAATGCCTCTTCCAGATTCACGACTGTAACCGTATAGTTCTTTGCCACCTCTCCAAATCCCTTCATATGTCTTTAGTCTTTACCTTTTGCACACCCTTTTAGGCCAAATGGTTTTCTTCCTTCCCTACCGTTCGGCACCAGCCTATGGTTTGGAAGAAGACTATCCAATAAGCATAATGGGTGTACTGTCCCAATCCTAGGAACACTCACAATGAGAGAGGGTGAAGATAAAAGACAACCGAATAAACCTTATTCCTATTTCTCCTGAACCAGAATCCATCCCCGAACTGGAACAAGTTCCATTCGAGTTCGTATATAACCATACGATGGAGTATCCAAATAAACTGTGGATCTTCGTAGTGATACGGAGTGTCCTGGAGAAATACAAAGGTGATGTGGGAGTGGTAACGAAATATTTGGTTTGGTCGTGAATATCTGTTGCAATTTACTTTGCCCTCTTACTAATCCCTTGCTTTGTCTGAACTTAATACCTTCTGCACACCATCGTTATGCTAATTGGTTTTCTTCATTCCCTACCGGTCGGCACCAGCCTAAGGTTTGGAAGAAGACAATCCAATTTGCGTAATAGGTGTACTACCCCTAAACCAAGGAGTACTCGTAACCTGAGAGAGGGTAAAAGGAAAAGACAACTGAATAATCCTATCCGTTTTCTCCAGAACCGGAAACCATCCTCGAATAAATTCTTTCGAGTTCGTATCTAACCATACGATGGTTTTGTCCAATGGAAGTGGACGTTCGTAGTAATACGGGGTGTCCTGGAGAAAAGGGTAAAAGTAGGAGTGGCAATGAGGTTTGCAACTCTGACAATCCAAAAGCCGGTGTTTAAGAAGGTTTGGTCAACTTGGTCACTGAGTTATAGTCTTAGGGTCGGGTCAATGGTCGCTGCCAAAGAGAGAGAGAAAAGAAACACTCAGCGTGCACTCTAACCTAGATCAGAATGGTTACCAATTTATCTAATCTGGAATCCTCCCACTGTACCTCAAATTCTCCTCCAAACCTGAAAGAAGAATTAGTCGGGGTTACCCGAGGAGTAAACTAACTCATCAGTGGGAATCGGGATCCAACTATCATCGCATGATAACGTGACGGAATCCGCTCACATCATCATACTCCAGATGGTATGCGCATATCTGGCAAGTTTCAGTTCTTTTAAAACTCCCGATGTGATTTCTGCCACATGCTCTTATGACCTTGGCGTGAGGTCAAAATATCATAAGTCACATGTCAAGTTCTGCCCGTCATTATCCAGGTTAATCTGAACCCACCCGTACATACCCTTGACGTAGGCCAAAATAGTAGTACGACTGTCCCAAACCAACGCATCTATCTATGCAACAGATAAATACCCGGCAGCTACCAATCACTATGCCTTGGCGTGAGGTCAAAATACATAGCTTGAATACTACCGAATATTTAACTGAAATGACGGAGGGCTACGAATAGTTTCTGGCGAAAACCTTTAACGTAATGAACTTGATATCGTTGAAGGAACGGATAGCTTTTTGAAAATATAGTGACGAAAACCGTTGCTAAAGAGGTCACTCCCGGTGAAGGGATCTCGGCTCTTTTCCCGTAGAATGGGGTGCAGGATATTCCAAATGAATACCACGGTGCAAAGCAAAAGTAATCGGCTATAGTGAAGTTAATGCCCTGACGCAAACTTTTTGTCCAAGGGGTCACTCCCGGTGAAGGGATCTCGGCCCTTGCCTCGTCGACTGAGGAGCAGGATATTCTAAATGAATACCGCGATGCAAAACAAAAGTGAACGTCCTTGCAATAACAGCTTTTTGAAAAGTGTTCCAACAACATCAGATTAGGTTTGTTTTTAAACTTGCATTGATCCGAATCAATGCAGTCCCATCAATTGATCACACCAAAAAGAACGAAAATATACTGATGTACGTATATGCCATCCGCATTCGCCACTGGGTCCCGTCATTACCCGTTAGGTTAGCTAACTAACGACAGAGCGGGGACTGGACTAGCGCGGATGCAAAACATATACAACATCTACTAATATATATACCAATATATTATATTCGCTCAAGGCGTGAATAAAATGCAACATCACAGAAATGTACAGCATCACAGAAACAATACAGATATCTGGGATCCCCGGGTTTCACAGAGCCGCTGAAACCCGACGTTCCCCTGGTCGTGTGGATAGCCTGTGCAATGAAAACCTAGACCCCTACGGGCGCGGCAAGTTACCCGCCAAAACCTGAAGCGAGGCAGCCCCCTTCAGCAACGTGAATGGACCACCCAGCACTTCACGGAATCCGGTAACTTGGGCACCCCTCCTGGGTCAACCTGTACCCCCTACGAGTGCGGCGAATAGCCCGCCAATCCTAGAGTGAAGCCCCCTCTGTCCCAATGCCATGAGATGCGGGCTTGTTGCCCTCCAGAACCCGGCTATCCGTGCACCCCTCCGCGGGGCAATCCTAGTACAGAAAGTAAAATATACATACAACGGGTACATCGACCGCAACCAGGTCGTGCCCCAAAATAATAATACAAACAGGCAGTGACGGCAGTCCACATGTCGGACGCTCGCCCCGCAATATCAAATGTACATAATACAACAAAACTGTACTAGCATTGCATCCAGGCTATCCCCCACGACCGATCCGCAATATCACAGCAAAAACAAAACATCAACGTGAAAGTCACGTTCGCAAATCCGTCTAACCGGGCTATAGCAGTTAGACCGGATTTACCGATCAAGTGACATTCACGGTCGCAGATATAATGTAAATACTGTGAAAAATGTGTTTAAAATATCCGATCGATCAAAAAATTAACAAGTGGGCCCCCAATCAAAACTGTAGCACTCACAGAAATCCTGGGCCCAATTTTAATATTCCAAAACCCATATTTTAAGCCCAGAAGGCCTCTGTAAAAAATTGGTGAAGTGATCTCCACAGTGCGCGGCGGAAGGGCGGCGGGAAGGTGGTTTTCGCGGCGGTTCCGCGCTCCCACTGTGGAGCTACTTCGTCGAATTTTTACAGAGCTCTTAGATTTTCCAGTACATCAATATTTTACAACCTGAAAAAATTTTCGACACCAAAAATTTCCAACAGAAAACTGATGTGGGCAAATACGGGTTTTTGGACATTTCGATCGATCGGAACTAAAAAACACATTACACAAAGCTAGACTAAGTTAATGGCGAGGCTCTGATACCACTGTAAGTGCACGGCGGCGTCCCGGCCGTCAAACCGACGGCCAATTGGGGAAGCGGTGAATAACTTTAATTTTCTTGAATTGGCAAACCGCCGCGCACTAATACCCGGATCGAACCATTAACTAGTCCTAACTATCTACAAGAAAGGGAATAGAGATATACCGACGATCCAAGTCCTCCGGTCTTCTCGTCATGGTCCCGATCTCCTGCGGAAAAGTCCCGTCTCCTCCTTGTCGCCGGAAGTGCACCACATCGTCTACTTTGTTTACGGGCTCCCACCTCAATGCCGAGGCAACTCGGGCACGAAGCCGGCTACTCGACGTGCCCAAGGTTCGCTGTAGAATATGTAGTCCTCAAGTCTCACTTTGGGGTTCATGGAGATGCCATTTTAGGTGGAGGGATGACACAAGAACAATGTGGAGGAACTTGGGGATTTTTCTAACATCAAGAGAGCAAAAATCCCCACTACAAAAAATGGGCAACCCCTCCTCCAAGCTTGGCCGGCCATAACTAGAGGGGGAGGAGAGAATGAGAATGAGAGAGTCAAGTGTGTAACAAAAGAGGGAGCCATTCTCATAATCCAAAAAAGGGAGAGAGAGAGAAGGCTATCATGCAAAAAGGAAATGATCACCAAAAAGATCCTCACTCAACAACCATACCATCTCCCATCATCAACAATCATCAAGCATGATGACTTCAAAAAGTCAAGCCATCATGAAGAGGTCAAGGTCAAGGAATGGTGCTCATCATGAAAACCATCATGACACAAATAAATATGCAAAGACCCCCTCCACAATTGCTTATTTGCAACAATGCAAATAAGCCCTCCTCCACCAATCTTCGGCCAATGAACGGAACAATGGAAATCGGCCGAAACGGAAAGCAAACTGGCAACTCCAGAAAACTGGTCCCGTAATAAATTACAGGAAAACCCCGATACTGTGCATACACACCCGCATTTGTATTCCGACCGAAACACAAATGCAATGAGACAAAATCTACACTGTACTATACTAGGATCCGGCTTAAACCAAAGCCGGCTAGTAATATCCGTTCGATCCTGATCCGTGCAATACCGCACGTATCTGATCGAACCCTGCCATATAACCATACGGCCTATAGTACAGACTGTCCGATCCTGATCCGTGCAATACCGCACGTATCTGATCGGACCTTGCCATATCTCCATACGGCCTCTACAACCTTTCGCCCGAAAGCCGAGTAACTGAATGTGGGGGACTCTAAAGACTCGTCAACACCTCGGTTGTGGATTTAACCACTAGCACGTCAGAGGTATAAGCCAATACGTAACGGGCTACCAAGTATTGACTAAAAGGGACGTCTGTGAGTGAACTCAGCCTGACAACCCTACTGAGCCTGTCAGTGACAATATCCGTGCAGTCCGGTCCGTTCGTCTATGAGTATCGCATGGCGGGCCTAGGGGGTTGGTAAAAGTCAGACCCCCAAAAGCGGTACAAGTCGTGTCGGAGTGTAGCCCAGAACACCCTGAGATACTACTGGAATACCTACCAGTAAATCTCCTTGCCTTGGCCAAGGACTTTGTGTAATGGCTCTCCTAGACACAGCACGACCTCACCCCCAATACCGGGAGAGACGAACCCCTGAAGATACGCTCACTGCCTCCATGTGGCTCGGGACTGTACCCAACTAAAACCTGTTTGCACGACTCCTTTGAGCCGTGGTAGGGTAGTAATCAAAGTACAGTGGGAACTCACACGAGACAAATGACGATCCCCAGGTCGATGAACTAACCTGCACACATGTCACCAGGGAACTGCCATCTGACGTCTGGTATATGACCAACTAGCATGTTCCCGGTGAGTCCTGTCCGGTGTACTCATAACCCAATGAGCACCTGTATACATCTTAGGTGATCCAACTGACACCAGTGGCTTGTGAGACCGGCCACCGCCCCTCGCCGGGGTCTCGACTGTATACACTAGTCTACTAATGGAGTATCGATGCCCAGTCTCGAAACTCCCACGACTAGGGACCTTTTAAGGATAAGCTTATAGACCCCAGCTCCCACTTATATGATCGCCTTCATACTGCTGGTGGTCAAGCAAGAATCCTAGGGGCTCTATCAACGTGTAATAGCGACGTGTCAGGTCACCTAAAGCAGTACACGATGATAAAGGTAAACCAGATAGCATACTATCATCTCGAGTAAGACTGTCCTACCGGGATAGGTCCTCCATCAATCATTACAATCACGTACCTGTGACCTAATAATTGACTCTGAGGGCATTATCTCCAACATTTTTCTGTGGTTTAAGGACGTTCTAAGTAGTGCAAGTAATGCGATGGTCCCTCTAGAAGACAACAAACCTTAACTCGATTATGTGACCGTCTTGAACTGCCCTTTGAACCTTCGGGTTTGGGGCAGTACGGCGTGCCACATGTGAGGCGTTGGCTTGACCCTTCTACGGCTGGACCGTTGGTACTGAGGCATGAAGTGAATTTTTTTGAACCTATTTCATGTGTTGAACGGTTTCGGGAAAATTTGGGTGTTCGAATGTTCGATCGGAAAGTTTAATATTTTCTATTTATCCGGAATGGGATACAATAATTGGAATTCACAAACAGTTATGAGATAACTGAATGAATGTTATAAATCTAGCGGTTTAGTTTCATTTGATATTGAAAAGAGTTTAAGATAATGAGACTAAAATGCGGGGTTTATAACTGTTAGGCATGTGATGTCTAAGTATTTCATTTGATTAGGCATGCGATGTCTGAAGACGTTTTGGATTCCAACTGTTGTAGTTTTACACTTTCTTTTCTGTGACCGTAAGTGTAATATGTGATATCGCCGGTTTCGTTGCTATATGTCAACGACAATTGGGATGCGCATATTTACTTACGTTGATGACATGTGATGTTATGTGTTGCTCGATATGTTATATTGGATTGTCGTGATTGAATAGCCGGGGGTTTTTATGTGAGATGAGTGTTTTTCATTTTCATTCATGCAAAAACTTGTATGTAATATTCTTTTATTTGGGGCACTTCCAGGTTGCTGAAGTTGTCACCTTTTGTATATTATTTACTTTTCCGCATTAGGATAGACCCAAGGAGGGGAGCACAAGTAACCGGGTTCTAGGGTCCAGTGGGAGACTATCTCGAGGAGTCGAGTCCGGGTCTCTTAACCCTAGAATTGGTAGGGTTGCTTGCCGCTCTCGTAGGGTCTAGGGGTGTGGGATTGGCTATTCATCACGACTGTGGAATCCGTGTTTTATACTGGCTCGTATTGAAAACACGGACGTCCTAGTATATCCAATGTTTCATATGATTCTTCTGCTGCGATATCTGTGATGTGATCATGTGATGTTCTGTGATAGATACAGTATATAGTATATATGATATATTATATAGACGTTACTTATGTTTTGCACCCGCACTAGCCCTGTCCTGCTCTGTCATTAGTTACCTAACCTAACGGTGCACGAGGGGACATCCAGACGAATGCGGATGGCATAAGTGTATGTCGTATTTATCTGTGATGTTTAGGTGACTTAAATGATGGGACTTCATTAATGTGATTAATGAAAGAAAAGAAACCTAAGATGTTGTAGAATCAGATTTTAAACAAAACAGGTAGCTACAGTTCTTGCTTTGCATAGCGGTATATATGATATACCCTGCACCTTATTCGATGAGGAAAGGACCGAGATCCCTTCACCGGGAGTGACTCCTTTAGCAATAACTGGCAGATGCTACACACTCGGTTTGACTTTTGATTGCTTCTATAGTTTCTGCTTTGCACAGTGATATATATGATATATCCCGCACCTCATTCGACGGGGAAAGGGCCGATGATCCCTTCACCGGGAGTGACCCCTTTAGCAAAACTAGAAAAGCCTCAAAATCACTCCATTTCAAAACTTCATTTTGATTCTACAACGATATCAAGTTCATTACGCTCATGGTTTTCAGAAAAACCTGCGTAGCCCTCCGTCATTTCAGATAAGTGCTACTTAGTATTCATGCTGCGGTAGTTTGGCCTCCGTCAAGGCGTCGTGTATGGTAGCTAACTAGTGCTTATCTGCCTGCATATGATGCGATTGGATTAGGGTATTCGTACGGCGTAGTTTGGCCTCCGTCAAGGGTCGTACGGGTGGGTTTAATTCGATCAAGAAATGACGGCTTGAACTTGACTAGCGCCCTGTGGGTAGTTTGGCCTCCGTCAAGGTCACAGGACGCTAGGGGCAAAAGTATTATCAGGAATTTCAAGTGTTGAAATTTGCAATGAGATTGCATACCTTCTATGAGATAGTTGGATCCCGATACCCACTGCGAGTAAGAGTTACTCCTGGGAGAGTTTTACACATTGCAATTAGCTGATCGAGTAGGTGTCTAGAAAGGTGTCAACGGGGTTACGCCTCTGGGAAAACGAGGTTTATATTAATTAGGTTCGTGCGAAAGCACGGGGGACTTCCCTCAAAGTACCGACACTGGCCTGGCTGAAAGATTGGCGAACTTGTAGTGTGTAATTAATCCCGGCTAGTCTTTCCTTTTAGGGTTTGAAGGAAGATTTGATAAAAACCAGTGGGAGCCATCCTGATTAGATAAGATAATAACCAATCTGATCTTGCAAGAGCATACGCTAAAGTGTTTTCTTCTCTCTCTCTCCAGGTAGCGACCATTTCATGCCCTAATAAAGATAATAATATGGATGTATTGACCGAACCCGCATGTTATACTGTGCAGGGGAACGTTGAACCCGTTCTATCTTATAAGTGTTATAAGAATGAACAGGAAATAGGAGAATATCTGGATTCTCACACCGCCCAAACGGAGAACATGCATGTTGATGCATCATCTTCGGGTGTGTTTGTCATTGAGAACTGTTTCTCAGTTCACCCTACGTCCTGGGTATTAGATACTGGATCAGGATCCCACATATGTAAGATGTTACATGGGCTGCGGAAAGGTAGAGAACTGGGAAAAGGTGATCATTCCGTTCAAGTTGGGAATGGGGCAAATGTTGCAGCCAAAGCAGTTGGCGAATATCACCTAGTATTACCAAGTGGTGATACACTGATTCTAAATGAA
This sequence comes from Agapanthus africanus, assembly GCA_030015575.1. NCBI lineage: Eukaryota > Viridiplantae > Streptophyta > Magnoliopsida > Asparagales > Amaryllidaceae > Agapanthus > Agapanthus africanus. The sequence continues at coordinate 360,574,280 of CM057349.1, read as the reverse complement.
TGCTATTATATACCGAACATGATGTGCAACATTATATCTGTTTCTTTATTAAGTAAAGAAGGATATAATTTTGTAGTAAAGGATAATGTTATGAACATATTCCTAGATCAAAAGTTGATTGCATCAGGCTCGTTGTATAATGGCATATTCATTCTTAATCAAAATACAGTCCTCAATTTACAAAACACACACAAGAGGAAGAGTTCTGAACTGAACGAATCTTTCTTGTGGCATTGAAGACTGGGTCACATCAATGCGACACGACTAGCTAAGTTGCATAAGGATGGATATTTAAATTCGTTTGAATTTTCATCTTATGACACTTGCCAGTCATGTCTCAAAGGCAAGATGACCAAAACTCCGTTTACTGGACACGGAGAAAGAGTTACCGAACTCTTGGGACTAATACATAGTGATGTATGCGGTCCCATGTCTACACATGCCAGGGATGGTTCTTCGTACTTCATTGCATTCACTGACGATCTCTCTAGATTCGGATATGTGTTCCTGATGAAACACAAATCAGAAGCTTTTGAGAAATTTAGAGAATATAAACAAGAAGTAGAGAACCAAACGGGCAAAAGTATTAAGATCCTTCGATCTGATCGAGGAGGAGAATACTTAAGTAACGAATTCAGAGATTATCTAAAAGAGAATGGGATTCTCTCTCAGCTTACTCCTCCTTATACACCACAGCACAACGGTGTATCGGAGCGGAGAAATCGCACCCTATTAGATATGGTGCGCTCTATGATGAGTGCAGCTGAGTTACCTATTTCCTTCTGGGGATATGCACTGGAGACTGCTGCATACCTATTGAATAGAGTTCCAACCAAATCAGTGCCTACCACTCCATATGAGATATGGAATGGCAAGAGACCATGTCTTAATTTTATTCAGATATGGGGTTGTCCGGCCTATGTTAAAACACAAAATCCGGACAAGCTCGAGGCAAGGTCTGTTCTATGTAAGTTTGTAGGATATCCCAAACATTCGCGAGGGTATATCTTCTACCACTCCGAGGAACAAAAAGTGTTTGTTTCTCGACATGCCACTTTCTTAGAAAAGAGTTTTCTTATGAAACAGACAAGTAGCATTGAGGTAGAACTGGAAGAGGTTCCAGCAACACAAACTGTAACAGAAGACTTGGTAGAACCAGAGGATTCAGTAGAACTCGACGAACCCCAGCCTCTCCGCCGATCTAGTAGGGTATCTCGTCCACCTGAGAGATACTACGGTTTTCTCATTGACGGTGGAAGCGAGGATTGCATCATGGAGGATGATGACCCAACTAGCTTCGAGCAGGCCATCACGAGTAAGGACTCAGTGAAATGGCTGGATGCTATGCGGTCCGAGATGGAATCCATGTACACCAACAAAGTATGGACTTTGGAAGTTGCTCCTGAAGGGGTAAAATCCATCGGGAGCAAGTGGATCTTCAAGAAAAAACTTGGTGTAGATGGGAAAGTGGAGACTTTCAAAGCTAGACTTGTTGCAAAGGGTTTTCGTCAAAGACCAGGTGTGGACTATGACAAAACCTTTTCTCCAGTGGCTATGCTTAAATCCATCCGGATCATGCTTGCCATCGCTGCATATCATGATTACGAAATCTGGCAAATGGATGTTAAGACCGCCTTTCTAAACGGTGATTTAGAAGAGTGCGTGTACATGACTCAGCCAGAGGGCTTCGTAGACAGTGGGAGCAGCGGGAAGGTGTGCAAGCTGCTTAAATCCATTTATGGATTAAAGCAAGCATCGCGGAGTTGGAACATCTGCTTTGACGTCGTTATCAAAGAGTTTGATTTCGTCAAAAATCCAGATGAACCTTGTATTTACAAGAAGGTAGCAGAGAGTAAGGTGGTCTTCCTCGTATTGTACGTGGACGACATACTCTTGATAGGAAATGATATTCCTATGCTGCAATCGGTCAAGCTCTTTTTATCACAAAGATTCTCAATGAAAGATCTTGGTGATGCCTCCTGCATAGTGGGAATCAGGATCTATAGAGATAGATCCAAACGGATATTGGGATTGTCCCAATCCAGGTACATTGACACCATACTAAAGAGGTTTAGTATGGAAGAATCCAAGCGTGGGAATTTACTCACTAAGTATAGTGAGCAGGTATCAAGCTGATCCTGGAGAGAGTCACTGGACAGCTGTGAAGAGCATTCTCAAGTACTTGCGAAGGACTAAAGAGATGCTCTTGGTGTATGGTAACGGAGAACTCCAAGTGGAGTCCTTTACCGATTCGAGCTTCCAGAGTGATAAGGACGATTCTAAGTCGCAGTCGGGATTTGTCTTTACCCTTTACGGAGGGGCGGTTAGCTGGAAGAGTTCCAAGCAGGAAACCGTGGCAGACTCGACGATGGAGGCTGAATACATCGCTGCCAACGATGCTGCCAAAGAGGCTGTCTGGATCAAGAAGTTCATTACTGAACTTGGAGTGGTTCCATCCATTGAGCATCCAATACCTTTGTATTGCGATAACAATGGAGCAGTGGCTTTGGCCAAGGAACCTAGGGCCCATCAGCGATCCAGGCATATTCTGAGGCGGTATCACCTGATCCGGGAGATAGTTGATCGCCGGGAGATCGAGGTCAGGAGGGTTGACACGAAGAACAACACGGCGGATCCACTCACGAAGGCCATTCCCCAGATACAGTTTGAGAGACTCTTCGGGATGCTCGGTATGCGATACTACAGCAGCTGGCCCTAGTGCAAGTGGGAGATTGTTAGTTGTATGTATGCTCTAGAGGCCAGTATTGTACAGATCATGTATATTATATTGGATGCTTGGACATATATAGAGATGACTTTCTTGCTCGATATGATAGTATGCTATCTGGTTGCTCTTTATCTTAACATGTACACTTGTCTCTTTAAACTGTCTTATAGTTACATGTTGGTAAAGCCCTTAGGATGTGTACTTGACTACCTGGACTATGATGCAGATCATACTAGTGGGGACATGGTAGTCCATAAGTACATCCTTCAAGGTCCCTAGTCGTGGGTGTATCGAGACGGGGCATCGATATACCAGTATAGACTAGCGTATACGCTTCTCGACCCATGAGATGGGCGATGGATGATCCCACATCCATTGGTGTTTGACATCGGAGATGGTATACGGGTGCTCAGTGGAGACTGGGTACACTGGACGGACTCGCCGAGAACTCCCAGATGGTATTATACCTCACGTCAGATGGCAGTTCTCAGGTGACACTTGTGCAGGTTAGTCTGTAGACCCGAGATCGTCATAGTGTCTTGTGTGATTCCCACTGTGCTTTGATCTCCACCTTACCACGTCCATGAGGGCGTGCAAAACGGTGGTCTTTGGGTACAGTCCCGAGTCACATGGAGGAAATGAGCGATATGAGGGGTTTCGTCTCTCCCGGTATTGGGGGTTGATGTTGCGCAGTGCTCGATTGGCCGTAACAGGGAAGTCCCTGGCCAGGGCTGATCAGAGATTTGCTGGTAAGTGTTACCAGTAGTTTCTCGACCCGTTATGAGCCTCGCATCGGCACGACTTATCGGTTATTGGGGTCTGACGTTTACCACCCCTAGACTTGATATGCGACATATCAGACGAACAGACCGGACTGTACGGTAAGTGTTACTGGTTGGATTCACAGGAGTGTGAGCGGGCTAGCTCGTCGATCTTCTGATCGCTCAATACCCGGATGGCCGTTACGTTTAGTAGACCGCTTGCGGCTTGTAGGTGCTTGATATGAGCATCATCTGCTACCGGCGTATTAACGAGTCTTTAGAGTCCTACACAGAGCTTTCCTGGCTCAAGCGAAACGAAATAGGAGCGCATATAAGATATGTGTAGGACCGAGAATAATGCGTGTATGTGATACCGTATTCCATTCTCGCGATGAATGTATCGATTGGTTATATTCGATATAACCTAGATATCGAATCAAGGATTGATTCGATAAGCCGATACATAGGATACTAGTCGGTTATATGCGATATGACCGGATCGTTAAATCAAGTGTTGATTTAATGATTTAATGTATAATTATATATTTGATATATTACTTTGCATTAACTAGTATTGGTTCACTTTAAATGGATTTTCTCACTTGATGTGCAAGTTGTATATGTGATATACTTTTGTGCACATGTTTGTATCATGTTTGATGATGCATGTTTAATTGGTTAAGTGTAAAGAATCAAACCATGGTTAAAAAGATGATTAGGGTTTTGCTTATTCATTTATTTATTTATTCATTTATTTGGAAAAGTTTTTGGAGAGAATGGTGGCTTTCTTTGTTTCTAGTTGAAGCTTCATGAAGCTTTGACTTTATAACCATTCTTGTCTTCATGCTTAACCCTGACCATTCCAAGTAACCATGGTCTATTCTCTACACTCTACCATAGTTAGTATATGATAAGTATCTATTTTCTTTTCTAATTTTATTTAAGACTTATCATATTCTAGCTTCATCTTCAAAGAAAAAGGTTAAGTCCATTAATGGCAACTTGAGCTAAAGTGTGAGAAATCCAATTAAAGTGAACCAATACTAGGAATCCCTAATATTGAAATACGCGAATCTGGTAATCCAGCTGATGAGGAGTATAAACCCAACGCCGGTTCAAATAAACATGCTAGAGGTTCAATCCCTAATATTGAAATACCTAGATCAGTTAGTCAAACTGATGAGGAATATAAACTTAATAAATCTGTTTCATCTACTACCTCAGACAAATAGGAAGTTTCTTGATGATCTCATGATTATAATAATTGTTGAAGAGTCAATTCCTTCATGGCTATGGCTGCTCTAAGGCATGAACACATCAGGCACGTCCAAGGTGATCCAAATGGTCACAAAAATCCCACCGCATATGCAAAAGAGTGTCTTCAACCTCTTCATGTTTAAAGTCCCACCGAGGCGTGCAAAAGAGCATTTTTTATGCCATCAGAACAGTCGAGCCGAAAAAGACTACAAAGTCCCACTTGGCAATGCCTCCAAGCGCAAATGACCCGCCAAATGAAAAGGGAGAATCCCACCGTGGTGCACAAAAGGATGTTCTTGATAGTCAGAGAAAGTCGAGACAAAAGTCCCACTGAGGTGCACAAAAAAACGTTCTTGGCATCGTCAGAACAACTCAGGAAAGTCAAATCAAAAGATCTACCTGGCACCGCCTCTAAGCTCATCAAAAGTTCCACTAAAAAAATCAGGGATCAAAACCAAATAAGAAAATGAAGTCTCACTGAAGATTCTCCTACCGTGACCTGGAAGTGAACATTCTGCATGACCCTATCGACTCGTTAGGAAAAATCACACAATGAGGTTCTTATGACTCATTGAGAAAGAAATTTAACCTTCGTGAAATCCACTCAATTCATAAGGAAAAAAAATAAAAAAAACCTACAAAAGTCCCACCGGACACCACTTCTACAATGTGATAATGAAGTTGAATATGCCCTTACCCTATGGGCCTGAGGCTTCAAGCGTGCCTTATACAATCCACGGGCATAAACCATATTAATACTGCAACTTGTCTACAAATATGTCTATCACATTACGCTCCTGTGTTGAGACATCAATCTGAAATCCAAAACCCACAAAGGCCGGATCCATCTGCTAATACGTCTGTCGTGTTGCGTTCCAACATCGAAGACCCAAGCTTATGATTCACCAAGTCAAAAAAGACCGAATCAAATATTCCAACTTATCGAGCTGCGTTCTAGCACCGATAATATGAATCAAATGGTTCAACAAGCCACAAAGGACGAATCAAAGATGTGCTTGTCATGTTGCGTTCCAACATTGGCAAGTATATTACTGCTATAAGATTCGAAGATTCTAAGAATAAGGCAATCAACTTGTAAGCGTCCATGAAAGAAGAGTCGACTCCCACAGCCCAACAAGTCACAAAAAGACCGGACTGTGGATCCGAGGGATGAAATATTTTCCTCATTACACGTTAGCGTAGGGAAACTACAACCAACTGGATTCTGAAGATTCTAAGAGTAAATTGATCCACTCATAAGCGTCCAAAAAGGCAGAGTTGGTTCCCATAAATCCAAATAAGTCACGAAGACCGGGTTATGGACTCATATGATATTATATCTGTCGTGTTGCGTTCCAACTCGGCAGGTATACTGTTCAAAATCCTGAGGGTAAGGCGATTGAGATATAAGCATCCTAGACGGTGGGGTTGATTCCTATAGTCCATGACTATAGACCTAAGGGATAAAAGGACAAGGATGTGCGAAACTACATCATCAAATCCTTAATTGTGGTATGGAAACCACTATCGTGGTACAGAAACCAAAAGCGTGGTATATAATATTGTGGTATAGAAACCAAAAGTGTAGTTTGGAAACCAATATCGTGGTATAGAAACCAAAAGCATGGTATGGAAACCAATATCGTAGTATAGAAACCAAAAGCGTGGTATGGAAACCTTGTGGTATAGAAGCCAATATCATGGTATAGAAACCAAAAGCGTGGTATGGAAACCCCAGGGTGTCAATAGGAACACTGATCTTCCCACGTGTTTAGGACATATGTAAAGATCAGTGGGGGCATTTGTTGACCACTATAAAAATACCAGGCAGATCTGCTATTGGATGGGCCCAATCTGGATGAGACTAGTTCTGCTTTGGATGACGACGCTTGCGTCTGCTCCCTAAATTTACGGTCTTGGAAAGAATACACCCATTTGATGAAGCTACCTGACTCATCAAACAGAGTTCGAAAGCCCGAGAAGATACCAAATGAGGGTCCCTGCCATTGATGAGCCATGCACGAGAGGTTTCCGCCGTACCATCAAGTCTTCGTAACTAAGGAGTTATGCATAAGGGGTCTCCGCCGCTACTAAACCATGCGCAAGGGGACTCCGCCGCTCCAGGGGTCTCTGCCGCTCCAAGGGTCCCTGCTGTTGCACTAAGCTCCAGGTGTCGCCGCTGCGCACACTCGAAATAAAGTACCTGCCGCTCATTTAAAGGGTTTCCACTACAGAAAGTACCCACAAAATAGGAGTTGCGAACAATACGCCTTACGTTCTCCAAACGTGGCCAATGTTCATGGCCATGCTCATAAGCCCCATGAGACTATAAAAACCCCCTTAATGAATAGATGAGGGGTTAAGCACTCAAAACCACTCTCGTTCATAAAAAATTATCTTCTGCTTAATTACTCAGAAGCATGGAAGGATACTCAAAAAGTTCAAACTCCAGGAAGGAAAGAAAAGAAGAGCAAAACGCAAGTATAGAGCAGCAAATTCTTTCTTCTCTGCAGTTTTCTATGCTCCCATGATGAATACTTCGTTTATTATGGTGAAAACAAGTATCCCATGGCATACCAAATAAAGATTTATCCCCAAAACACATGATTGATGACTCCGTTTTTTGAACTATCCAGTAAACTGAAAATCATATAATATGCCTCGTGACGGCTCTAAAACTAAAAGATGGGATACTTGCAAAACTTATCTTTTTAAAGATGCTCTTTGGAGCTATCCCTATGTATACGAATACTCATTTAAGTTATCCCCCCACGAGATCGTCCTAATAATGGACTCCGTGGGTGTATACATAGGCGAAAAATGAATAAATACTTATTTTTACATATAGAACATGAAATCATGCAACGAAAACTTAACAACAAGATATAGTAGAGACCCTCACAACACCAAATCTACGGTGGAGACCCTCACAACACTAAACCCTTGGAAGAGACCCCCTAATGGACCCCACATCCTATAAAGCCTCAGCGGAGACTCCCTAGAGGCTATCTCACTCTCCCAAAACACTTCTGCGACATCCCCAATGGGTCCCTCATCCTCCAAAGCCTCGAAGGAGATCCTCTTAGATGCCTCCGCACCTTACATGTGGTGGAAACCCCCAGCGGGTCCTACGTATTTAAACCCTCGGCGAAGACCCTGAAGAGGCCTCTGCATTCTATATACGCTCCACCCTACTTGGCGGCACCTATAGTGTGCTGCATGTCAACCAAGTCTTCAGCGGAGAACCTATAGGGGCTTTGCGCCCTTCCAAGCATGTATGGCGGCACCCCCAAGTAGCCCCCACATTCGCTAAACATTGGCGGTGGCCCTCCATAGGCTCCCACACCCTCTATAACCTATGACGGAACCTTCATGCACCTTTGTGATCCATTCAAACCTGTGTTGGGAACTCCAAAAGGTCTCCTCACCTGCTATCAGATTCGTTCTGACACAAGTAAACACTGTACAAACTGCCCTATGGTAGGTCAAAATAAAAAAGACCTTCCATATACCATCCATAAGCTACCATTGTGGCATAGAAATCGTCTATCGTGACCCATAAGTCGATAATGAACTATTATCATGACATTGTCATACCTGCCATCCCCTCAATCCATAAAAATCAATATTGAATACTGTAAAAAATCCCACACTTGCTTCTCAACAGACCCCCAAGTCTCTAAGCTAGATCTATGGACAACTACATCCCTAAACTGGAGTTTTGCCCTATGGAGAGTAAAATAACTTTCAATATACTATCCACAGACTACCATCATGATAAAGAAGTCATCAAAACCATCACTAATTTGCCTTACGGTGGTCTACCATATATCATCCTTTCATATGCAATCCTCGGACAACCATCATGACATAGAAGTCGTCCCCCGCCATATCACTAATCATATACTCTATCATAGTCCGAGATGACTTTAAACTACTGCCTGGTCCAAGATGACCTTAAACTAATGCCTTGTCTAAGATGACCTTAAACTACTGGCTAGAGGGCACGGAAGCTCAAAGACGGTATATATCTTAATTTTAGCCTCTTCCTTTGTGATTGGCCCCATGCCCATATATAAAAAAAGTAAGCCGGCCGCATTAGTTCATCAACTCGCCTTAACGCACCGTCATAGGTCCGGACTTGCACACGGTATCACTTGCCTAACAGTTGCCAAAAGCAGTCAATGTTGACGGGCTTATTGTCTCCTTTCTAAAGGGAAAAGAAGAGAGGTATCACTCTGAGATGTCCTTAAACTACTGGTCTGAGATGACCTTAAACCGCTGCCTTGTCTGAGATGACGTTAAACTATTATCATGGTCTGAGATGACCCTAAACTAATATTCAATTTCGAAATGACTTTAAAATATTACCAAACATAACCATATAAACCACCCTGCTCAACAGACCCCTAAGTCCCTAAACTGGATCCATAGATCACTACATCCATAAACTGGAGTTTTGCCCTATGGCGAGTAAAATAACTTTCCATATACTATCCACGGGCGACCATCGTGGCACGGAAACCGACTGTTCTGTAAGTCCCACCAGATGTGCACCCTATGATATACCCTATCCTCAACAGTTCCTACTGGACACACTGCCCCATCATCACCGTCTTTCAAACATCCTTCGTGACATAGAAGTCAACAAATACACTATACCTTCACATATTACCTATATAACACTGCTACGTCCGAAACGAATCCAAACTACTGCCAAGTCCGGAACAACCCTAAACTACTGCCATGTCCGGGATGACTTTAAACTACTGCATGTGTGAAACCTACGTGGCATAGAAGCTGATAAACCGTGACATTGAAGTCAAACAGCTAAACAATCAGTATCTACTGGAGCCGATTAAAATGACTACCATCGATACTTCTTTTATGTCCCACCCGACGTGGCTAATCCTCCACACAACTCTATAAACCACCCAAATCCGCTCTACGGTCAGACAATATTATCTACCGTATACAATCCACGGGTAATCATTCATGACACAGGAGTCAATCATTCCACCAGGCCTGCATCTAGCAACATGTTCCATGTTTAAATCTCTTGCCATGACATGGAAGTCAACCGTCTTGTAGAGCATGTCGAAACCGCCCTACGTATTGGATCATACATTATATAAATCCATATACAATTCAGGAATGTAAACAACATCAAGAATGCCTATCTATTCAATGGTGAAAGCGTACACCGCAAGAGTTGCAATTTTTTAGTGTACATAAACAATGAGACTGAATATGTATAAAATGAGCTGTATCCCTACTGCAACTGTTAATATGAAATATATGTTGTGATCGTTGCTCTTGCTTCATATTTTGTGTTGTTATTGCTATTAATGCTTGTTAGAAATAAACCACCCATAAAAAGTTATCTCTGTTTAATGCGGAGGGGTAATTACCTACAGGGGCTTACGCCTGTAGGAAATCTAGTCCACACACTTTCCGAAGGATGAATCTGAGAAGTAATGCTACATCGGTCGCATTCGTCTGCCCTTTAGCCACACACCATAAATGCACCCCGCGTTGTGGTAACGCGTCGCATTCTGAGGAGCCGAGCGGATCTGTATCGATCTGACTCCATAAGCTCACTTCTAGAGTCTTGAGATTCACAAGGGGCCCTTCCGAAGGTGAACACTCTCAACGTAAATTCCATAAACTACTTGTTGGCATTCGGGTTGGGTTATTCATTCGACCTGACCCGAAACTTGCCCAATCATGTATGCTAGGGTTTTAGTCTTAGCCGTCGATCTAAACCCTTGCTATATAGATAAAAGTGCAAGGTTAGGGTTAGTGAGATGAGATAGAGATGATTACTAGGGTTTCACATGTGTTATAATAGCCTCCTAATTCTAGAGAGATCATTACACCTAGGGTTCTAAGAGAGTTCTTTCTCCTCCCTTTTACAAAGAGTTTAGTAGCTGTTGTGGAAAAGGAGGCCTTCCGCTTAATGTGTGATTGCCCTCTACCGATCATAATCAGAAGTAGGAGACAAGATCAAATCAAATGCATTCATTGATCATGAAATCTCAAACCTGCTAAGGTACATGAGATCCCAACAACATTTAGGCCGTTGGTTAATTATATACTTCCGCTTGTGTCTCCTAACGATAGGTTCGGATTCGTTGCGAGGAGATCCTCGACTATGTGTCGTATCTAGTAATAGCCTACATTGGTATCATAGCTTATTACCTTATTGATCTATTTGTTCTTTCTTATTTTTAGATTAAAAATATAATTTTTATCATGTATTAAAGATTAGATCTTTAAAGATCTAATGTTTATTTATTATGCTTGTATGTTAGATCTTAACTATTAGGATTTCTAGATCTATATAAATAATTACACGATAAAATTTATAGCTTTCTTGTAGTAGATCGAACATTGAACTGGATTGAGTTAATTAAAAATGAAATTAGTTGCTTTAATTTAATTTCTATGCATCAGAATGAAAAAAAATTCTTGAGGCATAGACGGCGCCGCGATAAAAAATTGATGGCGGCCTCCATGAACCTTAACCCTAAATGTGTGGTATTTAGATTTAGCAATTTTTAAAAGGATATGTGTTATTTTTTAAAATTGCTTAGTGATTAGATTTTTTTTGGTTTTATTTGTTAAAACTAAAAAGATTTGCAAAATATAATATTTTCCTATGGATTTTCGCTTTTTTTTTTATTTTTTTTCTTTTTCTGGAATTTCTTTTAAAAAATCTGAAATTAAAATTAAAAAAAAACTCGGTCCCGCGGCCTGAACTAAGTCGAATTGAGCAGGACTCGGAGCCACGGTTTAGGCCGAGCCGCCGGCTCGGGCATGGGCCTAGGACCAGTAAATCTAGGCCTTGGGCTTTTTATATTTTTTTCTTTTTCTGTTTTTTAAAATCATTTTAATTTCAGAAAATTAGAGAAAAAAATTTTGAAGACCACAAAATTTTTAATGGGTGTAGGGAACATGTTTTGGTTAATAGAAACCTTGTAAAATATTTCTGGCGTAATGAAAATTCACCCAAATGCAATAAGTATTGCATCAAGGTAGTTAAGTTCAGCGGGGACACTTAAAAATGTAAAATCGATCCGAGAAAATTCCACCCTTAATTTGTTTTGGGGTGATGATACTATGAAATAATTAGAGTTAGGTTAGATTGCTTATTATTTTTTGATTACGAATATACCCAACACTAATTATTTCAAGTGAGAGATTTTAGATGATATAAGAAGTTAGATGAAACTACCCATCTAAAAACCATCTTAGAGATCGAGACTTCATAATATGGATAATACTAGGACATTTTTTATTTTTATACCTTAGGGATTGTGATGCTAGAATCGCCTAGTGTCCTCTTCTCTGTTTTATTGGAATAAATTTTGTCGCTATGATTTTTCGTTTATGAAATTAAATATTGTTTTTATACTCCATTATATATGTTCATATAATCTTAACGCATCCATAATTCTAATAACGTAAAATAATATATGACACACAAGTCTAATATTGTAAATTTGACAAAAGACAACATGCTCAATTGTGACAATTTCGACATTTGGAACTGAAATATTTCGTTCTTACTAAATAAGATTGACATTTTGTATTGTACGATGATTGAGATAGTTGAGCCACAAAAGGGCGTGCCCACTACCTCCCAGTACAAGAAGTCGGTCGATGATCGTATTGCTTGGTCATTGAAAGATTGTTCAACGCGGCATACTATTTTGGCTACGATGAATAATGATTTAGCACGTCAGTTTGAGCACTTTACTATCGTCAAGCGCCTTTTGGAGGAGCTACAAAAAAAGTTTTTCAAATGTCTTCGGTAGAGGTTCGCGCACTTCTATGACGATTGGACAACTACCGGATGACAGATGGGTGTGACATTGAGACCCATCATGAGGTGATGGAGTCCACGTTCAAGAGACTGTTGATCGCTGGCTCTCCAATTCCGAATGAGCAGCATATCTTTGCAATGATTCAAGCACTTCCTGATTCTTAAGAGAATTTGAAAGTTTACCTAACTTAAGAAATCCAAAACATGAAAAGTTTGAGTATCTTAGAGTAAGGATAGAACTTGAAGACTTTCGTAGGGAGAAACAAGTGAGCTTGATGACAAGTGTCATTAAGGCTCCTAAGTGCGAGATGCGTAAATCGTCTCCCAATATAAAGGAAAGTAGAGAACTGAAGAGACAAAAGAGAAACCGGCACGGTAAGAATAAGCAGTCCAAAGCCGGATGTCATTGTTGTGGCAAATGTGGGCATTTTGCGCATGACTGCGGCGAGCTGAAGAAGGTACTGTTCCTTTTTCAGTTCTTTCTAGCATGTGTTGCTAGCTGTGTGTTAGTGGCGTAACCTTCTTTCTGTTGCCATACTTATGTCTTTCTGATATTCTATTATTTTTAAAAATAATTCTGCTTAATTTTATTTTCATAGTAGTCTTTATGCTCTTGGACGTCTTATTGATGATTCATTGGTTATCAATTGTGATAATTTGAATATTCTTCATTTGCTCTTGATGTGGTTATGTTGATGATTCTACGATATTATAGCATAGACTTTAGGTCACATTGGCCTAGATAGAATGGACATACTCGCTAAGGTCGGTCCGCTTGGCGACTTTGCCAAAGTCACTCTATTAAGCTGCGATAAATGTTTTACGGGTAAGGCAACCGGAAAACCATTTGTCAAAGCTGTTGGAGATAGTGCCCTCAGAGTCAATTATTGGATCACAGGCACGTGATTGCAATGATTGAGGGGAGGACCTATCCCAGTAGGACAGTCTTACTCAAGATGATAGTATGCTATCTGGTTTATCTTTATCATCGTGTACTGCTTTAGGTGACCTTACGAGTTGCTATTACACGTTGATAGAGCCCATAGGATTCTTGCTTGACTACCAGCAGTATGAGGGCGATCATATAAGTGAGAGCTGGAATCTATAAGCATATCCTTAAAAGGTCCCTAGTCGTCGGAGTTTCGAGACAGGGCATCGATTCTCCAGAGTAGACTAGTGTATACAGTCAAGACCCCGACGAGGGGCGGTGGCCGGTCTCACAAGCCACTGGTGTCAGTTGGTTCACCTAAGATGTATACAGGTGCTCATTGGGTTATGAGTACACCGGACAGGACTCGCTGGGAAACTGCTAGTTGGGATTATACCAGACGTCAGATAGCAGTTCCCTGGTGACATGTGTACAGGTTAGTTCATCGACCTGAGATCGTCATTTGTCTCGTGTGAGTTCCCACTATGCTTTGATTACTACCCTACCACGCTAAAAGGAGACGTGCAAATAGGTTTTAGTTGGGTACAGTCCCGAGCCACATGGAGGTAGTGAGCGGATCTGCAGGGGTTCGTCTCTCCCGGAATTGGGGGTGAGGTCGCGCTGTGTCTAGGAGAGCCAGAACATGAAAAGTCCTTGGCCAAGGCAGGAGATTTGCTGGTAGGTATTCCAGTAGTATCTCAGGGTGTTCTGGGCTACACTCCGACATGACTTGTACCGCTATTGGGGGTCTGACTTTTACCAACCCCCTAGGCCCGCCATGCGATGCTCATAGACGAACGGACCGGACTGTACGGATATTGTCACTGACAGGCTCAGTATGGTGTCAGGATGAGTTCGCTCATCGACGTCCCTTTTGGTCAATAGCTGGTGGCCCGTCACGTATGGCTAATACCTCTGACGTGCTAGTGGTTAAATCCACAGCCATAGTATTGACGAGTTTTTAGAGTCCACCACACACAGTTACTCAGGTTTCGGGCGAAACGCTGTAGAGGCCGTATGGAGATATGGCAGGGTTCGATCAGATACGTGCGGTATTGCACGGATCGTGATCGGACGGATTTTACTAGCCGGCTTTGGCTTAAACCGGATCCTAGTATTAGATGGTGTAGTTTTGTCTCTTTGCATTTGTGTTCTGTGGGAATACAAATGCGGGCATGTATATGCAGTAGCGGGGTTTTCCTGTAATTTATTACGGGATCAGTTTTCTGAAGTTGCCAGTTTGCATTCCGTTCCGGCCGGTTTTCCTTTGTTCTTTCACGGCCGGACTTTTCTGATGGAGGGGTTATTTGCAATTGTGCAAATAACTTTTTGTGGAAGGGGTTCTTTGCATATTGAGGGCTTCATGATGGTTCTTTCATCATTAGATGCTTTTTGCATCACTTGACTTGCTTTCATGTGATGGTTGTGTGTGATTTGATGAGATGAGATATTGTTGTGACCATTGTTCTTGTTGATCTTTTCCTTTCTCCTTTTATTATTCAATCATCTTTTTCCCACCCCACAAGAGGAGGGCCAGCCACACATTTCTTGAGAGGGAGATGAGAGAATTTCATTTTTGAGTGGTGGCATTATTCTTCATCTCATTTTTCTTGCTAGAAAATTGAAAGCACCAATTTTCTTAACCTCTTCCTCCATCCTCCATGGCAACTAAACCCCAAAGAGACAAAGACTCTACACTAGCCTACAGCAAATCTTGGACGCATCGGTTAGCCAACTTCGCGCCCGATTTGCCTCGGTCAAGAGGTGGGAGCCCGTAAAAGATTCCGGCTACGTGGTACCCTTTCCGACGAGGAGGTGATGGACGGAGTTTCCGCAGGAGATCGGAGTGGAGACGAAGACCGAAGGACACGGATCGCTTGGTATACTTCTCTACCCGTATTTTAATTTGCTAGTAGCTAGGTTAATGGCCCGATCCGGGTGAAAAGTGCGCGGTGGTGCCGGTTTGCTAGTTTGCAAAGTTTTTGTTTCCGCGTTTCCGGCGTCGGATCGACGGCCGGGACGCCACCGCGGACTTACATTGGTATCAGAGCCACGCCATTAACCATGCCTAGCTTGCTCTAGTATGTTTAGTACTCGATCGAACAAAATTCCCTAAAAACTGTATTTTGTATGCACATGTGTTCTCTGTCGAAATTTTTTCAGCTCCAAAAATTTTTCAGGTTCTTTCAGAATACTGTGCATAAAAATCTAAGAAATCTATGAAAATTTGGTCACGAGATCCCTCCATACCGCCGCGGAACCGCGGCCAAACCCATGCTTGGGCCGCGGTTCTGCCGCGCGTTTTTCTATTCATCGCACCAAATTTTAACAGTAGGCTTTTGGGTTGAAAATGGGGGTTTTGGGACATTCTTTTTGGGCCCAGATTTTCTGTAAGTGCTATAGTACTGCTTGGGGTCCACTTCGGTGAATTTGTTCGATCGGATTTTTTAAACATGCTAGTTCACAGTATTTACATTATATCTACGACCGTGAATGTCATTTGATCGGTAAATCCTGTTTAACTGCTATAGCCCTTTTAAACGGATTTGCGAACGTGACATTCACGTTGATGTTCTGTGTTGTGCTGTGATGTTGCGGATTGGTCGTGGGGGATAACCTGGATGCAGTTGTAGTACAGTTTTGTTTTATATGTACATTTGATATTGCGGGGCGAGCGTCCGACATGTGGACTGCCGTCACTGCCTGTTTGTATTATTATTTTGGGGCACGACCAGGTTGCGGTCGATGTACCCGTTGTATGTATATTTTACTTTCTGTACTAAGATTACCCCAAGGAGGGGTGCACGGATAGCCGGGTTCTAGAGGGCAATGAGCCCGCATCTCATGGCGTTGAGACGGAGGGGGCTTTACTCTAGAATTGGCGGGCTATTCGCCGCGCTCGTAGGGGGTACAGGTTGACCCAGGAGGGGTGCCCAAGTTACCGGATTCCGTGAAGTGCTGGATGGTCCATTCACGTTACTGAAGGGGGCTGCCTCGCTTTAGGTTTTGGCGGGTAACTTGCCGCGCCCATAGGGGTCTAGGATTTTCATTGCACAGGCTATCCACACGACCAGAGGAACGTCGGGTTTCAGTAGCGGCTCTATGAAACCCGGGGATCCCAGATATCTGGATTGTTCTGTGATGCTGTACATTTCTGTGATGTTGCATTTTATCACGCCTTGATCGAAAATTATATATTATATATATATACTAGTAGATGTTGTATATGTTTTGCATCCGCGCTAGTCCAGTCCCCGCTCTGTCGTTAGTTAGCTAACCTAACGGGTGATGACGGGACCCAGTGGCGAATGCGGATGGCATATACGCACGTCATTATTTTCGTTCTTTTGTGGTGTGATCAATTGATGGGAGTGCGTTGTTTCGGATCAATGCAAGCTAAACAAACCTATTCTGATGTTGTTGGAACATTTTTCAAAAAGCTGTTATTGCAAGGGCGTTCACTTTTGTTTTGCACAGTGGTATTCAGTTGGAATATCCTGCTCCTCAGTCGACGAGGCAAGGGCCGAGATCCCTTCACCGAGAGTGACCCCTTGGATAGAAGTTTGCGTTAGGGAAATAACTTCACTATAGCCGATTACTTTTGCTTTGCATCGTGGTATTCAGTTGGAATATCCTGCACCTCATTCCACGGGGAAAGAGCCGAGATCCCTTCACCGGGAGTGACCTCTTTAGCAAAGGTTTTCGTCACTATATTTTTAAAAGCTATCCGGTTCCTTCAACGATATCAAGTTCATTACGTTAAAGGTTTTCGCCAGAAACCATTCGTAGCCCTCCGTCGTTTCAGACGGGTAGCACGTAGTATTCATGCTATGTTTGTTGGCCTTCGTCAAGGCATAGTGTATGGTAGCTGCTTGTTACCTTTCTGCTGCATAGATAGATGCGTTGGTTTGGGACAGTCGTATGGCCTTGTTGGCCTTCGTCAAGGGCTTGTACGGGTGGGTTCAAATTAACCTGGACAATGACGGGTAGAACTTGACATGTGACTTATGATTTGTTGGCCTTCGTCAAGGTCATAAGAGCATGGGGCAAAAATCCTCATCGGGAGTTTCAAAAGAACTGAAACTTGCCAGATATGCGCATACCTTCTGGAGTGTGATAGCGTGAGCGGATTCCGTCACGTTATCATGCGATGATAGTTGGATCCCGATTCCCACTGATGAGTTGGTTTACTCCTCGGGTGATCCCGGCTAATTTTTCTTTCACGTTTGGGGAAGAATTTGACGTTACAGTGGGAGGTTTCCAGATTAGATAAAGTGATAACCATTCTGATCTAGGTTAGAGTGCACGCTGAGTGTTTATTTTCTCTCTCTCTTTGGCAGCGACCATTGACCCGACCCTAGACTATGACTCAGTGACCAAGTTGACCGAACCTTCTTAACACTGGCTTTTGGATGGTCAGAGTTGCAAACCTCATTGCCACTCCTACTTTTACCCTTTTCTCCAGGACACCCCGTATTACTACGAACGTCCACTTCCATTGGACAAAACCATCGTATGGTTATATACGAACTCGAAGGAATTCGAGGATGGTTTCCGGTTCTGGAGAAAACGAATAGGACTATTCAGTTGTCTTTTCTTTTTACCTTCTCTCTCAGATTGCGAGTACTCCTTGGTTTAGGAGATAGTACACCTATTACGCAAATTGGACAGTCTTCTTCCAAACCATAGGCAGGTGCCGAACGGTGGGGAATGAAGAAAAACAATTAGCCTAAACGATGTACAGAAGGTATTAAGTTAAAACAAAGCAAGCGATTAGTAAGAGGGCAAAGTAAATTGCGACTGCTATTCACGACCAAACCAAGTATTTCTTTGCCAATCCTAAATCTCCTATGTATTTCTCCAGGACACTCCGTATCACTATGAAGATCCCAAGTTTATTGGATAATCCATCGTATGGTTATATACGAACTCGAAAGGAACTTGTTCCAGTTCGGGGATGGATCCTGGTTCAGGAGAAATAGGAATAAAGTTCATTCATGTGTCTTTTATCTTCACCTTCTCTCGCATTGCGAGTGCTCCTAGGATTAGGACAGTACACCCATTATGCTTATTGGATAGTCTTCTTCCAAACCATAGGCTGGTGCCGAACGGTAGGGAAGGAAGAAAACCATTTGGCCTAAAGGGGTGTACAGAAGGTAATGACAAAAGACATATAAAGGGATTTGGAGAGATGGCAAAGAGATATACGGTTACAGTTGTGAATCTGGATAATGGAAGAGGCATTACTATGAATACCGGGATACCCCATCGAAACATTTCAATGTTTCAGTTTCACTGTGTATTGTTAAAAGAAAACTGATTTCCCAATTAGACACTTATTCCAGGGTATGTATTTACCAGGTATGATTCTCACATCTGTATGTTTTTACAGATGATGAGTGGGAGTAAGTTATTGGGAATTAGGTGACCATCCTCATTATATCGGGATTCGTTGTAATTGGTGATATTTGAGGAAGCCACCTGGGTTATTTGCCGGTCGGCAAATATTTGGTTTTGAATATCCGTTGTTGTGCACCAATTTCAAATTGATATATCTATACGTCTATTTTTATAGAGTGAGACATACCTTTTTGAAATTATGTCCATGACATTTACCTATATCAGTGGATGGTTAGGTAAGGAGCATTAAACGGCGGTGTAATTCTTCATAACCATAGTACAGTTTTCAACCTACGACACACAGTGAATGAGTCACTAGACTCAAGGTACTTGTATAGAGTATTGTATATTGTCCAGTGTCCATAAGGACAGAGGGGTTGGTCCTCGTACTATATTCAGTTTACTTATGACTTCTCTAGTTCTTAGACAAGTGTTTCGTAGAAACACAGGGTCTGAGTTTTGAGAAGTTATTGGTATAAGAATAGAGTAGAGAACCAAGTATTGCAAGTATCGGGATTCTTCAAAGTGATCGAAGATGTAGATACTTGTGGATGGTATTCAGTTGATAGTAATGATTAAGAGAACTTGCTTCTCTTTCAGGTTACTCATAATTGGAAGCATTCCTAAGTTGAGTAACGCTGATCGGCCTCCTTCCATTTAGATGACATGCACTGGAGACAGCTGTATGATTTGAATCTGGTTCAAATTAAATCAGTGCCTCTGTTTCTATATTGGATATAGAACAGTTCATATCTTGACATTGTTAAGATACGGGGAGTTGTCCGGCTTATGCTTAAAACCAGACTCCGGATAACTCAAGGCACGTTTCTGTAATGGCTGTTTGTGGGTTGACCCGGGCTATGACGAGGGTTGACTTTCTACCATCTGGAAGATCAATAGTGATATTGTTCTTGACTCGCCACAGTTTTAATTAAAAATGGATTTTTTTCAGAAAATAGTAGTGGGAGTATGGTAGAACTGGAAGTGATTCCAGAACCGCAAACGATTACTGAAGATTTGATTAGAACCTAAAGATTCAATCTGGTTTGACATTCCATTGGCCACTCCGCAGATAGAGTGGGTAACCTCAGGCGCTGCCTCAAGGACGGTGACAGGGAGGTTCTTGTTTACCCAGACTTGCCATTGCTGTTGTTCCAGACTGTGAGATCCGGAAGGAGGATGAGTATAGCGTCGTTCTGAACTAGCTTTATAAGTGCACGTCTATATGACTCTGCCAGAGGGTTGTCGTAGTCAGTGGGAGTAGCGGAAGCATTGGTGGACATCGGGCTTATGTCTATTTATAGACTAATGCAGATATAACGGAGATAGATCATCCATTTCTGATGTGACAGTCATAGGTTTGACTTCATCAGAATAGGGGATGGATCTGTTAAGAAGGTAGTAGGGTGTGATGTCCTGGTATTTGATGACATACACAGAGTAGGAAGTGATATTCCTATACTACGATCGGTTATACTTTGGTCGTCACACAGTAGTTTCTCCACACAGGACTTGGATATTATATCAGACATTCTGGTAACTAGATCTATGGTTTTAGATCTAGATTTGGGTGGCTTCCCAATCAGGGTACTTAGACAGCATTCTAAGAATATTTAGAATGGTCGACTCCTGGCATGGTGGTGTACCTGCAAGTGATGGAGTCACCCTCTCTAAAAGTGTCTTACAGACTAAAGGGGAGAGGGATACGCATGATTGGCAGATCACTTGCTTAGGCAATTGAGTTGATCATGAGATGTCAAGTACCACACTAGATGTTGTTCTTGCAGTAGGTGCAATAAGTTGATATTCATCCAATCCTGGAGAAACAATCGGAAGCAGTTTTAGAACATAAGTGGATGTTCTAGGGATATGATAACGACATTCTCCTTCGGGGGACAGTTATCATTCCAGGCTTCCAAGGTGACCTGGATGACAGAGAGGTTGTCAGAGTTATAGTTTTCCCTCTGACGAGGGGCAGTATTTTGGACAGATGGTCCAAGTGGATACTGAGGGAAGGTATAGCGCAGGATACCGATTAAGTTCAGTTGACGATACAGTCTAAGAAGTTTGGATTTGGAGTTCATTTGTGAGCTAGGTCCCATCAGATATCCAGACACATTCTAAGACAGGTATTGCTCATTTCGGGAGATGGCTTTCTCCGTGAACTTGAGATAAAGAGATACATAGAAAGAAACATCAGAGCGGATCCACTCACTGAGGCTATTCCTCGAACGCAATAGTTTCGCAAACGAGCTTTGTGAGACTGACTAGTAGAGGAGTTGGGTGTTCGGTATCACACGGGCTGTGAGTATGCGACATCGCAATAATTAGCCTTGAGTGCAAGTGGGAGATTGTTGGAGATAGTGCCCTCAGAGTCAATTATTGGATCACAAGCACGTGATTGTAATGATTGAGGGAGGACCTATCCCGGTAGGACAGTCTTACTCAAGATGACAGTATGCTATCTGGTTTATCTTTATCATCGTGTACTGCTTTAGGTGATCTGACAGGTCACTATTGCACGTTGATAGAGCCCCTAGGATTCTTGCTTGACTGCCAGCAGTATGAGGGCGATCATATACGTGGGTGCTGGTAGTCTATAAGCACATCCTTAAAAGGTCCCTAGTCGTGGGAGTTTCGAGACAGGGCATCGATTCTCCAGAGTAGACTAGTGTATACAGTCGAGACCCCGACGAGGGGCGGTGGCCGGTCTCACAAGCCACTGGTGTCAGTTGGTTCACCTAAGATGTATACAGGTGCTCATTGGGTTATGAGTACACCGGACAGGACTCGCCGGGAACCTGCTAGTTGGGATTATACCAGACGTCTGATAGCAGTTCCCTGATGACATGTGTACAGGTTAGTTCATCGACCTGAGATCGTCATTTGTCTCGTGTGAGTTCCCACTGTGCTTTGATTACTAACCTACCACGCTCAAAGGAGACGTGCAAACAGGTTTTAGTTGGGTACAGTCCCAAGCCACATGGAGGCAGTGAGCGGATCAGCAGGGGTTCGTCTCTCCCGGTATTGGGGGTGAGGTCGCGATGTGTCTAGGAGAGCCAAAATATGAAAAGTCCTTGGCCAAGGCAGGAGATTTGCTGGTAGGTATTCCAGTAGTATCTCAGGGTGTTCTGGGCTACACTCCGACACGACTTGTACCGCTATTGGGGGTCTGACTTTTACCAACCCCCTAGGTCCGCCATGCGATGCTCATAGACGAACGGACCGGACTGTACGGATATTGTCACTGACAGGCTCGGTAGGGTGTCAGGATGAGTTCGCTCATCGACGTCCCTTTTGGTCAATAGCTGGTGGCCCGTCACGTATGGCTAATACCTCTGACGTGCTACTGGTTAAATCCACAGCCATAATATTGACGAGTCTTTAGAGTCCACCACACACAGTTACTCAGGTTTCGGGCGAAACGCTGTAGAGGCCGTATGGAGATATGGCAGGGTTCGATCAGATACATGCGGTATTGCACGGATCGTGATCGGACGGATTTTACTAGCCGACTTTGGCTTAAGCCGGATCCTAGTATTAGATAGTGTAGTTTTGTCTCTTTGCATTTGTGTTCAGTGGGAATACAAATGCGGGCATGTATATGCAGTAGCGGGGTTTTCCTGTAATTTATTACGGGATCAGTTTTTTGAAGTTGCCAGTTTGCATTCCGTTCCGGCCGGTTTTCCTTTGTTCTTTCACGGCCGGACTTTTCTGATGGATGGGTTATTTGCAATTGTGCAAATAACTTTTTGTGGAAGGGGTTCTTTGCATATTGAGGGCTTCATGATGGTTCTTTCATCATTAGATGCTTTTTGCATCACTTGACTTGCTTTCATGTGATGGTTGTGTGTGATTTGATGAGATGAGATATTGTTGTGACCATTATTCTTGTTGATCTTTTCCTTTCTCCTTTTATTATTCAATCATCTTTTTCCTACCCCGCAAGAGGAGGGCCGGCCACACATTTCTTGAGAGGGAGATGAGAGAATTTCATTTTTGAGTGGTGGCATTATTCTTCATCTCATTTTTCTTGCTAGAAAATTGAAAGCACCAATTTTCTTAACCTCTTCCTCCATCCTCCATGGCAACTAAACCCCAAAGAGACAAAGACTCTACACTAGCCTACAACTAATCTTGGACGCGTCGGCTAGCCAATTTCGCGCCCGAGTTGCCTCGGTCAAGAGGTGGGAGCCCGTAAAAGATTCCGGCTACGTGGTGCCCTTTCCGACGAGGAGGTGATGGACGGAGTTTCCGCGGGAGATCGGAGTGGAGACGAAGACCGAAGGACACGGATCGCTTGGTATACTTCTCTACCCATATTTTAATTTGCTAGTAGCTAGGTTAATGGCCCGATCAGGGTGAAAAGTGTGCGGTGGTGCCGGTTTGCTAGTTTGCAAAGTTTTTGTTTCCGCGTTTCTGGCGTCGGATCGACGGCCGGGGCGCCGCCGCGGACTTACAAAAGCCAAACAACAACTACACCATTGCAGTTAATCCATTCTAATATTTACGGACCTGCCAACGTGAAGGCACGTGGCGGTGCTCCTTATTTCAACACTTTCATAGACGACTATTCACACTATGGTCATGTGTATTTGATTTCTCACAAATCTGAGGCCTTAGATTGTTTCAGCGCCATGTCAGTGAAGTAGAAAATCAATTAAGCATGAGCATTAAAGCTCCGCGCACTGATCGCGGTCTCGAGTACTTGTCCGAGCAGTTCCGAAATTTTGTGAAAGTAAGGGGATTGTTAGGAAGCTAACGATACCCTACACCCCGCAAAAAATGGTATCGTGGAAAGAAGAAATAAGATGCTGCTAGACATGGTTAGGAGCATGATGGTGCACGCCAATCTACCAATTTCATTTTGGGGAGATGCGTTGTTGATAGCAGTGATTGATCATCGATTTCCGTGTCATGTTTGGAAAATGTAAAATATATCACAACCAAAGAAATTTATACCGCAATCAATTAATGGTGTCGGTGTAGCGCGTTAATGAATATGGATCGTCCACTGAGATGTGCGTTTTGATCGATTTTTGTTTTAGAAGAATTGAAATGAAAATAGTAAAAGAAATTTGCAAGAAAATTGATTCAAGATTTGTAATATTTGATTTCAAGAAATATCAAGAAAATAGATCTAGAATCAAGAAATACTAAAGATCAAGAAGATATCCAAATCGAATGAATTATCAAGATTTGTAAAGAGGCTTGTAGGAACCGATCCAATTGATAGTGATGATGAATACTTATGATTAAAAATTCTTATCTATTGAAGATTTGTTTCTAGATCGATGATGATCAACGACGATTAGGGATCTATTGAAGAAACTAGGGTTTTTTCATCATCATCCCTTGTCCTTTCGTTGATTAGCATTCAAATTCCAGTCTCTAGGAAATTCAATCATCGATCGTTGATCTCTAATTTGGAGCGAAAACATTCAAGAAAGCATCTCGCTCAAAACTAGGTCATCGTTGATTCAATTTCCTAAAGTTTACAAAACTCATAAGACTTAAGAATCGTTCAAGAATTTACTCATCATCATCTACCTATTTTCTCGATTCCTCCACAAGCGGAGTTTTCACTCAAATATCATGAAAAAGAAAACAATCAAAAATCGATAACTCTTCATAATGCTCAAATGTAAAGAAAAGCATGATCAAGAATTTTCACCTTTTATTAAACGACGTTTCGTTACAATACACTCAAAGATTATAAGATTTTAGGAGGAACTAAATCGTCGAACTAGCTTCGCATCGTCTTCTTGAGTCGCGGATCGTCGTGGATCTCTTGCTCGGATGAAGATCGGCGTTGCTTCAAAAGGCTCGTTGAAGGCTTGCTTGATTTGGTACTCGATGGATCTTGATTTGGATTAAATTGTGTCACTCAATTTGATTTAGAAATGATTTGGATCTCACTACAATTCTTACCACTCAAATGATGAACAACATTCAACAACCTCAAACCCTAGGTTTAGATCTCCTTTTATAACCACTCATTTGAATCTTCCCTCCAAAACTAGGTTGTTAGAGAGAGTCTTCTAAAAGAAGTTTGTTAGAGGGAATATTCTAGAATAAGGTATATTCTAGGATAAGGTTGTTGGGCCGAGCTTTCTGGATAAAGCCACGTGATCTTTAGAGAGTCTTCTAGAAGCTTGGCCGTTACAAGAAGGTATGTGGGGAAATATGAGCCGATGACATGTCTAATAGGCTGCGGTTCCACGGCGGATCGGCTAACTCGGCCGCGGATCCGCGGCCATGTGGTGGGCTCAGTGCATAATTTCTCTGGTATTTTTATGTTGTTGGCTTTTTGGTCTTTATCTGATGCCTGGAATCTCATTAACCTCTCTTGTTAACTGCCAGATCACAAGTCTTGGACTTGATATATTATATCTGCACTTTTAGCAGTTCCGACTCTTTTACCTGGAGAATTTCCTGCACACAGTCTCGAAACAAGGGTTGATATATACAGATCAATGCAAGTAATAATAAACACGTAATTTCCCTTTAGAATGTTGATTATAACTATAACACAGTGTATTTGGTATTTTCCAGATGAATTCGTAATCTGTGTTATAATTACAATAAACACCTATATATGAATGATAAGAGTAGGGAAATTAACGTGTTGAGAATGCACTATTTTCGACTGATCAAATTCCCCCAAACTTAATTTTGGTCGTCTCGAGCAAACGTCTTTTATTTTTATTTAAGAGAAGGAGAAAATAAAGAAAAAGAAAAACTACTAGCTCACTTTTGTAGGCAACACGATTGCACTGAGTACGTGCAACAATCCTTTAAATCTCTAGGTGTCCCTAGAAGGAGGAGTGTTGTCTCCTGATGGTTTCAGCGGATTGCACCCACAAAATCCCATAATAAAAGGAAGACCGTGAAAGTTACATATAAAGATAAGAATTATAAAAGAAAGACTTTGAAAATTTAGTGTTTCCAACTACACTAGCTTTTCAGTTGTCATGAGCCCTATCTTAATAGTCATGAAAAGATATTAGAAATCACATCATCTCTCAATAAAACATCGTCTTTATTCTTCATTCCTATCTTTCTTCCAAATATTGATCATATACCCCTACGTGTGTGAACTGGATATCTCTACACTCGGAGAATTCAATTCAAGCAATCATACTCTTGTCCATCCACCTTAGTACTTTTTGATCGGTAATTAGATGGAATTTGCTCACACATTTTTCATGCGACCGTTAATACTTCTTGAGCTACTAACCGACCGATTACTACACGTGTTTGCTGATTAGGTGTATTTAATATTTTCCTCGTCTTGCACCACCTAAGGTTTAGCAGTGACTCCCAAACCAATTGGTCTATGGCACTAGGTGATGAAGCACCCTCGCAATATTTTTTTATTGCTGCCTTGGTGATAACAAAATCAGTGTTCATTTTTCTACACCATTTTATATTTTATATTTCATTTATAATTTTCGTACATTGGTTTTTAGACAAGAGCATTTCAAGGTATCCTCTACTATCCCGAGTTTCAAGACATGTGTAAGTGCGTATAGTAGGGTATCAACGTTCAAATGTTTGGCTTCCAGAATAGAAACTATTTTTCAGACTTATTTTTATCCGCAGATTAGTGACTTCTTTCATCTTACTAACCCTTGGGACAACGATTCATAACTACTTATTACGAGTTTCGTTTAAGAAAACTTCTAACTTTCTTAGTTTTCTTAAATTATTCTAATCTTTTAGATGTAATTTTTCACTATCTAATCTTTTATTATCTTATTTATATGCAAAAATATTTTTTTAATTAATTTTTTAATATATTTTTATATGTTTTGTGCTTATGCAAAGTATGATGCAAATGATGCGCAAATAAGCACAAACCTCCCCCAAACTTGTTTTCAACAGTGACCTCACTGTTGCTATCTGTTAAAGCTCAAAAACCTGTAAGCTTGGGAGGACATTATTAATGGGGGCAAAAATAAGCGAAAGTCAAAATCCTCCCCCAAACTTATTTTTGGCTCATAATTTTGAGGACGAAAGTTATGTTCAAGGGCCAAAAATTTACCCCCCCCTCAAACATGAGTTAGACAATATTAAGCATTTTAAGAGGGGGGTAAAGTCTTTTGGTCAAAATAAGACTTTACAAAAGACCAAAAATTAATACCAACCATTCAAAGATTTTATCAGTGTAGCGTATAGGTCGGTGGAAGAACATGTTGTATAGAGTCAGGAAGAAATGAGGAAGAGATAAGTGGTGGTCTAGAAAGGTTTTGAGTTTTAAATTAGAGAAATGAAAGAATGAGGAAGAATGACAGGGAGAATGTGAATGATTAAAAAGAAGGAATGGTGGCGGTTCAACTTCTATAGGTTGAGGTTGATCAATCACAAAATCCGTGTTGTTTAGGAATACAAGCTCGTCAGCAAAAAGTTCTTCAAAACTTTCATCAATGGTGTGATTGAATATTTTGCTGTCAATAAGTTTTGTGCCAGAATTTATCATACTTGATTTGTCAAAAATTATGGAGGTAGAAAACTTGAAAAACTCATCTACCTCATTTTCAAAAGTATCCAAATCAAGTTGACATTCTGGTATTATTGAACATGAATTAACGGATTGTGATTCATCAACACTCCCTGAAACTATAGGAACAGAAGATGAACCGGAAAGAATAGAAGATGAAATGGGTAAACCTATTGATGAAACCAGATGTGAGAGATGGAGGCTGAATTTCGGTCTGCTCTTCGGTTATACGATTATCATCAATTTCAAGACGTATTTGGGGTTCGGGAAGAATTAAAGGCTCAAGATGATGACCACAAGGAAGTGAAAGGATCTGATGAATTGGTGGGACAAACTCATCCAAAACTTCGGGTTCATCAATCAATATATCCCCAACGTCAATCACCTCATTCAAGTGAAGGTTAACATTCTCAAACACCTCATTCAAAGTATTGTTTTCAATCAATTTTGGTTCAAGAGTGGAGGTGTAGAGATCACAAGGATTTGGCATGGTTTCACTTGAAATGAACCCTTCATAGTCGGGTAAATCAAACACTGCATTATTACACAACTTCTCATACATTCTATCGTCCATTGGTGAATCATTTGGTGTACTCAATGAATTTGTGAAACTGGAGTTATGGATTTCAGTTTGGAAAGGGAAGGTTTGATTAGGAAGGGTGTATAATTCTGTCTCACTACCCAAATTCTCATTTTAACCTATGCCCGAATTATATACTGAAAAAAATTTGGGCTGGTTTGAAATTATTTGCTTGCATCCATTCTGTCATTTCCTTCCTAAATTGGTTCGACAATTCCAGATATTTTTCTAATGTCCGTTCAAGACTAGATTTGGGTCGATAAGGGGTTTCAGTATAAGATTGAAATTCCTGTAGACAATTGGAACTCCCAAATGACTGATTAGAAGGACTGTTTAGAGAAGGTGGAAAAGTCAGATTGGATTGATAGGAATAGAATGGTTGCAAAAATTGGGTAGGAGTAGGATCAACATTATGATAAGAAGAATATTGATATGGGTTGGTCGGTTGGCTATTGGACATCATACATACCACAAACCGATTATGAAATTCTTCTTTAGAAAGTGGAGGTGATGGTTGATATTGGCCCGGGTTGAAACTTTGGCCTTTAGCCCTAGCTATATGCTCAGCAATGGACATGCATCTAGGGGCATCCTCACTCAGAGTATCAACTGAAACGGATGTAGAATTAGGATATGGTTGATATTGGTCCGGATTGAAACTTTGGCCTTTAGCCCTAGCTATATGCTCAGCAATGGACATGCGTCTAGAGGCATCTTCACTCGGAGTATCAACAGAAACAGATGTAGAATTATGATATTGTTGATAAGACATGAACTGAGGTCGCCAACTGTTTCTACCCGCTTGTTCTATCCGATCTCTTAAGGACATGGGAGGGTGATTTACAAGCTTTAGGGTTTTCATGAACATGTATTTTAATTATTGGGTATTTTAATGATAAAAACTTAGTTTTTAAAAGTTTATGGTATTTTATTGAAAACTAGCCCTCTTTGGTAATTTGGTGATATTTTATTAACATTTTAATCTTTCATTTTAGAAAATATAGTTTCATAATATATTGAAAATACAGATTTATAATTTTTATATAATTTTCAAATTTTAGTTTTGTTTAGAAAAGTCGCATTTCTTAAAACCGTATTTTATTTCCCTTCGAGATCGAATACTCTGTAAGAAGTTCTGCATCTCGCTCTACTATCCAAAGGATGTGCGATAATCTGCACCATCTATTAGCGGGTCACCTAATGAGGGTTGTAAAGGCGTATTTGTCAAGGATTACAAAATACCACTTTAAAAGAAACCCGGTTTTGAAAAGAGGTGGTATTTTAATGTAAAAGCTATTCTTTGAACCAATCATATATATATATATATATATAGGTATCGTGCTATGAAATCATAGTGTGCGTGTGGGGTAGGTTGTTACCCCATGAAGTTTTCCTAAGGTATTGTTTTAACAATTATCAACAAGAGGTTTAAACTAAAGTTCAAGGTATTTTAATGAAATATTTCGTTTATGTTTGTTTCACATGAAAATTTTGATTAAACTCGGAGCTAAAAGATTGTAATTAAAGTTATAAGTAGGGTGATAAAATTTTTATGACTTATGTATAAAGGAAAAGGGAGTTCTAAGTTTTAAAAGAAATATATTGGAAGTAACTCCACTTTACCAATATATGTTTAGAGAATGAAATGAGATGAAAAGGAAAAAAGATGAGAGGGGATTACGACTTGGTAATATCGAGAAGAGAGTAAGGAAGAAAGGAGGGGGCTTCGTGGCGTCGCGGAATCTCCGGAAACGGCTTTGATTTTCGATGGAACAAGCTTGGTCGTTAACTCCACTTGACTCCACTTACACTTAAGAACTTTTGAGGTGATTTTGCTAGAAATTTTTAGAATAAAAGGGAGCTAGGGCATGGGATGATATTTATAGTGAAGAATTAGGGTTTGGGAATTAAAATTCTGGATTAAAATGCATTAAAAATGTGTTAAATGGTGAATTGAAAGATCTCTGTTTGATTGCAGGAAAATCAAACAGTGCAGGGGTGTTAAAGGGAGTCGAAGAGGTGTATGTGCAAAGCACGGAGCCATTTGGGCTCATCATGACCGTCGGCGCCGGCCCAATCATGGGTTTGGACGGTTGGATCTTGAAGCATTTCCTCGAGATTCGTGCCACATGGGTATTTGGGTGTGTACACCTTATTGTGCCTGTTTGATTTTTCTGAAAATTTTCATTTCTCCATGTATTGTACATGCAACTCTTAGGCTTCCAAAAATCAAAAAGAAAAAATCTAAAAAATAATTGGGTTTGATGGGAATCGAACGCACAGGCTATGTCACAGTAGTGTAGAGATTTTACCAGTAAGCTTGCTTTTACTTAACAAAAATAACTTTTAACTCTTACACAGGCTGTAATACTCTTTTCTGTATAATAACAAGAAAATTATGTACAGTGATTTCAGAGTCATTACAGTTTCTATATAGGGAACAGCAACAGGACATCTATATGGATTAGCCTATCGGTTTCAAAGTTAAGGGACTCGAGCGCTAAGTGTGTCGGTTGAAAAAATCTATCTATGGCTTAAAACAATCGTCTCAACAGTGGTACTTTCGATTTCATCGGACTGTATTAGGTTATTGTTTCTAGATAGTCGATCACGAAAACTATGTGTACCTGAAAAGGACTGGAAACTTATTTTAGATCATGTCGTTATATGTTGATGATATACTATTGGCTGGAAACAATATGGAAACCATTAAGGCAATCAGGGGTTGGCTGTCCTCCAACTTTGAGATGAATAATATGCGTGATACTAGTTTTGTTCGGGATTCAGATCTGCCAAAACCGTTCTTAGTGGACTTAGTTTTCCTTAAGAGACTTACATAAGAATAATTTTAGAATAGTTCGAGATGCACAACTGAAAACCGATTGGGACTCCAATTGCAAAAAGCCATTCGTTAAGCCTTGACCATGTCTAAAGTCAGAAAAGGACATTAAGCAGCTGCATGCGGTTCCATACCGAAGTGCAATTGGTAGTCTTATGTATGCTATGATGTGTACAAGACCAGACATATCCTTTGTTGTAAATATGACGAGCTGCTATCAGTCAAATCCAGGCATTACGCATTGGAAGGCGGTAAAGAGAATCTTTCGATTTTTGCGTGGGATGGCCTACTATACCTTGTGCTATGAAGGAGGTGATATGAGATTGCTAAGTTATACAGATGCCGACTTGGCTGTCGATATGGATAATAGAGCACCCACTTCTACATATGTTTTCTTGCTGAATCGCGATGCCATTACATGGTGCAGCAAGAAGAAAGAATGCATAGCCTTATCTACCGTAGAAGCGGAATATGTTTCCGCATTTGAGGTATCCAAGGAGGTGGTTTGGTTGAGAACGTTTCTCAAGAGTTTGCGCGTAGTCAACCATGCAAGAGATCGTGTTACTCTCTATTGCGACAACTAGTCAGCGATAGCTTACTCGAAAGATCCTAAGTATCATGGGAAATCAAAGCATATAGAGATTGGTTACCACTTCATTAGGAAGTAAATGGAGAAAGAGATCGAGTTAAAGTATCTTCCTACAGAGCGGATAATAGCATCCTATTGACAAAAAGAAATGCCAAGGAGTGCTTCGTGTCGCATGTTAGATCCTTAGGGCTGCATCCTTGGTGACGTTATAGTTTATGATACTATGAGCTTTCTCATTTATTATTTCTTTTAGATATTATTATTATAGATGTCGACTTATTTATATGCATGATTGATTGTTAGTTATTTATTATTGATTATCGATTTTACACTTTTTGGGTGGAGTGCATATATTTATTGTTTGATTTATGATCATGGAGTTAGAATAGATACATATATTATATGTGATACGTGTATATTTACCAACCGGTATTTGTTACCCACATCTTTAAGAAAAGAATACGTCAGCAGGTAGGATTGTCTCACTCACATGAGTAATCCCCTCGATGCTTTGTGCATGCGAGTTACGAACGAGTATTTTAGGTCGATTGCTAGAGCAAACGATTACACTGATTCTGCGCAGCGGAGTATGTGACAGTGGGAGCATTAGAATGACTCTTATCCCATGATAAGGATAAGCTAAAGACTATTTTATGTCTTTGTTGTAATGGAATTTCCACACATTCTATTATCTATACCTGTTTGGAAGCCAGACTGTGGATCCCACAGAGTTGGATTTGGATTCGATTATGTGGCTGGATCCAGGCATATTTGCGTAGTGTGTCTTAGCAAGTTCAGCATGTGTTGATGGGACTTGAATCTGTATGATACTTATATGAAGTGATGCCCTCGTGAGGGAGAAGAAGTATCATAGCACGTTAACCGTACGACATGGGCTAGCGACCTATAGATGAGGAGGCGAAGGATTGATCCCATCTCCCTCGATGTGTGAAACCCTAATGAATTGACATCTTTTTATTTAAGATGATTAGTCATTGTACCCATAGTCACATTTGACGTTCAAGAAAGGAATGCAATGAGCGTCCGCTACTTTGGCTGCTATCACAAGAGTACGTGATTCCCATACCATACCGATAAGGTAGTGTCAGGAAAGCAGGTGAAAGGTGGACCTAACTTGAGGAGTCTAAAGGAAGATCAATTGGACATGTCACCTTGATAGCATTGCACACACAACTCTTATAAGCTTCTATATGACGGCTAAAGAGTGCAGTAAATCAAAGGGTTACTATGGTGTTTTGAATATGCTTCTCGAGGGATTGAGGATACTCAAACAAACATGTGAGATGATTGTACCTAGGGTATATGATATCGAGATTTTTTGGATTAACCACTATGTGTATTCATATTAAGGAGATCCTTGTATCGGTCTTAACAGATCTAGCTGCAGGACTACCCACTTACAGGTATCGATGGTCGCACGACAACGCTAGCTTGTATGGGCAAAGGTTGAGATTGGGAATGTGAGGAACAAAGTAAAGGTGACGATGCCCACTCGATTGTATGAGTAGGAGTGTTGAGAGGATTTCTATGTATGTGAAATGTGAAAGTTTAGAAATACGGGATCACGGAATCGCGTAGTAGTAATTACCACATTGAACACTTAAAATAAGCAAGCAACGAGTAGGGGTCATCCTCAGGGAAATGGTAGTTTAACAACGATACTTTAGACGAGCTATTAAAGAATGGTTTGGAGTTTGTTTTGTGATATACAAGTTCTAAAGAATAAAATGAATAAAGACTTTCTAGTAAAAAGAATCAGATAGAAACAAACGGTTATAATCCCAACACTTCTCTTTCAGTCCATTTCTTACCAAATATGGGTTGTCAAACCGTATCTATAAGTCAAGGTCACTAGTTAGCTACTAACTTGGTGTTTGTGAGCACGGAATAACAAACACGTACCGATTTGGGTAATGGAGCATAATCTGTTAAAACACACTTAAGCTAGCAACTAATTAGATTTGGATTTGTGCTAGAAACAACGTAGATAGATGCGGATTAGGAGATAAACGGATTATGAGTATAGGCAAGCCTTACAAGCGCAAGAATTGTCACTTAGGTTTACTTTTCCTTCCATTTTTTTACTTTATTACCAATTCTCATCTCAATCAATCATGACTTATTCCCGTGACCGGATTCAAGTCAACATGCTAGCCTCAAATAAGAACTAGAGATGTTAAAATGTCCGGAATTGAGAGATTCGTGTTTGCTTGTGACAAAGTTTAATTCTCGTATAATCGGATCAAAAGATAGATAATGACTAAAAACCTTTCATTAAAATATTCCCATATCATTCTAGTAAGTAAAGAATCATGAAAGCACATATAAGCATACATAAACAAACAACATTATTTTTAAGCGAAAATATGGAAATATAATGGTCCCTAGCACTAGAATTCTTCTCAAATGAAGAGAGAACATATTGGCATCATTGCATATTAACAAAGTTATGAAATGAACTAAGATATCATAAAAACATGAATTGAAGAAAACATCATAAAGAAAACAAGCTAGCTATTAAAATGAAAAGAAAAACTTTAATTGAAGGTAACTTAAACTTTCAAAGTATCACTTACAATTGCTCTGGAAAGAAGATGAACAGCTCTAATGGCTAACAACAAGAAACAGAGTTTACACTAAAATACCTTAAACTATACTAGACTAGAGCTAAATCCTAATTCTATTCTATGTCAAATGCTTCCTAGAGATCTGCTATTTATAGGGGCTTCATGGTGGAATTTTCACATAGTCAGAGACATTTGGGGACTAATATAAAGACACATGCCAAGCCCGAGCTCATTGGAACTTTTATGGACGTCCAAGGATGCCAATAGCCGTCCCAAACAGCTCTTTGGAGGATTCTTAGCTCCAGATTCCTTGTGTGATGTTCTGTGCTTGCTTGCAAAACTATGGAATTCTCCTAATTTTATAAATCTTTGTAGATCTCTCTCAAGTACAATAATCAACATTTTCGGCTACTTTTGACAATTTGCCTCTTTTCTCACATTCAACATATATACAGTTGCTTTTCAAAACTTTTATGCTTTACATTAACTCTTCTTGTCTGGTCTAGGAGAAACTCTCTTTTGTAAAGTTTTAGAAACTCGTGAGTCTCACGTGATTGATCTGAGTGATCGTTGCACGTGTTTTATCCATTTTCCTCATCCGTCGCCCATTTGAACATGAAATTGCATAGAATGTGCATGTTTTGCGCTATTTGTGACTCATACCCTTGAAAACCTGTTACATATACTTATTATTAGTCATAGGGTTAATATCACTTGATTATTCATAAACCGATATAGAATGGGCAGAGTATTAAATGCATAAAAACGTGATGAACAAATGCCCTCAAACTTATTTTTTGCCCATTCCCGAGCAAAACTTTATTTGAAAAGAACAAAAAATACCAACTCATTTTCGCAGGTATCGCGGTTGCACTTAGAGTGTGCAACAAGCCAATAAACTTCTAAGTTATCCTAGAGAACAAGTTTTGTCTCGTGAGGGTTTTCAATGGTTACACCCACAAAATTCAGGATCTTGTTAGTTCATGAAGAGTCTAAGTAGTTAACATATAAATCGGAACCTAATATAAGAATGTAGTGAAATACCTAAAATTAGTAGCGCCTCTCAAAAGACTAAACAATATAAAAAGGCCTTAGCAATGTGTTTGTTCTACTCTGTGTATAAGATTGAATATTTAAACCGACACAACAAATACACATGCACAATATCTCGATATCAGTGTCCAACTGGTATACTCACCCCACGTCCTCTACTATAAACAGTCCCATGTAACATCAAGCAAAATTATTATACCAGGGCTGATACTTCAAAATTTACGATATCCTAGTCATATCAAAGTAGAAAAAGACCAATGATTCAAGCATGAATACAAAAAACAATCACGCAAACCAGATAAGAATTTCAGTTTGAAACTGAACTTGCAAGCATATAAAGATGTTGTCAATTTCTTTTTTTTCTTTTAATTCAACTATCTCTTTAGCTGACAGATGAGTTTCATATTGGAGGCCAAAATTATCTTCACACAAAGAACTATGCGGACTTTAAACTCGGTGAAGACACTTGCTTGGTGGGTAGGGGGGAGAAAAGAGACATATCCACACACATATATCCCATAGCTATTGATTGGTTTCATTTTTTTATCTTTGTCATTTAGCGACCCAACCTTTTTCCATTATAGTCAAGCAAGTAAAAGAATCAATCACAAACATCTATTTGGTAAGCAGGTGCATATAACAAGTCAATATTATGCAAGAAATCAAGGGAATTACTAAAAATAGGAGCCCTGGGGAGAAAACCCTATCTTATAATCTTCTTTTTTTCAAAAAATCAACAGAGAAAAATTTCTCAAGGTAAATAAAGAAAGAAAATTCTCTCATCTCTTTCACTTCGAAGCTTCGGCTTCGTTAGAGTTTCGACTCTACATTCAAGATCAAAACATCTTAAGGTTTATCTCATCTCTATGAGAGTCTAGACTCTCATGAGGGAGTTGATCCCAAAATCCAAGACCTTGGGGAGAAACTCCCATTAAAAGATGTTTAGAAATATAAAAATAGAAGTTTCGGTTTTGTCAAACATGAATAAAAGAACGAGTATGAAGTTTTGACTCCATTGAAAGCAAAACTTTCTGAAAAGTTGCCAACTTTCACAAATCAGGGCTCGCCCTATTCTTGGGCGCACTCCATACAGACGTACGCACCATGAAAAGAGCAAGCGCATCCCAAAAAGTTAGTTAACAGAAGCCTTGGCTTCATTGAAAGCAAAGCTTCTTGAAAGGCAACACTTTTCACAAAACAAGTGCGCATCATGCGCTACGCTACATGCAAAGCACTTACGCCAATGTAAGGTGCGCTCTGTATAAAGAACCGTGCCACCCTACGTGAAATGCACGCGTGCAAGCGCCAGGCACAAGTGCCAACCTTAGTCCCACCGAGCGCCATGCGCATCATGTGCAACACACGTGAGCAGGTGACGGGCGCAACATAAGTGCTCAAACGCACATGAATACCAAGCTAAAGCTTAAGACTTAGCAAATTGGCTAAGTATAGAAACCTAGGCTTCATTTATGATCTATTGATCAACAGAGAACAATGTTCTCAAGATATGACCAAGTTATTTAAGTTGATCTTAACTCCCAAATAAGATTAACGATCCTTAAATAGAGTTTACACTCTTGTATGAAACTTATGGACCTCACAATGTGAGAATTATCAACATAATTTCATTCCCGTTGGCAAACCAAGCTACCAACGTGGACCATGTCAAGCAAATGCTTGACCTAAAACCCTCTAAGTTTGACCTTAGTTCTTAAAGAAAACTAACGCGTCCTTAGATAAAGTTTACGCTTTCATGTGAACCGATGGACCTCACAAATGTGAGAACTAAAACTTAAGTTCACTCCTGTTGGAAAACCAAACTACCAATGTGGACCCTGTCAAGCAATGATTGGCCAAAATATCAAAAATATAAAATAAGTACGGTTTTGGACTAATCCGCGCCCTATGGGCGACGAAAAGGTTAGTCTCTGTATACAATCCAAGGGCAACCCAAATAAAATAAAAACTAAAAGACACGACACATGAAGCAAAGAACCTGAAGTGCAAAATGTTTTTGTCGTACACGCTAATGTAATTAACTATAGGGGCTTGCGCCTATAGGAAAAATACGTCCCCACAATCAATAAACCTTTCATTCCAGAGAGGGAATCTGAAGTCGGTTATCTCGGTCGCATCCTTCCAAACCTCCGACATACTGCGCTATAAATCAACTTAGAGTCTTCGGAAAGGTGGATATATCAAACATATGCATCTGCACCCAAATTCAGGCTAGACGTCTAATCACAGCTCATCTGAGCGGTCTTCGGCAGTAAACAGATTTTAGCGTGCCCGGTGGGACTTGTTTTCTCTTTCAACTCCACACTTCGTGTGTCGTGTTTTCACAAACAAAATCATGGTTTTTATGATTTGGTTGCTCTTGGATTTAGGGGTACTAAAGCCGTTTTCTATCACTTGTGCAGATCTTAATGGCATCCTGCGCTAACTGCAATTGCAACTCCAAGACCTCCGCAGCTCAGCTGATCATGTCTGTTTAGTTCATGGCCCCAATGCTCTGCATTCCTATAGCCCAGCTTATGCAAGAACTGGACGGGCTTCAATTTGGGCAGATGCCTGCTCTTCCGACCATTGGTGTCTCAATACCAAGGGAGATGTTTACAATTAAATAAAAAAAACTTAAGCTTTTATGTGCCAGAAACCCTATGACACTGCCCCACGTGCTAGGCACGTGGCGCCAAGAGCCAATTCCTTGAAGCTTAAGTTCCGTTTATCGCTTAAACTATTTCGGAAAATAATTTCTATCTTTCTTAAACAGAAAGATATAAATCTTGTTAACAAGAAATTTTCTAAATATCTTTCTAAATAAGAATGATATTAACCGCAAACTATTTAACAGCATAGATTAAGTTATTTAATTATATTTGGGAAAATACATTCCCAATCTTTCTAAACCAAATAGATTTCCTTGGTTAACAAGAGATTTTATATTTTTATAAAATAAAAAAAATATAAACTATGTTAACAGAGAACCCTTAGATCAATGATCCAACGGTGCTTAAGCATCCGAGCTTGATTTTAAGATCAATTAGAGAAATTTCAAAGAGATATTTTCTCTATTTTCCCAAAAGTTCTCATACCCTATATAAAACTCCTTGAGATTAATCTGAGTAGAGTGAGAAAGACCACCCCATAAGGTGAAGAAAAAAAGCTTAAGATTTGTGCAATTCTTCTCCTTCCTCCTCCAAAAATCCACGGTAAAGAGGTTAACCTCCATTAAAAGAATCTTAAGCTTCATCAAGAGCTTAAATTCTTTTCATGGATCTTAAGATCCTTAATTAAAATCCCTCTTGACTGAGAACTTAAGCTCCCACAAAGGGCTTTTTTGATCTTAAGATCTAGGGTTTTTAGAAATGACTTAAGAAAATCCTTCACCCTAAAATGATGAAGGACACTATGATCTTAAGATCACGATAAAAATTGAATGATGATGGAGTTTAAACTTCAAAGGACCCTCAAAGTTCATATCTAGATCAGAAATAAAGTTCAAGATCATGAAGTTTTGATCTTGGTGTTGTTAATGGTAGAAAGGCCATCAATAAAAGCTTAAACTTCATAAAACCTAAGTTTCAAAGACATGCAGAGATTAATCTTTAAGAAAACCCTAAGTTGTGCGCCCCACATGCCCCGCACGTTGCACCAGCACCAACAAAAGGGTTGCGCCCCTTGGGCATGCGCCACATGATAAAACACGTGGGCATGCGCCAACGCCAGAAGGTCTATGCACCAAATATGACAAGCGCTATACTTCATGTGCCGTACAGGCATGCGCCACATGGGCATGCTCCATGTATTATGCGACAAACCTAATTTTTAGCTCATACGGGATAAATTTGGAAGCTTAAGCCTCTTTGGTTCATTGAACCTATATGTTCTTAAACCTTAAGTTGACCTTAGTCTAACATAAGACTAACGATCCTTAGCCAAAAACTTAAGTCGACCTTAGTCCAAAATAAGACTAATGGTCCTTAGTTGAAACCCTAAGTCGATCTAAATCTAAAATAAGATTATCGATCCTTAAAACAAAAATAAGTATCCCTGAACTGATGGACCTCATTGATATGAGAAATGTTACCTAAAGTTCAACACCAAATCTAATATGTATGGATTAAGACTAATTTGCGCCCTACGGAAAATGGCATAAATTAGTCCCCGTATACAATCCAAGGGCAACTCAAAATAAACAAAGCATAACACGACAACACAAAGGAATAGACTTAGAGTGTAGAAAGTTGTTATTGTTTGCGATAACGTAATTAACTATAGGGGATTGCGCATGCCAGAAATATGCGTCCCCACAATCAATAAACCCCTCATCTGTGAAGGGGAATCTGAAAGTCAGTTACATTGGTCCCATCCATTCAAACCTCCGATATACGGTACCATAAATCAACTTGGTATCTTCGGAGAGGTGGATGGATATCTCCAAATAGCATCTGCCTCCAGATTCAGGCTGGACGCGTTCCCCCCACCTCCATCCAGTTTCCGGAGGCAAACAGATTCGGGCACGCCCGGTGGTACCTTTTTCTCTTTCCACTCTATAATTCGTGTGTCGTGTTTCGCGAATGAAATCGCAGTATACCATGTTTATGTTGCTCTTAAATTTTAGGATACTGAAGATGGTGTTTCATCTCCATGCCGATGTCAATGGCTTCCATCTGCAACAGCTGCAACTCAAGCAATGTCCCATCTGGTGTAGTCAAGCACGGGCCACTTGCAGCCTTAATTCTCTGCATTCCGGTCCCTCAAGAAATGAATGGGCTCTTCTTTAAACAGATGCCTCCACCCATCTTCGGTGCCGCAACGCTGAAGGAGGAAACTAAGAAGAAGTCAGTCTTCGACCGGCTGACTACCACTGCAGGCCCTGCTAATAAGCCTGCCAAGCCTCTTGGTTCAGTCTTCAAAAGGCTAAGCACAAGCTTTGTGGGCTCTACCAAGAAGCCCATGATCCCCAAGGAGTCCGTTTTCAATAGGTTGGCTCTCCCAACACCTGCTCTTCAGGCACCAAAGAATGCTTCACTTCCTCGATGGTCTATCTTCAATAGGCTATCAACCTAAGCTTCTGCTCCGGCCCAGCCAAAGACGTCGGTCTTCTACCGACTGACACATGAAGAAATCCCTAAGAAACATAGGAGGCATGCTGAGGAAGCTCCCAAACTTGAAGAAACCCATGCTTCTAGAGGCGCTCGACGTTGATACTGGCGTCGACAAAGAAGAGCTGGGGGCAGTTCTCCGTCAGGGTTGACTCCACCAGCCCCAATCATCTAAACCGATGTTCCAACCAGGAATAGCTTCGAACCGATAATAAGGGTGAAGAGTAACTCTCCTACTGCAATGCCGAAATCTCTGCCTCCTATGGAGGTACCGAATGAACCGAAGACAGTGCGCTCACTCAAGCGATTCTCCTCGAAAATTCACAAAGTCCGGAAAGAGGTCGAAGGCTTTGTCATCAAAGATAGTTACTCTCATCGGCCAAAGAAGTTCAAGGGTCAGCGAGACAAGGAAAACTCCCTTTCCAAATACAAGGGTACTTCTCCCAATGTGGTTCCTTCTAACATGGCTTCTCACAAAAGTGAGAGGCCAGAAAAGATACAACCGCCGTAGGAAAATTCCAAGGGACGGGATTCCAAACGCCCTAAGCCCGGGGGCATGCTTGTTCACACAGTATATATATATATATATATATATATATATATATATATATGATGAACTCTCTAGGAGAAAGTAATGCTCTCACAGGTCATAGGCCCCATTCTCGGTCTTTCACGAAAAAACAACAATAGTGGGAGAAGTTACAAGAATTGCTGGTTCAGGCGGCTGATCTTACTAGTCTTCCGTCCAAGGAAAATTTGGAGAAAGAAGCAGAAGAATAAGCATGGTAGGAGTCCGATGTGGACTTCTTGAATCGTACCCTCAACAAAAAAGATGAAGAGGCGACAGAAATGGCCCCTAAGATGAACAAGATGGCCCTCTTGATCCAAAATATGGTTGGGATGATGATCCAGTCAGAACCACATGTAGCTGAGCTGCCAGTGATCATAGTTGATGATAAGGGGGATTGTTCAAATCCTCTGCAATCCTTATCAACGGCCAAAGAAGAGACGATCTCCAGAGAAAAGCTGGAAAAATATATTGCCCAGCAAATTAAAACTCATCAGGCCAATGAGGCCGTGAATAAGCTAATCAAGACTGGACGTCCATACCCAGCGTGGTATGACCAGATGCAATATCCTCCGGGTTATACTATCCTGAAGTTCTATATATATAAGGGGACCGACAATCCCTACCAGCATGTCACTCAATTCAAAGCCATGTGCAGAAATATAGGAGGTGATGATAAGCTTCTCCTCCTCCAGTTCATCGACAACTTGGTGGACACCGCGTTTGAATGGTACTCGGAGCTCCCAAATAACCCCGTTAAGACATTCGTTGAAATGGAACTGCTCTTCACACAGCGGTTTGCCAGTGCAAGTGAACGAACTCCAGTTACTGCGCTGATCAATGAAAGAGTAGATCAAATGAGACGTGGGTTCAGTATGCTATCCGATGGCAAAACCTTTGGTCTAAATACGAACCGCGCCTTGCTGAAACTCTGGCCGTAGGAATGTTCATAGACATCATTGACCCACAGGCAAAGGTGTACCCCTTCATTGCTTTCATCAAGCCTATCACTTTCCAGGAGCTTATCAATAAGTTAGCTTAGCTGTATAAGATGGGACATGGCCCTTCCTCTTCAGGTGGGGACTCACAAAATTACAAAAGCTAAGGTAAGGCGGCGTTTGTCGCCAATGTGCAGCAGCAGCAAAACGGCCCGAAAGCATCCGGTCGCCAAAATAATAATTGTACTGGTCCCACTCTTGAGGAAAGACTGGGATGCGCGTACTCCTTCCCTCATGACAGGACAAGGAAATTGTTTGATCTTGCTATGAAGAACAACATGATAATTTTGCCCAAGCCACGACGACCTGTACAAGCTGGCGAGGTCAACAATCCAAATTATTGTCCTTTCCATCGAGGGGTAAGCCATCCAATTGAGAACTGCTTTTTCTTCAAAAACTGGGTCGAGGAACAGTATAAACAGGGCAAGTTTATGCTATCGGACAATTGGAAGGTGGATCTGCCACAAAAACATACCCTCAAAAGAGCTAATACGCAGGGGGTGTTAGTTATATGTATGCCCTAGAGGCCATTACTGTATATACGATGTATATTGTAGTGGATGCTAGGACATATATAGGGAGGACTTTCTTGCTCGACATGATAGTATGCTATCTGGTTGTACTTTATCTTAACATGTACTCTGATTGTCTCTATATAACATGTTGATAAAGCCCTTAGGATATGTACTCGACTACTGGGACTATGATGAGATCATACTAGTGGGGCCACGGTAGTCGACGAGTACATCCTATAACTGTTCCTAGTCGAGGGTGTATCGAGACAGGGCATCGATACACCAGAGTAGACTAGCGTATACGCATCTTGACCCATATGATGGGCGATGGATGATCCCATATCCATCGGTGTTTGACATCAAAGATGGTGTACGGGTGCTCAGTGGAGACTGGGTACACTGGACGGACTCGCCGAGAACTCCCAGATGGTATTATACC
This sequence comes from Agapanthus africanus, assembly GCA_030015575.1. Taxonomy (NCBI): domain Eukaryota; kingdom Viridiplantae; phylum Streptophyta; class Magnoliopsida; order Asparagales; family Amaryllidaceae; genus Agapanthus; species Agapanthus africanus. The sequence goes on along the minus strand of CM057349.1, from coordinate 360,531,598 downwards.
ATACGTCAGATGGCAGTTCTCCGGTGACACTGGTACAGAGTAGTCTGTCGACCCGAGATCGTCATAGAGTCTTGTGTGATTCCCACTGTGCTTTCATTTCCATCATACCACGTCCAAGAGGGCGTGCAAAAAGGTGGCTTTTGGGTACAGTCCCGAATCATATGGAGGCAATGAGCGATAGGAGGGGATTCGTCTCTCCCGGTATAGGGAGTTGATGTTGTGCTGTGTTCGATTGGCTATAACCGGAAATCCCTGGCCAGGGTTGCTGAGATTTACTGGTAAGTGTTATCAGTAGTTTCTCGAACTGTTATAGACCTCATATCGACACGACTTATCGAGCTACTGGGGTCTGACGTTCCCCTAGGCGAGATATGCGACATATCAGACGACGAGACCGGACTGTACGGGAGTGTTACTGTTTGGATTCACAGGAGAATGTACAGGCTTGCTTGTTGATCTTCTGAGCGCTCAATACCTGGGTAGCTGTTACGTTTAGCTGACTGCTTGCAGCTTGTGGGTGTTTGATATGATCATCACCTACTGCCGGCGTATTGACGATTCTTTAGAGTCCTACATATAGGTTTCTTGACTCAGGCAAAATGGAGTAGGAGCACATATGTGATATGTGCGGGACCGAGGATAATGCGATATGTGATACCGTATTCTATTCTCGCGATATTTGATATCAGCCGGGTCATCGGATCAAGTGTTGATTCGATGAATCGGTACGGATAAATATTAGCCGGTTATATGCGATATAGCCGGATTGTCGGATCAAGTGTTGATTCGATAATTTAATGTATAATAATATATATGATATATTAAATTGCATTAACTAATATTTGCTCACTAAAAGATTCTTTTTCTCACTCGGGTAATACATTGATATATATGCGATATATGCTAAATGTATTATTTTATTTTGTTACGATAAATATTATATATGTGATATATAATATTGTAACATGATATGATAACTAATGCAACTTGTTTAGTGGAGTTTAAACATGATTAGGGTTTGGATTAGGGTTAAGCTTTCTAGATGTTTCTAGAAGCTTTTCTTTTTGTCATGATAAAGATATTTTCAAGTGAGTCATGCTTTAACCCAACCCAAACCCTAACCCTAGTTAATTCTCTACAAAGGTTCACTTGACCATGGTTGCATAAATCTATCATATTATTCTTTTCCTATTCATCACAAAAGGATTCTAACATTGTTCATCTTCTTCCTCCTTCATTCTTTCATGAAAAGCTTGCTTGATTTTCAAAAGGTGATGAATAAATATGAGAAAAAGATAAATAAAGAGAGCAAAAATCCTATTTCATCATCCTCATCTTCCCTTGCCATTTAGATGAGGGTGTTCACATCATTTCATGAGTGTTAGCTTGTGTTAAAGAAACTTCAAGGTAGATCATCTTAGTATTGAAGATCGGAAGCAAAGGTTGCGTTTTTCTCTTCGTGGAACCTCTCGAGAGTCCGGATCCCGATGATCGCAGCGAAGGGACCACAACACGGAGCATATGAAGTGAAGGACCAGATCTACAAAGGTTGTGATCCCTCTCACTTAGTGTTAAAGTTGTTAACATGCTTGTTTTCGCCTAATCTCTAGTTTAAAGTTCCGTATTCGGGTTGTTCGGCACGACTAAATTTTTAATCGGGCATGGTTATGCCTCGTATACCCTTGTGCGCGTGCCTAGCAACCCTACAGTGGTATCAGAGCCAAGCTAGAGTTTTAGGCGAAGTCTAGACGAAGTTTAAAGTCCGATCGAACCCGGAAAACCCGATAAAACCCACTTTCTGGAAATTTTTTCAAAACTGTGATTTTTCCATATTAAAAATATGCAGAAAATTAAGCAGGGTCTAATATGAATTACTGTGAAATACGGGGGCCTAATTCAATTAAACCACCGCGGAACCGCGGCACGAGCCAGGCATGCGCGGCGGTTCCGCGGTCGTACGGCCTCCTATTGCATTAATTTTTGCGCAGTAATTCCTATTTTCTGGTGCTGAGTTCTCTGGGAATTTTTAATATCTTTTCAACTGTTGAATTATCTGGGTTGTATTGGGGACTTAAAGATTCAATCGGATTTTATAATTTTGTTTAGTTTGTCCGGATAACTTTTAGAAACTGTTAAAAAGTTCGAACGGATATCAATAACTCACTTTTTCCCCTGTCGGAAAATTTTTCAAAAGTTGGATTTTTTTCTTCTCGTGTTTAAGAATGGTCTAAGTCGTGCAAGTAACTCGGTGGACCCTCTAGAAGACAACAAACCTTAACTCGATTATGTGACCGTCTTGAACTGCCTTTTGAACCTTAGGGTTTGGGGTAGTACGGTGTGCCACATGTGAGGCGTTGGCTTGACCCTTCTACGGCTGGACCATTGGTACTGTGGCATGTGATGGATGTTTTTAAACTGATTTCAAGTGTTGAGATATATTGGGGAAATCTTGGGTGCTTGATGATTCGATCGGAATGTTTAACTTTTTCTATTTATCTGGAATGTGATACAATATTTGGAATCCACAGGTAGTTATGAGATAACTAATTTGAATAATATAAACATAGCAGTTTAGTCTCAGTTGATCGGTTGCTACGGAATTTTGATGTGATCAAAAGTCCGTCGCAATCACGTAGCGTACGCGGATACTCGCCGGGTAATTAAGTTTGCGACGAGCATTCGATCAGGACGTCGGGAATCTTGTTGAATTGCCCGACTTGATATTGAAAAGAGTTTTCGATAATGAGACTAAAATGCGGGGTTTATAATTGTTAGGCATGCGATGTCTATGGAATTCATTTGGTTAGGCATGCGATGTCTAAAGAGGTTGCGGATTCCAACTGTTGTAGTTTTACACTTTCTTTTCTGTGACCGTAAGCGTAGTATGTGGTGTATCGCCGGCTTCGTTGCTATACATCAACGACAATCAGGATACGCATACTTGTTTACGTTGATGATATGAGATATTATGTGTTGCTGTGATATGTTATATTGGATCGTCGCGTTTTGAATAGCCGGGGGTTTTATGTGAGATGAGAGTTTTTTCTTTTTCATTCATGTAAAATTCTTTTGTATGTAATATTCTTTTATTGGGGCACTTCCAGGTAGCGGAAGATGTCACCGTTGTATATTATTTACTTTTCCGCATTAGGATAGACCCAAGGCGGGGAGCACAAGTAACCGGATTCTAGGGTCCAGTGGGAGACCATCTCGAGGAGTTGAGACCGGGTCTCCTAACCCTAGAATTGGCAGTGTTACTTGCCGCTCTCGTAGGGGTCTAGGGATGTGGGTTTGGCTATTCATCGCGACCGTGGAATCCGTGTTTTATACAGGCTCGTATTGAAAACACGGACGTCCTAGTATATCCAATATTTCATATATGTTCTTCTGCTGCAATATTCTGTGATGAGATCATATTACTGCCTGTGACGAATGTTTATATTATATATATGAGATATATGTTATATTGCAGATTTCGTTTCAAAAAGAGATGCTTGTGAAGCATAATAAAATGGGACTTCATTAATGAGATTAATGAAATAAATGAAACCTAAGATGTTGTGGAATCGAATTTCTAAATAAAACAGGTAGCTACAGTTCTTGTTTTGCATAGCGGTGTTCCTTGTAGAACATCCAGCACCTTATTCGATACGGAAAGGACCGAGATCCCTTCACCGGGAGTGACTCCTTTAGCAATAACTAGCAGATGCTACAACTCTCGGTTTGTTTTTTGATTGCTTCTATAGTTTCTGCTTTGCATAGTGGTATATATGATATATCCTGCACCTTATTCGATGAGGAAAGGGCCGACGATCCCTTCACCGGGAGTGACCCCTTTAGCAAAACTAGAAAAGCCTCAAAAACACTCCATTTAAAATCACTCGATTCTACAACAATATCAAGTTCATTACGCAAAGGGTTTTCTTAAAAACCTGTCGTAGCCCTCCGTCATTTCAGATAAGTACTAGTTAGTATTCGTGCTGCGGTAGTTTGGCATGCGTCAAGGCGTAGTGTACGGTAGCTAACTAGTGCTTATCTGCTAGCATACGATGCGATTGGATTAGGGTATTCGTACGGCGTTGTTTGGCATGCGTCAAGGGTCGTGCGGGTGGGTTTAATTCAATCAAGAAATGTACGGGTTGAACTTGACTAGCGGACTATGGGTTGTTTGGCATGCGTCAAGGTCATAGCACGCTAGGGGTAAAATATTATCGGGAATTTCAAGTGTTGAAATTTGCAATGAGATTGCATACCTTCTATGAGATAGTTGGATCCCGATACCCACTGCGAGTAATTGTTACTCCTGGGAGAGTTTTACACATTACAATTAGCCGATCAAGTAGGTGTCTAGAAAGGTGTCAACGGGGTTACGCCTCTGGGAAAACGAGGTTTACATTAATTAGGTTCGTGCGATAGCACGGGGGACCTCCCTCAAAGTACCGACACTGGCCTGGCTGAAAGATTGGCGAACTTGTAGCGTGTAATTAATCCCGGCTAGTCTTTCCTTTTAGGGTTTGAAGGAAGATTTGATTAAAACAGTGGGAGACATCCTGATTAGATATATTAGATAACCAATCTAATCTTGCAAGAGCATACGCTGAGTGTTTTCTTCTCTCTCTCTCCAGGTAGCGACCATATCACGCCTTAATCAAGATAATAATACGGATATATTGACCGAACCCGCTTGTTATACTGAGCTGGGGAACGTTGGTCCCGCTCCAACTTATAATTGTTATAGGACAGAGCAGGAAATTGGGGAATACCAGATTTCCCGTGCCGCCCAAACAAAGAAAGTGCATGTTGATGCATCATCTTCGGGTGTGTTCATTACACAGAACTGTTTCTCAGTATCCTTTACGTCCTGGGTATGTGATACCGGATCAGGATCCCGTATATGTAATCTGTTACATGGGCTACAGATAGGTAAAGAACTGAGAACGAGTGATAAGTTTCATGAGACAGAAAACGGTGCAAGTGTTGCGGCCAAGTCTGTTGGTCACTATCACCCTGTATTACCTGAATACATTGATTCTGAACGAATGTTATTAGATACCGAACCTGATATACAAAATCATATCAGTCTCTTTATTAGTAAAGAAGTGATATAATTTTGTATTGTTGGATAATGTTTTGAACATTTCCTATATCAAGAGTTGATCGGTTCAGGCACGTTATCTAAAAGCATTGTTGTTCTAAATCAAACCACAGTTCTTAGTGTAAGGAACATACACAAGAGGAAGAGTTCAGAATTGAATGAATCCTTCTTGAGGTATTGTAGACTAGGTCATATCAATACGACCCGACTGGCTGAAGTTACATAAAGATGCATATTTAAATTAGTTTGAATTTACATCTTATGAAACTTGCCGGTCATGTCACAAAGATAAGATGACCACAGCTCTGTTTATTAGAAACAGAGAAAGAGTTAGTAAACTCTTGGGATTGATACATGTTGATGTATAAAAGGTCCCCTGTCTACACATGCCAAGATTGGTTTTTTTCTACTTCATTACATTCTCTGATAATCTCTCAAGATTCAGACATATGCTTCTGTTGAAACACAGGTCCGAACCTTTTGAGATATTCACAGAATATAAATTAGAAGTAGAGAACAGAAATACGGGTATAAGTATTGTGTCCTTTGATGTGATCAAGGAGGAGAATACTTGAGCACGGAATTCCTGGACTATTCTAAAGGAGAATGAGATTCTCTCTCAGCATTACTCCTCCGTATACACCACAGCACGTCGGTGTATCGGGGTGGAGCCATAGCACCCTATATGATATGGTGTGCTCTATGATGAGTACTACTGAGTTTCCTATTTCCTTTAGGGAGTTATGCACTTGAGAAGCTGCATACCTATTGAATAAGGGTTCAAATCAAATCAGTTGCCTACCACTTCATATGTGATATGGAAAGGGAAGAGCCTGTATCTTAAGCTTGTTAAGATTTGGGGTTGTCCGGCCTATGTCTGGAAGCAAAATCCGGACAAGCTCGAGGCAAGATCTGTTATGTAGAACTGGAAAGGTTCCAGCTATACAAAATGCAGCTGATGATTTGGTAGAACCAAAGGATTCAATAGTTTCCAACGAATCTCAGCCTCTCCGCCGATCTAGCAGGGTTCCTCACCCACCTGAGAGATACTTTGGTTTCTCTATGACAGTGGGAGTAAGGATTGCGTCATGAGATGATGACCCAACTAGTTTCGAGCTGGCCATCAGGAGTGGGACTCTGTAAGAATGGCTGGATGCTTATCGATCTGAGATGGAATCCTTATACACCAACAAAGTATGGACTTTGGTTGCTCTATCTGAAGGGTTAAAACCCCATCAGGAGCAAGTATATCTTGAGAAGATTACTAGGTGTACATGGAAAAGTTGAGACTTTCAAAGCTATGCTTAAGTCCATCCAGATCCTACTTGCCACGGCTACATACCATGACTACGATATCTGGTGGTTGGGTGTCATGACTGCTTTTCTAAATGATGTTTTAGAAAAGAGCGTCTATAAGTACATAGCCAGAGGGCTTCATAGACAGTGGGAGCAGCGGAAACGTGTGCAAGATGTTTTATATGATAAAACAGGTATCGCGGAGTTGGAACATCTGTTTTGATGTGGTAGTCAAAGAGTTTGACTTCATCAAAATGGTAGATGAACCTTGTATATACGAAAATGTAGTAGAGAGTATGGTAGTGATCCTCGTAGAGTACGTGGATGACATACTCTTGATAGGGAAGGAGTTTCCTATGCTACACTCGGTCAATCTCCGCTTATCACAAGGATTCTCCATATAGGATCAAAGTGATACCTCCTAAATCCTGAGTTTTGGATCTATGAGATAGATCTAATTGGATGTTAGGACACTCACTAGTTGTAGTGAGATGGTATCAATCGATCCTGGGGAGAATCACTGGAAAGATTTCCAGGGTGATAAGGACGACTGAATGTCAGTCGAAGGCATTGTCTTCACCCTTAGTGGAGGGACGGTATGTTGGAAGAGTTCCAAGCTAAATACCGTGACATACTAGACGATTAAAGGCAAGATACATCGTTACCAAGGATGCTACCAAAGAGACAGTCTGGATATATATATAAGTTCATAAGATGAACTTCGTTCCTACCATTGTGTGACAATGGAGTTGTGGCTTATGCCAAGGAACTACCGTCCCATCAGAAATCCAGATATAATTCTTAGGCAGTATCACCTGATCATGGAGATGGTTGATCTCCAGAGAGATCGAGGTTAGGAGAGTAGACACAGAGGACAACAGCGCGGATCCACTCACAAAGGCATTTTTCCCAGTAGAGACTTTTACGGGATGGTTGAGTATGAGATACTTCAACCGCAGCTAATTGTTGGGTATGCGATACCATAACAGATGGCCCTAGTGCAAGTGGGAGATTGTTAGTTATATGTATGCCCTAGATGCCATTACTGTACATACGATGTATATTGTAGTGGATGCTAGGACATATATAGGGATGACTTTCTTGCTCGACATGATAGTATGCTATCTGGTTGTACTTTATCTTAACATGTACTCTGATTGTCTCTATATTACCTTTTGATAAAGCCCTTAGGATATGTACTCGACTACTGGGACTATGATGAGATCATACTAGTGGGGCCACGGTAGTCGACGAGTACATCCTATAACTGTTCCTAGTCGAGGGTGTATCGAGACAGGGCATCGATACACCAGAGTAGACTAGCGTATACGCATCTTGACCCATATGATGGGCGATGGATGATCCCATATCCATCGGTGTTTGACATCAAAGATGGTGTACGGGTGCTCAGTGGAGACTGGGTACACTGGAAGGACTCGCCGAGAACTCCCAGATGGTATTATACCATACGTCAGATGGCAGTTCTCCGGTGACACTGGTACAGAGTAGTCTGTCGACCCGAGATCGTCATAGAGTCTTGTGTGATTCCCACTGTGCTTTCATTTCCATCATACCACGTCCAAGAGGGCGTGCAAAAAGGTGGCTTTTGGGTACAGTCCCGAATCATATGGAGGCAATGAGCGATAGGAAGGGATTCGTCTCTCCCGGTATAGGGAGTTGATGTTGTGCTGTGTTCGATTGGCTATAACCGGAAATCCCTGGCCAGGGTTGCTGAGATTTACTGGTAAGTGTTATCAGTAGTTTCTCGAACTGTTATAGACCTCATATCGACACGACTTATCGAGCTACTGGGGTCTGACGTTCCCCTAGGCGAGATATGCGACATATCAGACGACGAGACCGGACTGTACGGGAGTGTTACTGTTTGGATTCACAGGAGAATGTACAGGCTTGCTTGTTGATCTTCTGAGCGCTCAATACCTGGGTAGCTGTTACGTTTAGCTGACTGCTTGCAGCTTGTGGGTGTTTGATATGATCATCACCTACTGCCGGCGTATTGACGATTCTTTAGAGTCCTACATATAGGTTTCTTGACTCAGGCAAAATGGAGTAGGAGCACATATGTGATATGTGCGGGACCGAGGATAATGCGATATGTGATACCGTATTCTATTCTCGCGATATTTGATATCAGCCGGGTCATCGGATCAAGTGTTGATTCGATGAATCGGTACGGATAAATATTAGCCGGTTATATGCGATATAGCCGGATTGTCGGATCAAGTGTTGATTCGATAATTTAATGTATAATAATATATATGATATATTAAATTGCATTAACTAATATTTGCTCACTAAAAGATTCTTTTTCTCACTCGGGTAATACATTGATATATATGCGATATATGCTAAATGTATTATTTTATTTTGTTACGATAAATATTATATATGTGATATATAATATTGTAACATGATATGATAACTAATGCAACTTGTTTAGTGGAGTTTAAACATGATTAGGGTTTGGATTAGGGTTAAGCTTTCTAGATGTTTCTAGAAGCTTTTCTTTTTGTCATGATAAAGATATTTTCAAGTGAGTCATGCTTTAACCCAACCCAAACCCTAACCCTAGTTAATTCTCTACAAAGGTTCACTTGACCATGGTTGCATAAATCTATCATATTATTCTTTTCCTATTCATCACAAAAGGATTCTAACATTGTTCATCTTCTTCCTCCTTCATTCTTTCATGAAAAGCTTGCTTGATTTTCAAAAGGTGATGAATAAATATGAGAAAAAGATAAATAAAGAGAGCAAAAATCCTACTTCATCATCCTCATCTTCCCTTGCCATTTAGATGAGGGTGTTCACATCATTTCATGAGTGTTAGCTTGTGTTAAAGAAACTTCAAGGTAGATCATCTTAGTATCGAAGATCGGAAGCAAAGGTTGCGTCTTTCTCTTCGTGGAACCTCTCGAGAGTCCGGATCCCGATGATCGCAGCGAAGGGACCATAACACGGAGCATATGAAGTGAAGGACCGGATCTACAAAGGTTGTAATCCCTCTCACTTAGTGTTAAAGTTGTTAACATGCTTGTTTTCGCCTAATCTCTAGTTTAAAGTTCCGTATTCGGGTTGTTCGGCACGACTAAATTTTTAATCGGGCATGGTTGATGCCTCGTAGACCCTTGTGCGCGTGCCTAGCAACCCTACAGGGGGTATCTTGTTCGCTGGTGGCAGAAGCTCCATGGGAGATGGTTCTTTCTTCGAAAACAAGGAGGATGCTAAAAGACATGTAACCATGTCCGGCAATTAGATGGAAGAGCCCGCTTGAGCCTGAAATCATAAAAGGGGTGTTGAAGCCACATCCCGCTCTAAAGGCCAACGACAAAGGGAAAAATCCCCCAAGTCCCTTAGTTTCCTCTTCTAAAAAGCGGTAGAAGAAGAAGAAGGCCAAAAAACCCGTACAACCCGATGAAAATGTCAACAGCCGTATAGAATTACAGAAGTAAATCGACGCGTTGGAGGAATATAACTAGAAGGCACATGTACCCATAACACTTGACGAATTCCTCCAGCAACTCTTCAAAAATAGCGATGCTAAGGAAGAAGAAGACTTGACAAAAGAAGTAGAATAATGGGTGGGAAGTTGCCACAAGATCTCTCACTCCTTCTCATATGATAAAGATGCTCCACCATTGTCATAAACGACACTGATGAGCAGGGGGGAAGAATCAGCACCAGATGCTCTGAGTCCCTCGAAGGAAGATCTGGTTGACAGGTTGCTAAGAGAAGCCTCTCAGGCGAGCAAAGATAACCAAAGGCGTGAACTGGACATTTATGAAAAGGCCAAGCGACTACGTGTTAGAAAGCAGGCTGCGGAAGGGATGAGTTATGTAACTCCCCTTCCAAAGAAAAATTTGTCTATAAAGAAGAAAAGAAAGACGAAAGATGAGAAGTGGTTTGCCAAAGCCCCGTCGATGGGAATGAAGCTACCGCCCTTATGAAATACACCCCAGGAATACAGTGTTTGGATGATGGCAAAGAACACCCAAAGTACTGCTTGTATCACCAGAGGGTCTCTCACCTCTTGAAGAATGTAATGATTTTGGGAAATGGTGGCAGGGATATGTATTCCATAAGAGACAATTGAAGAAGGAAAAGCGAAAGGCCAAGGCTGTCAGTGTTTATGCCTTAGAAGGCCATTACTGTATCATACTAGTTTGTATATTACTTAATGGAAGTTTGGGATATTCACATGTATATAACAGTCTTGCTAAACATGGTAGTATGCTACTTGGTTTTTCTATCTTAATATGTGAGTATACGTAATGATAGAGCTCTTAGGATCTTGCTTGACTACCGGCGTTGTGATGGCAGTCACACTAGTGGGGGCTGGGTAGTCTACAAGCACATCCTTATTCAGGTCCCTAGTCGCAGGATTATCGAGACAGGGCATCGATACTTCGGAGTAGACTAGTGTGTACGCTTCTCATCCCAGTTGGGGAGATGGTCTGTCCCACAGCCGTCAGTACGTCGTACTGGAGATAGTATGCAGGTGCTCGTTAAGTTACGAGTACACCGGACAGGACTCACAGGGAACTGTTGGTTGGTTTTATACCAGTCGTCAGTGAACAGTTCCTAGGTGACATGAGTACAGCATAGTCCGCAGACTTGACACTGCTACTTCGCCTCGAGTGTGTCCCACTGTTCTTAGATTTCTACCTTACCACGGCTCACAGGAGTCGTGCAAACAGGTAGCAGTTAGGTGCAGTCCCGAGCACTTGGAGGCAGTGGCGATTAGACAGGATTCGTCTCTCCCGGTATTGGGGGTTGATATCGCGCTGTGTCAGAGAGCCATTACGCAAAGTCCCTGGCCAGGGCAAGCGAGATTTACTGGTAGGTTCCAGTAGTTTCTCAGGGTGTAATGGGCTTCGCTCCGACACGACTTATACCGCTATTAGGGGACTGACGCTTGCCGCCCCCTAGGCCCGATATGCGATAGTCTTAGACGAACGGACCGGACTGTATGGAGATTGTCACAGCAGGCTCAGTAGGAGTTCGGATGGGTTTCCTCATCGGCCTTCTTATTGACATCTACCTGGGGACCGTTACGTACAGCTAGTGCCGCTTGCGGTCTGTGGTTAAACCCACTGCCAGCGTAGTAGTCGAGTCTCTAGAGTCCCACACAGAGAGTTTCCCTACTCCGGGCGAAATGATATAGAGGTCGTATGGTTTTACGACAAGGGTTCGGACGCATACGTGTGTTTACGCACGTACGACTTTCGGACAGTTTTTACCAGTCGGCTTTGGTTTAAGCCAGTTACTGGTATCCGGTTATTGGATTTATACAGTCTAAAGTTTTTCCGTATTTTTGCGGAAAGGAGGGGCGTTCTCGTAATTGCGCGAGATGCTTCTAGAAGGTGGTGACTAAGGGGGTTTAGGTGGCATATACAATGAATGTGATTAGTGAGTCATATGGATGATTCATCCATGTCATTAATGCATCATAAATGCTTAATGACTTATGGAGATGAATCATCACTAGATATTATCAAGCATGGTTGTTAAATTGATTTATTTTCTTTTCTTGATAAAAAGAAATGCTTGATATATATTATCATAACTCATTATTCTCACTTCATTATTATCTTCACCTTCTCTCTCCTCAAGCTCTCCCTCTTCAAACCCTAATCCTCCCCTCTCATGTGTTGAGTACAAGGATTAGTTAGACTTATTAAACCATAACCCTCACTCTATTTCACCTAGCTTCTTTGATTAGCACTTAAAGAAGTTTAGTTGCCTCAAGTTTAGAGGCTAAGCTTGGAGTAAAGCTCTCGGGTGGATCGTCTACTACTTCGAGAAGGCCGAGGAGGAGGTGGAGTTCGTAAAGACGAAGGACATGGTTCTTTAGGTATAATCCCTTTACATAGTAGTTGTTAACTTCTATGTTTGATGTTAGTTATCGTTTAGCTTCGATTCTTGCGGTTAGTCGATGTTTAGCATTAAAACAAGATCGTTTTTCATATTTCCGCCTCCCTGCAAGTCGTGGGGTGTTGTACGTCGACTTACAGTGGTATCAGAGCCTCGCTAAACAATAAATAGCTTACTTGCAAATTTGTATGAATTTCGAACGGAAAAAACGAAACCGGAAAAGCCCGAAATCACAAGTTTCTGTCGATTTTTAAATGAAGTCCAAAATTTTTTCAGGGATGTTCAGAAAGCTTGAAAAGACAGTAAAAGAACACCCAAGAAAATTGGGCCCCTGAATCGCCTAAAGTGCCGCGGAACCGCGGCGGATCCCACCGATCCGCCGCGATTCCGCCGCCGAGTTGGCGATTCAGGAACCCAATTTTCCTGTGTTGCTTCTCTGTGATATTTGGTATTTTCTGGAAGTTTTTATTTTTGCTCAGGTTTCAGATTTACAGAGAAGTATTGGAGCAAAATTAAAAGTGTTTAATCGATCGAAATTATACAGTATTTGCTTGTTGGATTATATTTGTGTTTGTATAATGTGTTCGTAAACCTCCCCTAACTGCTAGTATGTCGGTTGGCAGGGGGTTGCACATTTCTGTAATGGTTTTTACTGTTTGTGTATATGAACTGTGTTGGACTGTTGTGATGTATAGCCGGGGTTATGTGATGGGTTGTTACTTAATTCATTTGATGTAAATGTAATTTGTTGTAATATTATTTTGCGGGGCACATCCAGGTTGCGGTTGTAGCCACCGTTGTATTATTTCATTTTACTTTTTTTGCTCGTAGGACAGACCCAAGGTGGGGTGCACAAACTGCCGGGCGGGTAGTTTGCCGTACCCGTTGGGGTCTTGGGTGGGGTAATGGCTATTCATCACAACTGTGTAATCCGTCTTTTGTTGCAGGCTCAAAACAAACACGGATTGCTTGCAAATCCAATAAAGTTCATCTGTGATCTGGAATGCTTATTATTGCGTCAGACGAATGTACAATACCTATATATGATAGCTATTTAGACGTCACTTATGTTTTACACCCGCGCTAGCCCAGCCCCCGCTCTGTCGTTAGTTAAGTAACCTAACGGGTAATGACAGGACCCCGTGGCGAATGCGGATGGCATAAGAGGACGTTGTATTTTCGTTGTTTTCTGCAATGATAGGTTAATGATGGGACGCATTATTTATAATGCAAAGAAAATAAACCAAAAGTTGAATCGTTGGAACAATTTAAAAGAAACCACTCGGTTATTTTAAAAGAGCAGAATTTTTAATTGCGGAGCTTTAACCACTCCTTTTTAAAAAAGCTATCAGGTTCCTTCGATTATATCAAGTTCACTACGTTCATGGTTTCGCCAAAACCAGTCGTAGCCCTCCGTCATTTCTTATGAATGGTCAGTAGTATTCAAGCTATGTTTGTTTGGCCCTTAGTCATGACATAGTGATTGGTAGCTGCTGGGGTATTCATTTGTTGCATAGATAGATGAGTTGGTTTGGGACAGTCGTATTACTTTGTTTGGCCCTTAGTCAAGAGTATATACGGATGGGTTCAAATCAACAGGATAATGATGGGCAGAACTTGACATGTGACTTATGATTTGTTGGCCCTTAGTCAAGATCATAAGAATATGGGGCAAAATTCTATATCGGGAATTTCTAAAGAAACTGAAATTTGCAAAGAGATGCATACCATTTGGAGTTTGATGAATGTTGGTAGGATTCCTTCAACATTATCATACGATGATATTTGGATCCTGATCCTACTGTGAGTATATGCTAGTTATCAGGATATTCGTCACTTAACGATCAATGCTATAAACCAAGTAGGTGTCAAGAAAGGTGTCAGCGGGGTTAAGCCCCCAGAGAAAAGAGGTTATTTAATTAAGGAACTTCGCGAAAGCGTTGGAAAACCTCCCTCGAAATACCGACACTAGCCTGGCTGAACGGTTAAGCAAGTATTGTACAGTGAGTATAGTCCTGGCTAATTCTTCTTTTATGGTTTGAGGAAGGATTCGAGAAACAGTGGGAGCCATCCAGTTTAGATAAATTAAAAACCAATCTAAACTTGAAAGAGCATCATGCTAAAGTGTTTTCTTCTCTCTCTCTCATTGCAGCGACCTTGTGACCATGACTAGGTTACATCTAGATAACAAGTTGACTGAATCTAACTTATATGACTGGCAAAGGTCTGTCCAGATGACCATTGCCTATGACAAGCTGGACCACCCTATTACTACTCAAGATCCCACCGTCCCAGGTCCATTTTCCACCGTCGCGGATATGGATATCCGTCAGACAAAGGAAAAGAATAAAGCGAAAGCCAAGTGCCTCGTGTTGGCTTCAGTTGATGGTATATACCAGAAGCAGCACGAGAAGATAGACTCTGTTTCCATCTTTCTCCATAACAAAGATTTATATGGAGAGCAATCTCATATCGCAAGATATGAGGTCTCGAACGAATTAATTCAAGCGAGGTCGGCTGACGGGTCATTTGTAAGGGACAACGTCCTTACGATGACTAGCTATATTGATGAGCTCGAGGACCTGGAGACCACGTTGGGAAACAGGTCATATAATGACTTATTTCCACAGTCCCTACCCTCTACTTACACCCTGAAAGAAACCAGGGAGACACAAGCTCTGCTTAATAGGGGACCTTCTTCTTCTTCATCCAAGGCGAAAGCAAAGGGTGAAAAGAAGTAGACCTCTACAAAGCCCATATACGGTGTCAGCAAAGTAGGAGGAAAGGGAAGAGAAAAAGTTTCGGGACTTGGTAAAGGTAAGGAGGGATATTCCTATTGTTATGGGAATGGACATTGGCAGAAGGATTGCAGGGCTTTAGAAGCCAGTAGCCAGGATACGAAGCATGTTGTGGCTTCAGCCTCAAGTGTGTTTGTAATTGAGAACTGTTTGTCAATTAACTCTACTTCCTGGGTACTAGATACCGAAGCAGGATCTCATATCTGTAATTCGTTACATGCTTTGAGAAACCGTAAAGTTATAAGGATAGGTGATTTGTCTCTCAGAGTTGCAAACGGAATGAGTGTGAACGCTGAATCCGTGGGAGAATATCGCCTAGGTTTGACAAGTGGGCAGATATTGATTCTACGTAACTGTCTGTATGTACCTAGTTTTACTTGTAATATCATATCAGTGTCCTCACTTTCAAGAGAGGGATATGACTTTACATTCGTAAGCGATGTAGTTCACATCCACCTAAATCAAGTACTGATTGGGTCCGGTACATTGGATGACGGTATATACGTATTGAATCAAGCTCAGGTTTTCAATGTCCAGAACACACTTAAAAGAAAGTCTCCAGAAATAAATCAGGCTTTCTTATGGCATTGTAGACTAGGTCACATCAATGAAACACGATTAACTAAGTTACATAGAGAAGGATATTTGAATCCGTTCGAATATCAATCTTATGCCACTTGTGAATCTTGTCTCATGGGAAAGATGACAAAGGCTCCGTTTACTGGACACGGAGTAAGAGCGAGCGAGCTCTTAGGACTCGTACACAGTGATGTGTGCGGTCCAATGTCTACACATGCGCAAGGTGGTTATTCCTACTTCATTACTTTTACGGATGATTTTTCTAGGTATGGATATATCTTCTTAATGAGGCATAAATCCGAGGCCTTCGAGAAATTCCAAGAATACAAGAATGAAGTGGAAAAACAGACAGGCAAAATTATAAAGACACTGAGATCTGATCGAGGTGGTGAATACTTAAGTACCGAATTCCTGGGTTACTTAAAAGAGAATGGAATTCTCTCTCAGCTTACTCCTCCATACACACCACAACACAATGGTGTATCGGAAAGGAGGAATCGAACCCTATTGGATATGGTTCGTTCCATGATGAGTAAGGCTGAGTTACCGCGATCTTTCTGGGGTTATGCACTAGAATCAGCTGCATATCTTTTGAACCAGGTTCCAACCAAGACTGTGCCTACCACACCATATCAGATGTGGAGTGGGAAGAAACCCTGTCTAAAACATTTTAGGACATGGGGGTGTCCAGCTTTTGTAAAAAAGCAGCATTCGGACAAGCTCGAGGCACGCTCAGTACAGTGTAAGCTTGTGGGATATCCAAAGAACTCCAAGGGATATTATTTCTATTACGCAGAGGAACAAAAGGTTTTTGTTTCTCGTCATGCCCACTTCTTAGAAACTGAATTTTTAGAAAATCAGAAGAGTGGGAGCGCAGTAGAACTGGAAGAAATTCCAGAACCACAAGCTGTTACTGAAAGTTTGGTAGAACAACAAGTTTCAGAAGAAAGGGACATACCAGTGCCTATCCGCAGAAGTAGTAGGCAGTCTCATCCGCCCGAGAGATACTACGGTTTTCTCATAGACGGGGATAGAGAAGATTGCGTCATTGATAATGACGACCCTACTAGCTTCCAGCAAGCCATTCAGAGCGGCGACTCGGTAAAATGGCTGGATGCAATGCGGACCGAAATGGAGTCCATGTACACTAACAAAGTATAGACTTTGGACACTGCTCCAGATGGGGTAAAACCCGTAGGATGCAAGTGGATCTTCAGAAAGAAGATTGGTGTAGATGGACAGGTTGAAACCTATAAGGCTAGACTTGTTGCAAAGGGTTTCCGTCAAAGACCTGGTTTGGACTATGACGAAACCTTTTCTCCAGTGGCTATGCTGAAATCCATTCAGGTCCTTCTTGCTATTGCTGACTTCCATGATTATGAGATCTGGCAGATGGACGTAAAGACGGCCTTTCTAAATGGAAATTTAGAAGAGAGCGTCTATATGGATCAGCCAGAAGGATTCATTCAGAGTGGGAGCAGCGGTAAAGTATGCAAGCTGCTTAAGTCCATTTATGGACTAAAGCAGGCGTCGCGGAGTTGGAACATCTGTTTTGATGATACTGTCAAAGAATTCGACTTTATAAAAAATCCAGATGAACCATGCATATACAGTAAGATTGTAGGGAGAGTTGTTGTATTCCTCGTCCTGTACGTGGATGACATTCACCTAATAGGAAATGATATTCCTATGCTACAGTCAGTCAAAAGATTCTTGTCACAGAAATTCTCCATGAAGGACCTGGGTGATGCCACCTACATTCTGGGGATCCAGATCTATCGTGATAGATCAAAGAGGATGTTGGGACTCTCACAGTCCAGGTACATAGACATCATATTGAAAAGATTCAGTATGGAAGATTCTAAGCGCGGTAACCTACCGGCTTGTCACGGAATCACCCTCTCCAAAGAGATGTCTCCCAAGACTGATTTGGAAAGGGAACGCATGTCGATTATACCCTACGCTTCTGCGGTAGGCTCTATAATGTATGCGATGTTATGTACCAGACCAGATGTAGCATACGCATTGAGCGTTGTAAGCCGGTATCAGGCAAACCCAGGGGAGAATCACTGGATAGCGGTAAAGAACATTCTCAAGTACCTGAGAAGGACTAAGGAGATATTCTTGGTTTACGGCGGAAAGGACCTCAAGATGGAGGCCTATGCTGATTCCGGCTTCCAGAGTGACAAGGATGACTCCAAGTCCATGTCGGGTTATGTCTTTACCCTCAATGGAGGGGCGGTCTGTTGGAAGAGTTCCAAGCAGGACACCGTTGCTGACTCAACGATGGAAGCGGAGTACATAGCTGCTTGCGATGCCACAAAAGAAGCTGTCTGGATGAATAAGTTCCTCACAGAACTTCAGGTGGTTCCTACCAGTATTAGTCTAATACCTCTGTATTGCGACAACAACGGCGCTATAGCTTTAACAAAGGAACCCAGGTCCCATCAGAAGTCCAGACACATCTTAAGGCGGTATCACCTGATCAGGGAGATCATAGATCGCCGGGAGATCAAGGTAAAGAGAGTAAATACAGAGGATAACATTGCTGATCCATTCACTAAGGCCCTACCTCAGATTCAGTTCGAGAGGCTACTCGAGATCATCGGTCTTTGATACGCCAGTACATGGCCCTAGTGCAAATGGGAGATTGTTAGTGTTTATGCCCTAGAAGGCCATTACTGTATCATACTAGTTTGTATATTACTTAATGGAACCTTGGGATATTCACATGTATATAACAGTCTTACTAAACATGGTAGTATGCTACTTGGTTTTTCTATCTTAATATGTGAGTATACGTATTGATAGAGCTCTTAGGATCTTGCTTGACTACCGGCGTTGTGATGGCAGTCACACTAGTGGGGGCTGGGTAGTTTACAAGCACATCCTTATTCAGGTCCCTAGTCGCAGGATTATCGAGACAGGGCATCGATACTCCGGAGTAGACTAGTGTGTACGCTTCTCATCCCAGTTGGGGAGATGGTCTGTCCCACATATGTCAGTACGTCGTATTGGAGATAGTATGCAGGTGCTCGTTAGGTTACGAGTACACCAGACAGGACTCACAGGGAACTGTTGGTTGGTTTTATACCAGTCGTCAGTGAACAGTTCCCAGGTGACATGAGTACAGCATAGTCCGCAGACTTGACACTGCTACTTCGCCTCGAGTGTGTCCCACTGTTCTTAGATTGCTACCCTACCACGGCTCAAAGGAGTCGTGCAAACAGGTAGCAGTTGGGTGCAGTCCCGAGCACTTGGAGGCAGTGGCGGTTAGACAGGATTCGTCTCTCCCGGTATTGGGGGTTGATATCGCGCTGTGTCAGAGAGCCATTACGCAAAGTCCCTGGCCATGGCAAGCGAGATTTAATGGTAGGTTCCAGTAGTTTCTCACGGTGTAATGGGCTTCGCTCCGAAACGACTTATACCGCTATTAGGGGACTGACGCTTGCCGCCCCCTAGGCCCGATATGCGATAGTCTTAGACGAACGGACCGGACTGTATGGAGATTGTCACAGCAGGCTCAGTAGGAGTTCGGATGGGTTTCCTCATCGGCCTTCTTATCCACATCTACCTGGGGACCGTTACGTACAGCTAGTGCCGCTTGCGGTCTGTGGTTAAACCTACTGCCAGCGTAGTAGTTGAGTCTCTAGAGTCCCATACAGAGAGTTTCCCTACTCCGGGCGAAACGATATAGAGGTCGTATGGTTTTACGACAAGGGTTCGGAGGCATACGTGTGTTTACGCACGTACGACTTTCGGAAAATTTTTACCAGTCGGCTTTGGTTTAAGCCAGTTACTGGTATCCGGTTATTGGATTTATACAGTCTAAAGTTTTTCCGTATTTTTGCGGAAAGGAGGGGCGTTCTCGTAATTGCGCGAGAAGCTTCTAGAAGGTGGTGACTAAGGGGGTTTAGGTGGCATATACAATGAATGTGATTACTGAGTCATATGGATGATTCATCCATGTCATTAATGCTTCATAATTGCTTAATGACTCATGGAGATGAATCACCACAAGATATTTATCAAGCATGGTTGTAAAATGATTTCTTTTCTTTTCTTGATAAAAAGAAATGCTTGATATATATTATGATAACTCATTCTTCTCACTTCACTATTATCTTCACCTTCTCTCTCCTCAAGCTCTCCCTCTTCAAACCCTAATCCTCCCCTCTCATGTGTTGAGTACAAGGATTAGTTAGACTTATTAAACCATAACCCTCACTCTATTTCACCTAGCTTCTTTGATTAGCACTTAAAGAAGTTTAGTTGCCTCAAGTTTAGAGGCTAAGCTTGGAGTAAAGCTCTCGGGTGGATCGTCTACTACTTCGAGAAGGCCGAGGAGGAGGTGGAGTTCGTAAAGACGAAGGACACGGTTCTTTAGGTATAATCCCTTTACATAGTAGTTGTTAACTTCTATGTTTGATGTTAGTTATCGTTTAGCTTCGATTCTTGCGGTTAGTCGATATTTAGCATTAAAACAAGATCGTTTTTCATATTTCCGTCTCCCCGCAAGTCGTGGGGTGTTGTACATTGACTTACAAAGGCTCATCTGCTCGAAGGCGATAGTTCCAAAGCCAATGATAAAACAGGAAGTTGTTACATGACCAATGACCAACCTTCAGAAGAAGGAACTTCCAAAGTTCCTACATTCGAAAGTGATTATGAAGACGAAGATTTCTTCTATCCTTTTCTCACAAGCGCTGACTCGATGGAAGAAGCGCCAAAAGATTGTGAAAATATTCGACTGAAAAATCACACCCTCTCCTAGAAGAACCTTAGACCTTCTAAGAGGCAGGACAAAACAAAGGAAAAATGAAAGCTCCCAAGGAGATCGAGGTAATTTATGAGGTCGTCAAAGATCTTACCACCAAGAATCCGCTGAAGAAAACCAAGGTGGACTAAAATGTGTTAGCTCATCTGAAGAAACTGCCTTCGCACTTGAGCATATATGATGCTCTGCTCTTGTCAAAGGACCTCCGAAAATTCTTGATCAAAGCTTTAAAAGAACCCAACCAATTCCAAGCCCACTTCATCGAAGAAGCAATGAAAGATGAACTAGCAGAAGCCCATACTGGCCATATTACTTTTAGCGAAGAAGATCTTCTCTTAGGAATGTGCGAACATAATCGACCGTTATACGTGGCCTCCTGCTATGAAGACAAAAGGATAAATAAAATCCTTGTTGACAATGGGTCGTCGTTCAACCTACTTAATCTGCGCATCCTAAAGGATCTATGTATGGAGGTTCGATCCCTGACTTGGGAAAGGATTACTATCTCCGAATTTGACTCACAGTCTTCTCGGATGCTCGGGTCCGTAATATTTACGCTTCTCTTCGGATAGCTAGTTATGGACATCAAGTTCCATGTGATCGATGCTAAGACAAGCTATAAGGCTCTGCTTGGTAGACCGTGGTTGCACGAGTACAATATCATCCCTTCTACACAACATCAGTAGATGAAATATTTTAAAGACGGAAAAGAGCACGTCATCACAGGAAAGATGAATCCCTTTTTGGTAAACGAAGTATAGAATTATGAAGACTCCAAGTACTTCTTGCCAGATTTCGAGGATACCGAAAGATGAGGCAAACTGGAAAGCAAGCAAAAACAGCTGGCCACGATTCTTGTCTTCGGATGTGATACAGAAGAAGATGAGGAATTAGTGTTCTTCGGCCAACTCAAGACAAACAAAGATGAACAAAAGTCGACACCGATCGTCCCGGTCTTTGGAAGTGATTCAAAGGTGGAGGTTAGAGTGGCAATCTCCACCCATCCCTTGGCGAAGACCCTTGAAGAAGCTGATCAAGCTCTGCATGTCATGATGATTCCTTCTAAGCACTGTAAAGAGCTTGACATTATCAACATCGATAACGTAGAGGAGCTGATAACCTTCTATGTACCTCTTAGACGTAAGGGTGAAAAGCCAATTCTCTTCTATAAATCAGAAGAGACCAAAGTTGAAAAAGAAATTTGGCATGGATTCGACCCAAACCTCGACAGGTTGCAACCCATCCGTATGCCAAAATATTCCACAAAAGCCATAAAGAATCTTATTCAACGGCAAGGAATACCATTTGAGAAAACCATTCAACAAGACCAATTCTATAAGAGAATTTGGGAAGTGCCTAGGTCTCGCGAGGCTAAGTCTAATGGGAAGCTTGATACTACTGGATTGGGATATGTCCGATCCAAGAAGCGGGAGAGAACTTATAGTTTCCATATTGTAATGTTTTGAAACAAAGAAGATGCCCCGTTGGGAAACAACGTGACTGAACATGGAGAAGGCACAAAGGACTCTAAGCCTGTCACTTGAAGACCAAATTGATAAGCTGATAAGAAAAGCTTATCAAGCAAGCCAAGAAAACCAAAGCCGTGAGCTGGCAATATATATGAAGGCTAAACAAAATCATTTAAGCGAGCAATCTGTGGAAGAGGAAAATCATGATACGCCTCAACCACAGCTGCCTCATCCTCCCATGTAGGAGGAGAGTCTCGAAGTGATGAGAACAAGAAGAAAGCAATAATCGTGGTCAATATTCTAAAACAAGAAAGCAGTCTCAAGATGCTAATCCTTCGGAACAAGCTCGATTGGAGCCCGTCCCTTATAAGGAAGATGGGACGGGGATACTCGTTCCCTCGAAACAAGACAAAGAAGATTTTCAGTCTTGTCATGATGTACCAGATGCTCTCGCTTCCGCAATCCCGATGACCCAAGTAAGCAAATATAGTTTGAATATTGCCCATACCATCAAGTGTTAAGCCACCCGATTGAAGATTGATTTGTCTTCAAGAATTGGGTTGAAAACTAGTACCAACAAGGCGGGTTCGTATTGTCCGACAGCTGGAGAGTAGATCCGCCTTAGAAGCATGAGCCCAAGAAGACTTATTCCATAATATTAGGACCCGTTCGATCCAGAAAGCGAAAGAGAACCCATACCTGTCACATGATAAAACTCTCAAATGAGGAAAAATACAAAGATATGATTGAGCTCTTCAAACGCTTCATAAATAAAGATAAGGAGATCTCAGAATTTCCACCGGTACCATAAGAGCTGGAAGATGGGATACACACCATGGAAGTTGAATTGAAGAAGATCGACATAGGAATGGAGAATAATCCGAGACCAACATTTGTTAGTGAGCTGCTATATGAAGAACAAGTAGCCACTCTGAAAGACGTGCTTATGGAGTATAAGGACTGCTTCTCTAGGAACTACTCTAAGATGCTGGGGCTTGATCCAGATATATCAGTACACAAGCTGGCCATAACGCTAGGGATAAAACCAGTTAAACAAGCGCCAAGAAAGATGCGGCTCGAACTTGAAATGAGCATTAACGTCGAAGTCAAGAAGCTCATCGACTCCCGCTTTATTCATGAAGTGCAATACCCGGATTAGAAAGCCAAAACGTCCCCATAATGAAAAAGAATGGGACAGTTCTGATCTGCGTGGACTTTCGGGACATCAACAAAGAGCGCCCGAAAGATGATTTCCCCGTACCAGTTACCGAGCTGCTGGTCGACAACGCCTCTACACATGAGTTCTTCTCGTTTATGGATGAATCTTCAGGATACAATCAAATAAAGATGAATCCCGAAGGTCAAAAGCATACAGCCTTCCGTACCCCACTAGGCGTGTTCTGCTATAAGGTGATGCCTTTCAGCCTGAAGAATACCGGAGCAACCTACCAATGAGTGATGACGAAGATATTCAACGACTTGATCTATGAGATCGTTGAATGCTATATCGATGACCTTGTTGTAAAAGTCAAATCTTACGAGGAGCACTGGGAGCACCTAAAAATTGTGTTCGAGTGTCTTCGAAAGTATAATTTGAAGATGAACCCTATGAAATGTGTGTTCGGAGTCACGTCCAGCAAATTCCTGGGCTTCATCATCCGTCATCGAGGGATTGAAATTGATCCCTCCAAAATCCGGGCAATTATAGAAATGCCCCCACCAAGAAATCTCAAGCAACTGCGGTCTCTCCAAAGAAAGCTCGTCTATATCCGACGATTCATCGCCAATTTCTCTGGAAAATGCAAACCTTTTAACCATCTGATGATGAAAAGAACTCCCTTCTTATAGGACCAGAAGCATCAAAAAGCACTGGAGGAAATTAAGCAGTACTTGCAAAATCCACCGGTACTGGCTACCCCGGTCAAGGGAAAACCCCTTATCCTCTATACAACTGCCCTTGATGGTTCTCTAAGCGCTATGAGAAAAAGAGAATGGCCAAGGAAAAGAAATGGCTTTGTACTATTTAAGTCAAGTCCTGCTGGGAGAAGAATGCAACTACTCCCCTATCAAAAAGCAATGACTGGCGCTGATCTTCACCATTACGAAGCTCAGACACTATCCATTGGCTCATGAGGTACACCCAATATCTAAAGGGGATCCCCTCAAGTATCTGATGACGAAATCCATACTGATGAGAAGGTTCGCCAAATGGGCCCTTCTGCTAATAAAGTTCATAATCGTTTATCTCCGCCTCAAAGCAGTAAAAGGAAAAGCTATCACCGACTTCCTCACGAAGCATCCCGTTCCAGACGACTCTCTATTAAATTGTGAACTGCCGGACGAATATGCATTTAGAACAGAGGAAGAATAAGAAAAGAAACCTCGATGGGAACTCTATTTCGATGGAGTATCGTCAACAAAAATCCGAAAGATGAATTCCCCTATCATCAAAGCTAGAGTGGGTCTCATCTTTGTGACTCCACAAGGTGGGATACTGCGCTATGCTCTCTCGTTGACAAAACTGAGAACCAATAATGAGGCGGCATATGAAGCCCTCCTCGCTAGTCTTGAAATCGCAATCGAGACGGGAATCAAGGATCTCCACATATATGGAGACTCCAAACTGATCGTCTGTCAAGTCAATGGTGATTATAAGACATGAAAGCCGGAGCTGATAAGATATGGCGAAAAAGTGCAGGAACTGCTTGTGGAGTGCTTTTCGTCACCCTATTGAAATAAGAATGCGTGCGTAATCAGGCGTGTACAGATTCCCCCTTCCTAGTGTAGGCTGGGATTTAAGATTACCCCTCACTTTTAGAGAGATTGAACCTCCGATTAACAGGTCAAATATATCACGCGAACTCAATGTGGCTATGCGATATGTGTGTGTTTTTGAAAAGAAAAACAATGCGAAAAGGCATGCTCATTTCATTTTATTTTTTTATTTTTATTTATGAATATTTACAAGAAAAGACTTTAAAATAAGATTTCAATAAACCTATTTTTTCTTTGTAATTATTATCTTTTAAAAAAACATCAAGTGTGGGGAGAAGCACATGCATGCATGCATGTAGCGGGAAAGCGCGCACACACGTGCGGTGTGGGCGGCACGCTGGCACGAGGCGCATGCGTGCCCGGCAGGTGCGTACCATGCGGGGCACGTGTGCAGCAAGCTGGTGCACAGGTGCGGGCATGGGCTCGGGTTGCGTGGACCGAAAAGGCTAAACCCTCGGATTTGGAGTTGGACTTCTTTGATTTTTAATGGAGTTAAACTCTCAAAAGAATTTTTATTATGGAGTCGAACTCCAAAATATTTTAAAATATGGAATTGAACTCCCAAAGATTTTTAATAAAGTTAAATTCCCAAAGATTTTTAATGGAGTTAAACTCCCAAAAGAATTTTTATTATGGAGTTAAACTCTAAAAGATTTTCTCCTTTCTCTTTTGAGAAGAAACCCAAATGAGCTCTCTTGAAACTTCAATATTTGGATCTTGGTTGATGAAAAAAGATCCATTTTCTTCTCTTGATAGAGCCTTAGATGGTAGGTTTTCCTTTTTCTCTCTCTCTTTCTCAAATTGGATCATGAAGTGGAAGAAGAAGATAGCAAAAATCTTCTCTTTTTGGATTTGATGTGAGAGTTAAACTCTCCTTCAATAGGGTTATGGTGAAACTTGATTTAATTTTGAGAAAAAGAAAGCCAAGCTCTTGATTTAATTGGAAATGAAGAGGAAAACAAAGAACTTGAGAGAGATAAAATGGAGGCACAAACCCAAGATTTTATTTGGGGAATTGAATTATCTTTCATTTCTTCATAATGTTGCTTTATATAAGCTTACAAATTTATACATTGTCCTTTC
Organism: Agapanthus africanus; assembly: GCA_030015575.1. NCBI lineage: Eukaryota > Viridiplantae > Streptophyta > Magnoliopsida > Asparagales > Amaryllidaceae > Agapanthus > Agapanthus africanus. Next base: position 360,505,831 of record CM057349.1, on the reverse strand, counting down.
GGTTTTACAAAATGGAGTTTTGCCCATCCCATATCTCATGTGCTTATTTCTTTTTCCACATTAGCCATGGGCTTTACAAAAATTTAGCTTTTTGCCTATTTATTTCACATTTTGCACATTTATTTAAATATTACATTTATTTTTTTACTTTCTTGGCATGAGGCCGGTCTGGGCTTAGGCCCATCTGCTTAGAGTTGGGTTTGGGCATGGGCCCGGCTTGGGTTCGGGCGTGGGCCCGACTTAGATTCGTCAGTAAGGTCTGTTAGGTTTGGCTTGGGCCTACTTGTCCACAGTTTGACTTTGACTTTGACCTTTGGTTATGAGGTGTAAATTTTAATCCTAACAAAGTGCCCCCCATCAATGAATGCACACTATATATATGGGTCGTGTACATGAAATTAATGGATCTTCTTTTGCATGGAGGTTAACTTGATTTGGCTCCACTTTTGGGACGCTGGCACTGCCCTTTTTACGACATGGCCGGTCGATGCTTGACGTATCTTCGAGATGGAGTGTCTACTGGTTGACCTGTCCCCTAGACGGAGTGTCGCTAGTTGACGTGTCCCCGGCACGGAATGTCGCTGGTTGACGTGTCCCCGAGACAAAGTTTATGTTTGACGTTTCCCCGAGACAGAGTGTCACTATTTGACATTTCCTCAATACGGAGTGTCGATGTATGACGTATCCCCAAGACGGAGTGTCACTGTATGACGTTTCCCTAAGACGGCGTGTCACTATCTGACGTTTCCCCGAGGCGGAGTGTCTGTATATGATATATCGCCGAGACGGAGTGTCTGTTTCTGACGTTTCCCCGAGACAGAGTGTCGGCGTATGACGTATCCCCGAGGCAGAGTGTCACTGTTTGGCGTTCCCTGAGACAGAGTGTCAGCGTATGATGTATCCCCGAGACGGAGTGTCTGTTTGACATTTCCCCAAGACAGAGTGTTACTGGTTGACGTATCCCTGGCACGGAGTGTCTCATTCTGACGTATCCCCGATATGGAGTATCTGTTTAACATTTCCCCGATACGGAGTGTCACTGTTTGACGTTTTTCCGAGAAGGAGTGTCTGTTTGACGTTTTCCCGAGACGGAGTGTATGTTTCTGACGTGCCCCCGAGATGGAGTGTTGCTGGTTAACTTTTCCCTGAGACGGAGTGTCACTGTTTGATGTTTCCCTGAGACGGAGTGTCTATTTGACGTGTCCCCGAAATGGAGTGTCACTATTTTTGTGGTAGAGGTCATTGTTGGAATTAGTTGATTTGTTTTGCTGGGTTCCCTAGGTCGCCACTGGGTTTCGGGAGGTATCGACCATGCCATTTTTTAAAAATTGGCGCGCTAAAGACCCCTAACCTAGAATCTTAACTAGAGAATTAGACGAATCTAGAATGCAAACACCTTTACTTCTAAGTGAACAAGGAATACAACCTTTGTAGACCGATCCTTAACTTCAATAGCTCCGTGTAGTACTCCTTTCGCTCCAAGTAGTGAACTCACGGACTCTAGAAAGGCTCTACAAGATGAAAGGAACATGCTTGCTTGAAGTCTTCGAGGACGAAGATGATCTACGTCGAGAAGACACCAACTCAAGCTACCTCTTCACTAATATGGAATTAGTGAAGCAAACACCCTAAACTAAATGGCTAGTTTAGTAGAGAATGATGAAGTAGGAATTTTTCTCATTTTAGATTTATTTTTCTCATAATATTTCTTCACCTTGAGAAAAGCAAGAAAGCTTTTTCTTGATGAAGAAGAAGATGAAAATAAAGAAGAGAATGAAACTCATGAGGTAAGAATAGCAACCATGGGTGAGTTTGTATCATATACCAACTCATGTAGAGACTAAACTATGGCTAAGGATAATGGTTAGGTTAATAAATATCTTAAGTAAAACAAATTAGTGGACTAAGTCAATGGACACTACAAACTTCTACAAGCTTCAACCTTGACTAATTCCACTAATTCATGAATTACTAAAATAAATAAAAACCTTTAATTATCAAGAGCATGGTGTGAGTCTTATACACTCATGTTGCATATATCAACAACCATGACACAATAACATATATCACATATATATTAAAGTGTACACAAAAGTTAGAAAAAGAAATGTTTAAGTGAGCTAATATTAGTTAATGTAATTCAATATATCAAATATATAATTATACATTAAATTATTAAATCAACACTTGATTTAATAATCCGGCTATATCATATACAACCGGCTAATATCAAATTTATCAACTTATCGAATCAACACTTGATCCGATAACCCGACTATAACACATATAACCGACCGATATCACATATCGCGAGAATAGAATACGGTATCACATACTCATATTAATATTGGTACCGCACATATCACATATGTGCTCTTACTTCGTTTCGCTTGAGCCAGGAAACCTCTGTGTAGGACTCTAAAGACTTGTCAATACGCCGGCAGTAGGTGGTGATCGTATCAATCAGCCATAAGCCGCAACCGGTCTGCTAAACGTAACGGCCACCCGGGTATTGAGCGATCAAAAGATCAACAAGCAAGCCTGCTCATACTCCTGTGAATCCAATCAGTAACACTACCGTACAGTCCGGTCTCTTCGTCTGATATGTCGCATATCACAGCCTGGAGGTGGTAATCGTCAGACCCCAATAGCCTGATAAGTCATGCCGATGTGAGGCCCATTACGGTTCTAGAAACTACTGATAACACTTACCAGTAGATCTCAGCAACCCTGGCCAGGGATTTCCTGTTATGGCCAATCAAGCATAGCGCAACATTAACCCCAATACCGGGAGAGACGAAATCCCCTCCTATCGCTCATTACCTCCGTGTGATTCGGGACTGTACCCAAAAACCACCGTTTTGCACGATCTCTTGAATGTGGTAAGGTAGAAATCAAAGCACAGTGGGAATCACACAAGACTCTATGACGATCTCGGGTCGACAGACTGACCTATACCAGTGTCACCAGAGAACTGCTATCCGACGATAGATATAATACCATCTAGAAGTTCTCGGCGAGTCCGTTCAGTGTACCCAGTCTCCACTGAGCACCCGTATACCGTTTCTGATGTCAAACACCAATGGATATGGGATCATCCATCGCCCATCATATGGGTCGAGAAGCGTACACGCTAGTCTACTCTGGAATATCGATGCCCCATCTCGATACTCCCACGACTAGGAAAAATTGAAGGATGTACTTACCGACTACCTCTGCCCCACTAGTATGATCTGCATCATAATCCTGGTAGTCAAGTACTCATCCTAAGGGCTTTATCAACATGCAATAGAGAGACAATAAGTGTACATGTTAAGATAAAGAGCAACCAGATAGCATACAATCATGTCGAGCAAGAAAGTCCTCCCTATATACGTCCAAGCATCCACTATAATATAAATCACATGTATAATAATGGCATCTAGGGCATACATATAACTAACAATCTCCCACTTGCACTAAGGCCATTTGTTGTAGTATCTCATACTTAACGCCCCATAAAAGTCTCTCTAAGGAAAGGCCTCTATGAGTGGATCCGCGGTGTTATACTTTGCGTCAACTCTCTTTACCTTGATCTCTTGGAGATCAACCATCTCCCTGATCAGGTGATACTATCCTCAGAATATGTCTGGATCGCTGATGGGACCGGCGTTCCTAGGCCAAAGCCACAACTCCATTGTTGTCACAATAACAGTTATTGGACGCTCAATGGTAGGAACCATGTTCATCTCATGAACACGAATTATCCAGACATCCACTTTGGTAGTATCGTTGGTAGCGATGTATTCAGCCTTTATCGTCTAGATTGTCACGGTATATAGCTTGGAACTCTTCCAACATACCGTTCCTCTACTGAGGGTAAATACAAAGCCCGTGACTGACTTTCAGTCCTCCTTATCACTCTGGGAGCTGGAATTGGTAAAGGACTCCCACTGGAGTTCACCGTTACTAAACACCAAGAACATTTCTTTAGTGCTTCTCAAGTACTTAAGAATGTCCTTCACAGCTGTCCAGTGATTCTTCCAAGATCCGATTGATTCCTAATCACTACACCTAGTGAGTTAGCTACATCAAGTCTGGTACATAACATCGCATACATGATAGAGCTTACTGCCGAAGTATAGGATATCCCTTGCACGCGAGCTCTCTCCAAATTAGTCTCGGGAGACATCTTTTTGGAGAGAGTGATTCCTGAGTAAGTGGGCGAACCACCACGCTTAGAATCCTCCATTCTAAACCCCTTTAGTATGGTGTTAGTATACCTAGATTTGGGACACTCCCAACATCCACTTAGATCTATCACCATAGATCATAATCCACAAGATGTAGTAGGTATCATCCAGATCTTCCATGTAGAATCCTCGTGATAAGAGGAGCTTGATCGAGTGTAGCATAGGAAACCATTTCCTATCAAGAGTATGTCATCTACGTACAATACGTGGAAGACAACCTTACTCTCTACAACCTTCTTGTATATACAAGGTTCATCTACCTTTTTGATGAAGTCAAACTCTTTGACTGCCACATCAAAACTGTTGTTCCAACTCCGCGAAGCATGCTTTAATCTTGATGGACTTAAGCATAGCCACTGGAGAAAAAGTTTTATCATAAACCATACCTGGTTATTGACGATAGCCTTTTACTACAAGTCTAGCTTTGAAAGTCTTAACTTTTCAATTTACACCAAGAATCTTCTCAAGATCCACTTGCTCCCGATGGGTTTTACCCCTTCAGGTGCAATATTCAAAGTCATACTTTGTTGGTGTACATGGATTCCATCTCTGATTGGATAGCATCCGATCATTTCATAGAGTCCCCACTCGTGATGGCCTGCCTGAACCTAGTTGGGTTATCATCTACCATGATGCAATCTTCGCTCCCACCGTCACCGAGGAAACCGTAGTATCTCTCAGGTGGATGAGGAACCCTACCAGATTCGCGGAGAGGCTGAGGTTCGTTGGAGACTATTGAATCCTTTGGTTTCACTAAATCATCAGCTGTTAGTTTGTCTAGCTGGAACTCCTTCCAATTCTAACTCATGACCACCAATTTCTTCATAAGAAATTCTCTTTTCTAAAAGGGTGGCATGCTGAGAAACTAAACACCTTTTACTCCTCAGTGGGGTAGAAGATATACCTGTAAGTGCACGGCGGCGCCCCGGCCGACGATCCGACGCCGGAATGCGGAAGCGGTGACTTACTTTAACTTTTCAAACCGGCACCACCGCGCACTATCAACCCGGATCGGTCTATTAAACTAGTCCTAACTATCAAGAGAGGGGGTAGAGAGATATACCGAGCGATCCGTGTCCTTCGGTCTTCTCGTCGTCGTCCCGATCTCCCCGCGGAATCTCCGGTCTCCACCTCGTCGCCGGAAGGGCACCATGTCGCCGGCTTCTTTTACGGGCTCCCACCTCTATACCGAGGCAACTCGGGCACGAAGTTAGCGAGTCGACGTGCCCAAGATTTGCTGTAGAATATAGTGTAGAAGCTATGTGTCTCATGGGGTTATGGAGTTGCCCTTTGGTGGAGGAAATGAAGTGAGGAATTTTGTGGATGAACTTGGGATTTTTAACAAGCATCAAGAGAACTAAAAAACGCCAAACAAAATTTCAGCCCCCCTTACTAACTTGGCCGGCCATGCATCATGAGGAAGAAAAGAGAGTGAGTGAGTGAGGGAGTGAGTATGTATCAAAAGAAAAATGAGAGTCTCTCATAATCCAAGAGAGAGAAAAGTGATGATGTAAAGAAATGATTACAAGACAAAACCAACACTCCACCAACCTCATAATCTCATTACAAAGTCAAGCTATCATGAACCATCATGAACAAAGGAAAGTCAAGGGTGGTAGAATCATCATGAAACAACAAGATGCAAAGAACACCCTCCACAAATGCTAATTTGCACAAATGCAAATAAGCCCTCCTCCACCAATCTTCGGCCAATGAAAGATACAAAGAAATATGGCCAAAACGGAAAACAAACTGGCAACTCCAAAAAACTGATCCCGTAATAAATTATAGGAAAACCCCGCTACTGTATATACATACCCGCATTTGTATTCCGACCGAAATACAAATGCATTGAGACAAAATCTACACTGTACTATATTAGGATCTGGCTTAAACGAAAGCCCGCTAGTATAAACCCGTCCGATCATGATCCGAGCAATACCACACGTATCTGATCGAACCCTGCCATATCTCCATACGGCCTCTACAGCGTTTCGCCTGAAAACATGAGCAACTGTCTGTGGGGGACTCTAAATACTCGTCAATACTATGGCTGTGGATTTAACCACTAGCACGTCAGAGGTATTAGCCATACGTGACGGGCTACCAGCTATTGACCAAAAGGGACGTCGATGAGCGAACTCATCCCGACACCCTACTGAGCCTGTCAGTGACAATATCCATATAGTCCGGTCCGTTCGTCTATGAGCATCGCATGGCGTGCCTAGGGGGTTGGTAAAAGTCAGACCCCCAAAAGCGGTACAAGTCGTGTCAGAGATCAGCCCAGAACACCCTGAGATACTACTGGAATACCTACCAGTAAATCTCCTGCCTTGGCCAAGGACTTAACATGTTTTGGCTCTTCTAGACACAGCGCGACATCACCCCCAATACCGGGAGAGACGAACCCCCGAAGATCCTCATACTGCCTCCATGTGGCTCGGGACTGTACCCAACTAAAACCTGTTTGCACGTCTCCTTTGAGCGTGGTAGGGTAGTAACTTGATCCAGCCTTTTCTTCGCTTCGGTAGTCAAAGTACAGTGGGAACTCACACGAGACAAATGACGATCCTCAGGTCGATGAACTAACCTGTACACATGTCACCAGGGAACTGCTATCTGACGTCAGGTATAAGACCAACTAGCATGTTCCCGGCGAGTCCTGTCCGGTGTACTCATAATCCAATGAGCACCTGTATATATCTTAGGTGAACTAACTGACACCAGTGGCTTGTGAGACCGGCCACCGCCCCTCGTCGGGGTCTCGACTGTATACACTAGTCTACTCTGGAGTATCGATGCCCTGTCTCGAAACTCCCACGACTAGGGACCTTTTAAGGATGTGCTTATAGACTACCAGCACCCACGTATATGATCGCCCTCATACTGCTGGCAGTCAAGCAAGAATCCTAGGGGCTCTATCAACGTGCAATAGTGACCTGTCAGATCACCTAAAGCAGTACACGATGATAAAGATAAACCAGATAGCATACTGTCATCTTGAGTAAGACTGTCCTACCGGGATAGGTCCTCCCTCAATCATTACAATCACGTGCTTGTGATCCAATAATTGACTCTGAGTGCACTATCTCCAACAATCTCCCACTTGCACTCAAGGCTAATTATTGCGATGTCGCATACTCACAGCCCGTGTGATACCGAACACCCAACTCTTCTACTTGTCAGTCTCACAGAACTCGTTTACGAAACTATTGCGTTCGAGGAATAGCCTCAGTGAGCGGATCCGCTTTGTTGTTTCTTTCTATGTCTCTCTATATCTCAAGTTTGCGGAGAAAGCCATCTCCCGAAATGAGCAATACCTGTCCAAGAATGTGTCTGACGGGACCCAGCTCATAAATGAACTCCAAATCCAAACTTCTTAGACTGTATCGTCAACTGAACTTAATCAGTATCCTGCGCCATTCCTCCCTCAGTATTGCCTTGGACCACCTGTCCAAAATACTGCCCCTCGTCAGAAGGAAAACTATAACTCTGACAACCTCCTTGTCGTTCGGGTCACCTTGGAAGCCTGGAATGATAACTGTCTCCCGAATGAGGCTGTCGTTATCATATCCCTAGAACATCCACTTATGTTCTAAAACTGCTTCCGACTATTTCTCTAGGATAGGATCAATGTCAACTTATTGCATCTAGTGCAAGAACAACATCTGGTGTGGTACCTGACATCTCATGATTGACTCAATTGCCTGAGCAAGTGATCTGCCAATCATGCACATCCCTCTCCCCTTTAGTCTGTAAGACACCTTTAGAAAGGGTGACTCCATCACCTGCGGTACACTACCGTGCCAGGAGTCGTCTATTCTAAATACACTTAGAATGCTGTCTAAGTACCCTTAATTGGGAAACCACCCAAATCTAGATCTAAAACCATAGATCCAGTAACCAGAATGTTTGACATGAAATCCATTTCCTTTGTGGAGAAACCACTGTGTGACGACCAAAGTATAACCGATTGTAGTATAGGAATATCACTTCCTACTCTGTGTATGTCATCCAAATACCAGGACATCACACCCTGCTACCTTCTCAACAGATCCATCCCCTATTCTGATGAAGTCAAACTTATGATTGTCATATCAGAAATTGATGATCTATCTCCGCTATATCTGCTTTAGACTATAAATAGACATAAGCAATCTGTCCACCAATGCTTCCGCTGCTCCCACTGACTACGACAACCCTATGACAGAGTCATATACACATACACTTCTAAAGCCAGTTTAGAACGACGCTATACTCATCCTCCCGCCGGGTCTCGCAGCCTGGAACAACAGCAATGGCAAGTGTGGGTAAACAAAAATCTCCCTGTCACCGTCCTTGAGGCTACCGGAGTACCCCTCGGGTGCCTGAGGTTACCCACCGTATCTGCGGAGTGGCCAATGGAATGTCAAACCAGATTGAATCTTTAGGTTCCTATCAAATCTTCAGTAATCGTTTGCGGTTCTGGAATCACTTCCAGTTCTACCATACTCCCACTACTGTTTTCTGAAAAAATCCATTTTTGTTAAAACTGTGGCGAGTCTAGAATAATATCACTATTGATCTTCCAGATAGTAGAAAGTCAACCCTCTGCATAGCCTGGGTCAACCCACAAACAGCCATTACAGAAACGTGCCTTGAGTTATCCAGAGTCTGGTTTTAAGCATAAGCCGGACAACTCTCCGTACCTTAACAATGTTAAGATATGAACTGTACTATATCCAATATAGAACCAAAGGCACTGATTTAATTGAACCAGATTCAAATCATGCAGCTGTCTCCAGCGCATGTCAACTAAATGGAAGGAGGCCTATCAGCGTTATTCAACTTAGGAGCACTTCCAATTATGAGTAACCTGAAAGAGAAGCAAGTTCTCTTAATCACTACTATCAACTGAATACCCTACTCAAGTATCTACATCTTCGATCAACTTGAAGAATCCCGATACTTGCAACACCTGGTTCTCTACTTTATTCAAATACCTATAACTTCTCAAAATTCGGACCCTGTGTTTCCATGAAACACCTGTCTAAAAATTAGAGAAGTCATAAGTAAACCGAATATAGTACGAGGACCAACCCCTCTGTCCTGATGAACTCTGGACAACATACAATACTCTGTATAAGTCCATTGAGTCTGATAACTCATTCACTGTGTGTCGTAAGTTGAAAACTGTACTTATGGTTAAGAAGAATTACACCGCTGTTTAATGCTCCTTACCTAACCATCCGCTGATATAGGTAAATGTCATAGATATAATTTCAAAAAGGTATACCTCACTCTATGAAAATAGACATACAGATATATCGATTTGAAATTGGTGCATAACAGCGGATATTCAAAACCAAATATTTGCCGTCCGGCAAACAACCCAGGTGACTTCCTCAAATATCACCGATTACGACGAATCCCGATATAATGAGGATGATCACCTAATTCCCAATAACTTACTCCCACTCATCATCTGTAAAACCATACAGATGTGAGAATCATACCTGGTAAATACATACCCTGGAGTAAGGACTAATTGGGAAATCAGTTTTCCATTAACAGTACACGGTAAAACTGAAACATTGAAATGTTTCGATGGGGTATCCCGGTATTCCTAGTAATGCCTCTTCCATTATTCAGATTCACAACTGTAACCGTGTAATTCTTTGCCATCTTTCCAAATCCCTTTCTATGTCTTTAGTCATTACCTTTTGTACACCCCTTTAGGCCAAATGGTTTTCTTCCTTCCCTACCGTTCGGCACCAGCCTATGGTTTGGAAGAAGACTATCCAATAAGCATAATGGGTGTACTGTCCTAATCCTAGGAACACTCGCAAAGCGAGAGAAGGTGAAGATAAAAGACAACCGAATAAACCTTATTCCTATTTCTCCTGAAGCAGAATCCATCCCCGAACTGGAACAAGTTCCTTTCGAGTTCGTATATAACCATACGATGGAGTATCCAATAAACTGTGGATCTTCGTAGTGATACGGAGTGTTCTGGAGAAATACAAAGGTGATTTAGGATTGGCGAATAAATACTTGGTTTGGTCGTGAATAGCAGTCGCAATTTACTTTGCCCTCTTACTAATCCCTTGATATGTCTTTACTTAATACCTTCTGTACACCATCGTTAGGCTAATTGGTTTTCTTCATTCCCTACCGGTTGGTACCAGCCTAAGGTTTGGAAGAAGACTATCCAATTTGCGTAATAGGTGTACTATCTCCTAAACCAAGGAGTACTCGCAACCTGAGAGAAGGTAAAAGGAAAAGACAACTGAATAGTCCTATTCGTTTTCTCCAAAACCAGAAACCATCCTCGAACAAATTCCTTCAAGTTCGTATATAACCATACGATGGTTTTGTCCAATGGAAGTGGAAGTTCGTAGTAATATGGGGTGTCTTGAAGAAAAGGGTAAAAGTAGGAGTGGTAATGAGGTATGCAACTCTGACAATCCAAAAGCCAGTGTTTAAGAAGGTTCGGTTAATTTGGTCACTGAGTCATAGTCTTAGGGTCGGGTCAATGGTCGCTGCCAAAAAGAGAAAGAAAAGAAACACTCAGCATGCACTCTATCCTAGATCAGAATGGTTACCAATTTATCTAATCTGGAAACCTCCCACTGTAACCTCAAATTCTTCTCCAAACCTGAAAGAAGAATTAGTCGGGATCATCCGAGGAGTAAACCAACTCATCAGTAGGAATCGGGATCCAACTATCATCGCATGATAACGTGACGAAATCCGCTCACGTCATCACACTCCAGAAGGTATGCGCATATCTGGCAAGTTTCAGTTTCTTTAGAAACTCCCGATGTGATTTTTGCCCCATGCTCTTATGGCCTTGACTTTGGCCAACAAGGCTATATGACTGTCCTAAACCAACGCATCTATCTATGCTGCATATGAATACCCAACAGCTACCAAACACTGTGCCTTGACTTTGGCCAACAAACACTGCTTGAATACTATTGACCACCCATATGAAACGACGGAGGGCTACGAATGGTTTCTGGCGAAAACCTTTAACGTAATGAACTTGATATCGTTGAAGGAACGGATAGCTTTTATAAAAATATAGTGACGAAAACCTTTGCTAAAGAGGTCACTCCCGGTGAAGGGATCTCGGCTCTTTCCCCATAGAATGAGGTGCAGGATATTCCAACTGAATACCACGATGCAAAGCAAAAGTAATCGGCTATAGTGAAGTTATTGCCCTGACGCAAACTTTTTGTCCAAGGGGTCACTCTCGGTGAAGGGATCTCGGCCCTTGCCTCGTCGACTGAGGAGCAGGATATTCCAACTGAATACCACGATGCAAAACAAAAGAGAACGTCCTTGCAATAACAGCTTTTTGAAAAGTGTTCCAACAATATCAGAATAGGTTTGTTTGTAACTTGCATTGATCCGAATCAACGCAGTCCCATCAATTGATCACACCACAAAGAACGAAAATAATGACGTACGTATATGCCATCCGCATTCGCCACTGGGTCCCGTCATTACCCGTTGGGTTACTTAACTAACGACAGAGCGAGGACTGGACTAGCGCGGATGCAAAACATATACAACATCTACTAGTATATATATCAATATATAATATTTCGCTCAAGGCGTGATAAAATGCAACATCACAGAAATGTACAGCATCACAGAACAATACAGATATCTGGGATCCCCTGGTTTCACAGAGCCACTACTGAAACCCGACGTTCCCCTGGTCGTGTGGATAGCCTGTGCAATGAAATCCTAGACCCCTACGGGCGCGGCAAGTTACCCGCCAAAACCTGAAGCGAGGCAGCCCCCTTCAACAACGTGAATGGACCACCCAGCACTTCACGGAATCCGGTAACTTGGGCACCCCTCCTGGGTCAACCTGTACCCCCTACGAGTGCGGCGAATAGCCCGCCAATTCTAGAGTAAAGCCCCCTCCGTCTCAATGCCATGAGATGCGGGCCCGTTGCCCTCTAGAACCCGGCTATCCGTGCATCCCACCTTGGGGTAATCCTAGTACAGAAAGTAAAATATACATACAACGGGTACATCGACCTCGACCTGATCATGCCCCAAAAGAATAATACAAACAGGCAGTGACGGCAGTCCACATATCGGACGCTCGCCCCGCAATATCAAATGTACATAATACAATAAAAACTGTACTAGCATTGCATCCAGGCTATCCCCCATGACCAATCCGCAACATCACAGCATAACACAGAACATCAACGTGAATGTCACGTTCGCAAATCCGTCTAACCGGGCTATAGCAGTTAGACAGGATTTACCGATCAAGTGACATTCACGGTCGCAGATATAATGTAAATACTGTGAACTAATGTGTTTAAAATTTTTCGATCGATCAAATTTACCAAGTGGGCCCCAAGCATTACTGTAGCAGATGATGAAATTCTGGGCCCAAAAATAATATTCCAAAAACCCTATTTTCCATTCAGGAGCTCTCTCTAAAATTTTGGTGCCATGAACAGTCAAGACTGCGGCGGAACCGCGGCCCAAGCATGGGTTTGGCCGCGGTTCCGCGGTGGAAAAGTGAGATCATGCAACAAAAATTTCACAGAATTCTTATAACTCCCTGCACATCATTCTGCAACATACTGAAAAATTTTTGGAGCCAAAAAAATTTCGACAGAAAACTGATATGCATGAAAAACGCAGTTTTGGGATTTTTGCTCGATCAAAACTTTAAACATACTAGACAAAGCTAGACTAGGTTAATGGCGAGGCTCTGATACCACTGTAAGTGCACGGCGGCGCCCCGGCCGTCGATCCGATGCCGGAATGCGGAAGCGGTGATTTACTTTAACTTTTCAAACCGGCATCACCGCGCACTATCAACCCGGATCGGGCTATTAAACTAGTCCTAGCTATCAAGAGAGGAGGTAGAGAGATATACCGAGCGATCCGTGTCCTTCGGTCTTCTCGTCGTCGTCCCGATCTCTCCGCGGAATCTCCGATCTGCACCACGTCGCCGGAAGGGCACCACGCCGCCGGCTTCTTTTACGGGCTCCCACCTCTATACCGAGGCAACTCGGGCACGAAGTTGGCGAGTCGACGTGCCCAAGATTTGCTGTAGAATATAGTGTAGAAGCTATATGTCTCATGGGGTTATGGAGTTGCCCTTTGGTGGAGGAAATGAAGTGAGGAATTTTGTGGATGAACTTGGGATTTTTAACAAGCATCAAGAGAACTAAAAAAAACCCAAACAAAATTTCAGCCCCCCACTAACTTGGCCGGCCATGCATCATGAGGAAGAAAAGAGAGTGAGTGAGTGAGGGAGTGAGTATGTATCAAAAGAAAAATGAGAGTCTCTCATAATCCAAGAGAGAGAAAAGTGATGATGTAAAGAAATGATCACAAGACAAAACCAACACTCCACCAACCTCATCATCTCATCACAAAGTCAAGCTATCATGAACCATCATGAACAAAGGAAAGTCAAGGGTGGTAGAATCATCATGAAACAACAAGATGCAAAGAACACCCTCCACAAATGCTAATTTGCACAAATGCAAATAAGCCCTCCTCCACCAATCTTCGGCTAATGAAAGATACAAAGAAATATGGCCGAAACGGAAAACAAACTGGCAACTCCAAAATACTGATCCCGTAATAAATTACAGGAAAACCCCGCTACTGTATATACATACCCGCATTTGTATTCCGACCGAAATACAAATGCAATGAGACAAAATCTACACTGTACTATACTAGGATCCGGCTTAAACCAAAGCCCGCTAGTATAAACCCGTCCGATCATGATCCGTGCAATACCGCACGTATCTGATCGAACCCTGCCATATCTCCATACGGCCTCTACAGCGTTTCGCCCGAAAACTTGAGCAACTGTCTGTGGGGTACTCTAAAGACTCTTCAATACTATAGCTGTGGATTTAACCACTAGCACGTCAGAGGTATTAGCCATACGTGACGGGCTACCAGCTATTGACCAAAAGGAACGTCGATGAGCGAACTCATCCTGACACCCTACTGAGCCTGTCAGTGACAATATCTGTACAGTCCGGTCCGTTCTTCTATGAGCATCGCATGGCGGGCCTAGGGGGTTAGTAAAAGTCAAACCCCCAAAAGCGGTACAAGTCGTGTCAGAGATCAGCCCAGAACACCCTGAGATACTACTGGAATACCTACCAGTAAATCTCCTGCCTTGGCCAAGGACTTTTCATGTTCTGGCTCTTCTAGACACAGTGCGACCTCACCCCCAATACCGGGAGAGACGAACCCCCGAAGATCCGCTCACTGCCTCCATGTGGCTCGGGACTGTACCCAACTAAAACCTGTTTGCACGTCTCCTTTGAGCGTGGTAGGGTAGTAATCAAAGTACAGTGGGAACTCACACAAGAAAAATGACGATCCTCAGGTCGATGAACTAACCTGTACACATGTCACCAGGGAACTGCTATCTGACGTCAGGTATAAGACCAACTAGCATGTTCCCGGCGAGTCCTGTCCGGTGTACTCATAACCCGATGAGCACCTGTATACATCTTAGGTGAACCAAATGACACCAGTGGCTTGTGAGACCGGCCACCGCCCCTCGTCGGGGTCTCGACTGTATACACTAGTCTACTCTAGAGTATCGATGCCCTGTCTCGAAACTCCGACGACTAGGGACCTTTTAAGGATGTGCTTATAGACTACCAGCTCCCACGTATATGATCGCCCTCATACTGCTGGCAGTCAAGCAAGAATCCTAGGGGCTCTATCAACGTGCAATAGTGACCTGTCAAGTCACCTAAAACAGTACACGATGATAAAGATAAAACAGATAGCATACTATCATCTTGAGTAAGACTGTCCTACCGGGATAGGTCCTCCCTCAATCATTGCAATCACGTGCCTGTGATCCAATAATTGACTCTGAGGGCACTATCTCCAACAATACCCTCGCGAATGTTCAGGATATCCAACAAACTTATACAGAACTGACATTGCCTTGAGCTTGTCCGGTTTTTGCTTTGCAACATAGGCCGGACAACCCCATATCTTAACTCGTTTAAGACATGGTCTTTTCCCATTCCATATCTCATATGGAGTGGTAGGCATTGATTTGGATGGGATCCCATTCAATAGGTATGTAGCTTCTTAAGTGCATAACTCCTAAAAGGAAACAGGTAACTCGGCAGTACTCATCATAGAGTGTACCATATCTTATAGGGTGCGATACCTCCGCCCCGACACACCGTTGTGTTGTGGTGTATACGAAGGAGTAAGCTGAAAGAGAATCCTATTCTCTATTTAGAAACTCCAGGAACTCCATCCGCAAGTATTTTCTTCTCCGATCACATCGAAGGACTTAATACTTCTACCCGTCTGGTTCTCAACTTCAAGCTTATATTTCTTGAATTTCTCAAAAGTTTCAGATTCGTGTTTCAATAGGAACACATATCCGAATCTTGAGAGATGGTCAGTGAATATAATGAAGTATAAAGAACCAACCCTGACATTTGTAGACATAGGACAGTATACATCACCATGTATCCATCCCAAGAGTTCAGTAACTCTTTCTCTGTTTTCAGTAAACGGAGTATTGGTCACTTTACCTTTATGACAAGACTGGAAAGTATCATAAGATGAAAATTTGAACAGATTTTCATATTCATTCTTATGTAACTTAGCTGTCCGTGTCGCATAGATATGACCTAGTCTACAATGCCACAAGAAGGAATCGTTCATTTTTGAACTACTCCTCTTGTGTGTGTTCTATATACTTTGAACCGTAGTTTGATTTAGAACATATATGCTATTACATAACGTGCCTGATCCAATCAACTCTTGATTAAGGAAAATGTTCACAACATTATCCTATAATACAAAATTATATCCTTCTTTGACTTAGTAAAGAAACTGATGTAATGTTGTATATCAGGTTCGACATGTAATAACATATGTTCAGAATCAATGTATTTACCATTTGGTAATACAAGATGATATTTGCCAACTGATTTGGCTGCAACAATTGCACCATTCTCTAACACATAGAGATATATCACTTAGTCCCAGTTCTCTACCTTTCTTTAGCCCATGTAACAAAATACATATATGGGATCCTGATCCGGTATCTCATACCTAGAACGTGAGGATACTGAGAAACAATTCTTGGTAACTAACACACTCGAAAAATATGCATCAATATGCTCATTCCTCGATTGGGTTGCGTAGGAATCCGGATATTTCCCTATTTCCTGCTCGGACTTATAACAATTATAAGATAGAGCGGAACGGACGTTCCCCAGCTCAGTATAATAAGCAGGTTCGGTCAATGCATCCATATTATTATCTTGATTAAGGCGTGATATGGTCGCTACCAGGAGAGAGAGAGAAAAAAACACTCAGTGTATGCTCTTGCAAGATCAGATTAGTTATTATTTTATCTAATCAGGATGGCTCCCACCGTTTTTCTCAAATCTTCCTTTAAATTCTAAAAGGTAAGACTAGCCGGGATTAATTACACCCTACAAGTTCGCCAATCTTTCGGTCAGGACAGTGTCGGTACTTTGAGGGAGGTTCCCCGTGCTTTTGCACAGACCTAATTAAAATAAACATCGTTTTTCCAGGGGCGTAACCCCGTTAACACCTTTCTAGACAACTACTTTGATCGGCTAATTGTAATGTGTAAAACTCTCCCAGGAGTAACTTTTACTCGCAGTGGGTATCGGGATCTAACTATCTCATAGAAGGTATGCAATCTCATTGCAAATTTCAACACTTGAAATTCCCGATAATATTTTGACCCTAGCCTCCTATGACCTTGACAAAGGCCAACAAACCATAGGATTCTAGTCAAGTTCAACCCGTACATTTCATGATTGAATTAAACTCACCCGTATGACCCTTGACAAAGGTTAACAAGGTCGCACGACTACCTTAATCCAATCGCATCACATGCTCAAGCAGATAAGCACTAATCAGCTACCGCACTACGCCTTGACAAAGGCCAACAAACGCAGCACGAATACTAAATATTCCCTATCTGAAATGACGGAGGGCTACGACAGGTTTTTAAGAAAACCTTTTGCGTAATGAACTTGATATCGTTGTAGAATCGAGTGATTTTGAAAAGGAGTGTTTTTTAGGCTTTTACTTGTTTTGCTAAACAGGTCACTTCCGGTAAAGGGATCTCGGCTCTTTCCTCATCGAATGAGGTGCTGGATATTTCATAAATACCACTATGCAAAGCATGAACTAAAAAAGCAATCAAAAACAAAACCGAGTGGGTTGTAGCATCTGTTAGTTTCGCTAAAGAGGTCACTTCCGGTGAAGGGATCTCAGATCTTTCCTTATCGAATAAGGTGCTGCATATTCTACAAGGAATACCGCTATGCAATGCAAGAACTAGAGCTACCAGTTTTTAAAACAGGTTTCTACAACATCTTAAGGTTTCTTTTATTTCATTAATCTCATTAATGAAGTTCCATCATTTATGCTTCCTGAGCATCACAGAAGAAACAAAAGCAATAATATTTATTATATATCATATATATAATATAAGCATTCAGCTCAACATATCAAGTGATCACATCACAGAATATCAGCAGCAGAAGAACACCTATGATATATTGGATAAACTAGGAATTCCATGTTTTAATTAAGCCAATAAAAAAACGTGGATTCCACGGTCATGATGAATAGCCAAACCCACATCCCTAGACCCCTATGAGAGCGGCAAGCAACCCTACCAATTCTAGAGTTAGGAGACCCGGTCTCGACTTCTCGAGATGGTCTCCCACTGGACCGTATAACCCGGTTACATGTGTTCTCCTCCTTGGGTCATCCTAATGTGGAAAAGTAAATAATATACATCAATGGTGATATCATCCTCAACCCGGAAGTGTCCTAATAAAAGAATATTACATATAAGTTTTTACATGAATGAAAATGAAAAACTCTCATCTCATATAAAAAAACCCGGCTATTCAAAACACGACGATCCAATATAATATATCACAGCAACACATAACATCACATGTCATCAACGTAAGTAAATATGCGTATCCCAATTGTCGTTGATATATAGCAACGAAACCGGTAATACACCACATATTACACTTACGGTCGCAGAAAAGAAAGTGAAAAACTACAACAATTGGAATCCGCAACCACCTTAGACATCATAAACCCAATGTATCACATACTTTGGATTTCATAACTAACCAAATGAATTCCTCAGACATCACATGCCTAACAATTATAAACCCCGCATTTTAGTCTCGATATTGAAAACACTTTCCAATAACCAGTCGGGTAATTCAACAAGATTCCCGACAACCTGATCGAATCTTCGTCGGAAACTTTAGTAGACAGCCGCACCCCCGATGCCGTCGACGAAGTGCACTTAGGCGGAACACCACGGCCGCGAGCACCCGGACGGATGCTTTTGGCGACGGGGTTCTCCTACAGTCACTTGGTTAGGGCTATGGGGCGAGGCTATCTAGTAAGGTAACCCGGCGAGTATCCGCGTACGCTACGTGATTACGACAGACTTTTGATCCACATCAAAATCCCATGGCAACCGATCAAATGAGACAGAATTGCTAGATTTATAAAATTCAAATTAGTTTTCACAAAACTAAATATTGTGGATTCTAAGTATTGTATCATAATCACAGATAGCAAGACGATGTTAAACTTTTCGATCGAATCAACAAACACCCAAAATTTTCCACTAAGCTCAACACTTGAGCGGAGTTTAAAAGTGCCCAGAACATGCCACGGCACCTATGGACCAACCGTAGAAGGGTCAACCCTTGCCTCTCCTATGGCGCCGCGGAACTACCACAAACCCTAGGGTTTAGTGGCGGTTCCGACGGTCACAGAATCGAGTTAGGGTTTCGGTCTTCTAGAGGGTCCATAGAAACACTTACACGATTTTCTGAAGATTTTAAACACCAAGAAATCAAACTCTTGGAAAATTTCCAGCAGGGGAAAAATTTGGTTATTGATATCCGTTCGAACATTTTAACGTCGTCTAAAGTTACCCAAAATGATGTTAGAATTATGACTACGAAACACTCCGAATTGCCTTTATAGAAATATAAGATAACATGCAATATCAGTAAAAACAAGCAACACATGAAACACCAAAACCAAGAGACTGGAATACCATAAAAAATTCAACCTAGAACATTGCAGAAAAACCGACCAGGCCGGTTGTTTTCTTCATGTGGCCGGCCAAAATCCGGCGAGGGGGGCTAAATTTTCTGTGGTGTTCATGTTACATCTCATATAACATTCTGCAATTTCTTAAAAAAAATTTAGACACTCTGAAAATTTTGACAGAAACTAGGTTTTTATTTCGTGTGTTTCGGAGTTGTTTCGGTTTCGTAATCCTACAAACATCGTCTAATTCTATTGCATGTCTCTGATACCACTGCTGGGTTCCCTAGGTCGCCGCTGGGTTTCAGGAAGTATCGACCATGCCATTTTTAAACAATTGGCGCGCTAAAGAACCCTAACCAAGAATCTTAACTAGAGAATTAGACTAATCTAGAATGCAAACACCTTTACAGCTAAGTGAACAAGGAATACAACCTTTGTAGACCGGTCCTTCACTTCAATAGCTCCGCGTAGTAGTCCTTTCACTCCAATTAGTGAACTCCCGGACTCTAGAAATGCTCCACAAGATGAAAGGAACAAGCTTGCTTGAAGTTTTCGAGGCCGAAGATGATCTACGTTGAGGAGACACCAACTAAAACTACCTTTTCACCAATATGGAATTAGTGAAGCAAACACCTTAAAATAAATGGCTGGTATAGTAGAGAATGATGAAGTAGGAATTTTGCTCACTTTAGATTTATTTTTCTCACAATATTTCTTCATCTTGAGAAAAGCAAGAAAGCTTTTTCTTGATAAAGAAGAAGATGAAAATGGAGAAGAGAATGAAACTCATGAGGTGAGAATAGCAACCATGGGTGAGTTTTTATCATATACTAACTCATGTAGAGACTAAACTATGGTTAAGGATAACGGTTAGGTTAATAAATATCATAAGTAAAACAAATTAGTGGACTAAGTCAATGGACACTACAAGCTTCTACAAGCTTCAACTATGACTAATTCCACCAATTTTTGAATTACTAAAATAAATAAAAACCTTTAATTATCAAGAGCATGGTGTGAGTCTTATACATTCATGTTGCATATATCAACAATCATGACACAATAACATATATCACATATATATTAAAGTGTACACAAAAGTAAGAAAAAGAAATGTTTAAGTGAGCTAATATTAGTTAATGCAATTCAATATATCTAATATATAATTATACATTAAATTATTAAATCAACACTTGATTTAATAATCCGGCTATATCACATACAACCGGCTAATATCAAATGTAACAACTTATCGAATCAACACTTGATCCGATAACCCGGCTATAACACATATAACCGACCGATATCACATATCGTGATAATAGATTACAATATAACATACTCATATTAATCTCGGTACCGCACCTATCACATATGTGCTCTTATTTCGTTTCGCTTGAGCCAGGAAACCTCTGTATAGGACTCTAAAGACTCGTCAATACGCCGGCAGTTGGTGGTGATCTTATCAGTCACCCACAAGCCGCAAGCGGTCTGCTAAACGTAATGGCCACCCGGGTATTGAGCGATCAGAAGATCAACAAGCAAGCCTGCTCATACTCCTGCGAATCCAATCAGTAACACTACCGTACAGTCCGGTCTCTTCGTCTGATATGTCACATATCACAGCCTGGAGGTGGTAATCATCAGACCCCAATAGACTGATAAGTCATGCCGATGTGAGGCCCATAACGGTTCGAGAAACTACTGATAACACTTACCAGTAGATCTCAGTAACCCTGGCCAGGGATTTCCTGTTATGGCCAATCAAGCATAACGCAACATCAACCCCCAATACTGGGAGAGATAAAATCCCCTCCTATCGCTCATTGCCTCCATGTGACTCGGGACTGTACCAAAAAACCACCGTTTAGCATGATCTCTTGAACATGGTAAGGTGGAAATCAAAGCACAGTGGGAATCATATAAGACTCTATGGCGATCTCAGGTCGACAGACTAACCTGTTCCAGTGTCACCAGAGAACTGCTATCTGACGATAGTTATAATACCATTTAGGAGTTCTCGGTTAGTCCGTTCAGTGTACCCAGTCTCCACTGAGCATCCATATACCATCTCTTATATCAAATACCTATGGATATGGGATCATCCATCGCCCATCATATGGGTCGAGAAGCGTATAAGCTAGTCTACTCTGGAATATCGATGCCCCGTCTCGATACTCTCACGACTAGGAACAATTGAAGGATGTAGTTACCGACTACCTCTGTCCCACTAGTATGATTTGCATCATAATCCTGGTAGTCAAGTACTCATCCTAAAGGCTTTATCAACATGCAATAGAGAGACAATAAGTGTACATGTTAAGATAAAGAGCAACCAGATAGCATACTATCATGTCGAGCAAGAAAGTCCTCCCTATATATGTTCAAGTATCCACTATAATATACATCACATGTATAATAATGGCCTCTAGGGCATACATATAA
The DNA here is from genome assembly GCA_030015575.1 of Agapanthus africanus. Lineage (NCBI taxonomy): Eukaryota > Viridiplantae > Streptophyta > Magnoliopsida > Asparagales > Amaryllidaceae > Agapanthus > Agapanthus africanus. The sequence continues at coordinate 360,484,034 of CM057349.1, read as the reverse complement.
CTAACAGTTTTGTTTTGGGGAGGTTGCAATCTATCCGGCAGAACTTTTGAGCCTGGATCCGCTTCCGGGTGGGACTTTAGTCTGATTTGTCTGATTCCTACCTTGTTTGGTGGGACCTTTGAATTTGAGGCATTACAATATAGGATTTAGAATTTAGGATTTGGATTTTTCTTTAGCATCAGCATCTCTACATTGGAATATGGTACCAGGAGCGAATCATCATTTACCGTGAGAGGATTTTCTTTGTTCCTAGTTTAACAACTTATGGTCATCTGTTCCTAGTTTAACGACTTAGAGGTCCCTTAGATCGAAAGCTTGGAATTTTGGGGTTGGGGCCAGCATCAGAGTTGCTAACACTGGCGCATAGGTGCCAGGAGCAAATCATCATTTGCCATGAGAGGATTTGGGGATATTGGTTTTGGTTTGGCATCAGCATCGCTACACTGGAATGTGGTACCAGGATCGAATCATCATTTGCCATTGCCCGTTGGATAGCGATGGCTTAGAAGATGGGTTTAGGTTTATGTCCTCTAAGGATTTTCAATTTTATGAGCCGTAAGGGTCTCATAAAAGCATTTTCTCCCTACGAGTCAAGAGGATCTTATAGGTGTACTTTCTAGGAGTCATGAGGACCCCAAAGTGTTTTTCCCGTATGAGTAATAAGGATCCCACGAAGGTGTTTTTTTACGATTCGAGAGGATCTCATAAGCTCTGTTCTCCTCATATATCGTGAGGACACTTGAGTAGGTCTTCCCAAAATGGAGTATAATTCCAAGGGCGGAGACCGGCCGCAGGGCTGGTGATTGCGGTGGGGCACGGTGTGATTTAGCTTGTTTATGCCTATGGATTGTATAAGGTAGTCAATTTGGGGACCGGCCGTAGGGCTGGGAGAATTTAGGGAATTTGGATCTTGGTTTTTTAATTAGCGTCTGCATCGCTACATAGGGATGGTGCCAGGAGCAACTCATCATTCGCCGTTAAGACATTTGGGGATTTGAAATTTTGTTAGCGTTTGTATCGCTAACACTGAAGTATGCTTTCAGGAGCGACTCTTCATTCTCCTTTGGAGGAGTTTGAAATATTTATTTGTATACATATTTTTTTGCCACGATTGCTCTACTATTTCAGCTTTTCTTATCATGAAAGTCACGATTGCCCTATCATTTCGGCTATTTATTCGTGGTTGCCCCATTATTTTAGCTTTTCATTTTTATTTTTACTCGCTGATAATTTTATTGTGAGTTGCCCCATCATTTCGGCTATTTATACATTTTTTTACACTCTCAGTTTAACGACTTAGGGGTCGTCTGTTCCCAATTTAACGACGTAGGGGTCATCTGTTCCCAATTTAACGACTTAGGGATCATCTGTTCCCAATTTAACGACGTATAGGTCATTGGTGTTTGCTTATCCAAGCTTCTCGAACTTTGATCTTGGCGGAGCTGAGTTGATGACCGTAACTTTGTGGTTTGCCGGTACATCCAAGGACGGTAAGGTTTTCCCAACATTGTATTGGTTCTCCACCCAATCTTTGAAAACATAGTAGTCTTTGATGGTATGACTCACCATCTTATGATATAGGCAGTATATGGGATTGTCGGTCATATTCATTTTATGTAGCCTCTTTGGAATAGACAGTTGCAGACCGTTGTTCAAGGCGTCCTCGAATATTTTGCAGACTTCGTCCTTTCTAAAGGAGTATACTTTCTGTAGGGTTACTGGGCACACTAAGGAGGTTCTACAAGGCATCAATCATGCCCGATTAAAATTTTAGCCGTGCCGAATAACCCCAAACAAGATTGTTAACTAGAGATTAGGCGAAAAACGAGCAAGTTAAACCCTTTAACCCTAAGTGAATACGAAATACAACCTTTGTAGATCGGTCCTTCACTTCATATGCTCCCTGATGTAGTCCCTTCGCTGCGATCATCCAACTCCCGGACTCTCGGACGGCTTCATGAGAAAATTGCAACGGTATTGCTTGAAGTCTTCGATGCCGAAGATGATCTACGTCGAGGGAATACGGACTCAAGCTTCTACCTCACTAACCAAAGAATTAGTGAAGCAAACACCCTAAACTAAAGTGCTAGTCTAGTAGAGGATGGTGAGATAGGAAATGGGTACACTTTAGAATTTCTTTTCAAACTTTGGTTCTCTCTCTTTTTCAAACCCTAGAATGAAAATCTTGAGGAAGAAGAAGATGAGCTCAAAATGAATATGAATAATGATCAAGAGAGAGAATGAGCTAACCATGAGTGAGTGGGTATATCATATTAACTCATGTAGAGACATTACCATGGAAAAATATATTGGTTAGGTTAATAAATATCCAAAACAAAACAAAAAGGGTTGAATTTGTCAAAGCATTCACAAGCTTCTACAAGCTTCATGCATTTAACAAATTTCCACTTATTTTGTATTTACTTTGAATATTAAAACCATACCAATATAATTAGTATGGTGTATGTCTCATACACCCATGTAAGTTGTATCAACAAGCATGATACAATTTGTAAACACAAATAAATATATATCACATATATATCAAGTTGTGCACAAGTGAGAAAAATGAATGCTTAAGTGAACCAATGTTAGTTAATGTAAATTAGTATATCGCATATACAATTATACACTAAATTATTAAAACAATACTTGACTTAATAATTCGGTTATATATATATATAGCCGACTAACATTCAATGTATCGATTTATCGAATCAACCCTTGATTCGATAACTAGGTTATATCGCATACAACCGATCGATATAAACATCGCGAGAATAGAATACGGTATCACATACACGCATTATTCTTGGTTCCGCACATATCACATATGCGCTCTTATTTCGTTTTACCTGAGCCAGTACAACCTCTATGTAGGACTCTAAAGACTCGCCAATACGCCGGCAGTAGGTGATGATCATATCAAGCACCCATAAACCGTTAGCGGTACTAGCTGGACGTAACGGCTACCCGGGTATTGAGCGATCAGAAGATCAGCAAGCAAGCCCGCTCCAACTCCTGCAAAAGCCTGACAGTGACACTACCGTACAGTCCGGTCTCCTCGTCTGATATGTCGCATATCAAGTCTAGGGGTGGTAAACGGCAGACCCCAATAACCGATAAGTCATGCCGATATGAGGCTCATAACGGGTCGAGAAACTACTGGTAATACTTACCAGTAAATCTCTAAACCAGCCTTTGCCAGGGACTTCCCTATTATGGCCAATCGAGCATAGCGCAACATCAACCCCCAATACCGGGAGAGAGGAAACCCCTCCTATCGCTCATTGCCTCCATGTGACTCGGGACTGTACCCAAAAACCACCGTTTTTCATGCCCTCTTGGACGTGGTAAGGTGGAAATCAAAGCACAGTGGGAATCACTCAAGACTCTATGACGATCTCGGGTCTACAGACTAAACTGTACCAGTGTCACCAGAGAACTGCCATCTGACATAAGGTATAATACCATCTGGGAGTTCTCGGCGAGTCCGTCCAATGTACCCAGTCTCCACTGAGCACCCTTATATCATCTCTGATGTCAAACACCAATGGATATGGGATCATCCATCGCCCATCTGTATGGGTCGAGAAGATATACGCTAGTCTACTCTGGTATATCAATGCCCCGTCTCGATACACCCATGACTAGGGACCTTGAAGGATGTACTTATGGACTACCATGTTCCCACTAGTATGATCCGCATCATAGTCCAGGTAGTCAAGTACACATCCTAAGGGCTTTACCAACATGTAACAGAGAGACAGATCAGTATACACGTTAAGGTAAAGAGTAACCAGATAGCATACTATCATGTCGAGCAAGAAAGTCCTCCCTATATATGTCCAAGCATCCACTACAATATACAACACATGTATAGTAATGGCCTCTAGGGCATACATATAACTAACAATCTCTCACTTGCACTAGGGCCATCTGATAATAGTGGTTGTAGTATCTCATACTCAACCATCCCATAATAGTCTCTCTCTGGGAACTAGCCTTTGTGAGTGGATCCGCCGTGTTGTCCTCTGAGTCTACTCTCCTAACCTCGATCCCCTGGAGATCAACCATCTCCATGATCAGGTGACACTGTCTTAGAATATGTCTGGATCACTGATGGGACGGGCGTTCCTAGACATAAGCCACATGTCCATTGTCACACAATGGTAGGAACGAATTTCATCTCATGAACGAATATACACCCAGACTGCCTCTTTGGTAGCATCTTTGGTAACGATGTATCCAGCCTTTATCGTCTAGTATGCCACGGTATCTAGCTTGGAACTCTTCCAACATACCTTCCCTTTTCTGAGGGTAAAGACAATGCATGTGACTGACATTCAGTCGTCCTTATCACCCTGGAACACTTCCAGTGATTCTCCCCAGGATCGATTGATACCATCTCACTACAACTAATGAGAATCCTAACATCCAATTAGATCTATCTCATAGATCCAAAACCCAGGATTTAGTAGGTATCATTTTGATTCTATACGGAGAATCATTGTGATAAGCGGAGATTGATCGAGCGTAGCATAGGAAACTCCTTCCCTATCAAGAGTATGTCATCCACGTACTCTACGAGGATCACTACCATATTCCATACTACCTTTTTGTTTATACAAGGTTCATCTACCATTTTGATGATGTCAAACTCTTTGACTAACACATCAAAATAGACGTTCCAACTCCGCGATGCCTGCTTTATCATATAAAACATCTTGCACACGTTTCCGCTGCTCCCACTGTCTACGAGGCCCTCTGGCTGTGTACTTATAGACGCACTCTTCTAAAACATCATTTAGAAAAGCAGTCATGGCACCCAACCGCCAGATATCGTAGTCATGGTATGTAGCCGTGGCAAGTAGGATCTGGATGGACTTAAGCATAGCTACTTAGAAAAAGTTTCATCATAATCCATACCTGGTCAATGATGCAAATCTTTAACAAGTCTAGTTTTGAAAGTCTTAACTTTTCCATGTAAACCAAGTAATCTTCTCAAGATTTACTTGCTCCTGATAGGGATTTAACCCTTCAGATAAAGCAACCAAAGTCCATACTTTGTTGGTGTATAAGGATTCCATCTCAGATCGCTAAGCATCCAGCCATTCTTACAGAGTCCTACTCCTGATGGCCAGCGCGAAACTAGTTGGGTCATCATCTCATGATGCAATCCTCGCTCCCACTGTCATAGAGAAACCGAAGTATCCCTCAGGTGGGTGAGGAACCATACTAGATCGGCAGAGAGGCCGAGGTTCGTTGGTTACTATTGAATCCTTTGGTTCTACCAAATCATCAGCTGCAGTTTGTATAGCTGGAACTCCTTCCAGTTCTACCTTATGTTCACTAATTTCTTCACAAGAAATTTCCTTTCACAAAGGTGGCATGCTGAGAAACAAAACATCTTTTGTTTCTCAGTTTGGTAGAAGATATTCCCTTGCGTATGCTTAGGATATCCAATAAACTTCTACAGAACTGACTTTGCCTCGAGCTTGTCCGGATCATGCTTTTAAACATAGACCGGACAACCCTAAATCTTAACAAACTTAAGATATGGGCTCTTCCCTTTCTATATCTTATATGAAGTGATAGGCAACTGATTTGATCGGAACCCTATTCAATAGGTATGCTACTTCTCCAGTGCATTACTCCCAAAAGGAAATAGGTAACTCAGTAGTACTCATCATAGAGCACACCTTATCACATAGGGTGTGATTGCTCCGCCCCGATACACCGACGTGCTGTGGTGTATACGGAGGAGTAATGCTGAGAGAGAATCTCATTCTCCTTTAGAATAATCTAGGAATTCCGTGCTCAAGTATTCTCCTCCTTGATCATATCAAAGGACATAATACTTTTACCGTTTTTGGTTCTCTACTTCTAACTTGTATTCTGTGATATCTCAAAAGGTTCGGACTTGTGTTTCAACAGGAACATATGTCTGAATCTTGAGAGATCATCAGAGAATGTAATGAAGTATAAAGAACCGGTCTTGGCATGTGTAGAAAAGGGACCTACATACATCAACATGTATCATCCCAAGAGTTCACTAACTCTTTCTCTGTTTGCTAAAAATAGAGCCTTGGTCATCTTATCTCTGTGACATGACCGGAAACTTTCATAAGATGTAAATTCAAACTAATTTAAATATGCATCTTAATGTAACTTGAGCTAGTCGGGTCGTATTGATATGACCTAGTCTACAATACCTCAAGAAGGATTCGTTCATTTCTGAACTCTTCCTCTTGTGTGTGTTCTGTATACTAAGAACTGTAGTTCGATTTAGAACGTCAATGCTTTTAGATAACGTGCCTGAACCGATCAACTTTTGATATAGGAAATGTTCAAAACATTATCCAACAATAAAAAATTATATCCTTCTTTACTAATAAAGAGACTGATATGATGTTGTATATCAGGTTCGGTACCTAACAATATTCGTTCAGAATCAATGTATTCTGGTTATACAGGGTGACAGTGACCAACAGACTTGGCTGCAACACTTGCACCATTTTCTATATCATGAAATTTATTACCCGTTCTCAGTTCTCTACCTATCTGTAGCCTATGTAACAGATTACATATACGGGATCCTGATCCGGTATCTCATACCCAGGACGTAAAGGATACTGAGAAACAGTTCTCTGTAATGAACACACCCGAAGATCTTGAGTGCCAATCAAGCAAGAAGCCTTCAACCTTTTAGGAGCCGAGCCGATCTTCAATCGGGCAAGTGATCCAAGCCGATCCGCGACCCACGGAGACGAGCGAAGCCAAATCGACGATCGAGTTCTTCCTCTTGTAGTTCTTGAGCGAATGTAATGAAATTGTTGATATAAATAAAAGGTGAAATTCTTTAATCTTGCTTTCTTTTAATTATTGCATCATGATTAGATCTCAATTTGTAATTGTTGCTCTTGTTGTGATGTTTGAGTAAAACTCCGCTCGTTAAGGAGTCGAGACGATCAATAGAATGATGATGTAACAAATCTTTAAACGATCCTTGAGTCCTACGAGTTTTGTAAACCCTAGCAAGTTCAAGAATCGATGACCTAGTTTCGTAGCGATGCTTTCTTGATTGTGATCGCTCGAAATTAGGGATCTACGATCGTTTCTTGAAATTACTAGAGGCTAGAATGTGAATGATATCGACGAAAGAACAAGGGATAAGATGAAACCCTAGTTTCATAAGAAATCTCTAATTCTCGATCGATCATCATCGATCTAGTATCAATTCATCGAAGGATAAGAATACGTAATTGTAAGATTACATCACATCTATAGATCCGATCGATTCCTAAGAGCCTCATTTCGATTCTTGATATTTGGTTTGGAAAAATCATCAAACTATCAATTTTTGATTCTATCTTTTTCTTGTTATTAGATCTATATTTTCTAATTCTTGAACTTCAAATATAAATCATGAATTGTTTTTGTTTCTTTTCTTTAAAGTTTCGACTCATCTAATTCAAAAGACGAACTATTACACCGTCCCTGTGGACGATCCGCACTCGCTAACAATCTACAATCGACACCGTTATTGATTGCGGTCAAATATTTTTGGTTGTGATTTCTTTACAATTTTCTCAATTACTACACATCAAAAATCATTAAGCCAAATGGCGCCGTTGCCGGGGATAGTGCGCTAATTGTTCGTATTTTGAAATTTGAGTTGAAAATTTTATTCCATTATAATTTTTAGATCTAAACTTGTACAAACCCTAATACGTGTGTTGTGATTTGATTGCGAGGAAATCTGGAATCATTGGAGCTTGGAAAAAAATTTTGTGAATATTCCAGAGAGCTAAAGGGAGCAACAGGAGCATTGTGATAAAAAAATTTTGCAGAGATCTCTTCACACAACCGTGATTCCGCGGCCAATACCCCCTTAGTGCGGCGGTTCCGTGGCCCCCTTGCTGAGTCACTGCACCAAATTCTCAGGTAATCTCAATCTTTCTTATCTCCTTCCTAAAATCTGCTCCAATTAACATTTTGTTGCAGGTTTCTTTGCAAATAATCGCAGCGCCGCAAAAGCAAAATAAAATTTGTGCGTGTTTTTGATTCTTGGTTGTTTGCATATTAATACGGAAATTAAGGGGCACAACCAAATCCAGATTAGGTGGGGAGTTCATTACCCTTCCTAAGCCCCGAAAATCGCAAAACTTGCATCCGCATTTACCCTCATTAATTAAAAGAAATCTAGAGATGACTCTGAGGACCGTCGCGCTCAATTAGGACAAGAGAAGGCCGTCGGTAATTCATTGCTTATCCGCGTTTTCTTGTGGTGTCTAAGGCGAGTGTGTCTAAGGCTAGTGGTTTTTAATTAGGCCCACTACTTACGTAGTGGAGTACCTTCCCACTTACCTGGCACTTATCCGGCCACAGGGGGACAAAGAGGCTGTGGAGGATTCTATCCTGCGACTTGTCTTTTGGCAGTTAGGAGCGGTCTAGAGCCTGACCTAGGTGACCACTAGATTTTAGGGTTTTGTGTGTTGCATTTGTTGTGTTGCATCATATTTTTCAAAATCCGTATCAATTTTCAAAACAAACACCGCATTCATATCATTTCCCCTAATTATAAATTCACGCTGACACTTGTACTTACCCTTTTTAGTGCAAGATAGGCTGGACAACGGGTTTCTAGTGCCTGTTTAGTCTGCGTCCTTTCGATCGACCCTAAAGTCGGTATTTCTACATTTACCCTTTCTTTTACCCACCACCACACCCACATCGATAGATCCGTCTCCATCGAACTTCTTTTCCACTACCCTGCCGCCGTCCGTTGGTGCGCAGAATCCACCTCGCATCTCTCTCCAAGAGAGATGCTATCCTACACGAGGCCCACTTTCCACATGTCTTTCCATTCCACCAGCCAATGGGGAAAATTTTCAAATAAAACCCCAATACATCAACCTTCTACCAAAATTTCACGGTCTCGAGTCTGAGGACGCATACGTGTTTATCACGAAATTTGAAAATTTATGCGCAATGATGGGTACCTCACAGCTTTCTGTGGATGCTTTACGTCTTCGTCTTCTCCCATTTACCTTGTGCGATTTAGCCGAGAAGTGGCTATATAATACTACCGCACATTCCATTTCAAATTGGGAAGAATTCGTCAAAGCATTCCTTAAGAAATTCTACCCACATCAAAAGACAGCTCGAGTCCGTAGCGAAATCTATCAATTCACCCAGCTTCCAAATGAAACATTTTCAAAATGTCTTGAACGCATCAAGGATTTGTTAGTCCAATGTCCACATCACGGCATCCCGAGATGGGAATTGTGCCGAATTATTTATGAGGGCATTACTCCTTACACAAGACAGACCCTTGAATCCATGTGTCAAGGCAACTTCATGACTAAAGATGATGGGAAAGCCTGGAATTTTCTAGAAGATTTCGCTGAAAAATCTTTACAGTGGGAGGGTGTGAGTCAATCGTCTAGGGAGGGCAATGATATTTCCATAAGAGTTAGAGCTGACATTGCAGCTATACACAAGAAACTCGAGACTATGGAAAACAAATTTTTAGCAGCCACCCTAAATCAAATGTCACTCTCCAAAACTGTATGTGGCTGCTGTTCTGATCCATCTCACTTGACGGAAGAATGTCCGTTTCAAGGTCATGAGCATACCAATGCCGCATTTCAAAGACCTAGAAATGATCCATCTTCCACCACATATGATCAGGGTTGGAGGAATCACCCTAACTTTGCTTGGAACCAATCACAATTTCAAAACACGGTTCCAAACCAAAACAATTTCCAAAGGGTCCCTCCACCACAACAGCAGCCACCACTTCAATTGAGTCAGCACCCCTTTCAAGCACAAAACTTTCAAAATCCGGTCAACACACCTGCACCATCTAGTCCTTTGCAGTTCACCGGGACGGATGAATCCTATTCATTTGCACAATGCATGAATTTGGTCTTAACAAATCTCATGCAAGTATCAGCTGAAATAAAAACTTCTGTTGATTATATAAAGAAAAACTCTGCGTCCCAAAGCGAGAGTATTAAATCGATGGAAGAAGAAATTGCACGTTTAAAAGCTGAAATGAGTGCAAGAGAGAAAGGGAAACTCCCAGCTCAACCTTTACCTAATCCTGGCTATTCACATCATGTGGATGCAATCACGTTGAGATCTGGAAGAGTGCTTGACCATCACCTTGAGGAAGAGTTTGATGATACAGAAAAATCAATCAATAACACCCCGGCTGAGACCTTTCCTCACACACACCCTTCTTGTTCCGATCCTTGTTCTTCTACCCCACCACCTTCTTCCGAGCCTATTCTTCATTTTCCAAAAGGCTCGCCACTTCAGCCCACCTCTTTTACCCCTCCACGGACGATCCCCACTTCTATTTTGGGATCGATTCCACAAACACTTCCTTCTCCTATGATGGACCCAGCGCTTATTGCTAAAGCACCTTATCCTAATCGGTTAAGGGCTAACACACCAAGTCCACATATGGAGAAGATTATGAACATGTTTAAGGAAGTTAACATCAAAATCCCTCTCCTAGATGCTATTCAACAAGTTCCGTCCTATGCAAAAACCCTTAAGAACTTGTGCACTAGGAAGAGGAGGACTCAAGTGCCTAAAAAAATCTTCATGTCAAGTACTGTAGACACGGCTTTTCCCCAACAATTACCACGGAAACGTAAGGACCCTGGTTGTCCTATTATTTCCATTTCTATTGGGGAGAAACACATCAACCGTGCGTTACTTGACCTTGGCGCTAGTGTTAACTTACTTCCTTACTCGGCATACGAGCAACTAGGTATCGGAGTGTTAAAGCCCTCGAGCATAACTCTCCAGATGGCTGACCGATCAATCACCAAACCTAGGGGTGAACTGGAGGATGTGTTAATAAAAATCGGAGAATTTATATTCCCCGTAGATTTTATTGTAGCGAACCCACGAAATCAAATTCCGGTGATTTTAGGTCGCCCCTTTTTGGCCACTTCCAATGTAATAATCAACTGTCGTAATGGTTCTATGACCCAATCCTTTGGGAATAGGTCGATAGAGCTAAACATTTACAAGTTGGGAAGTGTACCCTCCGAACCTACTGCTCAGGTCAGTTCTGTCGACTTAATGGATGTCGACAGCAGCGAATTTGATGATCCTCATGATACTGATCTTGACTCTTTTCATACGTTGTTGTTTGACCCAACTATATATCATACACATACGGACTCTTCCACCGAGATGTCCGGGTCAACAATTAACACGGATTATGAACTGTTCTTAGAGTCTCAAGATCACCCCGCACTTTGTGATGACATTATTCATCAGGGTATAGATGGAACTTTCGAGGAAATCTTCGCTGATGAACTCGCATTTTTGAATGACACGGGTGTTGAGATGAATCATCTCCCAATCAATGAAATTGAACCTCCACCCCTTCATATGGACTGTAAAAAGAATGCGAGTAATCCATCACATTCACTGCATCGTCTCTCCAAAATGAGACGCACACACATTCTATTCCACCACTTAACCTTTCCCCACTTCTTCTTCCACCAACCAGAGCACTGCATTGATAAAATTTTTGAATGGTTGGTGTTAACGTTCGGTCTTTGCAAAGCTTGGCATCGACCAATGATTTTTGACCCCCTCATATGATTTTCAAAGCTTAACATTGCATAACTCAAGTTTGGGGGGGTATAATCGGGCTCTTGGAAAGAAATTTTTACATAATGATGAGCCAAGAATAAGTTTAGGGGAGGGTCTTCACTTAAATGTTTTGCCCCCACTAATAAATTCCTCCCAAGCTTACAGGTTTTTCGAGATATAGCAGATGGCAACAGTGAGGACACTGTTGAAAACAAGTTTGGGGGAGTTTTGTGCTTATTTTCGCATCATTTGCATATCATTTGCATAAGCACAAAACATTTTTGAAAAACCATAAAAATTTTCAAAAGATAAAAAAATATATTTTTGTACATAAATAAGATAATAAAAGATTAGATAGTGAAAAATTACATCCATGAGATTAGAAAAATTTAAGAAAACTAAGAAAATTAGAAGTTTTCTTATACGAACTAGTAATAAGTAGTTATGAGCCGTTGTCCCAAGGGTTAGTAAGATGAAAGAAGTCACTAATCTGAGGATAAAAATAAGTCTGAAAAATAGTTTCTATTCTGGAAGCCAAACATTTTGAACGTTGATACCCTGTTATTCGCACTTACACACGTCTTGAAGCCTGGGATAGTAGAGGATACCTTGAAATGCTCTTGTCTTAAAGCCGATGTATGAAGGAAATAAAAAAATAGTGAATAAAAAAATATAAAGTGGTGAGAAAAATGAACACTGGTTTTGTTATCACCAAGGGCAATAAAAAAAATAGATAGCGATGGTGCTTCTTCACCTAGTGCTCTAAGGCCAACTGGTCTGGGAGTCACTGCTATGTCTGAGGTGGTGCAAGACGAGGAAAATACACCAAATAAGCAAGCACATGAGTAATCGGTCGGTTATTACCTCAAGAAGTATTAACGGTCGGATGAAAGTTTGTGAGCAATCTCATCTAAATATTCATTAATTAAAATGTACTGAGGCTGATGGGCAAGAGTATGATAGCTTGAATTGAATTCTTCGGGTGTAGGGATGTCCTTTAAACACACGCAGGGTTATATGATCGATGTTTGGAAGAAAGATAGGAATGAAAAATAAGACGATGTTTTATTGAGGGAGGACGTGATTTCTAACATCTTTTCATGACCATTAAGATAGGGCTCATGACAACCGAAAAGCTAGCTTAGTTGGAAACCTTAATTTTCAAAGTTTTTATTTTACAATTCTTGTCTTTAAATGTAATATTCATGATCTTCCTTTTATTATTGGATTTTGTGGGTGCAATCTGCTGAAAACCCTCAGGAGACAACACTCCTCCTACTAGGGACACCTAAAGGTTTAAAGGCTTGTTGCACGTGCTCAGTGCAATCGTGTTGCCTACGAAAGTGTGCTAGTTAGTTTTTCTCTTTCTTTATTTTCTCCTTCTCTTTTTAATAAAACATTCGCTCGAGACGATCGAAATTAATTTTGGGGGTAATTGATCAGTCGAAAATAATGTATTTTTAACACGGCAATTTCCCCATCTTTTGCACTCATTTAGAAGTGTACGGTATTCATATTTCACATATTAGCAAATCAGTCGTAAAATATCAGATTTCATGTATTAGACTTTTAAACCGGCACTTTAAGGGAAATTGACCGCATTTCATGGCATCGCATCAATTCTGTATTTGCGCAACACTTGTTTCGAGATTTGTGCAGGAAAATCCAGGAGACAGGCCAACATTGTTATTTAGTTGATCAAACATTACGCCAACTCAATGATTTCGGATCTGGTAGAATCTAAAGGGAGAAATACAATTCAACATATCAAAGAAATGCCCACAACTCAAACCCAACATTTACCAGAGAGCCCAAGACCCAAGCCTCCAACATGGCCGCGGAACTGCGGCGGGAGCCAGCTTGTGCCGCGGTTCCGCGGTGCTTCTGCCACGTCAGCACTTCAATTTTTGGGCATAATTCCTCTCTCAGTCCCAGAAGCTCAGAATGATATGTCAAGTTCCAGAATACCCTCGAAGCTACTGCCAGATCAGCAAAGATCATTAAGCAAGGCTGATCCTAATTAAGCTCCTAACTAATCTTATCTAGAAGCTTCTCCTCTAACTAACTTTTGGAGGGAAATTCAAATTTCCTCAACAAACTTTTGGAGGGAAACTTAGAATTTGAAATCCTAGATCTAGGGTTTGGATATCTATAAATAGGAACCTAGATCTAAGGGTGGAGTTCAATCAATTTTTAGGTAATCAATCTTTAGGGAATTAATAGATCTTAGTTAATTCTTTATTTGTTCATTCTTTCCCTCTTACATCATCTTCTTCCACAAGTCTATTGACAAAACTTGTGCGAAACCCTAACCCTAATTCCACTCCAAATCCAAGATCTTGAGTACTAATCAAGCAAGAAACCTTCAACCTTTTAGGAGCCGAGCCGATCTTCAATCGGGCAAGTGATCCAAGCCGATCCGCGACCCACGGAGACGAGCGAAGCCAAATCGACGATCGAGTTCTTCCTCTTGTAGTTCTTGAGCGAATGTAATGAAATTGTTGATATAAATAAAAGGTGAAATTATTTAATCTTGCTTTCTTTTAATTCTTGCATCATGATTAGATCTCAATTTGTAATTGTTGCTCTTGTTGTGATGTTTGAGTAAAACTCCGCTCGTTAAGGAGTCGAGACGATCAATAGAATGATGATGTAACAAATCTTTAAACGATTCTTGAGTCCTACGAGTTTTGTAAACCATAGCAAGTTCAAGAATCGATGACCTAGTTTCGTAGCGATGCTTTCTTGATTGTGATCGCTCGAAATTAGGGATCTACGATCGTTTCTTGAAATTACAAGAGGCTAGAATGTGAATGATATCGACGAAAGAACAAGGGATAAGATGAAACCCTAGTTTCATAAGAAATCCCTAATTCTCGATCGATCATCATCGATCTAGTATCAATTCATCGAAGGATAAGAATACGTAATTGTAAGATTACATCACATCTATAGATCCGATCGATTCCTACGAGCCTCATTTCGATTCTTGATATTTGGTTTGGAAAAATCATCAAACTATCAATTCTTGATTCTATCTTTTTCTTGTTATTAGATCTATATTTTCTAATTCTTGAACTTCAAATATAAATCATGAATTGTTTTTGTTTCTTTTTCTTTAAAGTTTCGACTCATCTAATTCAAAAGACGAACTATTACACTGTCCCTGTGGACGATCCGCACTCACTAACAATCTACAATCGACACCGTTATTGATTGCGGTCAAATATTTTTAGTTGTGATTTCTTTACAATTTTCTCAATTACTACACATCAAAAATCTTTAAATCAATGCATCATCATGCACTTTCTTCGTTTGGGCGGCACGGAAATTCTGGTAATCCCCTATTTCCTGCTCTGTCTTATAACATTTATAAGTTGGAGCGGGACCAACGTTCCCCAGCTCAGTATAACAAGCGGGTTCGGTCAATACATCCGTATTATTATCTTGATTAAGGCGTGATATGGTCGCTACCTGGAGAGAGAGAGAGAGAAGAAAACACTCTGCGTGCGCTCTTGCAAGATCAGATTGGTTATTATTTTATCTAATCAGGATGGCTTCCACTGTTTTTATCAAATCTTCCTTCAAACCCTAAAAGGAAAGACTAGCCGGGATTAATTACACCCTACAACTTCGCCAATCATTCAGCCAGGCCAGTGTCGGTATTTTGAGGGAGGTTCCCCGTGCTTTCGCACGGACCTAATTAAAGTAAACCTCATTTTCCCAGAGACGTAACCCCGTTGACACCTTTCTAGACACCTATTTGATCGGCTAATTGTAATGTGTAAAACTCTCCCAGGAGTAACAATTACTCGCAGTGGGTATCGGGATCCAACTATCACATAGAAGGTATGCAATCTCATTGCAAATTTCAACACTTGAAATTCCCGATAATTTTGCCCCTAGCGTCCCATGACCTTGTTGCAGGCCAACAAACCATAGTGCGCTAGTCAAGTTCAACCCGTCATTTCTTGATTGAATTAAACCCACCCGCATGACCCTTGACGCAGGCTAACAAAGTCGCACGACTACCCTAATCCAATCTGCATCATATGCATAAGCAGATAAATACTAGTTAGCTACCGCACACTACGCCTTGACGCAGGCCAACAAACGTAGCATGAATACTAAGTAGGATTTATCTGAAATGACGTAGGGCTATGACAGGTTTTTCTGAAAACCTATTGCGTAATGAGCTTGATATCGTTGTAGAATCAAATGATTTTAAAATGGAGTGTTTTTTAGGCTTTTGCTAGTTTCGCTAAAGAGGTCACTCCCGGTAAAGGGATCTCGGCTCTTTCCTTGTCGAATGAGGTGCAGGACATATCATATATATCACTGTGCAGAGCAAGAACTAGAAAAGCAATCAAAAGACAAAACCGAGTGTTGTAGCATCTGCCAGTTTTGCTAAAGGGGTCACTCCCGGTGAAGGGATCTCGGCCCTTTCCTTATCGAATAAGGTGCAGGATGTTCTACAAGGAATACCGCGATGCAAAGCAAGAACTGTAGCTACCTGTTTTTGAAAATTCGATTCCATAACATCTTTTAGGTTTCTTTTTCTTTCATTAATCATATTAATGAATTCCCATCATTTAATTCACTTAAACATCACAGATAAATACGACGTACACTTATGCCATCCGCATTCGCCTCGATGTCCCCTCGTGCACCGTTAGGTTAGGTAACTAACGGCAGAGCGGGTCAGGGCTAGCGCGGGTGTAAAACATAAGTAACGCCTATATAATATATCATATATACTATATACAGTATCCATCACAGCATATCAAATGATCACATCACAGATATCGCAGCAGAAGAAACATATGAAACATTGGATATACTAGGACGTCCGTGTTTTTAATACGAGCCAGTATAAAACACGGATTCCACGGTCGCGATGAATAGCCAAACCCACACCCCTAGACCCTTACGAGAGCGGCAAGCAACCCTTCCAATTCTAGAGTTAGGAGACCCGGACTCGACTCCTCGAGTTGGTCTCTCACTGGACTCTAGAACCCGGTTACTTGTGCTCTCCTCCTTGGGTCTATCCTAGTGCGGAAAAGTAAATAATATACAAATGGTGACAGCAACCTTAACCCGGAAGTGCCCCAATAAAAGAATATTACATACAATTAATTTTACATGAATGAAAATAAAAACTCTCATCTCACATAAAACCCCCGGCTATTCAAAACGCGACGATCCAATATAACATATCCAGCAACACATAACATCACATGTCATCAACGTAAGTAAGTATGCATACACCGATTGTCGTCGACGTGTAGCAACAAAAACAGGAAATACAACTACATACTACACTTACGGTCACAGAAAAGAAAGTGTAAAACTACAACGGTTGGAATCCGAAACCATCCTTAGACATTACATGCCTAACAATTATAAACCCCGCATTTTAGTCTCTATATCGAAAACACTTTTCAATATCTAGTCGGGCAATTCAACAAGATTCCCGACATCCTGATCGAATGCTCGTCGCAAACTTTAGTAGACGGCCGCACCCCCGGATGCCGTCGACGAAGTGTACTAAGGCGGAACACCGCTGCCGCGAGCACCCAAACGGATGCTTTTGGCGACGGGGTTCTCTTACAGTCACTTGGTCGGGGCTTTAGGGCATAGATGTCTATTAAGTTTACCCGACGAGTATCCGCGTACGCTACCTGATTGCGATGGACTTTTGATCGAATCAAAATCCCGTGCCAACCGATCAATTGAGACTAAACTGCTATGTTTATAACATTCAAATTAGTTATCACATAACTACATGTGGATTCCAAATATTGTTTCACATTCCAGATAAATAGAAAACGTTAAACTTTCCGATCGAATGATCAAACACCCAAGTTTTCCCAAATGGTTCTCAACACTTGAGGGGCGTTTAAAAGCATCAATCACATGCCACAGTACCAACGGTCCAGCCGTAGAAGGGTCAAGCCAACGCCTCACATGTGGCACGCCGTACTGCCCCAAACCCTAAGGTTCAAAGAGCAGTTCAAGACGGTCACATAATCGAGTTAAGGTTTGTTGTCTTCTAGAGGGTCCATTGCGTAACTTGCACGATCTAGACATTCTCAAACAACGGAAAAATCCAACACTTGGAAATTTTCCGGGTCGGGGAAAAAGTGAGTTATTGATATTGGATAGAAATTTTTAACAGTTTCTAAATATCCGGAAAACCCAACGAAATTAAATTCTCCGATCGAATCATCGAATACAAAGTAGACCCCAGAATACTCAACACTTGAGTCAGATAAAAATACCCATAAAATGTCAGGAAATCAAATAGGAACATTACTGTGCAAAAAGACAAGCGTGACGTCACCTTGTCGCCGCGAAACCTCCGCAGGAGCCATGCTCGTGCCGCGGTTCCGCGGCTCTTTGGTCGCCAAACGTGGTCGTTTTGCACAGTGTTTCTTATAATTGCCTGCTGATTTTTTTAGGCATTTTTAATTCAGAAAAATCCCATATTTCAAAAATTTTCCAGAGAGGGGGTTGATTTTGCGTATCGGGGTTCGTTCAGAGTTTTAACATCGTAAACGCATCGCCTAATGCTCTAGCTAGGCTTTGATACCACTGTAGGGTTACTAGGCACACTAAGGAGGTTCTACAAGGCATCAACCATGCCCGATTAAAATTTTAGCCGTGCCGAATAACCCCAAACAAGATCATTAACTAGAGATTAGGCGAAAAACGAGTAAGTTAAACCCTTTAACCCTAAGTGAATACGAAATACAACCTTTGTAGATCGGTCCTTCACTTCATATGCTCCTTGATGTAGTCCCTTCACTGCGATCATCCAACTCCCGGACTCTCGGACGGCTTCATGAGAAAATTGCAACGGTATTGCTTGAAGTCTTCGATGCCGAAGATGATCTACGTCGAGGGAATACGGACTCAAGCTTCTACCTCACTACCCAAAGAATTAGTGAAGCAAACAACCTAAACTAAAGTGCTAGTCTAGTAGAGGATGGTGAGTTAGGAAATGGGTACACTTTAGCATTTCTTTTCTCACTTTGGTTCTCTCTCTTTTTCAAACCCTAGAATGAAAATCTTGAGGAAGAAGAAGATGAGCTCAAAATGAATATGAATAATGATCAAGAGAGAGAATGAGCTAACCATGGGTGAGTGGGTATATCATACTAACTCATGTAGAGACATTATCATGGCAAAATATATTGGTTAGGTTAATAAATATCCAAAACAAAACAAAAAGGGTTGAATTTGTCAAAGCATTCACAAGCTTCTACAAGCTTCATGCATTTAACAAATTTCCACCTATTTTGTATTTACTTTGAATATTAAAACCATACCAATATAATTAGTATGGTGTATGTCTCATACACCCATGTAAGTTGTATCAACAAGCATGATACAATTTGTAAACACAAATAAATATATATCACATATATATCAAGTTGTGCACAAGTGAGAAAAATGAATGCTTAAGTGAACCAATGTTAGTTAATGTAAATTAGTATATCACATATACAATTATACACTAAATTATTAAATCAATACTTGACTTAATAATCCGGTTATATCATATATAGCCGACTAACATTCAATGTATCGATTTATCGAATCAACCCTTGATTCGATAACTAGGTTATATCGCATACAACCGATCGATACAAATATCGCGAGAATAGAATACGGTATCACATACACGCATTATTCTCGGTCCCGCCATATCACATATGCGCTCCTATTTCGTTTTGCCTTAGCCAGTACAATCTCTATGTAGGACTCTAAAGACTCGTCAATACGCCGGCAGTAGGTGATGATCATATCAAGCACCCACAAGCCGTCAGCGGTACTAGCTGGACGTAACGGCTACCCGGGTACGATCAGAAGATCAGTAAGCAAGCCCGCTCCAACTCCTGCAAAAGCCTAACAGTGACACTACCGTACAGTCTGGTCTCCTCGTCTGATATGTCGCATATCAAGTCTAGGGGTAGTAAATGTCAGACCCCAATAACCGATAAGTCATGCCGATATAAGGCTCATAACGGGTCGAGAAACTGCTGGTAACACTTACCACTAAATCTCTAAACCAGCCCTGGCCAGGGACTTCCCTGTTATGGCCAATCGAGCATAGCGCAACATCAACCCTTAATACCGGGAGAGACGAAACCCATCCTATCACTCATTGCCTCCATGTGACTCGGGACTGTACCTAAAAACCACCGTTTTGCATGCCCTCTTGGACGTGGTAAGGTGGAAATCAAAGCACAGTGGGAATCACACAAGACTCTATGACGATCTCGGGTCTACAGACTAACCTGTACCAGTGTCACCAGAGAACTGCCATCTGACGTAAGGTATAATACCATCTGGGAGTTCTCGGCGAGTCCATCCAGTGTACCCAGTTTCAACTGAGCACCCGTATATCATCTCTGATGTCAAACACCAATGGATATGGGATCATCCATCGCCCATCTGTATGGGTCGAGAAGGTATACGCTAGTCTACTCTGGTATATCGATGTCCCGTCTCGATACACCCATGACTAGGGACCTTGAAGGATATACTTATGGACTACCATGTCCCCACTAGTATGATCCGCATCATAGTCTAGGTAGTCAAGTACACATCCTAAGGGCTTTACCAACATGTAACAGAGAGACGGATCAGTATACACGTTAAGGTAAAGAGTAACTAGATAGCAAACTATCATGTCGAGCAAGAAAGTCCTCCCTATATATGTCCAAGCATCCACTACAATATACAACACATGTATAGTAATGGCCTCTAGGGCATACATATAACTAACACTTTCTTCATTCTCTCTGTTATAGTCGGTGCCTTTCCGGATGATGGTCCTCGAGGCCGATCGGTCTTTGGTTCACCTGCTGTCCGCTCACCCCGTTCAGTATACGTATCGGAGGGACTGGAGGCCGATCGTGGCCGTTTTTCGTAAAGGTGTTCCGCTCTTGGGTTGGTGGGAGTATTGGTTGGCTGTTTCAGGATATCAATCCCTGGTTAGTGAACCAAATTTTTAATTTGCTGTAATTGCAATCAGACGACTTAGGTCATGAGATCTTTCACGATGTTTGCCATCTCGTTGAGTTTGGAATGGACCTTAGCCAACTTCTTGTCCCTGTCCTGAATCTGCTTTTGAAACCATTGGAATAATGCTTTCTCTATGGCTCCAGGTATGATAACCAGGTTATCCTTACTTCCTGAGCTCGATTCTGCAGGGACCACGGGCTCCTTTTGCTTAATATCCTGAGTGGGCTCTTCATTATCTGGACCGAGCCGGTGTTGGGTAGTAACAACCAAGCATTGTCATGGCTATGAGGCGTAGCAGGACTTGTTCCTATGGGCTCCACCATGTAGATTGTATGGATTGTGTACCCATCTACTTCCTCCTTTTCGGTAATGTTGCTCGTTTGGCTTTTAGCTTGTTGCCTTGGTCCGCTCCTTTCAGAGAAGGGCAGATAACTGAGAGCATCAGGTTCCTGAGGAGCTTCGGTCTCTGTTTGTATGAAATTGGCAGTCGTGGCTTGATCGTTTATCAACACGCCAGGGGACAATGCGATTTATCCCGCCTTGTAATTTTTGTCGACCAAATCCTTGAAATTGCAATAGTCTTCAATAGTGTGTCCCAACACTTAGTGGTATGGCCAATAATTGGGATGATCAGCCATGTTCGCTTCACTTAGCCTCTTTGGTTCTGGTAGCCGCAGGCCATTCTTCAGAGCATCTTTAAATATTTTGTGGACCTTATCTCTTCTGAAAAAGTAGAACCTATTTCTCATTTCCTCCAAAGTTTGCTCTCGGGGTTTGTTAGTCTTCTTCCACCCGCTCTCTGCTTATTGAGAGAATCGGCACTGTTTGAAATTTCTCTTTTCGGGTCATCGTCCCTCCGATATCTCGGTCTGTTTGTGAATTGGAGATCCTAAGTTGACTCGTGCTTTGAGCGTTCCAACATTTGAACCTTCTTAGTCAACTCTTGGAATGTTTTGAGGCCCGCGGTGCACAGTAAAGGTTTCATCCAGTTGTTCAGATTTTCTATAAGAAGACTGACGGATTGGTCTTTTTCCAACGGCGGTTCACACTTGACAGAGAGATTGCGCCATCGGACTATAAAATCCTTGCTGCTTTTGTTGTTCTTTAGCTCAATCCTTATAAGATCGGCAATGGTGATTTTATCGCTGACACTCATGAACCTTTGCTTGAATAGAGATTCTATTTGAGTGAACGTCATGATCGAGTCATCCGATATGCTTGCATACTAATCGAAAGCAACATCGGTGAAGCTATTGACAAACTGACGAAAGCAACATCGATGAAGCGCGTCATTGCCCCCAGTATTCATGCATGATGCTTTAAATTAGGCAATGTGCCGGTTCACATTTTCCGTCCCATCAAACCTTTTGAATTTAGGGACGACATAGCCAGTAGGAAACTCCATAAGATTATATTGTACATGTAGGGTTCCTAGGCACACTCAAGTGGTTCCACAAGGCATCAACCATGCCAAATTCAAAAATTATTTGCCGAGAAACCCTAATGCTAGATCGTTAACTAGAGGATAGGCGAAAGAATGCAAGTTAACGACTTTAACTAAAAGGAAAGTGGCTACAACCTTTGTAGATCTGGTCCTCCACTTCCTTAGCTCCGTGATGACGTCCCTCTGCCGCGATCATCGGATCCCGGACTCTAGCGATGCTTTCATCGGAGAAACGATCGGGCTAGGTCGTCGACTTCGATGCCGAAGATGATCTACGTCGAGGTAACTCAAGATCAAGCTCCAACTTCACCAAGCCATGAAACTTGTGAAGAAAACACCCTATACTACATGGCAAGTGGTAGAGGATGAAGAAATAGGAAGTGGGTTCAATTTGGATTTGGATTTCTCACACTTTTTCTCATGGCACCATTGAAGGAAGAAAGTTTTCTTCTTCTTGAAGAAGAAGAAGAAGAAGAAAGAAAAAAAATGATAAGAATTATGAATAATAGAAAATAAAGTGATTCTTATCATTATGCAACCTTGGGATAGTTTAACAAGTGTAGAGAATAAACTAGGGTTAGGTGAATGGTTAGGTTTAGGAAAGAAACAAAATGGTCAAAGCTTCTTGAAGCTTCAAGGAAAAAACAAAACAAGTAACCATTTCATTTCTTGCCCTAAATTAAATGAAAAGAAATAAATAATTAAGAAAAGATAACAAAACCCTAACCATTCACTTAAACATGGTTTAAAGTAAACATACACCAAAGTTTGCATGTATCATCAAACATGATACAATCTAGTGCACAAAACTATATCATATATACAATGTGCACATCAAGTGAGAAAATCCATCTTAAGTGAACCCATACTAGTTAATGCAAAGTAATATATCAAATATATAATTATAAATTAAATCATTAAATCAACACTTGATTTAACGATTCGGTCATATCGCATATGACCGACTAATATCCAATGTATCGACTTATCGAATCAATCCTCGATTCGATAACTAGGTTATATCGCATACAACCAATCGATACATTCATCGCGAGAATAGAATACGGTATCACACACACGCATTATTCTCGGTCCCGCACATATCTCATATGCGCTCCTATTTCGTTTCGCTTGAGCCAGGAAACCTCTGTGTAGGACTCTAAAGACTCGTCAATACGCCGGCAGTAGGTGATGATCATATCAAACACCCACAAGCCGCAAGCGGTCTGCTAAACGTAACAGCCACCCGGGTATTGAGCGATCAGAAGATCGACGAGCAAGCCCGCTCACACTCCTGTGAATCCAACCAGTAACACTTACCGTACAGTCCGGTCTGTTCGTCTGATATGTCGCATATCTCGCCTAGGGGTGGTAAACGTCAGACCCCAGTAGCTTGATAAGTCATGCCGACGTAAGGTCCATAACATTCGTGAAACTACTGATAACTCTTACTAGTATATCACAGCAACCCTGGCTAGGGATTTCCAGTTATGGCCAGTCGTGCATAGAGCAACATCAACCCCTAATACCGGGAGAGACGAATCCCCTCCTATCGCTCATTGCCTCCATGTGAATCGGGATTGAACCTAAAAACCACCTGTTTGCATGACTCAGTAGAGCCGTGGTAGGGTGGAAATCAAAGCACAGTGGGAGACACACAAGACTCTATGATGATCTCGGGTCAACAGACTAAGCTGTACCAGTGTCACCAGAGAACTGCCATCTGACGTGAGGTATAATACCATCTGAGAGTTCTCGGCGAGTCCGTTCAGTGTACCCAGTCTACACTGAGCACCCGCATACCATCTCTGATGTCAAACACCAATGAATATGGGATCATCCATCGCCCATCATATGGGTCGAGAAGATATACGCTAGTCTACTCTGGAATATCAATGCCCCGTCTCGATATTCCCACGACTAGGAACATTGAAGGATGTACTCATGGACTACCCAGGCCCCACTAGTATGATCTACATCATAGTCCTGGAAGTCGAGTACACATCCTAAAGGCTTTATCAACATGTAACAGAGAGACAGAAAGTATACATGTTAAGATAAAGAGCAACCAGATAGCGTACAATCATGTCGAGCAAGAAAGTCCTACCTATATATGTCCCAGCATCCACTACAATATACATCCAATGTACAGTAATGGCCTCTAGGGCATACATATAACTAACAATCTCCCACTTGCACTAGGGCCATCTTTAGCAGTGGTTGCAGTATCTAATACTCAACCATCCCATATATGTCTCTCTCTAGGGAAAAGCCTTTGTGAGTGGATCCGCCGCGCTGTCCTCTGAGTCTACTCTCCTAACCTCGATCACCCTGGAGATCAACTATCTCCATGATCAGGTGATGCTGCCTCAGAATATGTCCGGGTCACTGATGGGACCAGGGTTCCTGGGACAAAGCCACACTTCCATTGTCACACAATGGTAGGAACCTAGTTCATCTTAAGAACCAATATACACCCAAACTGCCTCTTTGGTAGAATCTTTAATAGCGATGCTACCAGCCTTTATCGTCTAGTTTGCCACGGCATCTAGCTTGGAACTCTTCCAATATACCGTCCCTCTACTGAGGGTAAAGACAATGCCTGCGACTGACAATCAGTCGTGCTTACCACCCTGGAACTTTTCCAGTGATTCTCCCCAGGATTTAGGAGGTATCACCTTTATCCTATTTGGAGAATCCTTGTGATAAGAGGAGATTGACCGTGCATAGCATAGGAAACTCTTTTCCTATCAAGAGTATGTCATCCACGTACTCTACGAGGATCATCACCATACTCCGTACTACCTTTTTGTACACACAAGGTTCATCTACCATTTTGATGAAGTCAAACTCTTTGACTACCATATCAAAACAGATGTTCCAACTCCGTGATGCCTGCTTTATCCTGTAAAGCAACTTGCACACGTTTCCGCTGCTCCCACTGTTTACGAAGCCCTCTGGCTGTGTACTTATAGACGTTCTCTTCTAAATCATTATTTAGAAAAGCAGTCATGGCACCCAACCACCAGATATCGTAGTCATGGTATGTAGCAATGGCAAGTAGGATCTGGATGGACTTAAGCATAGCCACTTGGAAAAGGTTTCATCATTATCCACGCCTGGTCGATGACGAAAACCTTTAACAAGTCTAGCTTTGAAAGTCTCAACTTTTCCATCTACACCAAGTAATCTTCTCAAGATATACTTGCTCCTGATGGGGATTTAACCCTTCAGATATAGCAACCAAAGTCCATACTTTGTTGGTGTACATGGATTCCATCTCAGATCGCTAATCATCCAGCCATTCTTACAGAGTCCCTACTCTCGATGGCCTGCTCGAAACTAGTTGGGTCATCATCTCATGATGCATTCCTCGCTCCCACTGTCATCGAGAAACCGAAGTATCTCTCAGGCGGTTGAGAAACCCTACCAGATCGGCGGAGAGGCTGAGGTTCGTCGGGAACTATTGAATCCTTTGGTTCTGTCAAATCATCAGCTGCAGTTTTGTATAGCTGAAACCTTTCCAGTTCTACAGAACTGACCTTGCCTCGATTTTGTCCGGATTTTGCTTTTGACATAGGCCGGACAACCCCAAATCTTAACTTACTTAAGAGATAGGCTCTTCCTATACCATATCTTATATGGAGTGGTAGGCACTTGATTTGATTCGAACCCAATTCAATAAATATGCAGCTTCTCAAGTGCACAACTCTCAAAAGGGAATAGGTAACTCAGTATTACTCATCATAGAGCACACCATATCATATAGGATGCTATTGCTCCGCCATGATACACCATTGTGCTGTGGTATATTCAGAGGAGTAATACGGAGAGAGAATCTCATTCACCTTTAGAATAGTCCAAGAATTCTATGCACAAGTATTCTCCTCCCTGATCTTATCACAGGACATAATACTTATACCCGGTTTTTGGTTCTTTACTTCTAACTTATATTATATGAATATCTCAAAAGCTTCGGACTTATGTTTCAACAGGAACATATGACTAAATCTTGAGAGATTATCAGAGAATGTAATGAAGTACAAAGAACGGGTCTTGGCATATGTAGACAGGGGACTTTGCATACATCACAATGTATCAGTCCCAAGAGTTTAACAACTCTTTATCTGTTTCCAATAAACAGAGCTATGGTCATCTAATCTTTGTGACATGACTGGCAAGTTTCACAAGATGTAAATTCAAACTGATTTAAATATGCATCTAAAATGTAACTTAAGCTAGTCGGGCCACATTGATATGACCTGGTCTACAATGCCTCAAGAAAGATTCGTTCATTTCTGAACTCTTCCACTTGTGTGTGTTCTGTATACTAGGAACTGTAGTTTGATTTAGAACATCAATGCTTTTAGATAACGTGCCTGAACCGATCAACTTTTGATATAGGAAATATTCAAAACATTATCCAACAATACAAAATTTTATCATTTCTTTACTTGTAAAGAGACTGATATGATTTTGTATATCAGGTTCGGTATCTAATAACATTCGTTCAGAATCAATGTACTGGTAATACAGGGTGACAGTGACCAACAGACTTGGCTGCAACACTTGCCCCGTTTTCTGTCTCATGAAACTTATCACCCGTTCTCAGTTCTCTGCCTTTCTGTAGCCCTATGTAACGGATTACATTTGCGGGATCCTGATCCGGTATCTAATACTCAGGACGCAGAGGATACTGAGAAACAGTTCTGTGTAATGAACACTCCCGAAGGAGATGCATCTTATGCACTTTCTTCGTTTGGGCGGCATAGGAATTCTGGTATTCCCCTAATTCCTGCTCGGTCTTATAACAATTATAAGTTGGAGCGGGACCAACGTTCCCCAGCTCAGTATAACAAACGAGTTCGGTCAATACATCCATATTATTATCTTGATTAGGGCGTGATACGGTCGCTACCTGGAGAGAGAGAGAAGAAAACACTCTGCGTGCGCTCTTGCAAGATTAGATTGGTTATTTATTTTATCTAATCAGGATGGCTCCCACTGTTTTTATCAAATCTTCCTTCAAATCTTAAAAGGAAAGACTAGCCGGGATTAATTAAACTCTACAAGTTCGCCAATCTTTCAGCCAGGCCAGTGTCGGTACTTTGAGGGAGGTTTTCCGTGCTTTCGCACGGACCTAATTACAGTAAACCTCGTTTTCCCAGAGGCGTAACCCCGTTGACACCTTTCTAGACACCTACTTGATCGGCTAATTGTAAAGTGCAAAACTCTCCCAGGAGTAACAATTACTCGCAGTGGGTATCGGGATCCAACTATCATATAGAAGGTATGCAATCTCATTGCAAATTTCAACACTTGAAACTCCCGATAAAGGTTTTTACCCCTAGCACCTATGACCTTAACTATGGTCAACAAATCATAAATACTAGTCAAGTTCTACCCGTCATTTCGTGATTAATTAGACCCACCCACATGACCCTTAACTAAGGTCAACAAAGTCACGCGACTGTCGTAACTAATCGCATCATATGCGGTGTAGGAAGACATCACTTAGCTACCGTACACTGTGCCTTGACTATGGTCAACAAACACAGCACGAATACTAAATACTCTACTTCCTAAAATGACGGAGGGTTGCGAATGGTTTTTATGAAAACCTTTAACGCTCTGAACTTGATCTCGTTGTGGAATCAAATGGTTTTTAAATGGAGCGTTCTTTAGGCTTTTCTAGTTTTTCTAAAGGGGTCACTCCCGGTGAAGGGATCGTCGGCTCTTTCCTCGTCGAATGAGGTGCGGGATATATCATATATATCACTGTGCAAAGCAGAAACTATAGAAGCAATCAAAAGACAAAACGAGTGTGTAGCATCTGCCAGTTATTGCTAAAGGGGTCACTCCCGGTGAAGGGATCTCGGCCCTTTCCTCATCGAATAAGGTGCAGGATGTTCTACAAGGAACACCGCGATGCAAAGCAAGAACTGTAGCTACCTGTTTTAATTTGAAATTCGATTCCACAACATCTTTTAGGTTTATTTTCTTTCATTAATCTCATTAATGAATGTCCCATCAATAAAGTCCACCTAAACATCACAGATAAATATAATGTACGCTTATGCCATCCGCATTCACCTCGATGTCCCGTCTGCACCGTTAGGTTAGGTAACTAGCGCCAGAGCGAGGCAGTGCTAGCGCGGGTGTAAAACATAAGCAACGTCTGTATAATATATCATATATACTATATATAATATCTATCTGAACATATCACATGATCACATCACAGATAACGCAGCAGAAAAATATCATATGAAATATCGGATATACTAGGACGTCCGTGTTTTATTTTGAGCCTGAATAAAGCACGGATTCCACGGTCATGATGAATAGCCAATCCCACACCCCTAGACCCCTACGAAAGCGGCAAGCAACCCTACCAATTCTAGAGTTAGGAGACCCGGACTCGACTCCTTGAGTTGGTCTCCCACTGGACCCTAGAACCCGGTTACTTGTGCTCCCCTCCTTGGGTCTATCCTAATGCGGAAAAGTAAATAATATATAAATGGTGACATCATCCGCAACCTGGAAGTGCCCCAATAAAAGAATATTACATACAAGTTTTTACATGAATGAAAAGGAAAAACACTCATCTCACATAAGAAAAACCCCGGCTATTCAAACACGACGATCCAATATAACATATCCAGCAACACATAACATCACATGTCATCAACGTAAGTAAGTATGCATACATCGATTGTCATCGACGTATAGCAACGACAATCGGCAATACCACTACATACTACACTTACAGTCACAGAAAAGAAAGTGTAAAACTACAACAGTTGGAATCCGCAACCTCTTTAGACATCGCATGCCTAATCAAATGAAATACTTAGACATCGCATGCCTAACAATTATAAACCCCGCATTTTAGTCTCATTATCGAAAACACTTTTCAATATCAAGTCGGGCAATTCAACAGGATTCCCGACATTCTGATCGAATGCTCGTCGCAAACTTTAGTAGACGGCCGCACCCCTGATACCGTCGACGAAGTGCACCAAGGCGGAACACCGCTACCGCGAGCACCCGAACGGATGCTTTCGACGACGGGGTTCTCCTACAGTCACTTGGTCGGGGCTATGGGGCGTGGCTGTCTATTAAGTTTACCCGGCGAGTATCCACGTACGCTACGTGATTGCAACGGACTTTTGATCACATCAAAATTCCGTGGCAACCGATCAAGTGAGACTAAACTGCTATGTTTATAACATCCAAATCAGTTATCCCATAAGTACTTGTGGATTCCAAATATTGTATCACATTCCAGATAAATAGAAAATGTTAAACTTTCCGATCGAACAATCAAACACCCAAGTTTTCCCGAAATAGCTCAACACATGAAATAAGTTCAAAAACATTCACTTCATGCCTCAGCACCAACGGTCCAGCCGTAGAAGGGTCAAGCCAACGCCTTACATGTGGCACGCCGTACTGCCCCAAACCCTAAGGTTCAAAGGGCAGTTCAAGATGGTCACATAATCGAGTTAAGGTTTGTTGTCTTCTAGAGGGACCATCGCGTTACTTGCACTACTTAGAACGTTCTTAAACCACGGAAAAATCCAACACTTGGAAATTTTCCGGCAGGGGAAAAAGTGGGTATTTATATCCGGTCGAACTTTTTAACATATTCTAAATTACCCGGAAAAAACACGCAAAATTAGACAATCCGATCGAATCTACGAACTCCCAATATAACCCAAAAAACTCAACTCTTGAGTATAATTTAAAAATTCCCAGAAAATATAGCACCAACATATAGGAATTACTGTGCAAAGAAAATGACAAGATGCTCCTAAATGGCCGCAGAACCGCCGCATATGCCAGGGTGGAGCCGCGGTTCCGCGGCTCTTTAGTCGAGTTAGGTGCACGTGCTTCACAATAACTCCTAGAAAACCCTGCTGTATTTTTTGGATATTTTTAATATGGAAAAATCCACTGTTTTCAAAAATGTACAGAGAAGGGTGAAATCTAGGGTTTCGGGGTTCGATCGGGTTTCTAACTTCGTCTACTCATCGCCTAAGGCTCTAGCTAGGCTCTGATACCACTGTAGGGTTCCTAGGCACACTCAAGAGGTTCCACAAGGCATCAACCATGCCAAATTCAAAAATTATTTGCCGAGAAACCCTAATGCTAGATCGTTAACTAGAGGATAGGCGAAAGAATGCAAGTTAACGACTTTAACTAAAAGGAAAGTGGCTACAACCTTTGTAGATCCGATCCTCCACTTCCTTAGCTCCGTGATGACGTCCCTCCACTGCGATCATCGAATCCCGGACTCTGGCGATGGTTTCATCGGAGAAACGATCGGGCTAGGTCGTCGATTTCGATGCCGAAGATGATCCACGTCGAGGCAACTCAAGATCAAGCTCCAACTTCACCAAGCCATGAAACTTGTGAAGAAAACACCCTATACTACATGGCAAGTGGTAGAGGATGAAGAAATAGGAAGTGGGTTCACTTTGGATTTGGATTTCTCACTCTTTTTCTCATGGCATCATTGAAGGAAGCAAGTTTTCTTCTTCTTGAAAAAGAAGAAGAAGAAGAAGAAAGAAAAATGATAAGAATTATGAATAATAGAAAATAAAGTGATTCTTATCATTATGCAACCTTGGGATAGTTTAACAAGTGTAGAGAATAAACTAGGGTTAGGTGAATGGTTAGGTTTAGGAAAGAAACAAAATGGTCAAAGCTTCTTGAAGCTTCAAGGAAAAAACAAAACAAGTAACCATTTCATTTCTTGCCCTAAATTAAATGAAAAGAAATAAATAATTAAGAAAAGATAACAAAACCCTAACCATTCACTTAAACATGGTTTAAAGTAAACATACACCCAAGTTTGCATGTATCATCAAACATGATACAATCTAGTGCACAAAACTATATCATATATACAATGTGCACATCAAGTGAGAAAATCCATCTTAAGTGAACCCATACTAGTTAATGCAAAGTAATATATCAAATATATAATTATACATTAAATCATTAAATCAACACTTGATTTAACGATCCGGTCATATCGCATAAGACCGACTAATATCCAATGTATCGACTTATCGAATCAATCCTCGATTCGATAACTAGGTTATATCGCATACAACCAATCGATACATTCATCGCGAGAATAGAATACGGTATCACATACACGCATTATTCTCGGTCCCGCACATATCTCATATGCGCTCCTATTTCGTTTCGCTTGAGCCAGGAAACCTCTGTGTAGGACTCTAAAGACTCGTCAATACGCCGACAGTAGGTGATGATCATATCAAACACCCACAAGCCGCAAGCGGTCTGCTAAACGTAACGGCCACCCGAGTATTGAACGATTAGAAGATCGACGAGCAAGCCCGCTCACACTCCTGTGAATCCAACCAGTAACACTTACCGTACAGTCCGGTCTGTTCGTCTGATATGTCGCATATCTCGCCTAGGGGTGGTACACATCAGACCCCAATAGCTTGATAAGTCATGCTGACGTAAGGTACATAACATTCATGAAACTATTGATAACTCTTAACAGTATATCACAGCAACCCTGGCCAGGGATTTCCAGTTATGGCCAGTCGTGCATAGTGCAACATCAACCCCCAATACCGGGAGAGACGAATCCCCTCCTATCGCTCATTGCCTCCATGTGAATCGGGACTGTACCCAAAAACCACCTGTTTGCACGACTCAGTAGAGCCGTGGTAGGGTGGAAATCAAAGCACAGTGGGAGACACAGAAGACTCTATGACGATCTCGGGTCAACAGACTAAGCTGTACCAGTGTCACCAGAGAACTGCCATCTGACGTGAGGTATAATACCATCTGGGAGTTCTCAGCGAGTCCGTTCAGTGTACCCAGTCTCCACTGAGCACCCGCATACCATCTCTGATGTCAAACACCAATGAATATGGGATCATCCATTGTCCATCACATGGGTCGAGAAGATATACGCTAGTCTACTCTGGAATATCGATGCCCCATCTCGATATTCCCACGACTAGGAACATTGAAGGATGTACTCATGGACTACCCAGGCCCCACTAGTATGATCTACATCATAGTCCTGGAAGTCGAGTACACATCCTAAGGGCTTTATCAACATATAACAGAGAGACAGAAAGTATACATGTTAAGATAAAGAGCAACCAGATAGCGTACTATCATGTCGAGCAAGAAAGTCCTACCTATATATGTCCCAGCATCCACTACAATATACATCCAATGTACAGTAATGGCCTCTAGGGCATACATATAACTAACGGTACAAGGTTATGGTCTCCTACTCTGCCGACCTCTTTCTGCCTCTCGGCCTCAGCAACCAATGTTTTTACTTTGTTGGTGATCAAATCCATGATCTGATCCTGCGTTGGCGGGCGTCTATCATCGGTAGTCAAGATGTTTCTTGAGGTGGAACGAGGCCGACTTTTATGTGGCTCACCCACCTTTCGATTTGAGGGAATATTCGTCGGATGCTTCGGGTCACTGTTTCCCGGTTCACGAGCAGAGCCATTTGCTTGATTGGACAACTGAGAGGCAACTTGGGCCGTGGGCTGTAAGATGACATTTTTCAAATCGTCAATCTTTGAGTAGATCTTAGCTATTTCCTTGTCATTGTTTCTGAGCTGCTTCTGGAGCTCTTGGAGAAGTTGCTGCTCTGCGGTCTTGGGATGGAAGATTGGCTCTTCTTCGCTTTCCAAGCCCGACTCCTCATAAACTGAGGGATCTCTCAGCTTATCGGCCTTACTGGAAAGGTTTTCATTATCTTACAGAGGAGGCTGGTCTTGGGAAATGGCAGCCACATTCAAACCAGATTGGATTTGAGATGTGGTGGCCCCATCCTTGCTCTTGCTACAGTTGCCCGCCATGTAGACAGTGTGGACTATATATAGCCATCTCTTTATTTTTGGTGGCTGATCTTTTGGACCGTCGTTGTGGCCCTTTCTTTTCGGGAAAGGACAGGCGACTGAAGATGGTTAGCCTGGCTGGGTCCTTGGGTGGCACTGTCCGAATCGCAATTTTCTTGACTCTTGCGGTCATGGTATTTTCCTGAACCAATTTCAGCGGTTCAAAAGAGTTAGCGAGCTTTACAGCCGATTCTGCTGTTGTTGCGGGGTAACCTTGTTCTGGAACCTCACGAAGTTCAGCATAGCAGGAGCCCTAGCCCTTTTATTAGCTCTGTATTTGAGCCTTTTCTGTCTTAGCTTCTCGATTTTGAGGGCTTGGCGGGCATCCGTTTTCTGGGAAGCCGCTGTGAGTCAGTTTACCGGGAGCTTAGAGAAGATACCCGATTGAACAGTTGTCAGTGATACCGCCAGAGCTTGCCCGAGACGCCATGTTACTTTGTTGGTGTTGATGGCTTTCCCCTAGCTAGAGCAACGAAGAGTCATTTGTGAAAGTCGATCTTAGCACCACTATGAGGTTCTAGAGACATCAGGCATGCCACATTTTAATTTTTATTAGGTGCTAAGTTAGACTAACAAGATCATTACTAGATTATTAGGGTTTGCCTTTGTGATGTGATTAAACCAAGAGAAGAAAAGAGCATACAACCTTTGTAGTTCGAGTCCTTCTCTTCTAAAGCTCTGGGTTGAAGTCCACGCGACTCTACAAAGCTCCTCTTCGAGTTGAACGACCCTCCTTCATGATCTTCACGCCAAAGAAGATCCATCCGAAGTCCCTCTAGCCCAAGCTAACTCTACACTAAATTCCTTTAGTGTAGAAAACACACCACACCAAATTGCTAGTTTGTTGTGGGATGGTGAAGTAGGGGATGTTAAAAGCTCACAAGTTTGTGTTCAAGCTTCATGATTCACATCTCATGTGAGGGTTGAAGCTTGAACCATTGCAATTGAGGAAGAAGATGAAGCTAGAGAGCAACTTAAGAAAAAAATAGCTAAGTGTTGAGAATGAGGCTAGAAAATGAATGGCAACTCTTGACCCCTACTCATTCAAGCATGAAATTTTTCAATATAAAATTACAACCATGCTTGAATAGTGAGTCAAGATGAATAAACTATGAATAAACCCCATGCTTGCAACCATGCTCTCATTTTCCACCTCTTTTCTATTTTTCTCAAAAATAGAAAATCAAGCCATGCTTCATTATTATATACATATATCATATATATTAATATATATATATATATAATGAAGAATAATTAGTGAGCTAATGATATTAGTTAAGATATAATTATATCACATATAATATATATCAAATTATTAAATCAACACTTGATTTAATAATCCGGTTATATCACATATGACCGACTAATATCATTCATCTGTATATCACATTATCAAATCAACACTTGATTTGACAATCTGGTTATATCACATATAATCGAACCGATAACAGATAACTGCCAGATTATAATACGGTATCACATACTCATAATTAATCAGGCCCACGCATATATCAACATATGTGCCCTACTTCGTTTTGCTCGAACCAGGAAACTTCTATGTGGGACTCTAAAGACTCGTCAATACGCCAGCAGTAGGTGATGATCACATAAATCACCTACAAGCCGTCAGCGGTACTAGCTGGACGTAAAGGCTACCCGGGTATTGAGTGATATGAAGATCAACAAGCAAGCTCGTCCATACTCTCCACGAAGCCTATCAGTAACACTACCGTACAGTCCGGTCTCTTCCTCTGATATGTCACATATCATGTCTACGGATGGTAAACGTCAGTCCCCAGTAACGTGATAAGTTATGCCGATGTCTGGCTAATAACGGTTCGAGAAACCACTGATAACTCTTATCAGTAAATCTCAGCAGCAGCCCTGGCCAGGGACTTCTAGTTATAGCCAATCGAGCACAGCGCAACATCAACCCCCAATACCGAGAGAGACGAAACCCCTCCTCTCGCTCATTGCCTCCATATGACTCGGGACTGTACCCAAAATCCACCTGTTTGCACGACTCCTTTGAGCCATGGCAGGGAGAAAATCAAAGCACAGTGGGAGCCACACAAGACTCTATGACGATCTCGGGTCTACAGACTAACCTGTACCAGTGTCACCAGAGGACTGCTATCTGACGATAGGTATACTACCACATAGGAGTCCTCGGCGAGTCCTGTTCGGTGTACCCATTCTCCAATGAGCACCTATGTACAATCTTTGATTTCACACACCAAAGGTTGTGGGATCAACCATCGCCCTCTAAGAGACAAGAAACGTACACACTAGTCTACACCGAATATCGATTCCCTGGTCTCGATATTCCCACGATTAGGAACTGATTAAAGGATGTACTTGTGGACCACCCTGGCCCCACTAGTATGATCTTATCATAGTCCTGGTAGTTAAGTATATATCCTAAGGGCTTTACCAACATGTAAAAGACAGACAGTATAAATACCAGTCTACATGTTAAGATAAAGATAACCTGATAGCATACTATCATGTCGAGCAAGAAAGTCCTCTATATATATATATGTCCAAGCATCCACTATATCATCAATAATGGCCTCTAGGGCATACACATTACTAACAATCTCCCACTTGCACTAAGGTTAGTTGTTGTAGTATCTCATACCCAATGTTCCGAGAAGTCTCTCGAATAGCATCCGGGGGATGGCCTCGGTGAGTGGATCCGCTTTGTTATCTTCCGTGTCAACTCTCCTGAGCTCGATCTCCCGGAGATCAACTATCTCCCTGATTAGGTGATACTGCCTAAGAATATATCTGGATCACTGACGGGACCGGGGTTCTTAGGCCAAAGCCACAGCTCCATTGTTATCACAATACATAGGTATTGGATGCCCAATGGTTGGAACCTAGTTCATCTCATGAACTCTATTCATCTAGACAACCTCTTTGGCAGCATTGTTGGTAGCGATTTAATTAACCTCTATCAACGAGTCTGCTACGGTATATAGCTTGGAACCCTTCCAACATACCGTGCCTCCACTGAGGGTAAAGAAAAAACCCGAGACTGACTTTCAGTCATCCTTATCACTCTGGAAGCTTGAATCGGTAAAGGACTCCATCTGGAGTTCACCGTTACCATACACCAAGAACATCTCTTCAGTCCTTCTCAAGCACTTAAGAATGTTCTTCAGCTGTCCAGTGGTTTTCCCAAAGATCTTTTCGATACTTATTCACTACACCTAGAGAGTAAGCTACATATGGTCTGGTACATAACATCGCATACATGATTGAACCATCTTCCAAAGCATAGGGTATCCCTTGTATGCGAGCCCTCTCCAAATCAGTCTCGAGAGACATCTCTTTGGAAAGAGTGATTCCTGAACAAGCGGGTACATTACCACGCTTAGAATCATCCATACTAAACCCCTTTAGTATTGTGTCTATGTACCTGGATTGGGACAATCTTAAATCCAATTAGATCTATCTCTATAGATCTATAACCCCAGAATGTAGGAGGCAGCAGTTAGATTTTTCATAGAGAACCTGTGTGATAAGAGGTGCTTGACCGAGTGTAGCATAGGAACATCCTTTCCTATCAAGAGTATCTCATCCACGTACAATACGAGGAAGACAACCATACTCTCTACAACCTTCTTATTTATACAAGGTTCATCTACCTTTTTGATGAAGTCAAACTCTTTGACAGCTTCATTAAAACAGATGTTCCATCTCCGCGATGCCTGCTTTAACCCGTAGATGGATTTAAGCAACTTGCACATGCTTTCGCTGCTCCCACTGTCTACGAAGCCCTCTGGCAGTGTCATATACACGCTCTCTTCTAAATCACCATTTAGAAAAGCGGTTTTGACGTGCAGTCTGCCAGATATCATAGTCATGGTATGCGGCAATGGCAAGTAGGATCCTGATGGACTTAAGCTTAGCAACAAGTCTATCTTTGAAAGTCTCAACTTTTCCATCTACACCAAATTATCTTTGTCACGTCCCGAAGGTACGGAACATGACCGGCACCTAGACTACGAACGTCTCGAGGCGTACGTACTCTAAGTAAGTCGAGCCCAGAAATCCAAACCAAGGAAAGAAGTAGAGTGTAGGAAGAACCATATCAATTCCACCAGCTAGCAATATAATATACAACGCCTAAATGCGAGGATCACAACAGAAAGGACACTCCAACCAGCAAGAAATCCACAGAAATATAACGTGCGACTCTAAGGTCGAAAGAATAAACATCACTGGTCTCTATCTCAAATAAATACATGTTTGGTTGATAGAACTTCTAGATACAACTGAATATAATATACAATGTATAATGATGGGTATGATACAATTAACCCACCTACTAGCAAGTCACCTGAAAGAAATTGTGCCCGCAAAGCCGTAATGAAATCCGTACGGCAACACCTGCAAGAAACTGGAGCACAACGGGGGTGAGTTGCCAACTCGTGAGTAGAAAAAGATCTACGAACAGAAAATCGCATGTATGACGCAATCCTAGGTCATATGATCATAATATATAATCCTCAAATACATAACCAGTACTCTAAAACCATGGCTTGGGTAACTATCTAACCCAAATGTAATCCCATGTACCCGTGTCAGTGCATCAGGTGGCAATGTATCATATGAATGATGTATGAATGCATGAAACAGAATGCATGTACTGAAGAAAACTGCTTTCATAAAGTTGTGAGATTTCTGTATTTTAAAATGAAGTATCATAATGAAATCAGCATAAAACAGTGCCTAGCATCGGCACAAAACATAATCTCAATATCTCGATATCTCTGTATCATAATCTCTGTACCTCAATATCTCAAATCTCAATATCTCAATCATAAAATCCAGGGCGCCGTCAGTCTAGATCGGCCCCTACCATCCATCTCATGACTATGACGGTATCCTCCGGATATCTAACGTGTCGGGTAAAATCACCGGTCGGTCATGCTCCCCTGCCAGGCTCAACGCCATCTCCTGCGATCTTCTTGCCCCGGGGTACCGCACCGGGTCCACCATGTACCCGCATTCGGTCTCGTCTGCCTCCTCGAATCGGGTTTCACATGACGCTCTCAGCACCGAGAAAACACATGGTGGACGCACTGAAATATCATATCAAGGGTAACCGGGTTTTTAAAACATTTACATAATCTCTTTGAAATATCCACGGTTCCCAAATCCAGAAATATCATAGAATCAACATATCTCAATGCGTATAATCAGGAAACATGATGTATGTGACATATAGATGAAATGCAAGTATAACGGTATATCATGCAACATGGAATAATAGTATGCACATACAAGGGTCATATCCTGATGCAATAATACTACTGTGTAGTGACATAGTAATTACCGATGAAGATGTGTGTGAGCTGGCAAGTAAGTGTATATGGAACATACGCATCATCGGTAATGGTGCAGGTGTCCTAACAGCATGATATCAATAATGAAATATGAATCACAATAAGTCTGCGATATAGAGTAACAACAATAATATGCGGGAGCTGAATGCTAAACACAAAGATAGCTAAACTGCATCTAATGTCATACGAGTCATACAGCTACCCCAACTATAAGGCCAAGCTAAAGCTAACAGTAGGTAAGGGAAACCGCCTAACCTCTGAGTCGATATATATATATATATATATATATATATATATATATATATATATACATATATAGTCGGTGATCCTGCCTCGATAATATCACATCCGATACCATATCTCTATAATCAGCTATCCCCAAATCAAGAGTGCGGATCCAACATCAATTTATAGCTCGTACGTAAATCCGTCGTACGGCATCCCCAAATTTAGGTACGGGTCAATATCACATTCATCATAACATTCATCTGGTATTCTCTTTATCAAATATCATTATCTGGGTACTGACCTATGTCTAGTACAAAGCTAACATCATCACTATAATCAAGATCTGACTACTGATCGACAGTCTAGTATAAATCGATATTATCATCCTATATCATCACCAGGAGTAATCATCGCCGAATGCGGCCTATCATAATTATCTTGTCATGTCATATCACTTCATATCATATCCTAACTCGTATTATAATCACATGTCGATCATTTTACATTAAATCACTATGCACATGGCATCATCATCCAAGACAAGCTATCATACCAGGACGTATATCAAGTACGAATCCTGCCAATCACCGATATCATAATCTCATATCAACTCCCATCGACTCATCTAAATCCCAAGTATCATCCTCAAATTCGTATGTGAACACATAGTCCCATACCCATGTGAACACATATCTATATAGAATCCCGTCTGTGCACATATGAAGTAAGGATGTATGCAAGTATGTATGTGTGGGAGTATGTGTAGTGCACCCACTACCTAGGGTTCGCGACACTAAATCATCCAATACATTAATGTCCATCCTAAACATCACCAATAATTCCAAACAACAATAATAATTGTAGGTGTGTATACGCATCCGTATACATCACCTCGGACTGCGGGGGTGCTATACGCCATCCACCCGACTTCTCCCCGTAGATATAAATCTACTCACCTTTCTTTAAGCGTGCCGGTGCCGATGTCGCTATTTTGCATCTCCAACGCTCCGATGCCACGTGGGGTACCTACAAGGATATCACATGCAAAAACACATGAAAACCATGTCGGAAACCAAAATGGTGCACGTTACGCCCATAGGTAAAAACCTGTAGCCTTGCGTGCAAACACAGTCAAGTTCACTGGTCCTTGGCGTTCAAACGCCATCCGACAGAAACGAATCATCGAATACCAAAATCCATATGAAAACAAGTCGTAAATCATACGCCAACTCATGAAAATCATCCCAGATTTTACCCTAAAAGGAATCAGTCAAAACTAGACATACCAGGGGTCAAGTTTACATGAAATAGGGCTGTACACGCAAAACGAGAGGGTTCCCTACCGCTCTGGCCGCAAATTGCGGCCAGAAGGAAGAAAACTGCGGCCGGGGTAAAGAGTTGGGCGCTAGGGTTTTGGGTAATGGTTTCTATCTACCTGCATACCTCACTGCTAAGTCAATTTTATTTTAGGGTTCCCGGGGTGAAAGCAGATCTCAGAAAGGTCACAAAATCGACAAAACGCTAATTTACACCAAGTCGAACAACTCTGGTATTTTGGTGAAATCTGGAACAATCTTGGGTTAACAGGTCTCACACACTCCTAATAAGACTATACTAACATTCAAAACCAACTCTTGGCCAAATCTCACTCAAAATCACTAAACTAACACTAAACTACATAGCTAACACTAAATTTTCAGCTAAATAACCAGAACTTGGCAAAATAGGAGTTGGGTTGTGGGATTATACCTCAAGGAATCTTAGAATGAAGGAGAAAGGGAAGATCAAGATGAAGAGGAGTGTGTGGTTGCTGGTGGGGTGCTGTTCCTTCAGCTGGTCTGCTCCTTTGTTGCTTTTTTTCTTGTGTTGCTGTTGCAGTGACTGCAGCTGCTGCTTGCAATTTTTCTTTTTGTTGTTGTTTGCAGCAGCTACTGCAGGGGCTGTTGTTGTTGTGATTGCTTTGGTGAAGTGGGAAAGTGATGTAGTAGAGTTGATGAGGGTGTGGGTTATAGCATATGATGTGTTTGCTGTGGCTGTTGGTATGAGCTGAGGCTACTGCTGATGCAGCTGAAGTATATTGGTGGCTGAAATGTGTTGAGCTGATGTGTGATTTCAGCAGCTGATGTAGCTGTTGAGCAGCTGAAGTGTTGGGGTGGCTGATGTGAGGGGTTTGGGGCTGATGTGTTGATATGGAGGCTGATGTGAGTGTGTAGGTATTGGGCTAAGGGGGTTAGGAGCTGGTATGGGTTGCTGATAGGTCAGATATTGTGGCTGAAGTCAGTTATTGGGGGCTGAAAAGTGATGATGGGAGTGTGCAGGTCAGCTATGGGGGGGCTGAAAAGTCTTAGGGGCTGGTGTAATGTGTGAGAGTGAGAGGTAGTATGAAAGAGCACAAGGGATAATGAAGATTGAGAGGATCATGGCACACCCTAGCCACCTCTCTCTCTCTCCCTCCCTCCTACACAAGGTCAACTCCCATCCTAATCACCCTTAACAAGCTAAAACCCTTAATTAACCCAATTAACCTAATCAAATGGTTTAACCCACCATGGTCATCTAAACATGATTCAACCCTAGGCCACCATAAGTCCATAACATGAGACAAGTGTGGAAAATGATATGTGCACATTTTTGCACAAAAGGCCAAAAATCCAATTAGCGATTTTTAATCGTGGTTAACACCAAAATAACATATAATCCATCATAAAAACTGTAAAATGGCATATTTCCACAAAATAAGCTATTTTAGAATTCCCATAAGTTTTTCCCAAAAGTTTTCCCATTTATCGGTATTTAATTATACCGACTATTAAAATATTCATTAAAAATTAATGTTAAATTATGAAAATTCCCAAAAATAATATTTTATTTTTTTTGAAATGTTACAATCTTTCTCAAAGATCCTCTTGCTCCCGATGGGTTTTACCCCTTTAGGAGCAACATGCAAAGTCAACACTTTGCTGGTGTATATGGATTCCATCTCAGATCGCATAGCATCCAGCCATTTCATATAGTCTCCACTTATGATGGCCTGCTTGAAAC
Organism: Agapanthus africanus; assembly: GCA_030015575.1. Classification (NCBI taxonomy): domain Eukaryota; kingdom Viridiplantae; phylum Streptophyta; class Magnoliopsida; order Asparagales; family Amaryllidaceae; genus Agapanthus; species Agapanthus africanus. Next base: position 360,442,383 of record CM057349.1, on the reverse strand, counting down.
TAGTTGGGTCATCATCTCTATGATGCAATCCTCGCTCCCACTGTCTAAGAGAAAACCGTAGTATCTCTCATGTGGATGAGGAACCCTACTAGATCTGCGGAGTGGCTTCGGTTCGTCAGGGACTATTGAATCCTCCAGTTCCAATAAATCGTCAGTTATAATTTGTGTTTTCTGGAACTACTTCCAGTTCTACCTCATCGTCACTAATTTCTTCTACTAGAAATTCATTTTCTAAAAAGGTGGCATGTCGAGAAACAAAACATCTTTTGCTCCTCGGTGTGGTAGAAGATATACCCTCGTGAATGGTTGGGATATCCTACAAACTTGCACAGAACTGACCTTGCCTCGAGCTTGTCCGGATTTTGGTTTTCAACACCGAGGTATTGAGCGATATGAAGATCAACAAGCAAGCTCGTCCATGCTCTCCATGAAGCCTATCAGTAATACTACCGTACAGTCCGGTCTCTTCATCTGATATGTCGCGTATCATGTCTAGGGGTGGTAAACGTCAGTCCCCAGTAATGTGATAAGTCATGCCGATGTCTGGCCTATAACGGTTCGAGAAACTACTGATAACTCTTATCAGTAAATCTCAGCAGCAGCCCTGGTCAGGGACTTCCAGTTATAGCCAATCGAGCACAGCGCAACATCAATCTCCAATACCGGGAGAGACGAAACCCCTCCTATCGCTCATTGCCTCTATGTGACTCGGGACTGTACCCAAAATCTATCTGTTCGCACGACTCCTTTAAGCCATGGTAGGGAGGAAATCAAAGCACAGTGGGAGCTACACAAGACTCTATGACGATCTCGGGTCTACAAACTAACCTGTACCGGTGTCACCAGAGGACTTCTATCTGACGATAGGTATACTACCACATAGGAGTCCTCGGCGAGTCCTATTCGGTGTACCCATTCTCCAATGAGCACCCGTGTACAATCTTTGATGTCATACACCAATGGTTGTGGGATCAACCATCGTCCTCTAAGGGACAAGAAATGTACACAATAGTCTACAATGGAATATCGATGCCCTGGTCTCGATATTCCCACGACTAGGAACTGATTAAAGGATGTACTTGTGGACTACCCTGGCCCTACTAGTATGATCTCATCATAGTCCTGGTAATCAAGTACATATTTTAAGGGCTTTACCAGTATGTAAGAGACAACAGTATAAATACCAGTTTACATGTTAAGATAAAGGTAACCTAATAGCATACTATCATGTCGAGCAAGAAAGTCCTCTATATATATGTCCAAGCATCCACTATATCATCAATAATGGCCTCTAGGGCATACATATTACTAACAGTTTGGAAATGGATTTGTGCTTGGGCTAAAGTTCCTTCGCGACCATGACAATTGGTCTTTTTCCTTTTGAGGCCAATTTATCCGTCACCGGAGCTTGAAGAGTAGGAATAGTGTTGGCCGAGACAAATAAAATAGAGCCAAATTGTAGCGGTGGTTCCTCCTACTGCCACCCGAGAATCGCTGGGAGAATCCTTCGAGCGTCCGTCTTCATCGTGTAGGAGACAAGAGTTGCCTTAAGAGCTGAGTTCATCTTTTGAGACATTGTTGAGAATTGATTGCTTGAAATCCTGCATGAAAGAGAATTATTTTAGTATAAACATTGATATGTATGTTGATTGAGTTCGCATGATCATTTAAACCCGAAATATGGGAGCAAAGATAAGTCTCGCCAGGCATACCAGAATCTGTAGAGTGTTTTTCGTCACCCTATTGAGATAGGAATACGCACGCTTGTCAGGCGTTCACAGATTCCCTTAGGCTGGTGTAGGCTGAGGTTTAATGATTGTGGGGATCCAAATCTCCGGAAGTCATGGACTAAGCTGCCATTAATTACCCTTGCTTTTGGAGCAAGATATCCTCCGATTAACAGGTCAAACATATTATGTGAACTCATGCGATATGTGTGTATTTTTTAAAAGAAAAACAATTCGAAAAGGCGGACTAAGGCAAGTCCCATTATACATATTGGAGAACGTACCGCGAGCGGAAAACAGCAAAGCGGACGCACTAGCTAAGTTAGCCAAGGAACTGGTGGATGAAGACCTTGATGATGTTACGATCATTGTCCGAAATTGCAAGATCCTAGCGCCGACAAAGTTACCTCCAGAACCTTTAACAAAAGCATCCGAAGAAAAGGAAGAATCTGAGGAGAATGCTTTCCAAGCTGAAGAAGAAGAAGAAAAGGAGGACTGGCGGGAAGTCTTTGTAGACTACTTCAAGTCCCAACGAGTGCCCGAAGTCGCATCTCAAAGACATCAGCTCATGAAATGAGCGTTGTCATTCGTATTCATCGTTGGTACCTTATATAAAATGTCCTTCGATCATATATGGCTAAGATGCCTAGGACCGGAAGAAGCCAAAAAGTTTGTTCCAGAAATACATGACGGACTTTGCGGATCTCATCAAGCTGGTCCAAAGATGAAGCTGAAGATCAAAAGGATAGGCTACTACTGGTCAACGATGATTCAAGACTGTATCGAATATGCAAAACGATGCCACTAGTGCCAAATACACGGGGACTTCATCTATCAGCATCCAAATCTGCTACATCAAACTGTAGCCAGCTGGCCATTCGAGATGCGGGGAACTGACATAGTGGGCCCTATTGAGCCGCCATCATCCAGAGGGTATCGATTCATATTGGCCACAACCGATTACTTCTCTAAATGGGAAGAAGCGGTACCGTTAAGGGAAGTGAAAACAGAGAATATCCTCCATTTCTTTAAAACGAATGTTATATACCGGTTCAGAGTTCCATGGCGGATAGTCTCAGAAAACAGACAAGCTTACCGAAGCCATAAGATAAGTCGCTTCACACACTAACATAAGATAAAATGGAGATACTCCTCCATCTACAATTTTCAAGCCAATGGTTTAGCAGAAGCCTTCAATTAGACGCTAACCAAGCTCATCAAGAAGATGGTGTCTAAGAACCAGAAAGATTGGAACGAAAGGCTACATGAAACTCTTTGGGCGTATCGAACTATGTTTAAGACAACTATAAAGACAACACCTTATGCACCGGTGTTTGGCACGGAAGCGGTGCTCCCATTGGAGATCGAAATCCCCTCACTGTGGATGGCCATCCAGTTTGAGCTTACAGATAAATAAAACGCTCATCTCTGGCTCAAAGAACTTGACGCCCTTGATCGAACACGTCTTGTAGCACAACAAAGCTTAGAAGCCCATCAGATAAGGATGACACAAGCATATGAAAGGCTGACCAGACCGAGGACATTCTGCCAAGACAAACTCGTATTGGTTGTTGTTAAAAGCCCGATGATCCCCAACCATGCCAAACACGGAAAGTTCGAGCCAAACTATGAAAGCTCGTATATTATAGATAAAGTCTACCAAGGTAGAGCTTATATGCTTATGAATATGCATTGAGAAAGGTTCCTTCGGCCAATAAACGGACGATTCCTTAAGAAATACTACACTTAAATAGTTTTGATTTTGGTCAATGATAGATGACGACGCCTATGTCCGCTCGCTATCTTCTCAACTCAAAACTCCAAAAGTCCCACTGGGTAAAAATACCCTATCCAAGGTTCCGATGGACCGCTACGTCCCTAAATTGGCACCATGCCCTACGATTGACCTCCAAATTTATCAGCGTATACAATTTATTGGCACAAATTCCCCATACTTCTTCAAAGTACCTGTTGAACTTCTACATCCCTAAACTGGCATCCTACCCTACGGAGGGTGTCCATATTGACTGTCGTATACAATCCACGGGCATAAACGATCAATGTCAACCTCAAGTCCTACCGCCAAGTGACATCAGGCTACCCATAGCCTAGCTGCACCTCAAATCCTACCGGCAAGCAATGTTGGACCAGCCGCAGGGAAGCTACATCCGAGAGTTCCACTAAGCAAAAAAAAAGAAAAAAATTGTACGTCCATAAGCAAAAAGGCCACGGATGAAAACCCGAAAGGATTCCATGAGTAAAAACAGCAGGACTGCCCATGAATTTGCGAAAACCCAAAAGGTCGTAAACTCATGAAAAAGAAGGAAAACAAAAAATTTGAAGTCCCACTAAAAGCGAACGATGTTCCCTAATATCGTGAACGGCACTTGTGAGTCCTCTCAACTTACAGAGAGAAAATACTTTTGCGAGATCCTTACGACTCACAAGAGAAACCTATTTGGGGAGTCCCCACGACTCCTAAGGAGAAAACACACCTATGAGATCCTCTCGATTCATAAGGAGAAATACCTTCATGAGGCCCTCACGACTTATGAAGATTGAAAAGTGTTAGTTGGCAGGGATCTAAACCTGTCTTTTAGGCCACCAATGTCCATATGGGTAACGACAAATGATGAGTCATTTCAATGTTAACAGTGCTGATGCCGGTCTAAAACCTAAATCCCAAGTCTTCTTAAGGAAAATGATGATTCGATCCTGGCACTATTCCAGTTGTATAGATGCTGATGCCTAATATGGTATCAAACCCTTAAGCTCCTAACTCATAACAAAATTAGCGAGTAAGAGAAAGAGAAACAAAAAATATATATATTCGAAATGATTGGGCATCGCGATAAAAAAAAGCTGAAATGATAGAGCAATCACGGATAAAAAAATTCTTTGCTTCCCTACAAGAAGTTCAACCATGACTCTTGTATACAATCCATGGGTGTAAAACGAATGAAGATGAACAATGTGTTCCGCCAGGCGTTGCAACTGCTCAAAATTCGAGGAGTCCAACCTTAAAGAGAAAATATAGTGTGACAACATCGACCTAATGCTATGTCCATATAGCAAGGGATGCAGCCTAAAGACTATATGGATGTTCACCCTATTTCTGTGAAGAATTGGCGCGACGTCTTCAAAGCAAAAGTAGAGTGACGGCATATTCCTAACTCTAAGTCTTGATAGCAAGATATATGTGAATAAGGACCACTGGATGTCATCTCACCCCAGAAAGGTGCAATTATGACTTCCTTGGGACTCAAAGAATAGAGTCTGACCTTAAGGTAAAGCGCTACAATGATGCCCAATGCTGAATTATCTGACGGAAACACGGATACTCAAGCCTAGGAAGATTACTTGGGATGTTGTATCCCCGCCTCCGAAGGAATTGGAGATACAACAAGTGCGTGGCTGCTCGAACCACTACCCAAGGGATGCAGATCGAGAAGAGTTTAACTAATGCAACGGTTCAACAAACTAAACACAGTACCACAAACCTGACGGCCTCTAATCTTAAAAAAGGGTATGTTAAAGTCGTTCCAATGTTTATGTTAGTGTATATGCCCTAGAGGCCATTACTGTATCATACTGGATTGTATATTACTTGATGGAAGCTTGGGATATTCACCTTGTATTGACATTCTTGCTCAAAATGGTAGTATGCTACTAGGTTTGTTTCTGCTTTAATGTGTGCATGTGTTTCTTTTAGCATATCGCCTTTACACATTAGTGGAGCCTTTAGGATCTTTGCTTGATTACCAGCATTGTGATGGCGGTCACACTCGTGGGGGCAGGGTAATCTATAAGCACATCCTTATGCAGGTCCCTAGTCGCAGGACTATCGAGACAGGGCATCGATACTCCGGAGTAGACTAGTGTATGCGCTTCTCATCCCAGCTTGGGAGACGGTCTGTCCCGCAGCCGTCAGTACGTCGTACTTGAGATAGTATGCGGGTGCTCGTTAGGTTACGAGTACACTGGACAGGACTCGTCGGGAACTGTTGGTTGGTATTATACCTATCGTCAGTTATCAGTTCCCAGGTGACATGAGTACAGCTTAGTCTGTTGACTTGACACTGTCACTTCGCCTCGAGTGTGTTCCCACTGTACTTTGATTACTACCCTACCACGGCTCAAAGGAGTCATGCAAACAGCTAGTTTTTGGGTGCAGTCTCGAAGCACTTGGAGGCAGTGACGGTTAGACAGGATTCGTCTCTCCCGGTATTGGGGGTTGATATCGCGCTGTGTCTAGGAGAGCCATTACACAAAGTCCCTGGCCAGGCCAAGCGAGATAGACTGGTAGGTTTCCAGTGTTATCTCAGGTGTTCTGGGCTACACTCCGGCATGACTTGTACCGCTAGTAGGGGACTGACGTTTACCGCCCCCTAAGCCCGCCATGCGATGTTCTTAGACGAACAGACCGGACTGTACGGAGATTGTCACATACAGGCTCAGTAGGAGTTCAGATGGGTTTACCTCGTCAGTCTTCTTATCGGCATCTACCTGGGGACCGTTACGTACAGCTAGTGCCGCTTGCGGTCTGTGGTTAAAACCCACTGCCAGTGTAGTGTCGAGTCTTTAGAGTCCCACACATACGGTTATTCGCCTTTGGGCAAAACTGAGTAGAGGTCGCATGGTTTTGCGACAGGGTTCGTTCACATCCACGCACTTGTGCACGTTTGGCGTCCGGACAGACATTACTAGCGGGCTCTGGTTTGAGCCAGATCCTAGTATATGTTTTGGGGTTAGTTTTATCTCATAGTATTCATGTTCCTCGGAACACGAATGCGGGTGTGTATGCACAGTTGATTGAGGCGGAGGAAGAGGTTTTTCATTAGGGTTTTAGAACGGGTGCGTATGCACAGTTGACCGTCGTCTTTTTCCAAACCCTAATGAATTATTGATATATCAATAATAATATTAATTAAATGAAATTGTGTCATGGTTAGGTTTGTTGATTTGTTGACCAAGGTTGACTAGTTGACCATGGTTGAAACTTTGACCATCATCATTACACATCAAAGATGGTCTTTGATCTTCGCAAAAACCATTTAATGTGAAATGATAATGGTCTCATCAAACCTTCCATCAACTTTTTCATTTGATTAAATTTATTAATTTTATTAAATCACTTATATTGTTATGGTTGTAAAAAACCATCTCATTCTATCATAACCATTCTCTCTCTTCTCTTCATCTTCCTCCTCCTCTAGTTCAAGGAGAATCATTCTCATGAGTTGAGAAACCTCTCCTTAGAGATAAAACACCCAAAGCCACTCTCTACTCATCCTAAGGTTGAAGGTCTAGCAAGCCGGAGACTTTAGTTTTCTTAAAGTTCGAGGAAGAAGCTCAAGTTAGAGACCCTCAGGTGGATCTATCTTCGACAAGAGAAGGCAACGAGGAAAGCACCATCCGACCACTACAAAGAGTCCAAGAAGAAGGAGTTCAAGTTTAGGTATAACCCCTAACCGAGTAGATAACTCTCTTGTTAGTTGCTAGTGTGTAGTTTAGCAAGATCCGTTTTCATAGTCCATGTTACCTAAACCCTAAAAATCGTTTTTCACCATTTCCGCAAGCCTGAAAGAACCGGGAGAGGTAACGTGGACTTACAGTGTTATCAGAGCCTAACTAAACACACCCTAGCATGTTAGCAAAGTATTTAGAATTTCGACCGAACGAAAAACCGCAAAACACCCCGGAAAATCCTAGTTTCTGCCGATTTTTATTTCTGCTCTAAAAGTAATAAATCATATCTTAAAATCGGCTCAGGCTTTTTAATGAATAGGCAAGAAAAACGATCCAGCGAACCGACCAACTCACCGTGGTTCCGCGGCAGAAGCTTGCTTCTGCCGTGGATCCGCGACCGAGTTGACTCGGCTGTGGATCGTTTCTCCTGCAGTTTGTTTCTGGTGGTGTTTTGTGATTTTTGAGATGGTTTGTTTCTGCCCAGAATTTCCAGAGAACAAATTTGTTTTTGGGGTGGTTACAAATCTGTATTTTGGTCGATTTTCTGTAGACTTTGGCTAATGGGTTATATCTGTAATGTTATATATGTATTGAACGTCTGCTAATCGCTATACGTCGATTAGTGGGGGTTATACATATCTGTGATCTGTGATGTTGATGGTATGTGTATATGAATTCGTTGGATTGTCGCGGATGAATAGCCGGGGGGAATTGTGAGATGAGAGTTTTGTTTATCTTTCAATTCTTATAATATGTAAATTGATGTAATATTATTTGTATGGCCGCAAAACCGGGTCGGGGTTGTAGCCGTCATTGTATAATTTCTTTTTACTGTTTTTGCTCCTAGGATAGATCCAAGGTGGGGTGCACAAACTACCGGGTATCTCGAAGTGCCGAGTGGCCTACTCACGAGTTGCGGGAGGTTGCTTCGCTTCGGGTACTTGGCGGGTAGTTTGCCGCACCCGTAGGGGTCTAGGGTGGGGTGTGGCTATTCATCGCGACCGTGTAATCAGCTCTTCGTTATAGGCTCGTACGAATTGTGGATTCCTAGTATATCCAATGTATTCATCTGTGATCTGGAATGGCTATCATTGCATGTGACGAATGTTTATATATATCTATATGATATCTATTCAGGTGTTGCTTATGTTTTGCATCCGCGCTAGTGCAGCCCCCGCTCTGTCGTTAGTTAAGTAACCTAACGGGTGATGACGGGACCCCGTGGCGAATGCGGATGGCATAAGCGTACGTCATATTTTCGTTGTTTTCTGCAATGGTAGGATTAAATGATGGGACGCATTAGAATTAATGCAAGAAAAAAATAAACCAAGTAAAAGTCGTTGGAACACTTTGAAAACCACTCGGTTCTTTTCAAAACCAAACTTTTAAATGCGGAGCTTGAACCACTCCTTTTGAAAGCTATCTCGTTCCTTCGATTATATCAAGTTCACTACGTTCACGGTTTCGCCAAAACCATTCGTAGCCCTCCGTCGTTTCACATGAATGGTCAATAAGTATTCAAGCTATGTATGTTGGCCAAAGTCAAGGCATAGTTGTTAGTTATATGTATGCCCTAGAGGCCATTACTTTACATTGGATGCATATTGTAGTGGATGCTGGGACATATAAAGGAAGGACTTTCTTGCTCGACATGATAGTACGCTATCTGGTTGCTCTTTATCTTAACGTGTATACTTTTCGTCTCTCTGTTACATGTTGATAAAGCCCTTAGGATGTGTACTCGACTTCCAGGACTATGATGCAGATCATACTAGCGGGGCCTGGATAGTCCATGAGTACATCCTTGAAATGTTCCTAGTCGTGGGAATATCGAGACGGGGCATCGATATTCCAGAGTAGACTAGCGCATATCTTCTCGACCCATGCGATGGGCGATGGATGATCCCATATCCATTGGTGTTTGACATCGAAGATGGTATGCGGGTGCTCAGTGGAGACTGGGTACACTGAACGGACTCGCCGAGAACTCCCAGATGGTATTATACCTCACGTCAGATGGCAGTTCTCTGGTGACACTGGTACAGCTTAGTCTGTTGACCCGAGATCGTCATAGAGTCTTGTTTGTCTCCCACTGTGCTTTGATTTCCACCCTACCACGGCTCTACTGAGTCGTGCAAACAGGTGGTTTTTGGGTACAGTCCCGATTCACATGGAGGCAATGAGCGATAGGAGGGGATTCGTCTCTCCCGGTATTGGGGGTTGATGTTGTGCTATGCTCGACTGGCCATAATAGGAAATCCCTGGCCAGGGTTGCAGTGATATACTGGTAAGAGTTATCAGTAGTTTCACGAATGTTATGGACCACAAGTCGGCATGACTTATCGAGCTACTGGGGTCTGACGTTTTCCACCCCTAGGCGAGATATGCGACATATCAGACGAACAGACCGGACTGTACGGTAAGTGTTACTGGTTGGATTCACAGGAGTGTGAGCGGGCTTGCTCGTCGATCTTCTGATCGCTCAATACCCGGGTGGCCGTTACGTTTAGCAGACCGCTTGCGGCTTGTGGATGTTTGATATGATCATCATCCGCTGCCGGCGTATTGACGAGTCTTTAGAGTCCTACACAGAGGTTTCCTGGCTCAAGCGAAACGAAATAGGAGCGCATATGAGATATGTGCGGGACCGAGAATAATGCGTGTATGTGATACCGTATTTCATTCTCGCGATGAATGTGTCGAATGGTTGTATGTGATATAACCTAGTTATCGAATCAAGGATTTATTCGATAAGCCGATATATTGGATACTAGTCGGTTATATACGATATGACTCGTTAAATCAAGTGTTGATTTAATGATTTAATGTATAATTATGTATTTGATATATTACTTTGCATTAACTAGTATTGGTTCACTTTGAATGGATTTTCTCACTTGAATTGTGCAAGTTGTATATGTGATATACTTTTATGCACATGATTGTATCATGTTTGATGATGCATGCTTATTTGGTTAAGTGTAAAGAATTAAACTATGGTTAAGTTAATGATTAGGGTTTTGTTTACTTAATTACTTATTCATTTATCTCATTCATTTATTCATTTTGGAAATGAAAAGGATAAATGAATGGTTGCTTGTTTTGTTTTTAGTTGAACTTTCTTGAAGTTTTGACTTTGTCTCCATTCTTGTCTTATACTTAACCCTAACCATTTAACTAACCCAAGTTAATTCTCTACACTTAACTATAGTTGAAGTCATGATAAGTATTGATTTAATTATCTCATTTTAAATCAACTTATCATATCTTCTTCTTCTTCTTCATCTTCTTCAACATGAAGAAAGCTAGTGGCCATTAATGGCAACTAGTGAAATTGAGTGAGAAATCCAAATATAAAGTCTACCCACTTCCTATTTCTTCATCCTCTACCTCTTGCCAAGTTGTATAGGGTGTTCACTTCACAAGTTTGCAAAGCTTGGTGAAGTTGGAGCTTGTTCTTGTGATGCTTCGACGTAGATCATCTTCGGCATCGAACCGACGATCAAGCCCGCCCATTCTTCGATGATGCCAATGCTAGAGTCGTGAGTTCGATTTGGACAGTGGAGGGAGATCATCGTGGAGATCACGAAGTGGTGGACCGGATCTACAAAGGTTGTAGCCCCTTCCCTATTTCTATATTTCCGTTTACTTGCTTGCTTTGCCTAGATATCTAGTAAATGATCCGTATTAGGGTTTGTAGGCACCCGTAAAATTTGATTTGTGCATGTTTGATCACTTGTGAGACCTCACTAGGGTGCCTAGGAACCCTACAGTGGTATCAGAGCCTAGCTAGAGCCTTAGGCGAAGTCCCGACGGAATTTGAAGTCCGATCGATCCAATACCCTAACTCCAAACTTGTTCTCTGTACTTTTTTCAAAACTGTGCAGTTTTCCACATTAAAAATATGCAGAAAATCCAGCAGGCAGTTTTAAGAGTTACTGTGAAATTCGATGAACCAATTCGATCAAACCGCCGCGGTTCCGCGGCACGAGCATGGCTCGTGCGACGGTTCCGCGGCGGAATTGTCTCTTTGTCCAATTTTCTTTGCACAGTATCTCTTATTTTGTTATTCTGGTTTTCCTGGGAATTTTTAATCTGAACTCAAGTGTTGAGTTTTCTGGGTTGTATTGGGGACTCGGTGTTTCGATCGGATTATCTAATTTTGTCAGTGTGCTTTTCCGGATAATCTTAGAATATGTTAAAAAGTTCGACCGGATATAAATACCCACTTTTTCCCCTGCCGGGAAATTTCCAATTGTTGGATTTTTCCGTAGTTTAACGACGTTCTAAGTAGTGCAAGTAACGCGATGGACCCTCTAGAAGACAACAAACCTTAACTCGATTATGTGACCGTCTTGAACTGCCCTTTGAACCTTCGGGTTTGGGGCAGTACGGCGTGCCACATGTGAGGCGTTGGCTTGGCCCTTCTACGGTTGGACCGTTGGTACTGAGGCACGAACTGAATGTTGTTAGACTTATTTCATGTGTTGAGCTGTATCGGGAAAACTTGGGTGTTCGATTGTTCGATCGAAAAGTTTAGCATTTTCTATTTATCCGGAATGTGATACAATAATTGGAATTCACAAATTGTTATGAGATAACGGAATGAATATTATAAACGTAGCAGTTTAGTCTCACTTGATCGGTTGCCACGGAATTTTGATGTGATCAAAAGTCCGTCGCAATCACGTAGCGTACGCGGATACTCGCCGGGTAAACTTGATAAACAGCCTCACCCCATAGCCCCGACCAAGTGACTGTAGGAGAACCCCGTCGCCGAAAGCATCCGCCCGGGTGCTCACGGCAGCGGTGTTCCGCCTTGGTGCACTTCGTCGACGGCATCGGGGGTGCGGCCGTCTACTAAAGTTTGCGACGAGCATTCGATCAGAATGTCGGGAATCCTGTTGAATTGCCCAACTTGATATTGAAAAGAGTTTTCGATAATGAGACTAAAATGCGGGGTTTGTAATTGTTAGGCATGCGATGTCTAAGTACTTCATTTGGTCAGGCATGCGATGTCTGAGAAGGTTGCGGATTCCAACTGTTGTAGTTTTACACTTTATTTTCTGTGACCGTAAGTGTAATATGTGATATCGCCGGTTTCGTTGCTATATGTCAACGACAATTGGGATGCGCATATTTACTTACGTTGATGACATGTGATGTTATGTGTTGCTGGATATGTTATATTGGATCGTCGTGTTTGAATAGCCGGGGGTTTTTTTATGTGAGATGAGTGTTTTTCATTTTCATTCATGTAAAAACTTGTATGTAATATTCTTTTATTGGGGCACTTCTAGGTTGCGGAAGTCGTCACCCGTTGTATATTATTTACTTTTCTGCACTAGGATAGACCCAAGGAGGGGAGCACAAGTAACCGGGTTCTGGGGTCCAGTGGGAGACCAACTCGAGGAGTCGATTCCGGGTCTCCTAACCCTAGAATTGGTAGGGTTGCTTGCCGCTCTCGTAGGGTTCTACGGGTGTGGGATTGGCTATTCATCACGACCGTGGAATCCGTGTTTTATACTGGCTCGTATTGAAAACACGGACGTCCTAGTATATCCAATATTTCATATGTTTCTTCTGCTGTGTTTTATCTTTGATCATGTGATGTTCTGTGACAGATATTATATATAGTATATATGATATATTATATAGACGTTGCTTATGTTTTACACCCACGCTAGCCCTGCCTCGCTCTGGCGTTAGTTACCTACCTAACGGTACAGACGGGACATCGAGGCGAATGCGGATGGCATAAGCGTACGTTATATTTATATGTGATGATTAGGTGGACTTAATTGATGGGATATTCATTAATGAGATTAATGAAAGAAAATAGACCTAATTGATGTTGTGGAATCGAATTTCAAAATAAAACAGGTAGCTACAGTTCTTGCTTTGCATCGCGGTGTTCATTATAGAACATCCTGCACCTTATTCGATGAGGAAAGGACCGAGATCCCTTCACCGGGAGTGACTCCTTTAGCAATAACTGGCAGATGCTACAACCCTCGGTTTGTCTTTGATCGCTTCTATAGTTTCCGCTTTGCACAGTGATATATATGATATATCCCGCACCTCATTCGACGAGGAAAGGGCCGACGATCCCTTCACCGGGAGTGACCCCTTTAGCAAAACTAGAAAAGCCTCGAAAACATTCCATTTAAAAACCATTTGATTCCGCAACGAGATCAAGTTCAAAGCGTTAAACGTTTTCACAAAAACCATTCGCAACCCTCCGTCATTTTAGGAAGTAGAGTACTTAGTATTCGTGCTGTGTTTGTTGACCATAGTCAAGGCACAGTGTACGGTAGCTAAGTGATGTCTTCCTACACCGCATATGATGCGATTAGTTAGGACAGTCGCGTGACTTTGTTGACCTTAGTTAAGGGTCATGTGGGTGGGTCTAATTAATCACGAAATGACGGGTAGAACTTGACTAGTACTTATGATTTGTTGACCATAGTTAAGGTCATAGGTGCTAGGGGTAAAAACCTTTATCGGGAGTTTCAAGTGTTGAAACTTGCAATGAGATTGCATACCTTCTATGTGATAGTTGGATCCCGATACCCACTGCGAGTAATTGTTACTCCTGGGAGAGTTTTATACATTACAATTAGTCGATCAAGTAGGTGTCTAGAAAGGTGTCAACGGGGTTACGCCTCTGGGAAAACGAGGTTTACATTAATTAGGTTCGTGCGAAAGCACGGGGGACCTCCCTCAAAGTACCGACACTGGCCTGGCTGAAAGATTGGCGAACTTGTAGTGTGTAATTAATCCCGGCTAGTCTTTCCTTTTAGGGTTTGAAGGGAGATTTGATAAAAAGCAGTGGGAGCCATCCTGATTAGATAAAATAATAACCAATCTATTCTTGACAGAGCGCATGCAGAGTGTTTTCTTCTCTCTCTCTCCTGGTAGCGACCATATCACGCCTTAATCAAGATAATAATACGGAATATTGACCGAACCCGCTTGTTATTCTGAGCCTGGGGAACGTTGGTCCCGCTCCAACTTATAATTGTTATAAGACAGAGCAGGAAATAGGGAATACCAGAATTACTATGCCGCCCAAACGAAGACAGTGCATATGATGCATCTCCTTCTGGTGTGTTCATTACAAAGAACTGTTTCTCAGTATCCTCTGCATCCTGGGTATATGATACCGGATCAGGATCCCAGATATGTAATCTGTTACATAGGGCTACAAAAAGGTAGAAAAACTGAGAACGGGTGATAAGTTTCATGAGGCAGAAAACGGGGGCAAGTGTTGCAGCCAAGTCTGTTGGTCACTGTCACCCTGTATTACGAATACATTGATTCTGAACAAATACTATTAGATACCGAACCTGATATACAAAATCATATCAGTCTCTTTATTACTAAAGAAAGGATATAATTTTGTATTGTTGGATAATGTTTTGAACATTTCCTATATCAAAAGTTGATCGGTTCAGGCACGTTATCTAAAAACATTGACGTTCTAAATCAAACTACAGTTCCTTGTATACTGAACACACACAAGAGGAAGAGTTCAGAAATGAACAAATTCTTCTTGAGGTATTGTAGACTAGGTCATATCAATGCGACCCGACTAGCTGAAGTTACATTTAGATGCATATTTAAATCAGTTTGAATTTACATCTTGTGAAACTTGCCAGTCATGTTACAAAGATTAGATGACCATAGCTCTGTTTATTAGAAACAGAGGAAGAGTTAGTAAACTCTTGGGACTGATACATGATAATGTATGTAAGGTCTCCTGTCTACACATGCCAGGACTGGTTCTTTATACTTCATTATATTCTCTGATGATCTCTCAAGATTTAGTCATATATTCCTGTTAAAATATAAGTCCGAACCTTTTGAGGTATTCACAGAATATAAGTTAGAAGTAGAGAACCAAAATACGGGTATAAGTATTATGTCCTATGATGAGATCAGGGAGGAGAATACTTGTGCATAGAATTCCTGGACTATTCTAAAGGAGAATGAGATTCTCTCTCAGCATTACTCCTCCGTATACACCATAGCACGATGGTATATCGGGGCGGGGCAATCACACCCTATATGATAAGGTGTGCTCTATGATGAGTACTACTGAGTTACCTGTTTCCTTTTGGGGTTATGCACTTGAGAAGTTGCATACCTATTGAATTAGGTTTGAATCAAATCAGTGCCTACCACTCCATATGAGATATGGTATGGGAAGAACCCATCTCTTAAGTAAGTTAAGATTTGGGATTGTCCGGCCTATGTCAAAAGCAAAATCCGGACAAGATCAAGGCAAGGTCAGTTCTGTAGAACTGGAAAGGTTCCAGCTATACGAAACTACAGCTGAAGATTTGACAGAACCAAAGGATTCTATAGTCCCCGACGAACCTCAGCCTCTCCGCCGATCTGGTAGGGTTCCTCGCCTGCCTGAGAGAGACCTCGGTTTCTCGATGACAGTGGGAGCGAGGATTGCATCATGAGATGATGACCCAACTAGATTCGAGCTGGCCATCAAGAGTAGGGACTCTGTAAGAATGGCTGGATGCTTAGCGGTCTGAGATGGAATCCATATACACCAACAAAGTATGGACTTTGGTTGCTATATCTGAAGGGTTAAATCCCCATCAGGAGCAAGTATATCTTGAGAAGATTACTTGGTGTAGATGGAAAAGTTGAGACTTTCAAAGCTAGACTTGTTAAAGGTTTTTGTCATTGACCAGGCGTGGATAATGATGAAACCTTTTTCCAGTAGCTATGCTTAAGTCCATCCAGATCCTACTTGCCACGGCTACATACCATGACTACGATATCTGGTGGTTGGGTGCCATGACAACTTTTCTAAATAATGATTTAGAAGAGAATGTCTATAAGAACACAGCCAGAGGGCCTCGTAGACAGTGGGAGCAGCGGAAACGTGTGCAAGATGCTTTATAGGATAAAGCAGGCATAGCGGAGTTGGAACATCTGTTTTGATGGATTAGTCAAAGAAGTTGACATCATCAAAATGGTAGATGAACCTTGTATAAACAAAAAGTTAGTAGGGAGTATGGTGACGATCCTCGTAGAATACGTGGATGACATACTCTTGTTAGGGAAGGAGTTTCCTATGCTACGCTCGATCAATCTCCGCTTATCACAATGATTTTCCATATAGGATCAAAGTCATACCTACTAAATCCTAAGCTTTGGATCTATGAGATAGATTTAATTGGATGTTAGGATACTCACTAGTTGTAGTGAGATGGTATCAATCGATCCTGGGGAGAATCACTGGAAGGGTTCCAGAGTGATAAGGACGACTGAATGTCAGTCCCAGGCATTGTCTTTACCCTCAGTAAAGGGACGGTATGTTGGAAGATTTCCAAGCTAGATACCGTGACAAACTAGACGATAAAGGCTGGTAACATCACTATTGAAGATACTACCAAAGAGGAAGTTTGGGTGTATATTGGTTCATAAGATGAACTTGGTTCCTGCCATTGTATGACAATGGAAGTGTGGCTTTGGCCCTGGAACCCTGGTCCCATCAGGGACCCAGACAAATTCTGAGGAAGCATCACCTGATCATGGAGATAGTTGTTCTCCGGGGTGATCGAGGTTAGGAGAGTAGACTCAGAGGACAACACGGCAGATCCACTCGCGAAGGCCTTTTTCCCAAAGAGAGACTTTTAGGGGATGGTTGAGTATGTGATACTGCAACCACTGCTACAGATGGCCCTAGTGCAAGTGGGAGATTGTTAGTTATATGTATGCCCTAGAGGCCATTACTGTACATTGGATGCATATTGTAGTGGATGCTGGGACATATATAGGAAGGACTTTCTTGCTCGATATGATAGTACGCTATCTGGTTGCTCTTTATCTTAACGTGTATACTTTTCGTCTCTCTGTTACATGTTGATAAAGCCCTTAGGATGTGTACTCGACTTCCAGGACTATGATGCAGATCATATTAGCGGGGCCTGGATAGTCCATGAGTACATCCTTGAAATGTTCCTAGTCGTGGGAATATCGAGACGGGGCATCGATATTCCAGAGTAGACTAGCGCATATCTTCTCGACCCATGCGATGGGCGATGGATGATCCCATATCCATTGGTGTTTGACATCGAAGATGGTATGCGGGTGCTCAGTGGAGACTGGGTACACTGAACGGACTCGCCGAGAACTCCCAGATGGTATTATACCTCACGTCAGATGGCAGTTCTCTGGTGACACTGGTACAGCTTAGTCTGTTGACCCGAGATCGTCATAGAGTCTTGTGTGTCTCCCACTATGCTTTGATTTCCACCCTACCACGGCTCTACTGAGTCGTGCAAACAGGTGGTTTTTGGGTACAGTCCCGATTCATATGGAGGCAATGAGCGATAGGAGGGGATTCGTCTCTCCCGGTATTGGGGGTTGATGTTGTGCTATGCTCGACTGGCCATAACAGGAAATCCCTGGCCAGGGTTGCAGTGATATACTGGTAAGAGTTATCAGTAGTTTCACGAATGTTATGGACCACAAGTCGGCATGACTTATCGAGCTACTGGGGTCTGACGTTTACCACCCCTAGGCGAGATATGCGACATATCAGACGAACAGACCGGACTGTACGGTAAGTGTTACTGGTTGGATTCACAGGAGTGTGAGCGGGCTTGCTCGTCGATCTTCTGATCGCTCAATACCCGGGTGGCCGTTACGTTTAGTAGACCGCTTGCGGCTTGTGGATGTTTGATATGATCATCATCCGCTGCCGGCGTATTGACGAGTCTTTAGAGTCCTACACAGAGGTTTCCTGGCTCAAGCGAAACGAAATAGGAGCGCATATGAGATATGTGCGGGACCGAGAATAATGCGTGTATGCGATACCGTATTTCATTCTCGCGATGAATGTGTCGAATGGTTGTATGTGATATAACCTAGTTATCGAATCAAGGATTTATTCGATAAGCCGATACATTGGATACTAGTCGGTTATATACGATATGACCGGATCGTTAAATCAAGTGTTGATTTAATGATTTAATGTATAATTATGTATTTGATATATTACTTTGCATTAACTAGTATTGGTTCACTTTGAATGGATTTTCTTACTTGAATTGTGCAAGTTGTATATGTGATATACTTTTATGCACATGATTGTATCATGTTTGATGATGCATGCTTATTTGGTTAAGTGTAAAGAATTAAACTATGGTTAAGTTAATGATTAGGGTTTTGTTTACTTAATTACTTATTAATTTATCTCATTCATTTATTCATTTTGGAAATGAAAAGGATAAATGAATGGTTGCTTGTTTTGTTTTTAGTTGAACTTTCTTGAAGTTTTGACTTTGTCTCCATTCTTGTCTTATACTTAACCCTAACCATTTAACTAACCCAAGTTAATTCTCTACACTTAACTATAGTTGAAGTCATGATAAGTATTGATTTAATTATCTCATTTTAAATCAACTTATCATATCTTCTTCTTCTTCTTCATCTTCTTCAACATGAAGAAAGCTAGTGGCCATTAATGGCAACTAGTGAAATTGAGTGAGAAATCCAAATATAAAGTCTACCCACTTCCTATTTCTTCATCCTCTACCTCTTGCCAAGTTGTATAGGGTGTTCACTTCACAAGTTTGCAAAGCTTGGTGAAGTTGGAGCTTGTTCTTGTGATGCTTCGACGTAGATCATCTTCGGCATCGAACCGACGATCAAGCCCGCCCATTCTTCGATGATGCCAATGCTAGAGTCGTGAGTTCGATTTGGACAGCGGAGGGAGATCATCGTGGAGATCACGAAGTGGTGGACCGGATCTACAAAGGTTGTAGCCTTTTCCCTGTTTCTATATTTCCGTTTACTTGCTTGCTTTGCCTAGATATCTAGTAAACGATCCGTATTAGGGTTTGTAGGCACCCGTAAAATTTGATTTGTGCATGTTTGATCACTTGTGAGACCTCACTAGGGTGCCTAGGAACCCTACAATAGTGATTGGTAGGTATTGGGTATTCATGTGCAGCATAGATAGATGTGTTGGTTTGGGGCAGTCGTTCTACCATTTTGGCTAAAGTCAAGGGTATGTGCGGGTGGGCTCAAATTAACCTGGAGAATGACGGGTAGAACTTGACATGTGACTTATGATATTTTGGCTTAAGTCAAGGTCATAAGAGCATGGGGCAAAAATCCACATCGGGAGTTTCAAAAGAACTGAAACTTGCTAGTGTTGCATACCATTTGGAGTGTGATGATTCTGGTAGGATTCCTTCAGTTTTGTCACGCGATGATATTTGGATCCCGATCCTACTGTGAGTATATGCTACTCCTCGGGAAATTTCTCACTAAACAATCAATGCTATAAACCTAGTAGGTGTTTAGAAAGGTGTTAGCGGGGCTACGCCCCCAGGGAAAAGAGGTTCTTAAATTAAGGAACATCGCGAAAGCGTTGGAAAACCTCCCTCGAAGTACCGACACTGGCCTGGCTGAACGGTTAAGCAAGTATTGTGCGGTGAGATTGATCCCGACTAATTCTTCCTTTATGGTTTGAGGAGGGATTCGAGAGACAGTGGGAGCCATCCTGTTTAGACAAATTAAAAACCACTCTAAACTTGCAAGAGCATCATGCTAAAGTGTTTCTTCTCTCTCTCCTAATTGCAGCGACCAAACATCATGACTGGACTTAAGTTACTACTAGATAAAAATATACTGACAGGGACAAACTACAAAGATTGGTTCATGAATGTCAAAATGGCAATCACTTATGACAAGTTGGGATATCTTCTTACCACCAAAGCTCCCCCTGTCCCAGGTCCCAAAACCAGCGTCGCGGATAGGGAAATCCGTAAGACCTGGGAAATCGACTGTGCGAAGGCCAAGTGCCTCGTGCTTGCCTCTATGGACAACAAACATCAGAGGAGGCATGAGAATATGGACCTCGAATCCATATTTCTCCATACAAAAGAACTGTATGGAGAGCAATCTCGTATCGCCAAATATGAAGTGTCGAAGAAGTTGTTTTCGGCAAGATTGGCCGTCGGATCATCGGTAGCGGAACACGTGCTTAAGATGATTGGCTACATAGAGGAGCTCGCGGACCTTGGGACCACGTTGGAGAATGAGCTCTATACGGACTTGATTCTTCAGTCCCTTCCTTCCACTTACGCCCAGTTCATCCTGAATTTCAACTTGCTAGAAAAAGAAGTTGAACTTTCAGAGTTCCTCAACATGCTGAGAAGTGCAGAGGGCACCCTACAGAAAGGTAGGAAAACATCCACTTTGTTTGTAGGAGGATCTTCCTCTTCTAGGTCCAAGGTGAAAGCCAAAGAAAAGAAGAAGAAAACCCCCGCCAAACCAAGGGGCGGTGTTAGTAAAGTGGATACGAAGGGAAAGGCAAAAACAACAAAAGTAGCAGGGAAGCTTGTGGATAAGGAAGAATGCTTTTACTGTCACAAGAGTGGACACTGGAAGAAAGATTGCAGGGCTTGGAAAGCCAGAACACAGGATCTGAAGCAGGTTGCGGCTTCAGCTTCAGGTGTGTATGTTATTGAAAACTGTCTATCAATAAACTCTACGTCCTGGGTATTGGATACCGGATCAGGATCTCATATCTGTAATTCTTTGCAGGCGTTGAGAAAGCGTAGGTTTTTGAAAGCAGGTGACATGACCCTCAAAGTTGCAAACGGAGCTAGCATGGATGCTGAGGCCGTGGGGGACTATCACCTGGGAATGTCAGATGGATATGTTTTGGTTTTACGTAATTGCTTTTTTGTACCCAACGCAACTTGTAATATCATTTCTGTATCTTTGGTTTCTAAAGAAGGTTATGAATTTGCGTTTGTAAGTAATGTTGTAAACATTCACCTTAATCAAGTTCTGATTGGGTCAGGTACATTGAGCAATGGTATATACTTATTAAACCAACCACAGATTTTCAATGTCCAGAATACACACAAAAGAAAGTCTCCGGAAACAAATCAGACTTTCTTATGCATTGTAGACTGGGTCACATCAATGAGGGAAGGTTGACGAAGTTACATACAGAAGGATATTTGGATCCGTTTGAATATCAATCGTATGCAACTTGTCAATCATGTCTCAAAAGAAAGATGACAAAGACTTCGTTCACTGGACACGGAGTGAGAGAGAGCGAGCTCTTGGGACTCGTACACAGCGACGTGTGGGGTCCAATGACTACGAATGCACGAAGCGGTTATTCTTACTTCATTACTTTTACGGATGACTTTTCAAGGTACGGTTATGTCTTCTTAATGAAACATAAATCCGAAGCCTTTGGAAAATTCCAGGAATATAAGAATGAAGTAGAAAAACAAACAGGCAAAAGTATCAAGACACTAAGATCTGATCGAGGTGGTGAATACTTGAGTGCCGAGTTCCTGGATTACTTAAAAGAGAATGGAATTCTCTCTCAGCTTACTCCTCCATACACTCCTCAACATAACGGTGTATCGGAGAGACGGAACCGAACCTTATTGGATATGGTACGGTCCATGATGAGTAACGCTGAGTTACTGCGATCATTCTGGGGATATGCGCTAGAATCAGCTGCATACCTTTTGAACCGAGTTCCAACTAAGACTGTGCCTACTACACCTATCAGATATGGTGTGGGAAGAGACCCTATCTTAATCATATTAAGACATGGGGATGTCCAGCTTTTGTCAAAAAGCAGCATGCAGACAAGCTCGAGGCACGCTCAGTACAGTGCAAGTTTGTGGGATATCCAAAGAACTCCAAGGGATATTTCTTGTATTGCGAAGAGGAAGAAAAGGTTTTTGTTTCTCGTCATGCCTACTTCTTGGAAACTGAGTTTTTGGAAAATCAGATAAGTGGGAGCGCAGTAGAACTGGAAGAAATTCCAGAACCACGAGCTATTACTGAAAGCTTAGTAGAACCAGAGGGTTCGAAAGATCAGGACATTCCTACGCCGCTCCGCAGAAGTAGTAGGCAGTCTCATCCGCCCGAGAGATACTACGGTTTTCTCATAGACGGGGATAGAGAGAATTGCATCATTGATAGTGATGAGCCGACTAGCTTCCAGCAAGCCATTCGGAGTGTTGGCTCGGTAAAATGGCTGGATGCAATGCGGACCGAAATGGAGTCCATGTACACCAACAAAGTACGGACGTTGGACATTGCTCCAGATGGGGTAAAACCCGTAGGATGCAAGTGGATCTTCAAAAAGAAGATTGGTATAGATGGACAGGTTGAGACCTATAAAGCTAGACTTGTTGCAAAGGGTTTCCGTCAAAGACCTGGCTTGGACTATGACGAAACCTTTTCTCCAGTGGCTATGCTGAAATCCATTCGGATCCTTCTTGCCATTGCTGCCTTCCACGATTATGAGATCTGGCAAATGGACGTAAAGACCGCTTTTCTAAATGGTAATTTAGAGGAGTGTGTCTATATGGACCAGCCAGAGGGTTTCATTCAGAGTGGGAGCAGCGGAAAGATATGCAAGTTGCTTAAGTCCATCTATGAACTAAAGCAGGCATCGCGGAGTTAGAACATCTGTTTTGATGAGACGGTCAAAGAATTTGGCTTTATCAAAAATCCAGATGAACCATGCATCTATAGTAGATTTGTAGGGAGAACTGTAGTATTCCTCATTTTATACGTGGATGACATTCTCTTGATAGGAAATGACATTCCTATGCTACAATCTATCAAAGGGTTCTTGTCATACAGGTTCTCCATGAAATACCTAGGTGATGCCTGATACATTCTAGGGATCCGGATCTATCGTGACAGATCCAAGAGGATACTAGGACTCTCACAGTCCAGGTACATCGACACCATACTGAAAAGATTCAGTATGGAAGATTCCAAGCGCGGTAATCTACCGTCTTGTCACGGGATCACCCTCTCCAAAGAGATGTCTCCCAAGACTGATTTGGAAAGGGATAGCATGTCCATTATACCCTACGCTTCTGGGGTAGGATCTATAATGTATGTGATGTTGTGTACCAGACCAGATGTAGCTTATGCACTGAGTGTGGTAAGCCGGTATCAGTCAAACCCTGGGGAGAAACACTGGATAGCAGTAAAGAACATTCTAAAGTACCTGAGGAGGACTAAGGAGATGTTCTTGGTGTATGGCGGAAAAGACCTCCAGATCGAGGCCTTTGCTGACTCCAGCTTCCAGAGTGACAAGGATGATTCCAGGTCCATGTCGGGTTATGTCTTCACCCTTTATGGAGGGGCGGTGTGTTGGAAGAGCTCCAAACAGAAAACCGTTGCTGACTCGACAATGGAAGAGGAATATATCGCTGCTGCAGATGCCGCAAAGGAAGCTGTCTGGATGAAGAAGTTCCTCACGGAGCTTCAGGTGGTTCCTACCATTGTTGATCCAATACCGCTATATTGTGACAACAACGGAGCTATAGCTTTAGCGAAGGAACCGAGGTCCCATCAGAAGTCCAGACACATCTTGAGGAGGTATCACCAGGGAGATCGTGGGTCGCCAGGAGATCGAGGTTCGGAGAGTTGCTACGGAAGATAACAGTGATGATCCATTCACCAAGGCCTTACCCCAGACTCAGTTCGAGCGGCTGATCGAGATGATAGGTCTTCGATACGCCGTACATGGCCTTAGTGCAAGTAGGAGATTGTTAGTGTATACGCCCTAGAGGCCATTACTGTATCATACTGGATTGTATATTACTTGATGGAAGCTTGGGATATTCACCTTGTATTGACATTCTTGCTCAAAATGGTAGTATGCTACTTAGTTTATTTCTGCTTTAATATGTGCATGTGTTTCTTTTAGCATATCGCCTTTATACATTAGTGGAGCCCTTAGGATCTTTGCTTGATTAACAGCGTTGTGATGGCAATCACACTCGTGGGAGCTGGGTAATCTATAAGCACATCCTTATGCAGGTCCCTAGTCACAGGACTATCGAGACAGGGCATCGATACTCCGGAGTAGACTAGCGTATGCGCTTCTCATCCCAGCTTGGGAGACGGTCTTTCCCACAGCCGTCAGTACGTCGTACTTGAGATAGTATGCGGGTGCTCGTTAGGTTACGAGTACACTGGACAGGACTCGTCGAGAACTGTTGGTTGGTATTATACCTATCGTCAGTTATCAGTTCCCAGGTGACATGAGTACAGCTTAGTCCGTTGACTTGACACTGTCACTTCGCCTCGAGTGTGTTCCCACTGTACTTTGATTACTACCCTACCACGGCTCAAAGGAGTCGTGCAAACAGGTAGTTTTTGGATGCAGTCCCGAAGCACTTGGAGGCAGTGACGGTTAGACAGGATTCGTCTCTCCCGGTATTGGGGGTTGATATCGTGCTGTGTCTAGGAGAGCCATTACACAAAGTCCCTGGCCAGGGTAAGCGAGATAGACTGGTAGGTTTCCAGTGTTATCTCAGGTGTTCTAGGCTACACTCTGGCACGACTTGTACCGCTAATAGAGGACTGACGTTTACCGCCCCCTAGGCCCGCCATGCGATGTTCTTAGACAAACAAACCGGACTGTACGGAGATTGTCACATACAGGCTCAGTAGGAGTTCAGATGGGTTTACCTCGTCAGTCTTCTTATCGGCATCTACCTGGGGACCGTTACAGCTAGTGCCGCTTGCGGTCTGTGGTTAAACCCACTGCCAGTGTAGTGTCGAGTCTTTAGAGTCCCAAACAGAGGGTTATTCGCCTTTGGACAAAACTGAGTAGATGTCGCATGGTTTTGCGACAGGGTTCGTTCACATCCGCGCACTTGTGCACGTTTGGCGTCCGGACAGACATTACTAGCGGGCACTGGTTTGAGCCAGATCCTAGTATATGTTTTGGGGTTAGTTTTATCTCATAGTATTCATGTTCCTCGGAACACGAATGCGGGTGTGTATGCACAGTTGATTGAGGCGGAGGAAGAGGTTTTTCATTAGGGTTTTGGAACGGATGCGTATTCACAGTTGACAGTCGTCTTTTTCCAAACCCTAATGAATTTGTGATATATCAATTAATAATATTAATTAAATGAAATTGTGTCATGGTTGGGTTTGTTGACTTGTTGACCAAGGTTGACTAGTTGACCATGGTTGAAACTTTGACCATCATCATTACACATCAAAGATACTCTTTGATCTTTGCAAAAACCATTTAATGTGAAATGATAATGGTCTCATCAAACCTTCCATCAACTTTTTCATTTGATTAAATTTATTAATTTGATTAAATCACTTATATTGTTATGGTTATAAAAAACCATCTCATTCTATCATAACCATTCTCTCTCTTCTCTTCATCTTCCTCCTCCTCTAGTTCAAGGAGAATCATTCTCATGAGTTGAGAAACCTCTCCTTGGAGATAAAACACCCAAAGCCACTCTCTACTCATCCTAAGGTTGAAGGTCTAGCAAGCTGGAGACTTTAGTTTTCTTAAAGTTCGAGGAAGAAGCTCAAGGTAGAGACCCTCAGGTGGATCCATCTTCAACAAGAGAAGGCAACGAGGAAAGCACCATTTGACCACTACAAAGAGTTCAAGAAGAAGGAGTTCAAGTTTAGATATAACCCCTAACCGAGTAGATAACTCTCTTGTTAGTTGCTAGTGTATAGTTTAGCCAAGATCCGTTTTCATAGTCCATGTTATCTAAACCCTAAAAATCGTTTTTCACCATTTCCGCAAGCCCGAAAGAACCGGGAGAGGTAACGTGGACTTACAGTTTATCCATATGCCTAAGGGAACGATAAACTGAATACTCCAGAACGAGTAAATAAACCAAGCTAAGCCATTTCAATGCAATCAAAAGAAACAAAGTGCAAACCAAAAAGTATTTTCCATTCATAGCTCAAAATTAGTAAATACACAAGTTGTACGAGAAAAAAATTAGTACAATAAAAGGAGCCTAAGGTGATAGAGCCTTTAATAAGTCAGCCGGACGTGTGCTATCTTGTTGAATCTTCGCTTCAAGTTCCCCCAGCATAGCCAACTGCGCTTCAGCCTCTTTCTTTTGTTGATGGTGTGAAGTTAGCTTGTTGGTGATCGTCCACTTGGCAGCTATATGGCCCACCACCATCTTCTCCCCAGCAGCAATATCCTTATCCAACGCCAGCCCGGCGGCCAAAGCTTGAAATGGAGAAAACCAGAAGGATTGGGTCTATATAGAATTAGGTGCCCACTCGGTTCTCAAATGACCAAGTTCTCTAGAAGATGCTTCTCCCTCGTATAGCTTTTGGGTTAGCTTCTGCTCGTCAAACCAGATAAGGGCAGCACACTGTGCAATTCGCTCACTCAGCTGAGCTCTCAACAATAATGTTTCAGGAGTAAGACGTTCGAATGCAATCTCATGGAGGCAGGCCTCAACCAGCCGGCAATAATCAAGCCAAGGGGTTGACCTCATCGGCAAACTTATCTGCAGTAAAAGAAGTCCTGGCAGCAAGTTCCTTGATGAGAGCAATCAGCGAGCGTCAGATGCTCTCTGCCAACCTGGAAGATACACATCTGGCAAAGAGTCTTGCAGGAATAATTATGTGAGACTCAAAAGGGGTCGGAATCGTTGGAGCTGTTACAAAGAAAACACCCATGGGGAAAAGCCATTTAACCTCCATGTTAAATCAAAATCCTAAACGACATACGAGAACCCGAAATTCAACCCACCGATGGCTACAAGAGCAAGTCAGGAAGTGCAGAGGGTTCAGGAAGGTCCTCAACTCCTATAAGTTGCACAACTGCAATTGGAAAACATGTCTCATATGAATATCGCTCTAGAAAAGGAGGCTGGAAGAAAAGAATAAGAAGTTTACTAACCGACACTGGATTGGGTACGAAGCCTCAGCTGCGATACCAAACGAATGGCTAAGCCACGGCACAACCTTCCAAGGGCTACTGTTACTGACTATGACAGCCCATTGGATGCCATCACCTTTGAATCAGATGTAACAAACAAACTAGGGCAGATCAACTTTAAGATCGAAAGATGATGAATGTAAAAAAGAAAATCACCTTCAATAACCCACTCAATTGCTAGTGATGTCGAATGGAATCCGGAAAAGGTGGATGGAATAGTGCATCCAAAGCACCGGCAGAGGAAGACATTCATGGATGAATATTGCGGACCGATACCTGAGCAAACGCCGAGGATGCAATTTCCGTAGAATGGGCAGGTGTACCAAAGTTCGATGAAGCATCAGAAGAAAAGCTTTCAGGAATCGGTAGAGAGGCAACAACAATTGCTGTAGGAGCGCTGCTAGCTTCGGCGCCCATCTCGACGACATCATTTGATTTGGTCTTCATCCCTACAGTGGTGTAACGTTTTAAAATCGTTTAGGTTAATTGTCCGATAATCGTTAATATAACTCGTGTTTTCCGTAAAACATAATTATAATTATTTTTCAATATAGACTTAAACATACATATTTTAGCAATGTAATTGGTAGTATTTGGTATTTATTTAGTCACTTATAAATTGCTAGATTACTTAAATATTTTCCTTAATTAATTATTTTAAATATTATTTTAAGCTTTCACTTATACATTTAATTGGTGATTATTACAAATTAGAATAGGTTAATGGCACATTAGTGCATCATGACAACTAATAGCAAGTTTATAACATATTCTTTTGTTCTTTATTTTGTCTCCATGGTTCTAGAAAAGTCTAGGGTTAATTGGAAAATAAAATTTAATTAAGAAAACGAAATTAATAGATGTGAAATGGGGGGTTTTCTTGACTTGACCACATATACACACCCACTCACCCCTCATTCTCCCCATGCTGGCAGAAACTTGGCACCCCCCACTCCCCATTTTCTCCACTTCATTCCATCTCAAAAATGCTCAAATTTCCATCCAAAAATCCACACAAAATCTCACTAATTCATAGTTTAACCTTCACCCAAAAGTTCTTGACCTAATCTAGCTTGGATATTGAAGCAAGACGTCATTTTTGGATGCAAGTTTGCAAGTTGGGTCCCTAAATCTTTGAGGTATAAATATTAACCCTAAGGTTAATTTGTTGGTTAATTACTTTAATCTAACTTAATTAGGTTTAAACATGGTTCTAATTGCAAGATTTAGTTTTTAAAGAAAGGGGTTTGGGTTCAAGTTAGGGTTTTTACCACTTGATTATGGTTGCAATATGTAGTTTAACATCTCAAGACTTGAAATCTAATCTAGTTGTTAATTTGCTAATGGTTACTTTTAAATTGTCCTAATTAAGTACTCTTGCAAACTAAATTCATGATTAATGTAAATAGGTGAGATAAAAAAAATTAGTTAATAATTGTGTAGCCTAATTAAGATATTAAATGAATATTATGGCCACTAGATTTGCTAAAACATCTAGATTTGCACTAAAATGGTTAATTGTTGCTTACTAGGCTTGGTAGTTGTCACGAATAGCGACCCTAGTTGTGGTTTGTGGCGTTTTCGCGAGCGTGTTTTGTGCACCAAGTGCATGCGCGTCCTGTTAGTGCGCGTTGGTTGACTTGTATTGTTTGTGTCCGCTACTATTCATATATCTATCCCCTTATTTAATTGTATGCGATTCTAGGATCGGGTGCAGAGACGTCGGACGTGGTGCTGAAAGGCAAGGCTGAGATCGGATCAGATTAGCCGAGGCGTCCCTGTGAGTAAATGTATACATCTATAGGAGGATTGTCTGGATGGCGCAAGACGCCAATAGTTAGGATTATTAGTAGTTCTTGCATCTTTATGTGTAGCCCGATAGTTAGATTATTAGTAATTCTTGCATCTATATGCGTAGCTTCAAACCATTCATATCATGCCTCACATTTTTTTACATATGATGTCACTACCTAGGCACTTGCACCGTTACCATTGGTTCATGCTGCACGTGCACTATTCATGCGAACACACACACGCCTTTGGTAATTGCTATTCCACGAACACTTTAGAACTTGCTTAAATCAGTATCGAAAACATTTGCATCATATATAATATGTAAACTGGTAGTTGTATATTCATTTCATCAAGATTGAGATGTAGGATTGCTAGTTATATATACATACCTCATTGCATCATGATTCATACATAACTTCTGGCCATATATCGCATGGTATATACTATCGTATCATAGACATCCATCATCACCGACATGTTTACATATTGTGATTCTTCTTAAGGATTTCAGTACTTTTGAGATTGTTGGATTTTAGGGAAAACCGCAAGGATTTTAAGAGCTTATCACCATTTTAAAAGTGTAAGTTGTGCTTTTCTCGTGATATGATGTATGTGTCGTCCACCATGAGTTTCCTGATTTATGTTGGTTTTCGAGACCCGGTTCGAGGAGTAGGAAGAACCATCTCGGGTACATGGTGGGCCCGGTATGGTATCCCGGGGCAAGAAGCTAAAGTTGTAGACGATGAGCCTGGCAAGGGCAGACTACTTACCGGTGATGTCTGGCGTGGCGGATATCTGGAGGATACCGACCGTAGTCATGAGATTTGATGAGATGGGCCGATCCGGACTGACAGAGCCCGAGACATTGAGATATTGAGATGTTGAGACATTGAGATATTGAGACATTGAGATATCGAGATATTGAGACATTGCGATATTGAGATATGCATATATTATGTCGATGCTTAACACGGATTTTCTGTTGATTTCATTGATGATTCTTTGGTTTATTGAACAGAGGTTTTTCTAAGATAAGAATAAAGATTTTCTCATACCAGACATGTTCAGGTTTCGTGTTTGATTATGCATTCACGTTGCATTCATGCTAGTACATCGTATCATATTGATATATGTAGGTTGTGACGCAAATTGCGTGCATGCTTACGATAGCCTTATTAGATGTTACTTACTATTCACGAGTTGGCAACTCACCCCCGTTGTGCCACAGTATTTTTGCAGGTCTGACCCGTCAGCGTAGTAGCGCCGGGTGTGTTATCTTCCTCTACTCCATTTGCATTGACATGCGGTTTGCTTGTAGGTGGGTTGCGAGGATATTTGGTTCCCACTTTGTGTATTATTATTGTATCTAGTATACTCCATCTACCTTATCTACCGTTTTCCACCAGTTATACATTGGACTTAGATGGTGAGCTTGTGAGATTTGTATGTATTCTATTTCTGGTGTCGATGCTCACTTAAGCCGACGAGACGTTTTATTTTCCTCGTGCTTTTATATGCTTATTGGCTATATTATGATATATTGCGTGTGGTTGTGATTCCGCCTTTGGTGAAGAGCTAGCTCCCCCTTGGGGATGCCTTTATTCTTTACTTGTATATATTCATGTGTTGTACCCGTTTGGGGCCAGTATTTACAAAGGAAACTCTGCCGAAATTTTCGGGAAAACTTGATATTTTAAATTGTTTTAATATGACTTTATTTTTCTAAAATCACTTTTTAGTTAAGAATTTCCTTCACTCTACATTTTTAAATGGTTTAGATTTCTGGGCTTTGGCTTACTTAGACTACGTTATGCCTTGAGACGTTTCGTAATTTAAGTGTCAGTCACGTTCCGTACTTTCGGGTTGTGACAAAGTTGGTATTAGAGCGACAGGTTTTACCTTTGTGGGTGTAGGATGACCCTTGGTAGATGGAGTAGGTGACTTAAGCAGAGTGACATAGTGTGTATGTTCCGCGGCATACTTACGATACGATACTCCGCCTAAGTGACCTTAGGGTATATATATTTGCCTGTATTTCCTTCCTTGATTCCATATGTTCTCTTGTTTCGATCGCAATGTTCCTATCGATCAAGTTTCTTGTTCCAGCCACTATGCCGCCGGAGACTACGAGGGCTAGAGGGTTGCCGCCAGGGATGAGATTAGAGCAGTCTCGTTTGAGATGAGGACCGATCATGGAGGTACACCTACCCCTCAGGGATAGAGTGATCTGCCTTCTTCAAGACGGATAGATAGGCTGGAGTCGAGTGTTTAGGACTTATGACAGATGGTTGGATAGTTAGTTGAGGCTAGCCGAGCTCTGAGAGCCGATGATGTCCCTCCTACTACGGGGACTGTGATTGTACCTGCTGCTCAGGCAGCTATTTCTGTTGTTACTGAGATTATTTCCTTATCCTTATAGGAGTTTTTGAGGATGAAGCCACTAGTTTTTACCGGCACAGATGCAGCGGAGGATCTGTAGACAATTGTCGACGGGATGGCTAGGATTTGTCATTCACTGAGTTGTTCTGATGAGAGATGGGTTGAGCTTGCGAGTTTTCGTCTAGAGGGTCTGGCTCAGACGTGGTGCGTGTCGGTTGAGAGAGGCCGAGCTGCAGATCTAGCTCCTATGACTTGGGATGAGTTCACAGCTGTATGTCTTGCTTGTTTCCTTCCGGAGAGCGTTCGAAATGCCTGAGCTCGTAGTTTCGAGTCTTTGCATAAGATTTCAGGGATGATAGTGTCCGAGTACGACATTCAGTTTACTCAACTGTTCCGATATGCTCCTTACCTGGTAAACACTGAAGATAAACACATAAAGAGGTTTGTGCGGGGACTGGACATGCATTTATTTTTTTCCATAGGCGCCCAGCTTTTTGACTTTTATGCCACTGCTATGGACGCGGTCTTACTGTTGGAAGAGCGCATTTCTGAGACTTCGGTCGCTTTTGGGCCGAAGCGGGTTTATATCGGTATGCCAGCTCAAATGCGGTTAGATAGACGCCGTTGTGACAGGTATTCTTTCGGTGTTTTCTTCCAATGCGTATTTCTTTCTGGTGTTGTTTGAAATGGTATCCACATATTTTGTATCGAGGTTTAGCCGATAGTAGTCCTTGCTAAATCAGCCGCTTGTGATTTCTAAGCAAGGTAGTCTTTTGTCGCTCGATATGTTTTTCGTTCGCCTTTGTTTTGTTCGTATCGGAGATAGGGATTCTTATGTAAATTTGATTCTTCTCGATATGTTTGACTTCGAAGTTCTTTTGGGCATGGATTGGTTAGCCACGTGTTTTGTGTCCGTGGACTGCTGCTAGAAGGCAGTCAGATTTAGTTTTCCGGGTGAGCCGGTTCTTGTTATTCAGGGAAACTGTACCGTCGCCTTTCCCAGTTTGAATTCTTCTTTTCGCGCTACTCCGTTCTCGATGAAAGGATGCCAGGGATTCTTAGCGTATGT